>JAPWTK010000009.1:2010000-2735000 GCA_029963805.1 Aromia moschata
ACATCTAAAGAAAAAATCTAGGACATCCGGTGTATTCTATCTTTGGGAATAAAGGGGAGTGTATCTTAACGACAAATACAATATTAATGTCACATAAAATTGAAATATCTCCCATTTTGATGCCTGTACTTCTTTTTGTATTCTAATATAAAAAATATGAAAATATTACACCTCGTAGATATTCCATAGGCAGTTTTTTTATATTGCATTGTTTTATGAGTTCCTCAACAGACACAATCTTAGGGGCCATAAAGCTTTGTTAGTGCAATGTGAGGCAATGCGGTTAGATGAACATTTTACTATACATAATAAGAGAATATTATACAATCTAAATTCATAATGAATGACATACAATTCAAATACTGTCTTATGTCCTGACATTGCTCTCGCCACATTGAGTATTACAGGAAGTGGCATCTGGCGTTGGGGTACTGAATTACTAAAATGCTTGCATTAGCTGGCATTCGGTTGTGATAGGTCAAGGATAGGTATAATAATGCAAACACATGAAAAGTGAATATTACGTATTTATAGATGTGCAAAAATACTATATATATTATTCAGTTTATTTATTTATAATAATTTAAAACGTTTTGAATTGAGGTGTTACTGGAACAAACACTGAACAAAGGAAATTGATTTATTGATGTATATGTTTATTATATACGTACATATTTTATTGTCGACTTGTAGGTACAGATAAAAAATGAGTTTTTAAACAGACACAACTACATTTTATTTCACATTACCAGATATGTATATCATTTAATGAGTAATGATAAACATACATATATACAGGGTGATTCACAATGAGTAATCCATATTATAATAATAGAATGAGGCACTCCAAGATATACTCATTGTCATTAAAAAACGTTCTTGATGAATATCGACGAAGATACAGGGTGATCACTGAATTTTCGTAAAACATTTTCGCTGTAACTTTTAAACTATTTGTGGCAGTTTATTATTTGTGATATGTGTTATATGTTCTTAAATATATGTCATACGAGACTGAAAATAAAGTTATGTTCAAACTCAGACTTTTACAAGATATGTGAGACTCCAAATATTGATAAATCTGATTTTAGAAACAACAGTTAAACTTGAGAATTCATATAAAAAAGTAGACAAAAAAAACAATATGTAGTTTTCTATTCGTTTTTTTATTATTGATATATGTAGTTTTCATCTGCCAGGCGGTATTGAAAAATATATACCCAATGAATTTTTATCGGTGAACTTGATAAGTATCATAATAAAGTTTTGAACTTTGGAAATTTGACCGAAATGGCAAGAAAAAATCGAAAAATATGCTAATTTGTTTCTATAATTTTGAAATTATGGAAAAGTTTTTAATATGCGAGGTCATATACATTTCTTTGAATTTGTAACAAAAAATTAATGTACCTACATATTTTGCCGATGGTATACTCGTATATATATAAAAGTATATTTTTTTACCTTTAAAAACCCATTAAATATAACATTTTTTTAACTCTAACTTTTCTTTAATATTTACATACATACTTACTTAATATTTATATTCAAGAAAGAAAATCAGATGATCTCTTCAGCGTCTATTTTGTAATTTCATTTCTACGTTTAATATACTGTTAATTCGTGTGCCTTACTTGATGATGTACTTAAGTATGTGTAAATTAAATTTGAAATTAAAAATAGTACAGTTACAAATGCTATACACCTGTAGTTGCTGTACCAGTAATATACTTCTATGTTTACCCAGCGCCTTCGCCAAATTCTCGAATGAATATAAATATGATCAATTACATTACGTGAAACATATTCGCGAGTGTTGTTTGAATCTCTAAATAAAAAAATATACATTTTACGGTTAAAAAAATTCTAGTAGGCGGATTTCATTGCAAGATATCACTGACAACTGCTGACAACTAATAAGTCAGTATAACTTCAAATCGAATCTTCGTCATTTTGCTACTATTTATATGCTATAATGTTGACTCTAGAACAAAGAATTTTTTGATTCAATGCTACGGAACTGGAAAAGAGTGCTATCGTGTCGTTATTAATACATTTAACGAAAAATACCCGGAAGTTAGCATTTCTAATGTCGGAGCGAAGAAGTTGGTGACCAAGTTCTTAGAAACAGGCTCTGTTTTAGACATTAGAAAATCAAAAAAAATTGTTGAATGAAGATGATGCTGCTTCAGTTCTTGCCCTCCATTCCGTGAGAGAAGCTCCAAGATTATCACTTAGAAGAAGGGCAATTGAAACTGAAATAAGTAAATCGCGTTAACAGAGAATTTTCAAGCAGAACCGGATTTTACCATTTAAGCCAAAATTCAGGCACACTTTAGAGGAGGGTGATGAAGTCAAACGTTTGGATTTTTGTTTAGAGATGGGCAAGAGTTTTAAATAACGTAGGATTTCATAAGCGAATTTTGTTCTCCGATGAATCTACTTTTTCAACAAACGGCGTCGTTTCCTCTCAGCATTGCCGGTATTGGAGTCAAATAAATCCCCACTACACTATTTCTAGTCGAAGACAATATTTCAAAAAAGTTAATGTGTGGTGTGCAGTTTCAAATACAAATGGCGTTATTGGTCCATATTTTTTCATAGAAAATTTAAATCGTAACACATATTTGGAGATGCTACAATATTTTTTAACAGATAAACTTGATGAACTTCCTTTAAGTTATCTAACGAGAATGTTTTTCCGACAAGATGGGTGCCCTGCTCATCATGCCGTTACTGTCCGTAATTGGCTCAATTCCGAATTTAATGAACACTGGATAGGAAGGGATGGTCGCATTTTATGGCCGCCAAGAAGCCCGTATCTGACAATATTGGACTTCTATCTATGGGGACGTTTAAAGCAAATTGTTTATCGTGAACCACTAGAAAATTATGAACAGCAATAAAAAACAAGGATTCAAAATGCAGTCACGTCCTTGTCAATTGAGGAAATTAGAAATAGTTTTAACGAATTTAGAGCTTTAGATTTATTTGAATAAAAAATTCTGGTTTAGTTTTGATTTTGATTTTTTTAGCTAACTAATTAATTGAATTTCTATAGAATATAGTATCCTAGACAACGAAATTATTGGGTTAAATCCGCCAGCTAGGATTACTTATAAAATTTTATGAAAGTCCAAATTATGAAGAAAAATGGTATTATCTCGAGAACCGTTTGAGTTATATAAAAAGTCATTTGCGTTTTGAGGGTTAGAAATGAAGCAGGGCAAATCATCAAGAGTGACTTTTTCTGAGAAATCAAAAACACAAAATTGTTTCCTCTTTTAAACTCGATCCGGGGACATACTGTATACAGGCCAAATCGCTCACGTTTAACGAGAATAAATCCAGAAAGACTACCTGGTCGTGGCAACGTACACTCAAGCAATGACGACAGTCGGTGACTCTGAATTACACAGACAATATGTATGTATATATATTATTAACACATTTTTACTCCCGTCTTTTTGATCTCTCACATGTCGTTTTCCGTCAATAACATGACGGATTACGAGTCCGGTCCTGCGTTACAGCACACGTTTCGAGCATATTACATATCGCGGAGGTGGTACACCAGCACCAGTTATCCCTGAACTAATGCAATAAATACAAATTGAGGCTTTACATTACAAGGCCGTATACAGGTACGTCTACACTTGTGCGCTTTCGTGTTCAACTTGCGCTTCAACTTGCATTTCATCTTGCGTTTCATCTTGCCCCTAATGCATGCCTTTTGTTGAATGCATGAAACGCATGCAGCTAACTGTCCACATCAATTCGCCAATCAACTTGTCGCATTCGGCCGTATATATACCTGTAAACGTGCATAATTTAAGTTCAAAATTAACTAGAGTGTGTACTGGAACCTTCGGCATAGAAACAAAAAACTGGACATTTTCCACGAAACACCGAACTACTACACGACGCGCGTTTCGCCAACTAAGTTAGCATCTTCAGGAGAAGATTAAAACTCGTTTTTTATTAGAAGATTAAGAGTTTTAATCTTCGTTGAGAAAAGTGTAGTAGTTCGGTGTTTCGTGGAAAACGTCCAGTTTTTTTTTTTCAAAATTAACCTTAAAGTTAGTGGGCTGTTACAGCTTCAATGTAACTGCGCAGAAATCAATGTATCAGATGCCACTTGGGTGTTAGTGCAGCTTTTTTAATAATCAAAGAATCAAAAGAAAGACGGAATAAGTGACGGCGTGTATAGATGAAAGAGTATTTGAAATGTAATTTTGAAATCATGAAAGAATTGGATAAGGATAATTGTGTCCTGTTTAGAAATTTTACACGCATGTCCAAAATTAACTTTTACAAGCTTCTGGAGCTTGTAAATCAATAAAATCAATTAAAGATAGCTTGCAAATCAATAAAAAGTAGCGTTTGTTCTGCGGAAGACATAATTAAACGTAAGGTATAACGCACGAAAATCTACTAGCCTTGGAACTACGTTTCTCATGGGTTTCGCGTAGATTGGCGTCGTTCAACTCGTCTAGCGCATGCGCTAGTTGCATTCCTCACTTACATCTAAGGCATGCGTTAGATGCAAAATGATGACGCACGCGAAAAAAGGCACAAGTGTAGACGTACCATACCAACTTTAAAAATGAGGATATTGGTAGTTTTTTTTACCAAATGGTCCAATTCTAGTGTGCCAGAGTGCTTGACGTGCAGAGCTTTTTCTGGGAAAGCTCAGGCCGGAAATCGCCGAGTTTCCCGCCTCCTATCTCGATTATAAGCGTTTCCCGCGTCGGAAAATTAGCCGGCAAGTAGACGGGTCTGTCGCTCGCCTACCTCATTTAAGAAAAAGACGTCGGATGAAAACGCTATCTCCGACGCCCTAATCCGATTTACTATTTATTAATCTATCCTTCCGTCGCTCTGCTACTTTCGCGCTTGATTATCATTCTCTTCTGGTCCGCCGCCGCCGCGCTGGCACCCAGCGTTGCCAGAGTTTTGAGGAACGGCATCCCTACCAAATCGTCAAAGATCCCTATTATTCTTTAACTTTCCGCGATGTTTCCCTACGTTGTAACGGAAGCGAAAAAAATGCAAAGCTATCGATTAAAAGGTATATTTATAATACCTACATACATTCATACAAAATAAACATCGATGCACGTCATCAAACACGTGTTTAAGTTTTACAGCGCACTGATGCCAGATTGTTATTCAATTATTCAATATTTAGAAATAATTTTAACTAGCATACGGATGGATTCTTTGTGTTTGTTTATTCTTAGATAACTTATTTTTTCAATATCACAAAGATAAATAATGTTTAAAAATCTATACATTTTAAAAGGCGTTGATTGGTGCATAAATATGCATAAGAAACATAAGTACATAAGAAATGTATGGTCTGATCCCATTTTTTGTAAATCTGTGTAATCAATTACTCGGGAAACAATGAACGTATAGAAAATTCAAGTAGGGTTTTGAAAACTGCAAAATATCTTTTTACAAGTTGTAGTGATTGGTTTTTGCCAAAAAAATGTTTTCGAAACAAAATTGTTGATTGAAAATAAAGAAAAAAAATGCATAATTAGGGATATTTACATAAGTTGGCATAACTTTGCAAATAAAATGGATAGACTTAGGATATTGACTGCAATTTTTCAACCTTAAAGTATCCCAAAGAAACCCTGACAGTTTCAAAGCGCTGCGGTTTTTCTTTCATAGTGCGGTTTTCTTTCGCTTTTTTCGTCCTTAAACCGTGTTTTTTGCACTTTTAGGTTAGGATATCTCGAAATCCTGAGGTGATAGAGCAATAGATTCGAATTCGAATATCTCGAATTCAGCGTCGAAAAATACATAAGAAACGGATGGTCTGACCCCAGATCCGGACAACTTTTTTTTTGTAAACCTATGTTATCATAGAGTTGTATAGTGCCAATCTTGCCTTATTACCTAAGATTTTTTTTTGGTTTTGAAAAATATATTGTCTCTTATTTTTAAACGTGGGGGTATCTTTCAATGTCCCTACATATTAAGGGGATAGATCCCTCTGAAAAAAATTTTTTTTTTCGAATTTTTTGTTTGCTTAAATGTAAAAATATACGAAGAATGATATCCAAAAGGAATTGTTGTGAAAAATGTTTACCAATTATTTTTAACCTAATTTGTGAAACAACTATGTCGCTCCGAAATGTTCGAAAATACCGCTCTGCTGCGGTATTTTTAGTATCATATATAGCCTAGCATTTTGGAGTATCTGCGGCCCGATCGATAATTTGGAAATTATGATATATGGTTCTGGTATAGCAGACTAAAGGTAAAAAAATTAGCATGCCTGTATTTTGAAAATTTCATGAAGTAAACACGTCTTGAAACTTTAAACGCGTTTTCTTCGAAAACATGTTTTTCAAACTGGTGGGCAGTATAACTCGCGCAATTTTTATCCGATCGACTTGAAATTTTGACTGTAACTTCTTAGATAAATTATCTAAAGCGGTGCACACGATTTTTTTCGATCGGTTAAAAATTACGGTTTTTTATAAACAAATAAATATCGTTTTTTTTTGTAAAATTTGATTTTCTTTTTTCAAACTGCTGACATTTTGCAAAAAAATTAATATTTTACGATAATATCGTGTACCGCTTTAGAAAAACTCATGTAGATAATGAAAAAAAATTTTTTGTTTGTTCTAGTAACAGTTAAAAAATTGCTGTGTTCCCCACCGATGGTCAACAAAAAAAAAGCGTATGTGTTCGATGTGTATTTATGACGCCATTTTGTACTTTTTGTTGAACAAAAAAATATCTGTATATACCTCATTATGTACTTAATAAACTCCTAAACTCCTATTTTGTCTCGTAGACCACTTGCCATGTTTTTCGGTTTTGGGTAGACCCCTGCTTAGCTAATATTGCATTTTTGAAAATTCATCAACTTCACATTTATCAATCAGTGTTTTGACTGATTTATAATTGTAGTGAGGTGTAGAGTGAAAATCTATAAACAACACACTTTAAGTTTTATACATTTATTAATGAAACTTAAATTAAAACAAACCAAAATAAAATTAAGTAGGTACCTATGTATTACATAAAATTAATAAGTAAAAATAAACGCTTTTTAGTGGAAGGGATGAACTTGATGCTTTGATAATAAATTTTCAATATTTGGCATCAATTTAGTGAGGTTCAATCCTAAACCTCCTCGGTTAATAATGTCCAATTTGTTTTTTTTTTGTTGTTAGAAGATTGGTAACCGCGCTGAAACCTTTTTCCACTATATATGAAGAACTATACCTTAGGTTCTTCGTTAGTGCTTATTCCGATCACTTCCTCTTGTAATATGACATCAGTTTCTTCAACGTCACCATATGGATTGATTATCCATTGTGGTATTACCATATTCAAAACATTCTCAAATCTTATTTTAAAATCTGCATAGAGGGCATTTAAATGTTGAACGGGATGTAAAACGTCATCTTCCTGGCAGTTTGTCTGTGACAAGTTGGTGAGAAAATTCGCCCCGTCCAATGTCTTGCTTCATTAGTTTAATTCTTGCAAGAAATGCTGAAATGAAGGACTTTGTTTTGATCAAATTTAGACTGTCACCTTGTAACTGCAAGTTAACCTCATTAAATTTACTGAATAAATCTGTTAAGTAGGCAATGTCTGGTTTGCACCTGATTAAACATTGTATTAAGATTAGATTAGATAGATTAGATTAGCATCCAAAAACTCCAAAACAGTGTCAAAAAGAGCAAAAAATCTATATGCAAGTTTCTACAAGTTCAAAGTTTACTGCGACCACAAGGCGAATATCCTACTAACTTGCACAATTTTATGAGATATATTAATTCGTTACTAATACATAAGTAGGTATTATAAAAATTGCGAAAATAAGTTTGTTTACAAAATCTACAACAGTACAATACAATTTAGCGCTAATCTTCGTCGGTCTGTTTGTTATGTTTTCGGCTAAAAACTAAGCAAAAAATCATCTTTGTGTGTAGGTTGTAACATTAATGGAAAGTCAAAATTAAAGTCGCGACCTGCTTAAATGAGATCCACTATCGCGGACCCCGTTTATCTCATAGACCCCAATTCTATTTTTCGCTCAGATGGACTCCTTGTAGGACTCCTTGGACTCCGTCGTCGACCCCTGGAGGTCGATATAGACCACTTTGGGTATCATTGGTCTAACCATTTATTATATAATATACATATGCGCCACTCTTATGGACAGAAACAAGCTTCTTCGCTTTAGTGTCACAAGTGTGGATAGATGTCGATATCATTAACTTCTATAAAATTACTTCGATATTTTAGAGACAAACTACAACTTCATAGATATTTTTATGCGAGTTTTAATTTTTTTTGCGGATTGTTGGACTTTGAACTTTAAATATCGATTTTTGATGCCAAGGTCAACGGCGATGGAAATTAAATTTTTGTATTTGAAAACGCAAGGATTATTCTATGTTACAAAAACGAAGTGGAAATAAATAATTCTGTACCGTTTTTTCTGTTTAATACATACGATTGACAATACAATAAGGAATTAAAAGGAATGTTCTACGACAGTGTTCCGTGGAAATCTAGATAAGAAACCCATGTAATAATTTGTAATTTAGCCGAAAATAATAATATAATATCTATTATGTATATCAGTTACTTTGGTTATTTGTTATAAACATGGTAGTATAAGTAATATAATCGTGTTCATTTGATTAAGAGTAAGGTTTTATATTTTGTTTGGTTTAAGTTTCATTCATTAGTTTTTGTCATGTTTTGATTGGTTGGATTAGGTTAGGTTAGGTTATATTTCTTATTTACATGCCTAATTTATGCTTTAGGTATAACATCCTTTATTTATTTAACTGAAAAAAGTGCATTAGATATATTCTTTAAGGGACACTATATATTTACTTATTGCGGGACACTGCTGCGGAATATGGTAGCAAGTAAGAGCAGCTATGTAAGGCATTTTTGTCCTTGGTCCATACTCTATGTCGAAGTCAAATTCTTGCATGGTGAGCTGCCATCTGCCAATACGTGAAATTAGATCTCTGTTTATTAAAGTTTACAGTGAGTAACTATTTTAAAATGTGTTAAAGAACAAACAACGGCAAGTATTACCAGTTCCACTTGCACTCCTTTTGTTGTTTTGAGCTATCTTCGGCCACTCGGGCACATACATGCTTTCTCTTTTTGGCCGAAGCGGAGTATTCTACAGAAATCCGGTTTTGTGTTGGCTCCGAAGTAAAAATGTTTTGAAATAAATACATAGTAGGGAATGGAGACTGCGGTATATTGATTATATTCTTACTCAAGTGTTCACCGAAATTCCTCGTGTTGTGTTAATCAAAGCCACAGATATATGTATCTGCCGTACAATTACAATTTTTTTCACTATATTCAAACAATCTCTAAAACCCACAGGAACACCCCACCTGAATAATATGGGTACATTTAGGTATTTTTTTAGGTACCTATCTGCTTTCAACAAGTCATAACCTCTTATTTATTTATCTGCATGAGTTACAAAAAAATATTGAGTGCTAAGTGCTTAAATTTTGATTGGTATAATATTTTTTATTAATTAAAAATGTAATGTAAATTTTAAATAAACGTACCTAGTTATTGTTGTTATATTGGTTAAATATAATGAGTATAATGACTAATGGCTAAGGTAAGCACAATACTTTATGCATTAATACTATTAATAGACGAAAATTAAAAAAAATATTTTTGAATTTTGATTGAATCCTTAGATCTTGAGATCTTATCCTTAGATTTTGTTCTGATCAGTGCAATGTAGGAGCTCTTGTATTTAACGCCGATGGACGAATTTGTCCTTCAGATTGGAATGCACCAATAAGTGTACTGGATTCATATAAATTCGTAATTCGTAAACAAAGTTAATAGCAAAATAATGGACCAACTGATTAGTTTTAATATAATCTTCGTCTAAAGCTATAAAAGAGAAAATGATAGAGATATGAACGAGCATCACAGAAATATTTTTCATAACTATCGCCATCTCGTATTACAAAGGGAACCGTCTGCTACGTGACTAACTTCTGTCTGTTCGAAGCGCTATCTTGCGTTGACGACGATTATCATTTAACGCCATCTACATTTGGACGACGGCTGTCAGTCGCATTTTTTACCATAGAGATGGTCAATTATATAATAAATGGTGTAACCCATTAAGGATCCTTACAAAGTAGGGAAAAATTCCTGAGTCCGGCAACGTCGGCGGCGCCGCCAGGGGACGCAGGCGCGCCGCCCGCCCTGCGACGGCGGTCCTTCAGTCCGCGGTCAGTGCAGTGTAAGCGCGGGTCGAACCTGATCCACATCCACAGTGGCGCGCTACAACTTGGCCCGCCTCGTGGCGGCGCGGCATGCCATCTGGAGGCTGCGCCGGACCGGCTCCCAGCCCTGCGACCACCCCACGGACACGGACTCGTACGTACCCCCCAACAATCGCCACCTCCAATCTCTCTCTCGCACCGCACCCGCTCTCTCACGCTGCTTCGCTTCGCTCCGGACCTGTAGCCTTTGCCGGATGCACCCGCACTCTTTCCCTCCGTCTCTTCTCGACGACTCTTCCTTCCGCACTCCAAAGACCGCCGTGACGTCGGATTTTTTAGTTTTACACTGTTCCGACAATATCGAAAACATCGAAAATCGAATTAGTTTAAGGGGTTATGCTACCCGGCAATTTTTTTTCCATTTTTTTATTGGCTTAAATGATGCAAAAACTATTTTGTCGGGGAAAATTCGATAAATAATTTTCAACAAGACGCCTTCGAGCGCTCTGAAATGTTTGAAAAGGCCGCTCGCCTGCGCGGTAAGCTCTGTTGGTAATTTTTGCCGGTACAAATCAATCACATTTCTTCAAAATATACCGGACGACCACGAGATTACTACATAGGCTCTAGCTGAGGCATGAAAAAAGAAATCGATTTCAAATTTTGCAAAATTTAGTGATAAAAACGACTGATCATCACTTCCTGTTCGACCGGAAATGCCTTATTATTTTATATGGAACACCCCGTATATTATATATTTTTTTTAATTCTACTGAAAAAACTAAGACTAAAACATGTATCATGTTCTATACTTATCTTTGACAGTTTCCGAGAAAATCGCGTTTAAAGATGTCAAATGTGTCATTTATAAAATTCTTTTGAAAGAAAACAAGTGAAAATAGAGATAAACCCATATGATATCTAACTTATTTTAGAAGCACTAAAGCCTGATATCATTAAAATTTCGCACTTTCCGGCTCAATCGGAAAATACCGGAAGGCATCATTAGTAGCAATTTACTGCAATAATTTTAATGGAATGCCCTATAACTAATTGGAAATTCGAATTCTACAAACAATTTCGAATCATTCTTATGTACACTTCCCTATACCCAAAGTTCATAGTTTTTGAGATATAATATTTTATTTAAAAAAAACATAAGAAGATAATTAATTAAAAAAATGCAACATCATTCATAAATTAAATGTTCAAATTGTCCACCATTCATTTGATGGCATAAAAGAATCCTGTTTTCAAATTCCCTTAACACATTTTCCATTTGAGCAGGAGTAATATTGTTCACCGCTCTTGTAATCCGGTCGCGGAGATCTTGTAAATCAGTAGGTTGTGTTCTGTACACTGCTTCTTTAATGTGACCCCAGTAGAAAAAAATCTAAGGGAGTGATATCGCAGGACCTAGCTGGCCATCTGACTGGTCCAACGATCCTCAAACGTTTGATTTAAATGATCCCTAACCCTTCGAGCATTATGGGCTGGGGCTCCGTCCTGCTGGTAATAAATGTGGAAATATTCATTTATTGGTAAATTTCCGCGAAAGTCAGCTATTTCATTGTTTAAAAACTGTAAATATTGGTCTGTTGTTAGTGGATTTTCAAAGAAAATTGGTCCAACGATGCGCGTTCCAATTACTCCCATCCACACATTAACACCAAATCTCTAAAGCTCCTTGTCTAAATAAGTGAGGATTTTCTCTTGCCCAATATCTCGAATTACTTCTATTGATCTTCTATCCTGAAGGTCTATTGATCTTCCTTAGTAACGGAAAGTATGAAGAATATCGCATTGTCTTGTCACCCGCGCTACTGTCGAGTTCTGAAAAATCGCCCACCACATTAATTTTACGGATTAACTTGTAAATTACCCGGATTCCACACTGTCAACTTTGTTTTGTGCGCCGATAGTAGAGCTAAGGGGAGTTCATCCAGGGACCGAAAAAGGCGCCGGGTTCCTTCCATATATCAGGGAAATATTATTAATTTGCTTTTTATCGATTCGGCGGAACTCCGGCTCCGAGGTCCCTCTGTCCAATTTCCTCTACACAAAGTAAGCGTTCGCAGAATGCCGACGACGCGACGCGGCGCTATTTAAATTGAAAGGCCCTACTTTGGGCCGAGCCATTAAGGACTTAAGGAGAATAGTAGAAAAGAGGATTCGGTTACGCAAATAAAGAAATTGTGTACTGGGCGGAGTTCGCACGAGGAGTGATCCTTGAGGCAGACCTACTTACTTCGATAAAGAGAGTATTGAGTCAAAATCCTTGAAGTGGGCCACTTAAAATCGATGTGTTGAATTTTATATTTCTTTTTCAGGGATATTGAAGGTTTATATTTCAAAATTAATATCCTAAAATGTTTTTGCGAAATTTTTTATTTTGTAAAAAGTTATAAACTAAAAGTTATAAAATTACTTTTTAGGTAAGGTTTTTTTTTGAAAATGCGATTATTCAGCGAGTATTTTATAAAACTTTACAAAACTCTAATGGCTGATACAAGAATAATAGGAGAATACGATAGTATATTCACTATGAAAAAAAATATTTATTTATAAAAAAATTAATTTTTTAATAAACAAACGTAAATTAAACAATGTTCTCGGCTAGGTAGGATTTTTTTTTCAGGTTTTATTCCTTTATCCTTAAGCTAACGATCCCCGCAAAAAAATTTGGAAACTTCAGAAAAACAAAAGATGAATTTTTTACCGTCGTCGCCGCCGCCAACACACGGAGCCGCGCCGCGCACGCCTTTGCGACCTGCTCCTCCGTGCCTCGCCCCTTCACGCCTCGATAGCAAACACATATGCAATAAATAATAAAAAGTTTACTTATTTAATTTTATTTTATTTCGTTTTAACAATAGTCGATAAATTATTTACATACTTTTAGTACGACATCTTTGGTTTGATCGGAAAAAATCCTACATTCTAAATTTTTTATATCGAACGGTTTGAAACGATGATATTGTCGGGTTCCTTTTATGGTTTTAGCATTTGGAAAACGTTATTCTAAGTGTTTTTTTGTGTTTTTCGGATGCATCCGATGAACAATATTCAAAATCAATTTTTTTGAAAAATTCACGAGCCCTTTCATACAGTTTTCGCGATGTTACTATAGTTTTATTTTGCAAACTTACGCGGTAAGCGCTTCTTTTTTACACACCCACCAATGTCGTCGCAAGCTCCTTTGCCATGAGCAGTAGCAAAAAAATTCCACTCAGCTTTAATACCAAAGTCTTCTTCGTGGTATAACAAATTCAGCAAATTGAATCGAAGTATAAAAAGTTTGTGAAGGCATTGGTGGGTGTGTAAAAAAGAAGCACTTACCGCGCAAGTTTGCAAAATAAAACTGTAGTAACATCGCGAAAAACTGTATGAACGAGCGTGAATTTTTCAAAAAAATTGAGTTTAAATATTGTTCATCGGATGCATCCGAAAAACACAAAAAACACTTAGAATCACGTTTTTCAAATGCTAAAACCATAAAAGGAACCCGACAATATCGTTTCAAACCGTTCGACATAAAAAACTTAGAATGGAAGATTTTTTCCGATCATACCAATATTCCCGTAACCGTTTGATCGAATATATATATTTTTTTAATTTATGGAACAAAAACGAGACCCACCTTTTTTAGTCAAAAACTGAATCGAGCGGTAGTTTACATATATGTAAATATTTTTGTATGCATTACATGTTAACCTACCACCCTTCCAAGTTCCGTCTCCGCAGTGTTGCTAGATCATGCGTTACGTTGCCAGTCTCATTACTTAATTTACACACCTCGTATTTAATCTTAGTTACTTTCATGTATTACATCTATTATATTATGTTGCCAATGTCAACGTGTTAATAAAAACTTCTGACCTCGACAGTTTTAAGAGTCTCAACTCAAGACATGTGGGTTCAAATCCATGGAATACTCTAAGGACATGTTTTATCTCGTGATATATTGAGGGTTAAAAAATAAAGGCGGCTTTTAATTTATAAAACCAAGCCAATAGTTTGAAATGGTTACATTTACAAGTCTTCTGCCCTACTTACTTTCATTACTAAAGTTTCAAACAGTTTCCGGGCTTGCATACATATTGCTTTATGACATGCCGTTCGTTTTGCGGGTTTCGGATCATACCGAACGATAGTTAAAAGTTAATCACTCGTTAATAATGTACCCGAGTGTCCCTACTGACTCGTGAAATTTCATTTCGGTCGTAAAAGTGACCACCATAAAATTTCGGGCGCGCGCTAAAGGCTGTAAATCAGAATTTAAGTGTTATGGATCCGCGACGTTGGTTGAGGCAATTTTAAAGGGGTCTCGAGCATTTTAATTTTTGGCGCATTTGTTACACATTGTTTCGGGGTACCGTATGAAAACAAGTCGCAGTTATTGCCCTCATTCTGAGAGAAAATAGAGGGTCTCACGGACAGAGGCGACGCTACAACCACCGCGTTATTTCCAGTTGTTAACCTAATGACACCACTTTGTTATGTAAATACCAGACTCTAAACGATTTACGGGATTATGATGTCAAAAATTAGATACAAGAATTCTCTTCTTGAAATCTCTATTTTTCTTTTTTAAAAAGTTCACAAATAAAATCCACATTCCAATAGAATTACAATTCAGTATTGTCTCCTTGAAAATAACTTCCTTAGGAGTCCCAAAATGACGTCCCTTGAGGTGATTTTTCAATCTTGGGAAGAGAAAAAAGTTACAAGGACTCAAGTCAGGCGAATAAGGAGGCTGATGAGCCACAGGGATGTTTTTACTGACTTACTCGTTTACTGAAATGTCGTGATGCAACATCCAGTTGTTCTTGATGTTTGACCTCTCTGTAAAAGTGTTGATTTACTGTTTGGCTTGGAGGCACAAACTCTTTATGGATAATTCCCTGGCTATCAAAAAAGCCAATCAGCATGCATTTGATCTTCGACTTGTTCATTCTTACTCTTTTGGGTCTTGGAGCTTGAAGTGTGCCATTCCATGCTTTGGTGCTTGGTTTCCGGGTCGTACTCAAAACACCCAAGTCATCACCAGTAATGACGTTCAATTAAATGAGGAGCATTTTCAATCGATTCCGAAGTCAAAACACCTTTCTCTCTTGATGTCCTGTTGTCCTTTCGAAAGGTTTTTTGGAATCATTTTTTCGCAGATTTTTCTCATCTCCAATTAGTTAGTCAAGATCTGATGAACAGTGGTGTGTTTCAAATTTAACTCTTCCTCGATCAGTCTTGTCGTCAACTGACGATTTAACGCACAAGATCCCGTATTATATCGACAAGATGAAGGCCTACCGCTGCGTGGTCCATTTTCAATCGACTCTCTTCCTTTTGAACCGACTTTCTTCCTTAAACCACCGAAAAACACTGTCTCCGTAGACATGTTGAAGTTTTGAAAAAGTATCCGTTGCATTGTGTCCAAGTCTAAAGCAAAATCTGATATCACACCGTTGCTCAAAATTAATGTCACTCATTTTTAAAACGCAATAGAATAAACCGGTTTACGAAAAGTCACAAGGAACAAACAAATGATAATAATAAGTTCAAACTTGTACAGAAGGTGCATTACATGTTAACCTACCACCCTTCCAAGTCCCGTCTCCGCAGTGTTGCTAGATCGGACGCTACGTTGTCACTCTAATTACTTAATTTACGCACCTCGTATTTCCTTATTCAACTCAGCGGTTCAGTTACAACCACACTGTTAACGTATTATAAATTCCTCGAGATAAAACAACCACACGCCCCAAAATTTCGTGTCCGCTATCGCATTTATTCAGACGTTATTAAAAAAACGAGTTAGGGGAGCCGGCCCTTCGGGACCGGACTCCCCTAACTCGCTCTGCGAGGCGACGGTCGGGCTGCGCCCTCGTGTCGGCCTTCGGCCTCCGGCTGACGGCCTCCGGCCGTCATGGACCGTGACACGGAGAATGGAGCGGTACGCCGCTGTTTGTTTTAGATAGGAAGTAGTGTTTTTGGGATGGATCCGGGGACGATGATGGGTGGTTCGAGATAGATTTGGTTCGATTTTGTTTGGTGTTGTATTATAGTGTTGTTTTTTTTTTTCGAGAGGGTAAACGCTTCAAGGCGAGGCCTTCGGCCTCGCGTTTCACCTGTGGAGACGATCAGACGTATCAGGCCTGCATCAGGGGGCAGTCAGACAGCTCAGGCCTGCGGCCTTCGCGCGGCAAGGCGTCGGCCTTCGGCCTCCGCGGTCAGCGGGGGTGCGTGGAAAGGAAGCCGTGAGCCGCTGTTTGCTTTTCAAGTCGTTTAAAACGCGGTATTATAGCCGGTTTGCAGAGAAGGTGTTTCGCAGGTCTTACGAATTGGGGGGGCGGCGGGGGCGGCGCGCTAAAAAAAACGTCTTCTAAAAGGTCCAATCTAAGCGATCGCATAGATATTCGCCGTCGAAAACTCGAATTTAGTTGTACACGAACGTTTGAAGTCGTGGCAAGAATTCGGCCATCTTAAAACACGACCCGCTTATTTCACAAATAGCGTAGCGAAAACCGTCTGGGGACGTCGGCGGGGGCCATCGATCTAAAGTAGACGTCCTGCCGATTCTATAGACACCAAGTTTCGCAGTCCCGGCGCCCGAATAAACGTAGCGCCGACGTAGGAACATGGGCGAGAAAATGGCGTTCTTTTTTCGACCGGTTTGCAGAGAGAAGGTGCTTCGCTGGTCCTACGAATGTGGGGGCCCCGGAGGGGGCGCGCTATAAAAAACGTCTTCTAAAAGGTCCAGACTAAGCGATCGCATGTATTTTGGCCGTCGAAATCTCGAATTTGCTTCTACACGAACGTTTGAAGTTGTGGCAAAAAGGCGAAAATCCTAAAACATCACCTGCTTCTCTCACAAATATCGGAGCGAAAATCGTCCGTGGACCTCCGCAGCCGCCATCAATCTAAAGTAGAGGTTCTGCCGATTCTATAGACACCAAGTTTCGCCGTCCCGGCGCCCGATTAAACGTAGCGCCAGCGTTCGAAAGTGGGCGAAACTGACGGATTCCTACCTGGCCGTTGACAGTTCTCGCCGTTGACGTTTGTCACTTGGAAAACCGGGAGGAAAAAATAAAATTTTGGGTCCCCGTCGTCGAAAAAACTTTTTTAATTTACACTCCAGGCCGTTCTTTCGCCGCTCGGATCCCGCGGGACGAATTCCTAAAGACGACATAACCTTAAAAAATCGAATCGATACACGTTAAAGGTGATTTTTAGCGACATTTCTAAAAGGCGGTTTTTACCGAATTTGTGCCCTCAGTAAAAAGAGATGCGAGACGAAGAAGCGCCGGCAGACCTCCGGGAAAACGGAAAATTCTCCGATTTAGCGGCCTGCGGCCGCCACGAAGACCCCACGAAAAGACAACCGAAGGACCGAGACGGCCGCTTCGCGGCCGCGGGGAGCTGCGCGACCCCCGTAAAAAAGTCTTTGTGCATGCAAATCGACCCCGTTCCGCGCCGCCGTGCGACGAAGACGGAGCTGTCGCAAATTATATAGGAGGGACGAGTTAGGGGAGCCGGCCCTTCGGGACCGGACTCCCCTAACTCGCTCTGCGAGGCGACGGTCGGGCTGCGCCCTCGTGTCGGCCTTCGGCCTCCGGCTGACGGCCTCCGGCCGTCATGGACCGTGACACGGAGAATGGAGCGGTACGCCGCTGTTTGTTTTAGATAGGAAGGAGTAGTGTTTTTGGGATGGATCCGGGGACGATGACGGGTGGTTCGAGATAGATTTGGTTTCATTATTGTTGATGTTGTATTATAGTAATTTTTTTTTTTTTTTTGAGGGGGTAAACGCTTCAAGGCGAGGCCTTCGGCCTCGCGTTTCACCTGTGGAGACGATCAGACGGCTCAATTGATCGTTAATAAAGTTTACAGTTTATGAAGTACTGATTTATTAAAATGAAACAATAGTAAAAGAGACATTAATGGATAATAGGGGTGAAAAATATAACGAATTTAATACATAGTATTATTCGTTATTATGGATCCGCCATTTAGAAATTGAGTTGAATCGAGCGCTGAGTAGTGTGTTTTTTTTTTAAATATTTATCAAAGATAATTAATATGAAATTATAGTTATAGGTATATGTATGCTAGGGTCTAAGAATTTAAAAAAAAAGCATTTTTCATCAGTAATTATTATATTTTGTTTGTTATCTAATATAATTAAAAGGAAATCATAGTTATTATCCTATGAATGGCACTTAAAAAAAAAACTTTTTTTTTTAGTTTAAATATTTTTTGTTGTGTTTCTTCTTGATCACTTAAATTTATTTGTCAAATAAGTTTAAGTGATTAAGAAGGAATAGTAATACTAAGCTGATGTATGTTTCTGTTTCAGAAAAAAAAAAATAGAAGTGTTATAATATATGAATTTTTTTTTTAAATATTGTATTGTAAACGTCATTTCTGAAAAATAATAGTTGGCTAATATTATTTTGTTAAGATATTGTTTTGAGTATATTTTAAAGCTAAAAACGTTATCAATAAAAAAATGCGAATTTTTTACATAATAATTATAATTTGTTGTTGCAATATCTAATATAATTAAGAGGAAATTATAATAAGTATTATATTAGTTATTATTAAAATTTAATTAGTATTCGATGGTCATGTTACTGTGACTAAGTTCGATATTTTTTTAAATTCAAATAAACTGCTGTATTTTCTTGTACGTTTCTTATTTTGCTGACATTGATAAATTCAGTAGGGATTACATATTATATAATTTATTTAAATTATTTGTTGAAATGGTGTTAGAGTTGATATAACGATAAGTATATTATTGATTTGCAATTTAAAGGTTAATAGTAGAAACAAAACTTTATGTGTGATTTGTCATTCTATATTATTAGGTTGTAGGTTCTAGTACAGAATGAATTTATTCTGTGGTTAAGTGAGTAGTAAATGTCAAAAATTTTAGGTTATGTAGAGAAGAATTTTGTATGAGGAGTCCAATAGTTTATCACTTAAAAGAAATAATTTCGTTGTAGATGATTATTATATGATAATAATTGTCTAGAGTAAGTATTAATAGATAGAAGATAATAATTACATGCATATAAAGGTAAGTAAATTTTGGCGTAAATATAAACTATATGATATATTGAAAATATGATCAATTCAAAGTGATAGAGTAAACCATAAATAATATATAATGATGGGAATACAATTATGAATATATTTTTTCTTTTTTCAGTATTGTAGCCTTGCGGAGTTGATATGTAATAGAGGTGTCGAATGTGGTTTATATGATTGTATTGCTATAGTAGAGGAGTTGGGTTATTGTAAAATGTTAAAGGAGACGTATTAGGAGCTACTAAAGGTCATGTCAAGAGGGTAATGTTAAAAGTTGGAAGTCCCATGGAGATATAATAACAATGGATATTTCGAATACGTGATTGACAATGTTTTAGGTATGGTCATATAGCACAGATATGTAGCAGTGTATAATTTAATAGTAGTTATTTCTTTTTTTTGTGTATTTGATATTTTATTTTTACATTTTATTTTTTATCGATTTAGTATGTGGTAAGTTATTTTGTTTTGTCAATATATTTCATAAGAATTTGGATGGTGATAATTTTTAATTAAGTAAATGTGGTAAGATGAGAAAATAAGTAGAATGATAAAGTTTTCAAAAAGGTGTATATAAATATATATATAATTAACAAATAAGAAAAAGGAAGTAATAATTTTATTAATTAAGTTTTATTAGTTGAATAAAGTGTATGTTTTATAATTTAATATTTATTTTTTAGATGGCGGAGCGGGTAGAAATGTTGTCATGGTGCATAAAGTATCTGTAATTTGTGTAAGCATAGCCATGCGTTTTGTTTCTATGTTTCGGTGGTGGGCCCTTTCTTCATAGTCCTGTTGGGCCCAGGATATGGCCATCTTCTTGTGTCTGGAATTAATGGAAAAATAATAATTATAATGTAGTGAGGAAGAAATTGTAGAGATATTACCTTTTATTTTTGTTCTTCTGTGACCGGAAGAGAGGAAAGTTAAATAAGGTCGTGGGATATTGGTTGGTAGGAATATGTAAAAGTAAGAAGGAAAGAGAAAAAAAAACAAATTAAAATAAATCCGATAGTAATATATAGTTGTATTTGAATATGAAGTTAAATTCTAGTTTATTATATAAATATATGTATTTACAGAGGTATATATTAATATTTTGTATAAAGCAGTGGAAAGATGCTTTTAGAAATGATTTAACGAATATATAAGATGAAAGTAAATGTAATGAAATATAATTATGGATAGGCATGGAATGAGGAAATAGGATGGTGATGATTTAATAATTATGTATAATAAATTAAGTAAGGTAATTGAAGGGAATAAAAAGGATGGTAAATATTAGTAAATAGTGTGAGAAGGATATTATGATAAATGTGGATAGGTAAATGGTTGGGATGAGAATTATTTGACAGTAACTGTAAACAAAAAATGTATTACCGATGAAATGTAGTGTAGATAAATTAAAACTTACGTTTGTACGTTGGTTTTTATAATTCTGGGACGATCCAGGTTGGGTCTGTCGTCTGTTCTGGTTTGATAGAAAAATAAATAAAAGAGATATTTTCAAAATTATCTATATATATGAGGTGGGAGAGAATAAAGTTTGTTTTGGTGTGGTGAAAAGTTAATTAGTATAAATATAAGTTGGGGTAAGGTGCTGTGATAATTGGTAATTGAAATTGAGTGGATAAAGAAATATCGATGATCAAATTGGGTGGTAAGATGAGGGATTAGTGGTGGCATCTTGTAGTGTGTAAATATGACAATGTGATGTAGTAGGTAGTAGTGTTAGGTACTCACATTATGTCCGCGATGACCTCGAAAAGGGCCAGATCCTCGTCTGCCTCGATTACGACCTCTAGTCATGGGCTGTTTGTAGGTGGGGAAAAAAATATAATAGAGTTATAGAAATAGATGTGACAAAAATTGTTTTAATTATTCATCTGTTGAGCATAGAATATGTTAAAATAAAATGTTATTATAACAGAAAAGAAATTATGTATGATGAGTACACAAAGTTATTATAGAAAAGATAGATATACATACATAGGGAGGAGGAATATATTTTTCCGTAGGTTTAGGGGCACGTTCGATCTGTGTAATGGAAAAGAAGTATAACAAATTGTACAAACGTATATGGATTAGTAGAATTATAAACTGTATATATATGTGTGTGTGTGTATAAGAAAATAAAATGTTAAAGGTAAGGGAAATGGTTTTAGTTTTGTCAATATAAAAAAAAGTTACATACCGTTGATGGAGGAACGGTGTCTGTCTTTGGGCAGTTTGTGGAAGGCTGTATGGAAAAGTGAAAAAAATAATTAAACATAATAAAAAAGAGTAGTGTAAGAAAAAAAGAAATATTGTGAAACGTCTGTGAATCATAGAAATAATTCAGTGTTTAGTATAAATTAAGAGAGATGGAGGAGTAGAATTTTTAATATATGTTATAAATAAAAATACTCACTTGTGGTTGTGGTGCATTTTCGTTAGTAGAAATGTTATTAATAGATTCTATTGTGGTTGGCTACATTTAAAAAGAGCAAAAAATTAGGAAAATTTAATATGTGAAAGGAATAAAAAAGTATTGTAAAAAAAATGTAGATGTAGTGGTAGGGTGGGTTGCAATTTTATTTTGGACTATAATCGAAAAATAAATTGTAGGATACGTAAAATAATGTAAGAAGGATTGATTAAGCTTGTATCAGGATTGTGCAAGAGGAATAATATGAGGGGTGAAAAAAAAAATTAATAATGTGAAATGGTGATGATAGAAAATTTATAGGATTTGTTTTATTATGGAGTAAGGAAAATGTGCAAAAGTAAATGTAATATAAAAAATGATGTATGCATTTATATATGATGTAGGAAGTAGGCTGGAAATATTTGATTATTGATTTATTAAAGTATATAGTGATTAAATATTATTACATCAAAAAAAGAGATGAAATGTGATGAGTATATGAAGTTATAGAAAAATTAGAGTTACATACGATGGAAGGGGGAACATATCTTTCTCCAGGTTTGGGGATGGGGGGGAGCATCTATCTGTGTAAAAGAAAAAAAGGGCATAATAAAATTTATAAACGTATATGTGGATTAGTGAAATTATGAATTGTATAAATGCGTGTGTATGTGACAATAAATTTATAATTTAAGAATGTATGTAATGTGGTATATGTAATGTAATTAAATGTGATGTAGGAAGTAGGGTGGAAAGTATTTTTTTAGTCGTTATTAAACATGGGGGGTAATAGTTTTTGGTTTGATATGGAGAAGGAGGGGTGGAGTTTTTTTTTTGTTTTGGTTTGGATAGTAGAAAATTTTATAGGATTTTAAAGATGAAAAAATGCATGTAATTTTAATAAAATAGAATGAAATAAAGAATTTTTTATGGAAAAATTATTATGATGAGTGAATAATTATGATAAAAAAGAAAGCCGTATTTTAAGGTGAAAAGTGGGAAAAAGAAAAGCTCTGTGTGAATTATATTGACTATTAAGGGGTGGCCAAAAATGTTTTGTGTCAATAGATATGAATTATAAAGTTGTTATATATGTTATTACGAAAATATAATAGAGGTACTTACGTTAGGTATGTTGGATGACATGGTAATATTATTATTTGTATCCATTGGGATTGTTTCTGAAAAATTTTAATAGTATATAAAGAAAAAAATCACGGAAATACAAAAAAAAGCACTTACCTTTCTCCATTATGGCAAATAATAAAAGTTTGTTTACTGGTTTATTTGTTTGAAAACTTTTACTTTTGTTATAATTGTTGTCGAAAGAATTTAATAGCTACTTGATTTTTTTTATGAACGAACGTGATTGGAAAAAAAGTGTGGTCTCGCGGTGATTTGAACCCCGGACCTTTGGATTCAAATGTCAGAGCTCTTACTAACCGGCTATGACATTTTTTCGTTGTGTTTGATTTTTTTGATGTATTTTACTTTATGCGGATATTTAATTAAAAAAATGATTTAAAGGATTGTAATAAAAAAAATACTTTGAAAAGGTACATAGTAAAGGATATTTATTAGACACGTATAAGTAAGTGATTAATGTAATACTTTATTTTTTAAATATTACATTTTACTTTATATACATTGAATAACTTTCGATAGTCATATTACTTGAGAGTAATATATTAACGGTTTGTAAGTAGTAGGATTGCATGGATAAACGGGAAAAAAAAAGGAAATTGAAGAGAGGAGAATGAATTAGCAAAAAAAATAAAATAAAGTTTATAATTTATTTGTAGAATTAAAATTATCATTTGTTGTCACTAAGCTTTGTGCATTGTTTGGAAGTGGATGTGTGGAGTTGTATACGAACGAAAAGGCTGACGTAAATTAATTGTTTAGTGTTTTAACAAAAATAAAGATAAACGAATATTTTGTGTGTCGTTATAAGGTTTGGAATAGGAGCTAATATGAAAGTTTGTTTTATTTTAAATAGATAATTGAATTTTTTTTTGATGTAGGAGTAAATAATTAGTCATTGAAATTGAAAAAATTACAAATTTATAATCAAATATTATTTTTGCAATATCATTGTGTAATTGTTAGCCATACCAATTTAAATGTAATAATAAATTACAAAGGATGAAGGAGCAAAATTATTGGATAATAGTTGATAGTTATTTAAGGGTGAGATATGTATTTGTTGTATTTCTTTTAACTGAAATGTCAGTTTATAGTAGTTTATTTCATTTTATTTTAAAAAATGATGTTTTATTATGTCATTTCGTTTTGAGGATATTAGTTCTTTCTGATATTAGAAATACCATGATCAGTTTCTCATATCATTTAAGATAGATAAAAGTGAGGATATAGTTGTTGGGTTGCTAAAGAAAGTTAATTAAAATGTGGTTTTTTAAATATCCGAGAGTGTGTAGCAATGTAATTTGGTTTTTACAATGGATCTTTATATTTTTTTTCAGTGTTAGATGGCTAATGTACGATTTTATCGGAAGAAAGGTTATTTTTTAGTTTTATGTGAAAATATACTACGTATGTATATATATTTACAGTGATAGGCTTTGCGTAGTTTTCTCTTATAATTTGTATTTTCTATATAAACGATAACTAAAAAAAAAAACATTTTTCTAACTAATATTTCTAATTAATTAGAAAAAACTAATTTCTTTTTTATGTGTTTCTTATATTTTGTTTGATTCCTGTTTATTTTCTTTTACAAAACTTAATTTGAAATAAAATGTTGGGTAAAAAAAAAACATAGTAATTGAGTTTGGTTTCTATGTTGGCAATGTGGTTGGCAATAATGTGAATTGTGAGATGTTAGAGATCATGTAATATGAAATGACGTTGTAGAAAATGTGTGTGTGTGTCTGTAAAGTCAATTTTAAATAGGTTCGTTTAAATAAAACTAAAAAGAAGTTAATATGTTTGTTTTGTATTTGCGAATTATTAAATAAAAAAAAAAAATACGGATGCCAATGTTGAGGTGTATACTAAAATGTGGATTTTATTTTTTAATTCGTAGTTAATTATATATAATGTAACTGAGTGAATGAGGGTTTCGTATCAGTAAATTGAATTATAGTAGTTATTTTTGTTGAATAATAATAGTAGCAAAAGTTTGGTGTTTTTTTTTTTTAGAATAATCAGTGTAGATCTATATATTTATTTTATAGGATATATATAACATGTTGGAAATGTCAACTTATTGTGGTGAATTTCAATAGAAAACGTAGATATTGTTAAATACGATGAAAATTATGGGGATAAATATTTATTAATTAGTCTTAACAACAAATAAAGTATATGAGCTGATATTGTAGAGGGTCATTTTGGGAATGGATTGCAGAAAGTTTTGGATGAAAAAGTGGGAAACTAATTTTTTTTGAGTAAATGAAAGTAGCCCCATTACTTATTTGATTTCTTAGGAAAAATGCCATTGATGAGTGGTATTTGATGGACAGAAGAGTATCGTAATGGTATGTCTATAGTATTGGATTGATTTCTCAATTGGAAAAATAATAAAAGAATCATAAAAAGTAATTGTTATAGCAAAATACGGTTTTCCAAGTTAGTATGGTTAATCAATTTGACATTGTGTTGTGTATTGATATTTTAAATGCACACATGATTTGGGTAATTTTATTAGTTTATTGAAATTATAGCTGAGAAAATGTTTTATGTAAGAAGTGGAAAATTTACTTGCAATATAACTATGTTAGAAGTGAGTTATAGTATTTGTAGTGATGCATTGGACTGTTGTTGTTGTGATTAATTGAAGAGAAACAAACGGATAATAGTAATTGTTAGAATTTATTGTATACGTTTTTAAACATGAAAAAAAAAAACCAAAAAAAAAAATAACAATACATATATTGCACTATATAAAAGTGATAATAAAAAAATATTAAAAGAAAAGAAATGCATATAAAAATCTAATAGGTATTACAATAAAAAAATTGTCTAGTGCGAAGATAAAGACTAAATTTGAGGTAGTATGTATCGATATTTGAATTGGTAGAGGTGAAGATGATAGTTACGTTCATGTCATACAGTGATTGGTGAGCATAATCAAAGGAAAAAAGGTGGTTTTGTGGTACAAATTGTTTACAGTACAATTAAATAAATTGATTCTATATTTTTTCATTGGTGACATCAACGTAAATATTTTCAATGTAGATTTTAAAACATTTACAGTAACATAGTATATGGTATGAGTTTTAGATTTGATTCAATTGGAGAAAGAGAATCAGAAATATGGCACAAAAGACTGATAGTATGATGTTGATAATGTACAATGAGAAAAATAAAAGTGACAGAAAAAATATTAGTAGAAATATTGAATTTCTGATTAGCGATTCCAATCGTATACACTAAAGAGACAATTATTATAGGTAAAGAAAGTTAAACAAATGGTTAGTTCAAAAAAAATTGCAAGAATATATGCATATGTAAAGGAAAAAAAAATTATAAAACAAATATGAAGGAAAGCTGTAGTCTAAAGAATATTGATGACATATAAGTAGCTAAGTTTGTCGAAAATTGTAAGAACAGAGCGTAAACGTATAAATAAAAAAAAATATATAGATGTGAAAGTTTAAGTTGTCCAAAGATAACATTTTACATGCGTATATGACGGTAACAACACATCTGCTTTGCACTCAATTTTGGATTAACATGAATGAAATTTAAATCTGCCTATTTTGTAAAGTCATTGGAGATTTTTGTGTTTCTTCTTGGATCCTAAAGATAAAAAGTGTATGGTGGGAGATCAGGATCGAGTTGACTTGGAGGTTGTTGAAATTTGTACACATACTAAATAGTATATGTAAAATCTGAAAAAAGAAAACAAAAATAATAGCAACAGAATTTTTTAGAGTAGTAGAGAATATAACAGTTGAGAATTATTTAAAATTAAATGAGTGTAATTTATGTATTTCGTATGTAGAAGTTTATATAAAAATGTTAAAATCACCTGTTGCTTCATTCACTGCATGTATCATGGGCGAATGTGATGTATCGTAAAAGGATAAAAACATAAAGTTGACATCGGGGTGGAATGGGTTGCTTGGAAGCTGTAGCACTCGATCTTTTGCACACGACTGTTCTGAAGGTATTCTGTAAATATCAAGAATTGACATGTGGTTAATAAATTATGTAGATAGTGGTATGTACTTTTTATAAGCAGATGGGAGAATGAGAGGAGGCAACGATATATGGAAAGGTAATGAAAGTTTTTTGTCTGAGGGTTTAATGTGAAGAAGTAAAAGTGTGATTTTATACTTACATAGATATGTGCAGTTATTGTTGTTGATTGGGGTGGAATGGGTTGGTTGGAAGCTGTAGCACTCGATCTTTTGCACACGACTGTTCTGAAGGTGTTCTGTAAATATCAAGAATTGACATGTGGTTAATAAATTATGTAGATAGTGGTATGTACTTTTTATAAGCAGATGGGAGAATGAGAGGAGACAATGATATATGGAAAGGTTATGAAAGTTTTTTGTTTGAGAGTTTAATGCGAAGAAGTAAAAGTGTGATTTTATACTTACATAGATATGTGCAGTTATTGTTGTTGATAACCCTCTTGTATATTGAGATAAGTTTCTGCATGTGTGACAGACGTATATGGATCTAGAAAAATACAGATGATAAATTTAAATGTGTCTATGTAATTTATGTTTTCTGTTTGTAGAAGTTTATATAGAATTGGTAAAATAATTTGTTACTTTATTTACTTGTATTGTGGCTGAATGTGATGTATCTTAAAAGGGTAAAAATTTGAAGTTGACTGGGCTGGTTGTGTAGTGGTATAATCGTAGTATTTGATGTTTTGCAAATGACTATTGTGAAGGTGTTTTGTAAAGTTTCAAGTATTGGTTAAAGGTAATGGATTGGTTAATAAGTTATGTAGATAGGGGGATATGATATTTAATTGTAAACGGGGGAATTAGAGGAGGCAAAGGTATGTATGTTAAGGGAAATTTAATGAAAGTGGAATGTGAAGATATTAAGGTGTGATTTTATACTTACATAGATACGTGTTGCAGATGTCGATGTCGATAATTATCTTGTTTATTGATAAGTGTTTGCACATGTGCCAGACATATAGAGATCTAAACAAAAAAAGATGGGTAAGCAATATATATATTGAAATATAGAAATGTATAGACGTACCGGTGAAAATGAGGTTTGCAGAATAAGAAGCGGACGGCGTATGATTTTCTTTATTGTTGACGTTGGATAATAGGATATGTTTGTATGTGATGGTTGATGGACTGGAGGTAAGTTCTTTTCGGATCGAATACATGCCAAGTACGGTGTTTGGGGTGGCAGATAGACATAACCAATAATCGTTGGGGGAATTGAGTGCTGAAAATGTATATAGAGGAGAATCAGAGACATGTCAAACAACAGTATGCACTTACCAAGGACAGAATGTGTGCAGAAACAGGACTAAAGGTTACATGGTTGGAGAGATTGGACAAAAAGTAGATAGAATTACATAGGTAAAAAGTGTTACATAGGGTAGGTGGTATATTGCTAAATATGCTATATTTTTCATTCACGTGTCATCCATCTAAGCAAACGTGTGTCATCATAATAGCATCTTTTCGAGAATGGAGACTGCTAAAGCATGCATCAGTGGGTCGAAGTCGGAAGGTTTTAGCGAACCTTTCTAGGTCAACGACATTTGCCTTGATTTTAACTATTAGTAAGTAATAGCAACATGTCAGTGCGTCCCTATGTTGTCGAAAAAGATGAGATTGCGTATTACATAGAGAATAGTCGATATAGGGCGTCGGAGCGGGGTTCAGCTGTGTGTACCTGCCCACGTGTGAGACCTTTCCTATGATTGTTGTGACTATATTCGAAGTAGCAATGAGACACATATATTTTTAATTTCTAACGGAAGCTCTCTTTGCTCAACTACACATCCTGTCACACATGTTTTTTATGTATAATTTTATTATTTTTGATAATCGTACAAAATTATGTGCGACAGTAAGGTCTAATAATTGTAACGATTTAAGAATGACAATGTGAACATTTCAATAATGAGTAATAATGATTTAAAGAATGTTAAACGGCAAATAGTTTATACCCAATAAAAAACATTACTTTCATCGAGAGGCATACGAAAAACATGCGTGCTTTGCCAAATGCGACTCTTGGTACATATCAGTCATCTAATCGTTCGATATGTGCTTGATAAATCTAAATGCAAAAATAGAAGGTACATGGACCAAAGAGTCATTGTTTAATTTGTATTGGATCGGCAAGGAAAATCTTTTGACATCGAGACACACGTATGAGTGTGTCTGGAATGATTTAAAAAAAAGTTATCTGAGTGCGATCCGATTAAAAACCACATGTGATTTAATGTATAGCTGAGAAATCGACGGTGAAAGTGGTTTAGTTGAATATTAAAGTAATTTAATATTCAAGCGTCCTTTTTTCGTTGAGAGAGAAAGGAGTATATCTCAAAGAGGTAGCTTGTGGTTCGTGACAATTTGGAAAAAATTGTCGATAAAAAGAAAGCTCCAGACCGTTAAGCTGTTTAAAAGGTATATGAGCAAAATATATACTACATATAAAAGTGTGTATATTTTGTAGCAAGGTTAAATTAGAGACTGTGTGGAGATGGCGGTGATTATCTAATTGGAAATTAGAAATCGACCTGTATATTTCATCACGTGACACGTCGTTTTACAGAACTTCCTGGTACACCACGTTGCGGGTGTAAGAAGCGTCTTGAGGAGGATTGAGTTTACCTTGGGAGGGTGTCTCCTCGATGTAGACCTTGATCTTGTCGAAAGATTTGGCTCTCGAGAAGGCGACGTACAGTTGACCGTGGGCAAAGACGGGCGTGGGCAGGTAGATTCCGACGCGTTCAAAGGTCTGTCCTTGCGATTTGTTGATGGTCATCGCGTACGCCAACTTTACGGGAAACTGTCTACGACGCAGCTTGAAGGGGAGCGTGGTGTTGCCAGCTATTATGTCAATACGTGGAATGAAAACCCTCTCCCCGGTTAGTCTGCCGCTGGAATCGATCCTTTCGGCGTCGATGTACCTGGAACCTAAAACGTGGATGAGGAGGCGTGTGCCGTTGCATAGACTCTGCCTCAAATTTAGATTTCGCAGGAGGACGACCACGGCGCCGACCTTCAGGATGAGGCGATGGGGAGGGAAGCCGGAAGGCGTCAGCGAGTTGAGAAATTCAACGCTATAGTTAGCATACTCCACGTCAGGTTGTTCGGTGACATCAATGCTGTCTGCACTCGTGTACGTTTTCGGAACGCCAGGCAATTTTCGGATTGCCTGGTCGTTGATATCGTGGCACGTAGTGTTGAGCGGAGACAAAAGAGCTTTGTTGGAGATGAACGCAAAGTCTAGATTTCCTAGACAAAACGTCATCAGCTCTTCTTTGGAGTTTGCGACACATTGTTCGGGTATCTGAAAAAAAAAAAAATCGTAAATGGAAAAGATGTAATTTTTTTTTTTTTTTTTTTAGTTTGACCGAATTTAAAATTTTTTTCTTTAAGGCTGAAAATTATGCGAATGTTATGTCATGTGAATAGGAGTGCAACAATAATAATTAATAATAATGTTGAATAGATTTGTTGTGATATGCAGTAAGAGAGAATTATATATTTACCTGGATGAGATTCCCGTAGGGTGTTCTGCGGAAAGCTGGAAGGGTGCCGTTCCCCAGTTCCAGTAGCCATCTGGAGAAGTCCTGTTGATCTTGTTCCGCTCGGACGTTGTGCAACAGGTTGTGGCGGACAAAGCGGAAGTGAGTGAGGCTTGTCTTGATGCATTCCTCAACGATGGTGCCTCTGTGGGCGCCAACGATTACGGGCAGGGTTTGCCGAAAGTCGCCGGCGCACACCACGACCTTGTGTCCGAACGGTCTGTTGTCGTCGCAGATGTCTCTCAAGGCGGCCTCCACCATTTTCAGGATGGACTTGGTGACCATGGATACCTCGTCGATGACTATCAGCTTGGCTGATCGAATGAGACGGCCGTCGCTGGAGCGGGGCGTGACCCCTGCCGTGGACGTTTCGTTGATTTCGAGAGGCAGCTTGAATCTGGAGTGCAGCGTCCTGCCGTCCTTCAAGAGGGAGGCGGCGATGCCCGTGGGGGCCAGCGCCAAGGTGACGACGTTTTCGCCTCGTAGGACGGTTATAAGGGTCTGAAAAATGAAGGATTTACCAGCTCCAGCGGCGGCGTTCAGGAAGATGAGGCGGTTGGGTTCGTTCTCGTCGTGAACGGCTCTCATGATGGCCTCGAACACCGCCGATTGCTCGCCGTTCAGTTGATTTCTGAGGATCTCGCCGGCGGCGTGTTCAGCTTGGATATCGACGACGTTGTTTGCTCCAAAGTCGACGATCCTCGGTTCGGGCAGTCCCAGATTGGATAACCTGGTGCCGTTGACCAATAGGATAGTTTGGATGTGGGCGAGGGTCCGTTGGACGGCGTCGTCTTCCTCCAATTCGCGTCTCGTGAAATCCTCAATGAAATGAGGTCGGAACTCCGTCCACAGAGCCAGTCTGTCCGTGATGTCGCAGAAGATCAGCATGTACGCGAACATGGATCTCAGCTGGAAGGGCATCTCTCTTTCGGAGGCCTCTCGGAGGGCCCTTCGCCACTCGTAGTCGTCTGCCATCAGATTTCTGCTCTGGCACGCTTCCAGGAAAGTGGCGCACACGCGACCGTCTACCGTCCGTAGATCGTCGTAGCTTGTGGCGCCTCTTACGTGCAGCAGCAGTGTCCGCAAGCAATACAGTTCTATGTTGCGGAAATTGACGGAGTACATACGACTGATGATTTTGTCGGCTCCACGTTGGCGTCTGTTCCAGCGACGTCGCGCCGGTTGCCATACGTAGTGCGTCGGAATATCGGAATAGAGGTATTGCCGAGCGTTCGGATCGGTTTGGTTCAGTGTGAACCAAGCCGTCAGCTGCGTTACCTCGTTTCTTTGGAGGGCTTCGATTTCGAAACCTGGCTGAAACCTGACCACCTGTCTTTCGGGCAAGTGAACGCACAACCTGTAAGTAGTGTGCGTGTTCCTCATCATCGGGAATTGCAAGATATGCCACGCCGCTTCTGGCGGCGAGACGTAGCGGGCATTGACGAAATTTTCGATTTCGTCGTGCACCCCTTCTTGCGGCAGATCGATGCCTATCCTCACGGCGGCCCTGTCCGGACCCTTGAGGATGTATTTGTAGAGGTACTTGACGCTGTTGATGGTGGCGCAAACGTCCACGTTCAAGTGGCAGTTGTATTTCAGGAGACAGTAGGGATTGTACGGTACGCACCATCTACTGTCTAATTCTATTATTTCTCCGTTTACTCTGTACGGTACGGTGGGACCGTTGGCCCGTCTGCGGTAGGTGATTCTACCCGATTCGGAGATGATGGTCTCCTCTGAGAGTGGCTTTGGAAATCCCTTGGTGCATTTGCCATCCACCATGCAGGGGGCGTGCGGGTTGAGCGCTCCGCACGGTCCGTGGATCATGTGCCTCGAAATTAAGTCGTATAGATCCGGTTCTTGGGTGGGCGAGGGAATCTCGGCCGACACGATGCGGTCAATCTGCTGCGCGTCACGAATTCTATCGGCGTCAATCAGAATAATGAGAATGTGAATGTGTGGCAAACCTCTCTTTTGGAATTCGATGACGGCCAGCTTGGCGGCGCCCACTCCGAAGATACGCACGTTTATGATGTCGTCGAGGAGAGCATCGGATTTACATTTGAACACTCTCGATACCAGCATTGGGTGATTGGTGGCTTGATCGCCGACGGGAATATTCTCGACGATTTCCCTCCATTTGGGGTTTGTCGTCATTGTGATAAACAAACTCGGATATCCGAATTTGGCCACAACTGCCATGGCGTCCTGGAACGCTTGCTGTTGTGCCCGTGGACTTCCTGCGAAGGATGACGGTAGAATGACCATCTTTCCTGGAAAATAAAAATATTTTTTATTATAGAAAAGTTGTTGACGTGTCCTTTTCGATGGTGTCTATGAAATGATTCCAAAAAAATTATTGATCACATTAATATATAGATTATATTAATTTATTGATTATTATTGAAGATATGGATTATATTAATAGTGTTTTTAAAAAAATACGATTTTTTTTGCATTATTTTTTTTGAATCACATTTTCAAAGGGTTTCCGGTGTGTAATGGAACTCTTTATCTCATTAATTGATGGAATAAATGTACGAATTGTAAGTATACATCGTTTGAAGATTGATTTTTTTGGTTTATGCGTTCAAAATAGCGTGTGAACTGTAAAATTCTTGCGTAAAAATTCAAGAAATTTTTATTTGAAAATGATGCACTTTTACAAAAAATTGCCAAGAAAAAAAATGTTCTAGAAACACAGAAAGAGTGCATTAGAATTTTGTAAAAGGGAAAAATGTCTTTTTTTTTCTTTTTTATTTGAGCACTTGCGGATATTGCGGATAAATTGCGAAAAATCAATTTTTGCAAAATTTAAAAAACTGAAAAAAAAGTGTGGTGCATCTTTGGTTGATTTTAAGAATGTTTTGTTCCTGACAATTTATTGTATAAATGCATTGTTTTCGAGAAAAAAAAGTCTTTAGAATTTTTCCGATGGTAATTTGATTTCTAGATATTGTTTTCTCGAAAATAATGCGTGTTTACAAAGAACTGTCAAGAATAAAAAGTTTTTAAATTTACTTAGTGTATTGGAATTTCTTTAAAAATGTTTGAGTAACTTTTTGGATTTTGCAAATTCAAAAAAAATTTCTGAAGAAATTTTAGTGCCTTCTTTTGAGGAATTTTAAAAATGTTTTATTCTTGACAATTTTGCGTAAACATGCATTGTTTTCGAGAAACAAATATTTAAAATTGCGATAGTAATGTGATGTTTAGAAAAAAAAAATTTTTTTTGAAAATAATGCGTGACTACAAAAAATTGTCAGGATTAGAAAATTTTTAAAATCATTCAAAGAGGTTATTGGAATTTTTTTAGTGATTCTTTAAATTTTGTAAAAATTGATTATATGCAAAATCCAAAAAGTTGCTTATAAATTTTTGAAGAAATTTCAGTGTATTCTTTCGAGTGATTTTAAGAATTCTTTATTATTGACAATTTGTTTTAAAAATGCTTCATTTTTCAATAAAACGATCCTGAATTTTTATGCAAAAATATTAGACTTCAGGCGCTATTTTGAATGCATAAGGCAAAAAATTGATATTTAAATCACGTATGCTTAAAGTTCACACATTTATTCCACCGGTTAGTGAGGAGGTTCTAGGTCAATTGTAGATCGGAAACTGCTTGAAAAATCGATAAAAAAAAGTATGCTAAAAAAATTGTTGTGTTTTTTTTGTAATTGATAATTTTTTGGAGGAATTTCATGGTCACCATTAGAAAGGGTACGTCTTAAATATCAAAAATAGGTTGCTGTTAAATTTTTCTGTCGCAAATAGTATGAGATACTGAAAAGTGGTGTACAGGGAGAGGTTTTTGGGCAAACCGAAAAGAAAAACGGGAGTTTTCGCAACACGTTTCTGAAAGTTAGAAATAGCAAATTTGAAAATAATATAATGATTTGTTAAATTTGTGGAATATATGAAATTATGATAATTACGAATTTATCTAAATAACCATATGTGTTGAAATGGTTACTTTTTAGGAATGAAGAAATTTATATATTTTTTATATTAGTAGAACGAAAAATTAGCGTGTTTCTTGAGAGGAAAAAAAGTACAGATTAAAATTGTCATAATTGTTATTTTTGGCAAAAATAGAATTGTACCAAGAAAAAAAAAACATTATTCAAACATGCGAAAAAATAAGTATTAATGTCTCAAGAAGAATTGCTTACCTAGGGCGGCTCTTTCCTCTTCGTCGTTGTCGAGATTCTGGCGATGGAGGTAGTCTGCCAACCCGACGTATTGATCGGCACGCAACTGGTTTTGGTGGGTTCTGATGTAGTCCAGCCGGTTGCTTTCCATGTCCACGTACGCGTTTACGATGTATTGCTGGTCCAATTTTTGCGCGTACTGGAATCGTTTATCTCTGTCTCTTATAGCGAGACGATGACTGTAATATTCTGATTGGGTGACTCGACGCCTTTGGTTGTTTGCGTGAGGTATGTTTATATGCCAACCTGTCTCTCCGTGTGGAAACAGCAGAGGAAAGGTGAGAGGTTGAACATTTTCGTTTAAGTACCGTAGCGTTTGGAAACGATCCGGCCCCTGTCTGGTGTACACCCGGATATTGGGTGTTGGCGGTGTATCCGGATCGAGTCTGTACACGGCGGCGACTTCGTTGATCGCCGGCAATGCGTACGGTCTGTTCTCGCGGCCGCGTACCGTTAGCAATTCCAATGCCACGACAGGCATTTGTAACGGTAGCAGACCCTCGTTGTTTCTGCGCAGCTCTTCGATCCGTGCCATTTCTTCGTCGTACACCTCTTTGAGGTGCCTGTAAGCCCTGGCGAACGGATTCACATTTCTCAACAACACTTCGATCTGTCGAATCAGGTTTCCGTCCAGATCTCTGTTGTTCTGGACGCGTTGATCGACGGCTTCTTCTGGCGCCAAGTAGTATACTGGCCCGTAACGGACGTTACCCTCGTTGACGTTCACGTTACTGATGTGGTGGTAGATCTTTCCCTGTATGCAATATACGGGCGGAGCTCTACCTGCCGGAAGGTCTCTCAACGTTGCCTCGAGAGACGCGAATTGAAATGCGTAGTTGTAACGCAATATGTGCTCTCGGAAGTGGTTGGATTGAGGATGTCTGCGTTCGAAGAGGCTGCGCAGCAAATTCGGCATCGCCGGTAGATTTGGTAGGACGACGTTACCTTTGTGACAACAGGTGATAAAGTCACCTCGCGTTGTTATTTCTCGGGGGAAATGTAATGCGTCGCAGTGGCGGCACATGTTGTTCAGCGGGCCGAGAAAGTATGAGGGACGCTGGCCCGGAAGAGGTCTCTCTGCGGCGATGAGCAGTTGTGGCATATCTCTTCGCCGCCGTTCGAGTTGTATGTGGTATTGGAACGCGGCGAGTTCTTCCTCTTCCTCGACGTTATTACGCCCGATGGGTGTAATGACGGCGAAGCCCCCTGCCTCCGGTTCGGGCTGTTGTGCCGGAACATTGTCCGGAGCCACAACTTCCTCGACGTTCACTAAAGGATAAGATGTACTGATATCAGTGTACACTTAAATAGTAATGAAACAGTTTTTAAAGTCTGTGTCACGATTTCTCATCTGTTAACCCATTAACGCCGAAACAACGTCAATATTTAGTAAGTATTCAATGGGTTTAATTTGTATGTTATTTGATAAAAAAATTGCATTGCCACTATTCCGACGGAAAATTTGATGCTATTTCGGAGTCCGAAGCCATCTCAAAATCCCGAGCAGACATCAAGAAAAAAATAAGTGGCTGATTTAAACGTAAAAGAAGTGAAAACTATGGAAACAAATTTTTTTCCATTTTTTTTGCATGCATGCATTTCCATGTTATCGGAAGAAATTCTAGCCCCGATCATGATCAGAGGCGATTACGATATTCGAAGTTTAAAAGAGAATGTTTAAATAATCATTGAATCGTTCCTTTTTACAATATGGCAGGCAGAATGAAATGATTATGTGAAAAGCTTAGCTAATATTTTTTTCGGAATCTATTGAGTTTAGGAAATACAAAACTATCTAAGAACAAAAATATCTTGGAATTAGTCAAAGAATACTCTAATATTTTCAGAAAAATTTTTTGTTTTTCAAAAATGGCGAAAAATTGATTTTTAAAAATTTGTTTTTAATTCTGAAAAAAAGTTAGGGTATTCTTTGATTGAATCCAATATATTTTTATTTCTTAAAAAAAATGTTACCAAATTTAAGTTTTTGAAAAAAAAAAGTTCAAAAGATATATTCCATTCTATGCGTGACTAATAGAGGATGACGTGGACATGGTAGAATTATATTTTTTGAGTAATTCTAAGACAGACATTTCCGTTTTTAGATTTTTTCGTTAAATTAAATAGATGCCGAAAAATAAAATTAGCCAAGGTTTTCATAGAATTTTTATGTTATGGCCTTCATATTGTAGAAAGGAAAGATACAATGATTGTTATATAAAAAAAAAAATTCTGTTAAATTTCAACTATTGTGATTACCCCGGATCATGATTAGAGCGTGAAGTTTTTTCGGTAAAATAGGAAAAAAAATTTAGAAAATGTTTTTATTGAAAATTTTTACGTTTTTCATGTTTAACTCATTAATTGTGGAAAGGATATTTTTTGGACTATTACTTTTACCTTGTTATTTCGGATTCATTTGATGGAAAAAAAATTGCGCAACAATGAATTTTGTAGAAAAGATTTCTCTTCCCCATAAAAAATTAAAATTTCCACTTTAAAATGGAGGTGTTTTGTGGAAAAACACGATTTTTTTCAATTAACTTGTTTTTTCCAACTTTGATTTTCGTCAACTTCCTAATTTGGAATGACTAAAATCTTTGTAGATTGTGTATTTTTTGTCTAATCTCAGAATATTGATGATTGTGATAATAAATTTTGGTCTACAAAATTCGAAGTGGCGGCCAAAATGCCAAATATTTTCCATAAACATTTAGGTATTTTTTTCTTGAAAATTATACTTTTGGAAAAAAAATCATAAGAACAAAAAAATGTTTAACATTGATTAAAGAATGCAATAGAATTTTTTCAGAATTATTTTAAATATTTTTTAATTTTGTCGAAGATTCAAAAACCAAATCAAAAAAATGGTAAAAAACAATATTTTTCAATATTTTGTTATATAGTCAATCAAAAAAATTTGAAGTGATGAACTAAAAGATGAATTATTACGCATTTAACCTTTGGAAATTTTTAACCTGGATAGTATGAACTTTTAGAATAATTTCATAAGAATAAAAAATGTTTAAAAGCGATCAGTATGAAAGAATTTTTTTCAGAATTTTGTGAGACCTCTTAAATTGTTTGGTCTTCAACAAAATTAAAAAAATGTTTTGAAAAATTGTGAAAATTGCTCTCTGATTGATTTGAAGTATTTTTTTGTTTTTACGAATTTTTTCCAAAAGTCTATAGTTTTCGAGAAAACAAAATTCCTAAATGTTTAATTAAAAAATTAGGCGTTTTGGGCCGCCATTTCAAATTTTGTGGGTTGAAATATATCATAATAATTATTGATACTCTAAGTTTAGACAAAAAGTGCATGATCTACAAAGATATTAGAGTCGTTCCAAACTGGGAAGTCAACGAAAATCGAAGCTGGAAAAAACATTTATTGAAAAAATTCGGGTTTTTTTCACAAAAAAAACTTCAATTTGAAGTGGAAATTTAGATGTTTTTAAATTTTTATGAAAGCCATTGGAAAGAGAAATTTTTTTTTTTGTACAAAATTCATTGTTGCATGATTTTTTCTCCATCAAATGAGTCCGAAATAGTGAGGTGAAAGTGGTGGTCCAAAAAAGTGTTCTTTCTATTGTTAATGGGTTATATTTCTTTTTTTGATGTCTAATTGGGATTTTGAGCATGGATTCAAAGAGCATTAAAATTTGCGTCGGAATAGCGGTATATTTTTAGTCTAATAATATACAGAATAAACTCGTTGAAAACTGACCAAAAATTGATGTCGTTTGTTCGTTAATGGGTTAATATTAACGAAAAAAATCGCATCCGAAGGATTGTGAAAAAAAGTTAAAAAAAAAAGGTAAATAAAAGAATAAAGAAAAGCCAAATAAAAAGGAAAAAGGATAAAGAAAAGTCACATAAAATAATGAACTATCAATTTTATGGTTAGATGAAAGTTTGAAAGAGTCAAGGTGATATAGAAACATTTAAATAGTTTGATTGTTTGTGGCGATTTTGAGAAATAATAGTGTTGAAGTTTTTTTATCGAAAAATTTTTACTCTCAAATTGTGCACAGCTGTCAAATAAGAAGAAAACATCAATCCAAATGGTTTAGATATTAGATAAATTGTTTAATATACCAGAAAGTTCGTTTTAAAAATTCCATTTTGGCTAGTTATACATGTAATTGTAAAAAAAAATTAGAAATTAATATACATAATTGTTTCACGAAGTAACAAAAGGACCTGTGATACATATGTTGCTTGCTTACCAATTAGGTTTTCGTTTTCACATGTATGTGCCACTTCAGGTCTATCGGATGAGAGTAAACCTCCGGAACGGAGAATGATTCCATCTTCGTGAACTTGAGTGGCGATCAATTGATGTGCAGCACCATCATCATGTATGGTTGCTGCCGTCATCAGAATCGGTTGGGGACGGGGTCCGACATCTTCATCGCTGGAGTCGTCTAATGATGGGCGTCGAATGAACAACAACTGGGCAGGAGATGTTCGCACAGTAGACGGACCTGCAGCGATCTCGATGTCATCAGTTTGATGACGTATTGTATCTGCAATGGAAAGTAATAGAAATAGATATATACAATATATATATATATATATATATATATATATATATATAATGTGTATGTATTTATAAAGTATGCAAGAAAATTTTGAATATTAAAAAAGTAAATACGATGAAATATGTATTTATTTATTAGCTGGAGAATAGAAAACGCTTCGTACGTGTAAAGCAATGAGGAAATTTTTTTTATTCCTTTGCAAATGAAATATTATTCTTTTTTCCTAAGATCAAAAGCGAACACTTAACTGATATTTATTTTATAATAAATTAATATGTAATAGAATCGATGAGTTATTGTAGTAAATTTCATGTTTTCTTGTGAAGGCGTGCAAGAATCGATTGTCCTAGTAACATTGACTCTACATTGAGACATATGATCGAATGAAATATTTTAAAATGTTTTTATTGAAATGAAAGAGGATATTTAACAGAATTATGTTGTGTAGTATTAAATCCTGAGATAGGTATGTCAATAGAAGTGTACTCTATAATAGTATTTACACGTAAGTGTAATGGATTGAACGTTAGTAATATTACGTTAGAATATATACAGTGTGTCCAAAAAATTGATGGAAAAATATTAGCAAAATGGAAATCAATGTTATATGCATAAAAAGTTTTTTGCAGAAAACATTTGTAAAAAATCGTTTCAGTTAAATGCCAACATTTCTTAATTTGCTTGTGATTGATAGTTATTCAAATTACCGAAATGTGGAAGTATACGAAAAATCGTCGTGACAATTAAACGATTATGAATTTTATCTATCTCTGGTCAATAAAAAAAAGCATATTGATATGTGTAGAAAAGAAGAGTGTCCAACTAATTAGGTTGGGAGTGTTAATTCTTAAACGTTCGATTGTTATGTTGATTTTTCCTATATTTTCATATTTTGGCAATCTGAATTAAATTATTTTGATCAGATACGATTTAGTCGGTGTTGCTGTTTGACTAAAACAGTCGTTCCTGATTTGTGAAACAATCTGTAGAGGAGAGACGTCGTCGTTATTTAAACGACGTTAAGACAGATCGATAGCAGTTTGTAGTTAAAATATTTGTTGTAGGAAACGTTCTGTGTAATTAATGAGTTGCCATATTGAGTGCCCCTTTTTTAACTCTTTGGGATACACTGTATAATAATATGAGAAATAATACAATGTGGGTTTGCTTACCTATCTCATTATCGCCTGCCTTTGGCGCATCGGTTAGTGGGTGACTCGAGGGATTTTTAGTACCGACTGTGTCAATGGTAGCCGTGAAAACAGCTGATGTGATGTCTGTCGTCTGGATGCGTTTAGACGGTACTTCTTCGTCTGCATTTTCATGGGGTGAATACTGCTTACGTTTTTGCCCCGGTTTTACAATACCTGTACCTATGTAATAGTAAAGAGGTAAAAAAAAGATGAAATATAAATTTAAAATATAATACAGAACTGAAGCAAACAGGGCAGGTAATATTTTTTCTGTGTGTGGCGTCGCATTTATGTTTGCTATATTAGAATTAGATATTGTAGCAAAGATTGTATGTTAATAATCGTTGAAATAAGAATATGGTCAATAAATCAATGCACAATAAGATGTAGTTATTGTGTGTCAAAGTGCAACAGAGATTTGGAATAACAATGTGTTGTAATTCTTTTTTTAGTTTAAATAAAAAAATGAGAAATAAAAAAAAGCAAAATAAAGAATTAATTTGGGTTGTAAGTATAGTTAGAAAAATTAAACACGATGAGAGGCGATCGCAGTAACATAATTAATATGTACTGATTTACTGAAACAGTCCCACGATGAAAATCACTAAAAAAAAAATCATATCATAACATACCGATGTCCCTAGCTGGTGTATCGCGAGCTGGAGAAACGGTCAGGGCAGTAGCATCCTCATCAGGTTGTACCGATTGGATAGAAAGTGCAGGCGAAGGTGGAGCATCCGTAGTTCCTTGCAAAACTTGTGTCGCACTCTTTCTTGTACGTTGGCCTCTAAAGTTCGTCCCTTTAGGTTGCGTCAAGCGTTTTCTGCCTTTTTTCGGCATGTTCCAACTATACATATAAATTAAACATCGAAATAAATAACTTGATCTGATAATTTGAACTGAGATTGGGATAGTGAAAACAGAGGAAAGTAGAAGAGTTTCGTTTCATTCAATGTAACTGAATGGGTATCATGTTCAATGAAGACTACAATCAACGCCTCTTGTCGCATACAGAGATCAAATAAAGCTTAAGTTAGAAGGCCTTGCGTTCAAACGGAAAGTGCAATAGTGAAATTAGGACTTACCGGTGCGATCAAAAGTTTTCTTACAAAAGTCGCAGGGCACTACACACACGAAGTTTTGTCGTTAACGCTTTTCGGACAACGCACGACGTTGAACAGGAAAAGCGGAACGAAATAGCGTACAAAATACTCGGAAAATTATGAAAAAACTAAATATTCCCGGACACAAATTGCAGACGGCAATCGGCGTCCTTTTAAGGGATAAAATGGTTTCTTTCCGGTTTTTGAAAAACAAATGACGTATGTATGTTACGTAATGCGACGTAGATGCCGCTCTAATAGTGTTTCCGTTTTATTTATGAAATTGCACAATGTGAACACGGCAATTATACAAAATGAATATATTTCGATAATATGCATCAATCGAGAATAATACAACTACCTTTGATCGACAGTAAAGATTTTTTAGTTTCGTTTCAATGTTTCTATTGACATTATTTGGAATATTTGCGAGGTGACATCTATGCACAATAACGGCAACGTCGTGCGACAGAGTTGATTTTTACAGACGTCTGTAAGAAAAGAAGGTTTTAGCTTTAATTAAATATACGGTCACGAAAAGTATTGTAATAACATATATGTATTCGTATATCTGTGATTTATTATACCTATTTATACTATCTTGTTTATACTAACTTGGGTATATAAGTTAGTTTTCAAGATACGGTGGTGGTGGAGGTGGCGCGATCTCTCGACACATTTCTCATCATGCATTGCGCAGAATTGGCATAATATCCTACTCTATATTATCTTATGGTGTTTACATTCTAGGGAAATTGTCTAGTGACATCGTAAAAGTTGCATAATGTGTTCAGCGTTTAGTATGTACATATGTCGATAATATAGAAAGCACTGTGAGGTTTATTGATTTTTTATGACAAAAAATAAAGTTAAACGTTAATAAAGTTTTGATTTCGATCAACAGATAATTAATATTTGCCATATAATCCATCATCTATGAAATAATTTCCTTTTTGTTGTCGTATACGGATTTCGAAAATCGGAAAAGTGAGGTTAATCGTGATCAGTAGTTGTGTTTGGATTTAATTATTTATTCATGCCAAATAAAACGCGTGTTCCATCGTAGAGGAGGAATAAGAGAGTCACCGTCGTAGACAACAGGTAAATTAATTCGAGGCACTTTTATTAAATTTATTGTGAGTGTTAAATGCGTTTTTGTTGTAGCTTCTCCGGTTTTGACGGCGAGTGGAGTCGATGGCAAAGGAACGACCCAGTTATAGGAAAAGAATATGAGAGGATACCTAAGTGGTAAACTGATTCGATATACTCTTATTACCTATTTGAATCTTTAAAATATATCTTCTTTTAGTTTCAAGGAACCATATCGATAGCTAAAGACGAACCAAACGGAAAGTGGAGATATTCCAATAAAGGTATGTGTTTATTATGAAACCCTTTGACAATTGGGCGGTCTGCATTAGAACTTAAAAGTATATTGCAAGTGATTGGTTTTTATTCCAGGATGCGGTGTTATGGATTTGATGCATAAAAATACACTGATTTATGATATATCGTGCCGTTTTAAAAGGTCGAAGAATACTTGTTGGAGACTGTATTGTATCGATGCAATAATCGGAATATACGGATGTGTGAAGGAGAATGGAGATATTTATAAAATTGTACGATCGTAAATTTTCAACTGTGCAGCTGTGTAATTTTCATTATCGACATTTTATATATTTAATATTGTTAATTAATACTTATTTTGGTTGGTTATTTGATGTTGCTTTTCATCAATTATTTATTCAGAAAAAGTTATAAACACTTATTATACATCTCTGCATATACACTAAATTTATGTCGTTAATCTGGAAATGTTAAATTGTTGTGTTTTTTTTTCGTGTACATAATAAATGATTATAAAATATATGGTGGATCTTGGTGGCAGTGTTTCAGTAGAGGATATATAGATTGGTGTTGTTGTATATGTGACCAATGTAAGCCAATAATGTAGTATGAGAAGAGGATGTAGTAGATATCCTTCTATTTATCGTAAAATATGTTGTGTAGAAACATTCAGAGTCAAAGTACAAAAATAAACATTGGAGTTTTTGATGGGATTGTAAGTTGAAATTTTCAGTGTAGTATCTGTAGAATAAATATATAACGTAGATGTAATATTAAAAAAATAGATTTAAATCGAGGGAGTTTTAGAATGGAGTACAATCAATTTAGGAAAATAACCGAATATAGCATTTAGTTTGTAATTGCTCAAAGTATTTATTGCAATATTCGTAGCTTTAATAACAATGGTAAATCTTTATAATTTCTATTCTTGTTCAATTCCATTTTAGAGGATTTGTGTTATTTCATTTCGTCCTTATTCCATAAATTCATGGAAAAGAGAGCATTTTTTTTGTGTACTGTCTAAAATTCTAAACAGCAATTCTCGCAATATCTTTTCATAATAATAAGAGTATGAATGTGTCTTTGGACGAAAATGAAATGGAAACACACAGATTTTTTCAACGACTTGTTATAAACAGATAGGATGTACTATGTATGCAGGGTGTAAGTGGTAGGTTCTGCATTTTTCTGTCTCGATCGCTACGGAAAAGGGTGAGAGGCACTGGTCAGTGCTACAGAAAGATGTTTGTTGAAGGATCTATTAAATAGAATATAGCAACTCAAAAAAAGTGATAAGTGATGATAACTTTTTGTTGTTAGAATTTATTAATGTTAACTTATTTCTGTAATGGGGTAGGCAAAATCGTTAGTATAAAAAAAATGGTAAAGTATTTCTAATATTCAATTATAATATATAGTTTTTACAGTAGTGGCGAGGCGTGTGTATTAATTAAATAGCAATAAACAACATTCATTTGTGAAATTCAATATAAATGTTAAAATTGTTCATATATTCAAAAAAATGCAGGTGCCGGCATTCTCCATTGAAGAACGTAAAAGAGGATGATTTTTGCCTATGTCTGTATTAAATAAGAAAATAACCAAAGAAATTGATTAGTGATCGTAGAGTAGTTGCTAGATTTGGTGGTACCGTAAAAAAATAAGATGATTTAATTCTATTTATTTGCAGTCGAAATTGTTAGGATCAAAAATGTTTTTTTTTTTTGTTATATTTTATTATAGAAATATTGTTTTTACAATAATTGTGGGATACGTGCATGGAATCGCCTGCATGAGATTGGAAGGCAACCGATAAAGATTGATTTGCGATAATTTTGAAATTGTTGGAGTATTCAAAAAAATGTAATGTTGATTGATTTTTTTTTAAGCGCTATCATATTTTTTTTTTCCAATGACGGTGGGGCGGCGCCGTTTTAAGCCGGCCTGCGGCCGGCATCGATCTACAATATAACGTAGATGGGAAAGCTGTATATCGTTGTCGGAATTATATAGGAAAATAACCACTAAAAGAATATTAATTGCTAAAAAATGTATTTATTTTTTTTTATTAATTTTCTGGGAAAACTGTGAAGAGAATAAATTTAAAAAAAAAAAGACGGTACCCTTACTCGGACCCGAGCCCGAGACCTCGGGATTGCCGGTTCGATGCTTTCGCTGTGCGCTACGCGCGTTACCAACAAAAATTTTATTGAAACTATATGATGAATGTCAATTGTATAGACTACGAAATGAGACTACGACAAAAATAATTAAAAAAACGTTTTTCTCACCCCGACACGTATCGAAACAGTGCTAAATTTTTATTTTAGACCGGTAGGCAACGATAGATTTCGTGCGCAAGGTCTAAATTCGAAATAATAGCGCTTTTTTCGCCTCGCGTATCTGTCCGAACGGAGGTGTCTCGGACAGCACGGAAAGACGACGGCCCTTCGGGCCGTTCTGTCTGCACGGGGTTATCGTAGAAGGTTCAAACTAAGACGGCAAAGTGGTTTGGCAGAGGCAGAATGCGAATGGAGTTTGTACTGAGCGTAAGAAAATCGAAATTTTTTTTGGCGACCCTCCAAACATAGGAAGAAACATTTACAAATCCTGATAATCGAGGGGGCCCCCGGGGTGGTTCGCTGCAAAAAGCGCGTCTAGAAAGATTCCCGCTTCGGTTTCGAACCGGTTTCGCAAGGGGAAATCGCGAATTCGATAAATTACGAACGTACAAAGTTTGGGCGAATCGGCGAAATTCGCCAAACACGACCTCCTTCTCTCGCAAATATCGGAGCGAAAATCGCCCGGGGACCTCCGCAGCCGCCATCCGTCTAAAGTAGAGGTTCCGCCGATTCTATAGACACCAAGTTCGGCCGTCCCGGCGCCCGATTTGACGTAGCGCCAGCGTTCGAAAGTGGGCGAAATTGACGGATTCCTACCTGGCCGTTGACAGTTGTCGCCGTTGACGTGTGTCACTGGGAGTACCGGGAGGAAAAAATAAAATTTCGGGTCGCCGTCGTCGAAAAAAATTTCCTTAATTTCCACTCCAGGCCGTCGCTTCGCCGCTCGAATCCCGCGGGACGAACTCCTCAACACGACATAACCTCAAAAAATCGAATCGATACGCGTTAAAGCCGATTTTTAACGACGTCTCTAAAAGGCGATTCTTTGTGAATTTGTGCCCTCAGTAAAAAGAGATGCGAGATGCCGGAGCGCGCGCAGACCTCCGGAAAAACGGAAAAATCTCTCGTAGGGCGGCCTGCGGCCGCCACGAAAACCCCGCGAAAAGACAACCCCACAACGGAACGGTCCGCTTCGCGGCCCGGCGGGTCGCTGCGCGACCCGCGAAAAAAGCCTTTAGTACCGCAAGTCGGCCCATTTTCCCCGCGCCGCGCGACAAAGACGGCCTCGTCGCATTTTAGTATATATTGATGATGATGATGATTGATGATGATGATGAAAACTTTGACACCCTTTATTTCGACTACTGTCCAGTCCTTCTGTATATGAAAAATATAACTAAATCGTAAAATTTTAGTTCATCACATTACATAAACACCACATTGTGGCAACACAATCGGATTCTTACGTTCAAACTCTTCGATTGCTTTCCACCCCACAATCACTTATACCCCGTTTCCCAGGAAAGATAAACAATTTGGGCTGACAGAGTAAGCGTTCCTTCCCCGTCCGAATGTGGTTAAGTTTCCATTTACGCTTCTCCTCCAGCTTGAAGCGCTCCGTGTTTGTTTTACCGGCTCAGAGCTCAGAAGTACGTAATACGCTTTCAAATCTCTTTAGAGTAAAATCCGACTCTTGGTCGAACCGATTTTTGGTTCGCTCGAAAGGCTGACAGATCGATATCCGCCCGTTTCGCTTCATTCACACGCACGTGGAGCGCGACCTTGGAACGCCGACTGCAGATTAAAAGGTAACCTATTAAAAAGCATGAAATAGTTTTCCAAGGATCACGTTGGAACGGGCTACGTGCATCGTAAATCAATATCATATTCGCGGTGTAAATTCACTTGTTAACAATTTAAACGCAAATATATCTGAAACGGTCATTCGGAGATTCATGTAAAGGTTTTTTTTTCTGTCAATAAATAATGGAAGAATCTATATTTCTAATAAAAACATAAATACTCTAAGACGCAAAAAATACATCGTTTTTATGTACGAGGTGTGGCTTTTTATTCGTTACCAATTACAGTACAACTTGTTCGCCTTCAATGTACTCCCTTTAGCGATATCTTCACCGCTCCATACGACTTTTCCATTGTTGAAAGCAGTGCCGGAAGTCCGCTTCTGTCAGCTGGTTCAGAACCTCCGTCGTTTTTGTTTTAACCGCTTCCACACTTTCGAACCTTGTCCCCTTCAGTGTCACCATGTCTAACAAGCTTGGATCAATGTCAATGTTGTTTAGAATGTCAGCGCAAATGTTCATTCTTGATTCCGTTTGCTCGAGAGTGAGGAGTTTTGGCACTATTTTTGCGCAAACTGCGCATGTTGAACGATTCATGCAAAATCTGGCGAACACATTCTTTGTCGATACCTGTTATTTCAGCAAGCCCTCGGATGCTTAGATGACGATCTTCGCGGATTAATTTACCAATTTTTTCAATGTTTTTGATGTCGAGGGCCGTCCGGGGCGCGGAGCGTCTTCGGTCGTTTCACGTCCCTCTTTGAACCATTGAAACCATTCAAAAACTTGTGTACGGGATAAACAATTATTCCCGTACACTTCTTTTAAAATTGCATAAGCTTCTGTAAAAGTTTTCCTCAGTTTATCAAGAAACTTGAGATTGACCCGTTGCTCCATCTGAACACTTAACATATTTTCGACGTGTCACTGGTGCGTAGACTAATTCAAACGACTGCTACAGTCAATCTAAGCGACCCACTGGCTTGTCCAGCGAGCTGAGGGTGGGGAAAGTATTACCAGACACAGCTCTGTTCAAACTTAGCGCTCGCAGCGCGCTGGTAGCAGCATCAGTTCGATTATTTAATAGCCACACCTCGTATTCTGAATGCTGTAGAGTCCTTACAGCTTACATCAAAATGATTGACAAATTAAAATCCCTCTCCTAAAAAAACCCTATCACCAAATTTTGTAAAAATCCTTTGGACTAAGGTAAGTTTTGTTCCATCGTAATATTTTTACCCAAAGAATGTGGAGTTTAATTGTGGTCTCTTGATAAAGGGACACCCTGTATATGCAAACATACACAAAAATTGAAAGTCGGCTAATGGTTTTGAAATTTTGTACACAGCTATAATTTTTAATGGTGAACTATTCTTAATATGATTTTTTGATATTTGGCTTAGAAAAGGCAATTAACCTACACAGAAAATAATTAAATTGCTTCTGCCAAGACCTACTTGATATTTCGAAAACGAATGTAAAAAAATTACTTTATAATTAAACCGGGCTTGATCCCAAAGAGGTCCAGTTTCAAATCGAAAATTATTTGTAATTTGCACCTCTTTTTTCACTTACCCTGGGACACACAGTATATGATAACAGGACCACATTCCGCAAAATAAAAAATATATATTTAATTTATTCAAATATACATTTATTTTAAAGAATCAAATAAGACACGTCAATTGCACAGGTGTACAAAAAAAAATATTTGCCCCAGGAACTACACCTATTAAATTCGAAGTATTTTTTTGGCTGAAACCGAATTTTTAGTTCAGAAAACTTTCTACCGCGTAGATTCTCAGTAAATCTCGGTTTTTTGTTGTCAAAAATACGTTTCTCTGCGAAATATATATTTTTTGAAATATTAATCATATCCTAACCAGACATGTCTGGTCATACGTTCTTGAAAAACACAAATTCTTCCATTTTCGGGCTGTCTTTCACCCTGAATTCTCATTTTATGGAAAATGGAAGGGTCTAGCACAAAATTTAACAACGGGATCTTATTTAGCGCTTAAAAATACTTCGGAAATGAGTTTTTTTTTGTGGGCCTGTGTTATTTTCAAACGGTTGTAACTTCTAGTACAGTGTGTCGTAAGAACACAGCATTTATTACACTTCGTCCCATCACAACTCACACCATAAATCACATTGTGGGCAGTTTAAAAATTATACCAATTAAAGCTTTAGCAACAAAGTTATAAAGCTCAATGAGCTCGATTGATATTAATGACTAAATTAGGGCGTATGCTTCCATTGTGCTCTCGTAGCGTGCCTACCTTATACCTTCAACATTTTTTAGCTAATTTTTACTTCAAGAAAAATGATTACTTAATACAAATTGTTACCTCTGTACATTTTGGGATAAATAAATAAATAGAAAATAGAAAATACATTTCATAAAATCGCCTCCACTAGATTATTATCTCTACTCTACTCGATTCTTAGACTCTACATCATCTGTATATTTTATGTAGGAATATGACATTTATATGTGTATGTCTTATATGAAGGTATACAGGGTGAGTTTTTAATGGGTGTTTGGTTTATAGAACCATTGTTTCACCAAGAATGTGAGGTTGTTTGACGCCTTTTTGTCACCATCTTAAAATTGATTAACATTGTTAAACAACATAGCATTAACTAACAGTTTCAATGAAGGTGTTGTAAATATACGAGGTGTGTAAATGAAGTAATGAGACTGGCAACGTAGCGCCCGATCTAGCAACACTGCGGAGAGGGGACTTGGAAGGGCGGTAGGTTAACATGTAATGCACCTTCAGTACAAGTTTGGACTTGTTAGAGTCATTTGTTTGTTCTTTGTCACTGTTTTCGTAAACAGGTTTTTTATAGTGCGTTTTAAAAATGAGTGACATTAATTTTGAGCGACGGTGTGCTATCAGGTTTTGCTTCAGACTTGACACAGCGTAACGGACACTTTGGCAAAACTTCAGCACGCCTACGAAGACAGTGTTTTTTGAAGAGCCCAGGTTTTTCGGTGGTTTAAGGCATTCTCAGAAGGAAGAGAGTCGATTGAAGATGAGCCACGCAGCGGAAGGCCTTCATCTTCAAGAACCGATGAAAATGTCGGTAGAATACGGGATCTTGTGCGTTCAGGTCGTCGGTTGACGACAAACATGATCGGGGAAGAGTTAAATTTGAATCACACCACTTTTCATCAGATTTTAACTAACGAATTGGGGATAAAAAAAAATCGGCGCAAAAATGGTTCCACAAAACCTTTCGTAGGAACAAAAGGACATCAGAAGAGAAAGGTATCTTGACTGAAAGGAATCGATTGAAAATGATCCTCATTTTATGGAACGTGCTATTACTGGTGATGAGACTTGTGTGTTTGAGTACGACCCGGAAACCAAGCGCCAAAGCATGGAATAGCACACTTCAAGCTTTCCAACACCCAAAAAACCAAGAATGAACAAGTCGAAGATCAATGCATGCTGATTTGCTTTTTTGATAGCCAGGGAATTGTCCACAAATAGTTAGTGCCTCCAAGCCAAACAGGAAATCAACACTTTTACAGAGGTTCTTGAAAAACTTCGAAAAAGGGTCATGCGTGTGAGACCAAACATCAAGAACAACTGGATGTTGCATCCAGTTTTCAACAACATCCAAAGATTGAAAAATCACCTCAAGGTACGTCATTTTGGGACCATAGAAAACATTGAAACGGCTGTAACCGACCAGCTGAAGGCTATTCCAGTATATTAGTTCCAGCACTGCTGTGAGGAATGGAAGAACCATCTCCAGCGCTGTGTGGCTCCCCAAGGAAGTTATTTTGAAGGAGACAATACTGAATTGTAATTCTACAGTCTCATTACTTAATTTATACACCTCGTGTATTTATTCATTGTAACCATTAATTTCACCCTGAAAAAAATTGTGTTAAAAATTGTAATAAAAGAAACGTTGGCCATAAGTTAGTAACATACTATTTTGTTCCGTTCCTACAGTTCAAAATGTTTATAAAATGTAAATAAGTTAGTAACATACAGTTTTGTTCCTACACATAACAAAAACGTAAAGCAACTTGCAGACACCTTTAGGTATAAAGACACTGATTATTAAGCATTTGCTGCCGGTTATAACTTTGTAAAAACCTGCCTCAGTTTCGAACAAGCACGTTCCTTTGAGAGTAACGTCGTAGAAAATGGTAAAAAAGCATTTTTTTTACAAAGAAAAAACGAGCTCCAAACAATATAATAATTTTAAGAGTTGCACGGATTACAGCTTCAAAGAATAAACACATTACTCGCAGCAGTTCTTTAGTACATATGTCTTTTCGTTGTTTTGAGCAAATAGGAGACTGGTACAATACAAAGCGGCGCGGCGAGAAAGACAAAAGACTACAGTCGCTAAGAAAAACATTTCCTTGATAATCTTCACAGTCGATTTCCTTTAATCCCAGTAAGATTTTAAACAAGTGCATTGCGAGCATCTTGTGTTCTCATCAAATATGTGATTAGATCTATCCCGTCGGCAATATACTGGAGTGGGTATTGGAACCTTCGGCAAAAGAGAAACAAAAAACTGGACGTTTTTCACGATACACCAAATTACTATACTTTTCTCGACGCGCGTTTCGCCAACTAAGTTGGCATCTTCAGGAGAAGATTAAAACTAAATTCTAACCTACACACTATTTATATTAAATTGGCCGTCACGGTTCACTTAACCATAACATCTGTCTTTGTTTATTAGGGCAAACAGTGGACTGTTGGGTATTGTACCATTGTCCTTATTCATACTACTGTTACATTCAATGATTCCTATGGTTGTTGTCAAAAGCGTGTTGGGTAACACAAGATTTTTTCCGTTCTGCCATATTTTAAATGAGCCATGTGTTCTTTAAATCTCAATTGTGATCAATATACTTTTGATCACAATCCTTACAACTTATTTCGTATATTCCTGACTTTTCATTATTGTCGATTTTGTCTTTGGGGTTGCCCAAAAGCGTTTGTAGTTTATTTTTAGAATTATAAACCCAATTGATACTGATATTTTTAAAAACATTTAGTCCGCGGGTGAATTTAGGTTCGTAAGGTAATGAAACAAATTTGGAATTGTCAGTATCTCTACAAAAAGTCGTGGAATTGTACAGGGCTATCTTAAGTTTATGCTTCTTTATTAACGTGTCTATTAAATGGACTGAGTAACCGTAGTTCTTAGCTATGTTTTTAATTAAACTTTTTTCATGTTCAAACCTCCCTTTACTGCGGGGGAAACTTATCAAACGGTGAATTAGAAAATTAGAACTTGCCATTTTATGTTGAAAAAGGTGCTGTGAATCGTTGGGGATATATCTAAGAGACGCGTTTTCTTCCCTATATATATCAAATTCTAATTTATTTTCACTATTTATAATAAGTAACCTAATTTATTTTCACTATTTATAATAAGTAATATATCTAAAAATGGTGGTTCTTCATTGTGTTCCATTTCATATGTAAATTTTATGGTATGGAAACTTGATACAAAAGCAATTAGTTAATTAGCAAAATAATTTTGTTGCTAAATTAAATAACCGTTTAGTATATAGGGCGATTGATCGAAACTATTCATTAAATGCATTGGGGCTTGTAGAAACGACCTAAAATTTGGACTTAAGGTTAATGTGTAGTGGTCATTTTAGAAACTCAAGTATTGGTGTTAGCACTATCGTTAATAGAACCCCAAAGCTGTGCAACAATGCTTTTATTATATCTCACTTGTATACAGGGTGTTTAAAATAGAACTACCATTTAGCCCAACTTCAAACCATCCAAACTGATTTTTTTAAATACGATGCCCCATATTTGATTTTATGATATAGAAATAAATTCTTAGTCCATCTATATCAGCATTCCTTATATCAATATTTAATTGTCATTCAGTTATTTAACGTTTTTTAAAAATCTACTTATACCTTCTTACAAATCGTTTAATTTTTCACTAGCGCATCGTGGGAATTATCGTGGGAATTATACTATTAATGATGCTAGTGTTACTGTTAATGCTGATAATTATGTTTTTCATATTTTTTCATATGTGACTGGGTAAAGTAAAATTTGTAGAATTTTTTAAAGTATAAGTTTTAAAGAATAGGTAATGTAACGTATCTAAAAAGTTCACAATTATAGCATCACTACCGTTTTGTTCCAAGCATCTTAAGCGCATAATAAATAAATATCCATATTTGAATATTCTTGATATTTCATGTTGACGAACACAGAAAGCACACTATATAACTCTATTGACACGAAAATAAATTGTACTATTGCTTAAAAAAATAGTAAGAGTAACATTAACACAATCATTTCTATGGCATACTATTTAAAAGTCAAATGATTTATTAAAAGTTATGTGAATAATAATAATAATAATAAAAAAAAAACGCTAAATGACAAAAAAACTATTCAATATAGGTTAGGGAATGTTAGAATAGATCAACGCAGAATTTAATTCCGCATTGAAATGTGAAGTAAATTATTGGTCATTGTATTTACAAAATTTAAGTTTGGATTTTTTGAGGCTAAATGGCAGTTCACTTTTAAACATCCTGTACATAATTGATAATTAATTAAAAGCATTGTTGCATAACTTTAGGGTTCTACCAACGACAGTGCTAATACCGATTATTATTAAACTATATTAAATTATAAACTATACATATATGATTGTTATAGACTATTAATTTTTTAAAATAATCACTAGAGTAGGATAATCGGTGCCGCGTTCTACTTCGTATACTCCATAATTCCAATGTAGCGACGACTCCCTCAAGTTAATAATGTTTAAGAGGGTAAGTGTAACATTTACAACGAATAAAAATTATCGCAAAGGACGCATACGCCACTGCGCGCGGCACCGATTATCCTACTCTAATAATCACTACAGATTAGCACATAATAACAACATTTCAAAAAACTAACTCACAATATGTAAAAGATAGGTATAGGGAAATCTCATGAAAACCGAAATATGCATTAAAAAAGGTTGAGGTAAAATTTAACGAATTATTTCGATCAGTCACCTTGTATAGAGTGACAATTTTTTTTGGCAAACTTTTTATTTAATAACAGGTCCGCCTAACTTTTGGCGGACCCTGTATATGAGAGGGGCATATTTATTTTCACTGGTGCTCTAACGTAAAAACAGCTCAGTCGTTGCATTGATATGAAATCGATAAGGAGCAAAGAAATTGATTAACATAGGTCAGTGAATCCACGCCTAGATTCATGCTGGATAACGGTCCAATCAATAACAGTAAATTATTGTCGGCTGACTGCCGTGTATAATAGAAATATAATATTCGTAATGGTCGCTTATTGAAATGAATGGTTAAATAAATCAATTTATTTTATTCGTTGCTGCAGAATAGCCGTTTGAAACGGTTCCCAGTATCGAACTAGTTAACTTTGTAAACGTTGCTTTGAAGATTGTTGGTAAGGTGGCTAGCTATTAATATTGATTTCACAACTAAAAGATTTGGTTTCACCTTCGTGAATTACGGACTTTTGCTAATTTCGGTTTATAATCCAACAAACAATTAATTAACTCAGTTATTAAATTAATTAAATGATTCATGAATCATTACAGATCACGATTTAGGAAGACATCTTACTAAAATATAATATGCTATCATTTTTATTTCATGCCCCACAAACCTGTAGTTCCCACGACGTATATATTTACGTATTTACTTATGTAGTGTATTTTCTATCTCAATTTTAGATAAAAAAAAAATGTAAACATTAAGAGATATGATCTTCCGGGACTGATGGCACTGTAATATTTTTGTTAAAAACTATCTGTTCCAAGTGAATATAAAATAGTGATATTACAGTTAAGTAATGTGTAGGCTGCCATAACCTATTTCTTATTTGAAACACGTATTATATTACATCCCTGGATGACATCTTTTGTGGGAATTATTAATGGTTACCTTGCTATAGTCGTCGGCAAAATGCCTTTCATATTTGTTTTTTGTTTTTTTTTTAATAAATGTAAGAGTTTCTATAAAATTCAACTACAGTAGTGGTTAACAGCAGTGGCATAAATAAAAACGTCTTGGTAAAAATAAAGTTACCCTTCTTAGTAATTCATGTCATTAAAAAAAGACAATAATTCATAAGTGTTGTTACGATAGTTGTAGTTGTGAAAAGGTGTTGTTGCAAAAATCTCGAAAATCATCCACTCTGTGGGTTTACAACAGTAGTATATGATCTACGTAAAACAAGTAAAACATTCAGAATTATAGTCAATATTAATGTTTGGACAGCGGCGTAAAATTTATATATTTATAAAATTTATAAAATCGACGCCCTGTATCCTGGTCACCAATAACTAATAAGAGGTAAATTTGAATCACGCCACTGTTCATCAGATTTTGACTAACGAATTTGGGATGAGTTCCAAAAAAACCTTTCGCGGAAACAAAAGGACAACAGGAGAGAAAGGTGTCCTGATTTTTTGGAATCAATTGAAAATGATCCCCATTTTCAATGGAACGTGTCATTATTGGTGATGAGACTTGGGTGTTTGAGTACGACCCGAAAACCAAGCGCAACAGCATGGAATGGCACACTTCAAGCTCTCCAAGACCCAAAAAACCAAGAATGAGTAAGTCGAAGAAAAATGCATGCTGATTGCTTTTTTGATAGCCAGGGAATTGTCCAAAAAGAGGTTTTACCTCCAGGCCAAACAGTAAATCAACACTTTTACAGAGAGGTTCTTGAAAAACTTCGAAAAAAGGGTCATGCGTGTGAGACCAAACATCAAGAACAACTGGATGTTGCATCACGACAATACACCTTGTCACAGCCATTTCAATAAACGAGTTTTTAGCCAGAAAAAACGGTCATGTGGCTCTCCTTATTCGCCTGACTTGAGTCCTTGTGACTTTTTTCTCTTTCCGAGATTGAAAAGTCACCTCAAGGGACGTCATTTTGGGACCATAGAAAACATTGAAACAGCTGTAACCGATCAGCTGAAGGCTATTCTAGTATATGAGTTCCAGCACTGCTATGAGGAATGGAAGAACCGTCTCCAGCGCTGTGTGGCTTCCCAAGGAAGTTATTTTGAAGGAGACAATACTGAATTGTAAGTCTATTCGAATAACAAATAAATAAAAAAAACAGTCTCGTTACTTAATTTACACACCTCGTATATTAGTTTACTCAATTGTTTTTCTGATAGTGCATTCTTATATTTCAGAAGAAAAATAACTTTGAAATAAATGTTTCTGTAAATGTAAAAATGACGGAGAAAGAAGTGGAAATTCTCCAGAATGCACCCTGTACATAAGGTGTATTTAAGAGGCAGTTCCTCAACGCCATCGTTATCGATAACCTCCTTGAACTTGACCAGTTGCACAGGATGTGTGCCTAGTAATTGTTTAATTATACGAAAAGGCGTAATACACCACAGTTACCATAATTGAAGAAAATTGTTCACCCATTCTGATATATAAATTGTAGCCATTTGTCGGTTAAAAATTGCATCTGAAATTATTTTCAAACGGTCGCTTTGCCGTCTGTAACTCATGTCGTCGCATTGTGTTCGGCTGTTGTAAACGGTGTTAAGTGAGGTGCTCGTTCTCTTCATTTGAGTTCTTAAAAGATAACTTTTTTAGGGAAGGTAAATTATTTAATATTATAGGTAGTTTCAGTATAATTTCTGAGAAAATGGTATTCTCTTACACAAGCTTATCACCAATAAAGTAGACTCTCCTGATTTACTAAACTTCATATATTTTAATGTACCATCTGTTCAAACGCGTTATATTTCTTTGTTTTATTTACCTACACCTCGTACAAATTTGTTAAAATATTCACCAATTTATAATATGCGTGAAAAATATTATTTGTATCAGTCAGACTTAGATATTTTCAATTGAAGGGGTTAGAATAGAAAGGGTCTAAGTACAATTTTTTAAAATTATGGGATAACTGCGTTTTCTTATAGGCGAGATGCCTATTTATTGGGATAAAAAATTGTGCAAAAGATTTTATATACATTTATCGACATATATATTGCGTAGTACAAAAATCTGGTAAACGAAAGTACAGATTTTGTTGGCATAAAAAGGATACAAATGCAATTGTACCCTTTTTATTCCAACCCACAATATACTAAACAATTACTGAGTTTCAACCGATCCAATAATATCTATTTATTCTTTTCTGTTTTGTGGTATATAAACACGTAATGGAAAGTGATGAAGAAATAGAAAGTGCTGAAGGTAAGTTGCTGTGTCATATATATTATTATGTTATAATAAATACCAACAAAATCTGATGAACGTTAAATTTTAAAAAAAGTTACTCAACTCGAAGAAATACATCATAAATTTTTGGAGCCGGGCCACACATACATGGAGTGTAACAGGTCATTTGGACTAATAGAAAAAAGTAAAAGGAAATTTCCGCAAGTATTTACACCATAAGATTGGAGTAATGTAATAGGATCAGCTGCTAAACGCTTCAAGATACGAGAAAATAAGATGATACGAGAAAAGAAGATTTTTATTCATTTGCTCATCTTAATGCCACAATAGGCGATCCAAAAAAAGGACATAGAGAAACAAAACTTAAGAGAAACTTCCGAGACATATACTTTCCAGTTTAAGATTACTATTGATGACGATTTTCCTTTTACAACATGCGAGTGCCTTTTTTTGGGTAATGGCCGACCACCAAGAGATTTGCAGAAAATATTTTGCTCAAAGTTGAATGAAAATCCTATTAATATTTCAGTAGAAAAATGGAAAAATTTGCAAACACTTCTAGAATATATACCACTTATATATCATAGCTTTTATAAAGATCTGAAGCATGGAAGTAAGAAAACTAAAACCAAAGGCAAGAAAAGAAGAAATCAAACTTCCAAAACCACTGCTTCTACGTCAAAAAAATACACAGAATGATGCTTATTTCGGTGATACGGATTCTGAGTTTGACGACGACGTGGATGATATACCTATACTGAACTCTAATTCTGACAGTAGTGAATAGACTTGTTTTCTTAATTTTGGGAATAAAGTTTATTTTTGCACATATTCTTGTTTTATTTTTACTTATATAAATATTATTTTTATTTATATATAAAAAAAAAATGTTTGGAATAAAAAAGAGTGTAAGTGATTTTTTTTTGAAAAATATGAGTATTATCCTAAACAACTTTTGAGCTAAAAATTCTGTCATGTTTTAATTAATCAAAATAAAATTAGATATTACTTAAATGTTTTCCTTACTTTTATATAGTTAGTTAACTTTAAGCTCAAATATCTTCAAACAATGAAAATGTTACTTATACCCTTTTTATTCTAACCCCTTCAATTGTAATATAAATGAACTTAAAAGATGTATTCTAGGTAATTAGTTATCACAACGTGTATATACTCATATTATACATATTAAGAAATTAATTATGTTGGTTACTTAGTTAAGTTAATTGCAATTTCTTTCCTGCCAGCAGTGTAAATTGTTTCTATTTTTATTTGATTATTATTATTATTTTATTTTGTTTTTTTTTTCTTTTTTTATTGTGATTTACACTTCATATGTTGTTATTTACTTAGGCTTCTTTTTTGTCAGCTGTTTTTCCTGCCCATTAATTGGATATATTCTGTCTGGGCAGCTGTATTTAAATAAATAAAATGGACGGATTTACACATACATAATTATGATATACATATAAATTGGTTTGAAAATGTTAAATGCTTTAAATATCACTCATTACTAGATAGATATGACAGCTTCTAAAACAATACTGTGCGCACCTAAAGTAAAGTGTAAAAACTACTATAAATTCAGTAAATGTAAAACAAAAAATTTTTGGAAAGAATCCTCGCAGGTCGATTTTGTTTAATAAAAACACACATTTTTGAGGAAACTCTATTTTCATATGTCATTTGTTTTTGAGTAATGACGTCATCAACTTATTTTTTCAAATGGCAACCCCCCATTTTTTTTAATTTAATTTGAGAGACCCTTTCATTGTCGATTTAACGGTATAAAAATGTTGCCATCTTATATAACAACATTTTTGAGTAAATAAATAAACGAAAATTTCTGAAAAAACTGAACACAAATAAAACATAGCAAAAAAAGTACGTTGCTAGCAAACGTAAGTACGTAAGTAAGCAAAAAAATTATCAGATTAAGTTTTTTGACGTATCCATGGTTTTTACTGTCAGTTAATCAGAAGATTTGTCATTAAATTGTGCGAAAAGTTAATGTGACGTGTTAGTATTTATAAAAATTCCAATTTTAATATGGCACATTTAACTGTGACACAAAGAATTGAAATTTTGATTTTCATCAGATGTGGAAATAAGACCAGAACTCAGCAGGAGGTACCTGTATGTAATTTATTTAATGCAAAATATCTAGATAACCCTATCTCCCAAACCCACAGTTAGTAAGATTGAGTCCAAATTTAGAGAAAGTAGTGATGTTAAAGATCTACCAAAATCAGGACGTCCAAAAATTACCCAAGATAAAAAGATTGACAATGTGTTAAGTACGGAAGAGAACCCTCAGACCTCTACACTAGTTGCCTCAGAAAATGAAGTTAGTCAGACGACAGTTCTACGTATCCTGAGGAAAGAAAACTATCATCCCTAAAAATTCCAGCTTGTGCGACTCAACGAAAACGACCCCGACCGGTGACTGCAATTCTGTGAAACTATGATGAATCTTTGTCAAACAAATCCAAATTTACACCAGCAAATACTTTTTTCCGATGAAGCCACGTTTTGTCTAAATGGCAAAATTGCAGGTATTGGAGTCGGACGAATCCTCATTGGATTATCGAAGCACATACTCAACATCCGCAGAAATTAAATGTGTGGGCCGGAATAGTCGCTAACAGAATAATAGGGCATTTCTTAGAGTTCTTGCAAAATGATCTAGTTCCAGCGCTTGCAGTAATTTTCCCAAACGAGAATGGTCCTGACATTCCAGATAACACACTCTGGTTTCAGCAAGACGGAGCACCCCCGCATTATGCGCGCTCAGTTCGTGAATATTTAGACGTCATCTTTCCTTAGAGGTGCACTGGCAGACGAGGACCGATAGAATGGCCCGCGAGATCCTCAGCTCTTACACCACTTGATTATTTTTTATGGGGTTATTTAAAATCAAAAAGTTTACTACAGAAGACCACACAATTTAGCCGAACTACGAGATCGCATTAGATATGAACTGGGATCCATTACCCCGGAAGTCATTCAGAATGTACAAGAAGTTTTCGTTTATTTATTGTGAAAAATATATTTTTCATTTTGTAACATTCAATTGTCATTTATTCAAAAAATTTGTTATATAAGGAGGCAACATTTTTATAACGTTAAATCGACAGTGAAAGGGTCTCTCAAATTAAATTAAAAAAATGGGGGGTTGCCATTTGAAAAATAAGTGGATGACGTCATTATTCAAAAACAAATGTCATCTGAAAATATACGTTCCCTTAAAAATGTTTTTATTAAACTAAATCGACCTGTTCCAGGATTTTTTCCAAAAAAATTTTTGTTTCACATTTACTGAATTTATTCCATACTTTAGGCGAGCATTGTATTAACAATCCATTACGTGATTCTAGGGCGTAACAATCTGTTAGGAGACTATGTAGTGCTTTATATACAATATACAAAACTAGCGACATTTTCTATTTTAAAACGGCGTTCCATCTTTCACCATCTTAGAAACGATTAGCAAAATACAGGGTGTCCCATGGTTAATAATATTTTAAACTCAAATATGTCTTGGAGTGGGTACTGGAACCTTCGGCGTAGAAACAAAAAACTGGACGTTTTCCACGAAACACCGAACTACTACACTTTTCTCGACGCGCGTTTCGCCAACCAAGTTGGCATCTTCAGGAGAAGATTAAAACTAAATTCTAGCCTACACACTTGCACTATTTATACCAAATTTGTTGCCACGGTTCACTGAACCGTAACTGTCTTTGTTTATCAGAGCAAACAGTGGACTGGTGGGTATCGGACCATTGTCCTTATTCATACTATTGTTACACTTAATGATTTCTAAACTTTCAAAAGCATCCAACTGTCTACTGTTTGTTACATTTCTAATTAATTTTAAATTATTTATATCTATCCTATGGTTGTTGTCGAAAGCATGTTGGGCAACACAAGATTTTTCAGTTCTGCCATGTTTCAAATGAGCCATGTGTTCTTTAAATCTAGTCAATATAGATCTTTTTGTTTGCCCAATATACTTTTGATCACAATCTTTACAACTTATTTCGTATATTCCTGACTTTTCGTTATTGTTGATTTTGTCTTTGGGGTTACCCAAAAGCGTCTGTAGTTTGTTTTTAGAATTATAAACCAAACTCGGAAAACGTCATTCGGAGTGAGATTTAAGCAGAATAACTTTTCTACCAATAAATGAACGAACAATTACCGATTTTTTCAATAAAAATATCAACATTTTAAATCACAAAAAACTTAAAAACTAAAATTATTTTTTAAAGAAGTTATTTACGGAAATAGAATTACAACTTTGACACCCTGTATCTTGGTTAGTAATAACTTTTGGACCAAGTAAGTTTGGTTAAGTCGTAATATTTTTACCTAAAGAATCTGTAGTTTGGCTGTGGCACCTTAATAATGGGACATCCTGTATTAGAGCCAAATTTTATTTTGGACACCAAGTGAATATGATGACTATTTGTGCGTTTTTTTTTAAATTGTGATTGTAAGTTGCAACCATTAAAAGAAATTCCGAAAGAAATAGTATGAAATACGAATTAAAAACCACTTCCCAAGAAATTACTACTTCCACATCTAATCCATGATCGATTAGATTGAATCTATAAAAACTTACTTTATATTTTTAAAAGTGTAAGAATTATTTATTAGATTCTTTATTTATTATCCGTTCCAACTCTATGACCTACATATATGGCATTTATGATAAATGTAATTTTTATGACATGTATGAACATTGTGACCTATATGACCTTTATGGCCTGTATGACCGTCATGACATATATACGACACGTTTGGCCTATTGAAACTTCATGACCCTTATGATGTCTATATAACCCATTTATGCTACATATAATGTCTATGATCAATATGACCCATTTACTTGATGACCCATATTATCCCTAGACTTTTATGACCAATATGACATCTGTCTATATGATCTTTGTGAGCCGTATGATTTTTATAGTCTACATGATATAAATGACCTAAATTAAACCTCTATAACCTTTATGACATTTATAACCATGATGAGCTAAACGATCTTTATGACTCGTATGATCCATTTTGGATGTGGATATAAATATATAAATGAGAGTAGAGGCTTAATATTGTGATATTTGAATTCTCATCTCTCAAAAACCTACAAAACGACACGTCACATGACTATCTTTATTAATTTACACTGATATGCAACAAAACAACCGCCCCCTCCCCTCCTGTGTACAACAAAAGCACCAACAGCCAAATGATGTCAATGATCAATGATTCAATATTGACTTGAGTGCATATAAATTTTCACAATTTTTTTAATATTGTCCTTTTATTTTATTCTAGTCCCCCCCCCTTAGAGCACGGGAGGGGGGATAAGAAGAGGAGCAGATTTTTATAGAGCTCTTTTCTTATGTCACTGTCCGATTATTAAAATGTATGTTAAAAACATTTATTTTACCTATTTTTAGTAGTTACCCCCTTCAACCCCCCAACCCCCTCAACCTCACAACCCAGTAAGCTAAACCCTTTAATATTTACAGACTCTGTTATGTTGTACAAGTTGATATATTGTATTGTTTGTGAATTAATTATAGACAAAGAAAAGAGTGTTACACTACCCTTTATCTTCTTACAACCCCTTAACCGATTAAGCTCAAAATCTAATCAGCTCTAGACCTCGTCATGATACATAAGTGCTCCAAATTTAATGATATCTTAACGCGTTTTCGAGTTATCCTTTACACAAGAAAGGTTGACAGCTGAGTCGATTAAATTTTTTAAAACATTTTTCGTGATTCCACTTCCATTCACTGTGAATATGAAAGTAATATTCATTATTTTTACACTTATAACATAACTAAAGTTTAAAACATAACACATTTAATTGTTTTATAATTAAAACTTTATCAAAAGTATAATTAAAGTCCCTATCATTCAGATAGGTATTTTTCATACTACATACATACATATGTATATACATATGTCAGTATACAGTTGAATTGTGTACCTAATCTACATATTAAAATTGCATTCCTCATTACTTAATGTCAATCAAAATATAATAAATAATATGCATATTTAAGTATAATAATAACAATAATAACAATTACATCGGATAATTATTTTATTAACAAAAATAAAACAACAAAAACATTTTATTAACAAAAATAGCTTTCTAGAAAAAAAATCTTCAATACCTACATATGTATGTTTCTAAATAATGGAACACGTTTTCTACATGAATTACGTCTACAGTTACAGTTAATTTCAAAAAAATCAAAAATAATAATTTAATTTCAGAATCCACATCAAACTTCATTTATTATTTAATATAAAATATTTTATTTTCTGCAGTCAAAAATACGCTTTAATATTATTATCCCGATTGGCTTTTTTTAGCCATTTTGCATATAAAACCTTAACCACACAATAAAATAGAGTAAGAATGTTTCAAAATGACGAGAAGTAGGTCGTGACTGCGGTTGCTAGGGACGTAGACTGGCGTTGCTAAGGAGTTGTTAATTTGAGTCTAGTAGCAGTTAAACCTGTGGATTTTACCCGCGTGGGTCTTAAAAGTAGTGATTTTGTGAGTGAAAATCAGTGATATAAATGCCATCGTATATAGAAAACGTTGCTAATAATGGTAGGTTAAATTTAAACGCTATTTGCATGTCCTAACATCTATTCGTTTTTATTAACAGACTTGTATTATTTGTGTCAATCTAACAAGTCTTGCAACTCGATTTCTACCCACTTCTTATTGTTCTATCGGTTTGAAACTTTGCACACTTGCTAATATTCGATGACAATGCAATGATTGATAATTAAAATTATATGATTTTTTATCATTTGTTACTGATTTTTATAGGTACATATAATACGTATTATGGATGAATAACGGGAGGGACGCGATAATGACATAATTTTTGAGGAACCCGGATAGCCGAGTTGGAGAAGCGTCGGATTTTGGAAGCGGTAAATCCGCGATGAGTGAGTTCGAATCTGACCCGGGGCGGTTTACTTTTTTTTTTATGAAAATGGTAATAGGGATTGTTGTATTTATAGTATATGAAAAAATAATGTATATAAAAAATAGTGTTACCGTCGTGGGATGGTAGACAGAAGTGAAAACTTGAATTAATAAAAGTGAATCATTATGTGATTTGGTTTTATGAAATTGGTTTAAATAAAAAATACATTTGAGGACTAAAGAAAAAAAATAAAACTTAAAAACTGGTATTATTGATACTTAATCTTGATATCTTTTAATTTTTTAATGAAAAATAATACCTATACTAATAAATTACAAATTAATATTTTACCCCATTGTCGAGTTATTATTTATTATTTATTATTTATTATGTACGAGATAACTTCGTAAAATAAAGAAATAGACCTAGAGAAATTTTACTTTAAAAACACGATTTTAAAAAAAATATACCAACTTTTACTTACATATATGGACCAAAAAGGATAACATAGGTCTTAAACGAAGAACACTACACAAATATTGAAAACAGACATCTATTTTATCCTTTTTTTAGTGCATACAAAAGTAAAATAATTTTTTAAAAAGCGTGCCTTTGAAACGATTTTTTTTTAAATAAAATTTGTTAATGTTGGAAATAGAAACTAACTTGAAACCAACAGGAACAATCTGTTTGTTTTTCATCTGGTTTTTACTTTTAATTTTAAGTTGCTGATAATTTCCAAATAGTATCTACCGCCTTTGTTTACAAAAAACAAGTTTGCCGCTTTTAATGATATTCACAATTTAAAATTGATTTTGATGATTTATTGAAAATATTGATATCGTCTTTAATATCAATATTCTCGAACACCCTGTGTTCAGACCCAATGGAAATTGGTACAATACAGTTTACGATGGTCCTGTGTCAGCTTTATAAAATCAATCAACTTTATAGAAAATAAAATTCTCAATACCCATGTACGTTTCTTAATAATGGAACAGTTCGTTTTCTACATAAATTACGTCTACAGTCATATACATATGTATGTACCTAGTAATTTCAAAAAATGAAATAATAACTAAATAATTTATAAATAATTTCAAATAGTAATAAGATGTGAATAATAATTAATTTTACGATGGTCCTGTGTCAGAATTCGATAATAATTATTTAATAAAAATATTTAAAAAAAAAGTTCTCAAAATCGGACTACAAATCAAGATTTTAGAAGGGTGGATATACCTTAAGTGGGACACACTGTATGTATATGGAACTGGTCTTGCATTTTACTATTTGCGTTTTGTTGGCTAGTTCAGCTTAGTTTATACAGTGCTGAGCGCAAAAAAGATGTAAACAGATGTTGTTTCTGTCGAAGTTTTAGGTTCAATGTTTTTTTCGGTACCAACGGCGGAAACTCGAACTTGTTGTATTTAAGGGGTAACACCACACACACCACTCTAGAATTTTCTAAAAATTGTTTTTTTTTTTGGCTTAAAATGCACCTCTGAGCGCGCGTCGAGCGCGATGCGACTGTGTTCGGATTTGTTGCTTTTATACTGCTTTAACCTTTCAAAATAATAAATGACCCTATTACCAACAGAGTAAAAGGTCTTTCGGGTTCCTCAGAAGTCTACCAGGGTGCGCAAATACCGTAACACACATGTACATACATATGTGTAAATTATTTTAAACTTTATTATCACATAATGATAAACATCATTATCACAAAAAGACTTTTTTCGAACTGGGCGGACACATTGCTCAAAGACCGTTCCATCCATCGATTTGAAATTTTAATAGTAGCTTATGAATTATATTCTCCATAAAAGTAAGTAGCCGTTTTTCGATAGAATGTTAATTTTTGTTTTTATAAACAATTTACTGCTGAATTTTTAGGGCGAAAATCGACATGTTTAATTAATCCTTCAAAAAGAAATCCTATCTCTTCTCATTCTCACACAATAAGTTGTCAACATTGGACCTTCTTTTCGACCGCTAGACTGGTGTTACCCCTTAAATAATGAACCATCCAAAAAAAAAAAAAAGTCATCAAAGTTGGCCAAGCTAAAAAATCTTAAATTTATAACCTTATTTAATTGTCAAGGCTGTTGTCAACAACAAAGTTTCGTTTTGAGCTGGACATAACCGCTATTTCTATCTCTCGTTCATGGTTCATATTTGATGACGTTTTTTTTTTTTGGATGGCCCTTGTAACATTCAGTTCGTATCGTAATCGATATCTATGTATTGTATATGCTCACCAACTGTTTTTTTATTCTTTTCAGGTAAGTTTTTCCACATTTTCAACTAGGTCATAGTCCGTCGTTAGGGTGAGTTTTAATAACTTTTTATTTTTCGTTTTCTCATTTTATTGTCTAACATTTGTTGAGGGTGGATTGGTTTATTCGTTATTTTGAGAGCTACGAAAAATAAATCACAAAAGTAACATGTTTTTTGAAATTTCACAATATGTTGCCAAAACGTGTTACGAATATGTTGTTAAATTGTGTCTTGTTGTTTTCATATATTGTTTCCCAAAAAAAGGACTTATTCAAGAACATATCAGTCCAATAAGCAGAGATTTTTATGTATTCTTGAAACATATAGGGCTAGTTTTGACGTTTCCCTATGTTTTTTTTTTTTGCGTAGAATACAATGCGCGGGGTCCGTAGAGCTGAAACCGGCCGCTAATTTTTTAAATTTACAATTTGTGAAAAAAAAGGATTTTTTTTTAACATTTATGCTTATATCTCCGTTCCTTGGCATATTTTATATAGCATATGCATTTAAGAAGTTGTAGCCTATTGAATTTCCAAAATTTTAAGCCCAACCCAAAGTCTCCAAGTGCTATTGTTAACTTGCAAATGACTGCTGAACTTGAAAAAGTGCTTTTTTTCACCATTTTTTTACTTCAAAAGTGGGGCGACTATGATCATGAAATTTCTTGGAGGGACTGCTGTTTGTAGTATGAAGTTACAAATGCGACTACCTTTTTTGACGCGACGTATATATTGTTTTAGCGTTGCCGCTTCGAAATTCTTGGAATTGTAACTATAATATCTTGACGTCAATTTTTTTTTTTAAAAATACGCGTCTTGAAGCGTACTTTAAATTTTATCAATTTCAATTATATCAATTTAACAAATTCGTCGCGTCAAAAAAAGGCAGTCGCGTAGAAAACGTTATAAAACTGACCCAAATTAGTATTTTTCAAAATCTCAAAAAGTCTCGCAAACTTGAGGAAATTTATAATTTATCTAGCCCAACCCGGTCAATATCGTATAATATAGACATCCAAAAAAAAAAAACGTCATCAAAGTTGGCCGAGAAAAAAAAGACGTGTTTCTATTCTTAATCGAATTTATAACCTTATTTACTTGTCAAGACTGTCAAATCATATGACAGCCATTGTTTATTTTACAAATTGTGACAGTCACTTGTCAAAAGTTTGACATAACCGAAAATCTTAGACATGACCGTGATATTTCTATCTCTCTCGTTCATAGCCAGAGTTGATGACGTTTTTTTTTGGATGTCTCTATAAACAAAGAACTGGCGTCATTGTTAATTAAGGCTTGCAAAAAAATTTGATCGTTAATTACTCGAAAAGTGATTAACCGATCGAGCTGAAATTTTTTTTTAACTTCATACTTTTTCAATTTCATGATCATAGTCGCCATAATTTCGAATTAAAAAAAATAGTGAAAAAATAGTACTTTTTCAACATCAGCAGTCATTTGCAAATTAACAATAGCATTTGGAGACTTCGGGTTGGGCTTAAAATTTTGGAAATTCAATAGGCTACAACTTCTTATATGCATATGCTATCTAAAATATGCCAAGGAACGGAGATATAAGCGGAAATGTGAAAAAAGACGTTTTTTTTTTCACAAATTGTAAATTAAAAAAATTAGCGGACGGTTTCAGCTCTACGGACCCCGCGCATTGTGTTCTACGCAAAAAAAATACATAGGAAACCGTCAAAACTAGCCCTATACGTTTCAAGAATAGTTTTTGATGATTTTAGCTCCCTGCATACTGGACTATATCGTCACAGCGGTGATGTATTAACTGTATTAACGAGTAAACAATTTATTGTTAAACCGAGGGTAAAATAGGAAATCGCAGTATTAACGTCATAACACAGAATGAACTCATTGTTGGTAAATAATGTTGCGAGACCTTGAAGAAGTAATTGCTCATCCTCGTAATAACGGATGGCAGAACGCGTAGGATGGAAAGTATATTTAGCGTAAGCGGGGCATTGTAAACACCAGGGCAACAAGTCCTCTATTAAATTGTGTACATACAGCTCACACGCCATAAATCTTTCCACCCTTAAATGTTCATTTAGCACCGTACACGCGTCTTCGGTTCTTTCGAGCAGTTGTCGCGTTTTTACCCCCTTGATATAATTTCACTTCTTGTATTATTTATTACAGTTTATTTCATTGCTTAATTATTTATTACAATACCAAGTTGCCAACATTGAAGATGGTATAATTATACACCCCTAGAATATACACGCTAATTTTGATCTAAGGAATTAGACTCTTGGTGTTCAATAACGCATACTCGTCTTCAATAAGGCATGCAGGTACAGGGTGTCCCGAAATTAGCCTGCAGTATTTTTAATAACATATTTTTCGTTCAAAAATAATATATGTTTTTTTACTATAAAATATGGGGTCCTGAAATTGTTCCTGAGAGAATTGCAGCCCTTTGAAGGTGACGTAAGGAACTATATTTTTCAGAATATGTCCAAAATTGTTGAGGCAAATTAATAAAATTTTGTATGGTGGCTATTTGAAAGTATTTTTGTAATATACGAGGTGTGTAAATTAAGTACTGAGGCTGATTTTTTATTTTTTTTTATTTGTTTTATTTTTTTATGAAGGGGTTACCTGCACAGTGCGAAAGTATGGTTTTTTGACTATTAAATTCCAAAGTTTAGAGTCGGTACGAGAATAGGAACCTATTTTTCTCGACCGCCAAAACGAACGCTGCACCCCGGCGCGCGGCGCTCGCTGCCAGCCCACCAGGTGCTCTGTCTCTTATTATTCGTGCTAGCCTGCTGGCCTGTTTAAAATGTCAAAAACGTATTATGTATCTTCGTGGTGCCATGCGAAATCATTTTAAAAAATATTTAAAGCAGGAGAAGAACTTTATACGCGTTTTTCTCGAAACGACATTTTCCAAATCGGATAACAGACAAACTTCTCAACGGGTTTTAATGATTTTTTTTTTTGAATTGTTGGTGATAACATTGGCTCGTGATTGAATGTAGGATTTTAATTTCTGATCAAATTCAATAGACGTTTTTGAGGTTGAAAGGGTCGAATTTTAGGCCAAAACACATATCTTTTCTTCAAATGGTCACCGGTAGAATCACCGTAAATTAATTTCCAACGTTCAATCACTAGCCGATTCGATGTCGAATAAAGCGCAATTTTGCTTGTTTGTTTCTGATTACTGGTTGCCGAGGAATCGTGTTCACCGCGCAGCCCTACCGCGAAAACGTGCTCCCGACGACAAGCCTTAACTCCGCAATTTTTTACTATACAGGGTGTTTAAAAAAAACGCGGCAATATTTAAGGGGGTGATTGCCCAGGCCATTCTATAAAAAAAGTTCCTATAAACATAGGTCCGCAAACGCTTCGTTACCGGTCTACAAGATGTTGAAATTTAATTTTAAAAACAGTAAAAATTAGATTTCTCCAAAACCGTTTGAGATATTAGAATGAAATTTTAAGCGTGTCAATAGCTATGGGAGACGCATACTTTGCAATACAAAATGATTTTTTTAGTCTTACCAGTGGCGCGCGTATCGGCATGTCATTGGCTATTTATAAAGGAAAAAATAGGACGCCGCTGGTTTTTCTAAAAATAAAAATTATTTTTCAATTCCTTGTTCAAATATGATGAAAAAATCTTTCTTCAGATTTTATTATACGACGCACATTTTTTGAGTAAAAAATTAAAAACCATTTTAGTACGCGCCTAAATCCGAGGCTGTTTTAATTTAGAAATTCAAATTATTGTTTGTTGTTTGTAGAAATACTAAGGGGCTGATTTTAGAATATTAAAATTATTAAGTCTAACTAATTTTTACTGTTTTTAAAATTAAACTTCAACATCCTGTAGATCGGTAACGAAGCGTTTGTGGACTTATGTTTATAGGAATTTTTTTTATAGAATGTCCTAGGTAATCACCCGCTTAAATATTGCCGCGTCTTTTTTAAACACCCTGTATATATATGTTCGCTTTTATAATTTTTTTACTATAAAAATTCGCGAATAAAGTTCATGAATAAAGTATTTAAACGTACTAATTGTTGTTTTAATCTACCGCGTACTTTCAGAGAACAAAAATGTCAAAAATGAGGTCCAGAGTAAGCTCGTAACTGCAGGTAACCCCTTAATTTAAAGTCACTTTAATAATAGCTGTATATCTCTAAAGTGAACAGTTTTAGAGATATTTCAAAAAAAAAAAATGAAATTTTAAACCCGTAGTAAAAAAACTAATAATTTTCGCAGTGGTAAAACTTAATGATTAATTTTTTTTACCATATAAGTACGAAGGTCTGGGCTTACTGTCAATAATTCTAGATACACGGAAAAATCTACAGGATGCTGAAAATGCAGGGTCAAACTTGAACCTTTGTCCTTTATCAAGTCGTTTATATAAGGGGGGGGGTTTCTCGTCTAGCGACCTAAAAATTGCATGCTTTTCTTGATTTTTTTTTTTCATAGCAGGAAGTAAATAAACAACCCAAGGTTTTGGACACTTATTTAATGAGTTTTAAAGTACAGAAACAATTTTTTTTATACAAAAGTAATGACGTGGTAATTAGTTATTCATGTGGTAATGTGACCGTCCGAAAAAAAAGGGTCTAACTGGTGGGAAATGCAGCACTTAAAAAATGCAGCACAAAATTATCTGAAATAAAAATTTCAAAATGATTTGTAAAATATATAATATTTGTGGAAGCTTATACCAATAATATCCATAAAAAGTCGAAAATCAATAAAATGGTGGACATGCGAATTTTCGGTACCGATTTTTCACCATTTTTTAGCTCTTTAAAGTATTATAATAAAAACATTAATATCAAAATGCATCTTTTTATAGGTATAAGCCCCCATAAATTTAATTTACTATTAAAATAAATTAAAAAAAGTAAATCCATTGATTAGTTTTTGAGTTATATTTCCTACCAGATTCAAAAACATGGTTTCGAGTAAAACGCGTTTAAAGATATAGTATAGTAGAATTAGGATTTAGCCGACCAGTAACTGACACTTCACCAAAAAAAAATTGCTTTTTGTAGAGGAGGCTGAAAATATTAAATATCGTTTTTTTGGCAACAATTTAAAATTATTGCTACATTGTTTAAATAATTCGAAAAGGTGCGAAAAACAGGTTTTTTTGAAATAAAAAAGAGAACCGTAAACTATACAAAAAAATGTTTCAGATAAAAAATGTAACTATTAAAAAACCCTACAAAACCTATTTTAGTCTCAACATTCTAGTCGCAACAGTGTACGATAAAAAACGAACGAGTTATTTCATTTGTTTATAACTTTAAAACGGGCGTACTTTTCAATGTCAATTTTAAACAATTAAATTTGTGAAATTCAATTAATTTTTAGATGTACTTGATAGTACAACTCATCAAGAAGAGAATCCATTTTGAATCGTTGCTCTATGATGTTTACCAAAAAAACTAAGGGCTGTTTTACGAAAGCACCTTTTTAATAAAAAAAATTACTTTTTGCAAAAACTTAAAAATATATCGATTTGAAATTTTTAAGCGGTTTTTAAGTACACCGATACCTACATTTGCAGATAAACAAATCAACCGATTTGCAAATTTCTTGATGGATTTTGTAGGGTTTTTTAGTAGTTACATTTTTTATCTGAACCATTTTTTTGTATAGTTTACGGTTTACTCTTTTTTATTTCAAACAAAACCTGAATTTCGCACCTTTGCGAATTATTTAAACACAGTAGCAATAATTTTAAATTGTTGCCAAAAAACGATTTTTAATATTTTCAGCCTCCTCAACAAAAGCAATTTTTTTGGTGAAGTTACTTTTCGTTTAGGGGTCGTAAATTGACTAATTCTACTCTACTAATACGCTAAGCCCATCGACATTAGTATATAGACGGGTAAACTTTCTAAACTTTTATAATCATAGTCAACATCCTGACATCTGATGGTACTTCAAGTAACTACACTTACCATAGAATCCATGATATAGGCGCGTATTTCAAAAATCGTAAGATAAAATACGGTCTACCGTGCAAAGTCTATTTTTGCGAAATTTTTCGTTAAAAAGTGGGTTCCATTATTATACAATTTTTTTTTTTATAAAATTATTTTCGTTACAATCGTTTAGGGAACATATTCTACACATAATAAGGTATCAAAAAAAGACAAAAAAAAACAACGATTTTTTTGGTCGAGTTTCAAGAGAACCTCCCCTTAAATGGAACGTACTATATTTTATAATGTCTTCTTTTTCCTTTCTTTATCGTCTTTTAAAACATATTAGCATTCCCTGTACCTTAGTTAGTATTCACTTCCAGTGTATTCGGAAGGGCCAGAAAGTCGCCATAATTTTATATGTGTAGAACATCCCCGACAAGGGCGTAGCCAGGGGTCAAGTAAAAACCAAAATACTCGGGGGAATGCGGTTGCCCTTGGCTGTAGTGACCTTTTTTTTTTAGCTTATTTGTTTGAACTGCATTGAGCGCCCCCCCCCCCCCCCCAAAGATAACTACTGGCTACGCCCTTGATCCCCGAAAACCCTCAGATACAAATTTTCAGCTCCGTATCATTTATAGTTCTCTCAAAACGTTTGGTAGGCCACTCACCGTGCAGCACCCTGTATAAATTGCACCTCTTCTAGAGAATCAACTTTTCTGGCGGATTTTCTCCGATATGTAAAAACACCCGCGTTTAAAAATCCGATCGCCGTGGATAAACCTCTCGTCACCCTATTCATCCCGAACGGGGTTGCAATGAGGGCGCTTGAACTTGATCCCCTTTGAATATGCAACGGAAGGAAACGGATCGAGTGGGTTCAAAGTAAATAGATACAATTAAAAATAATAGGCGAGTGCTACTTAACGCCGGATACTTTTAAACTAAGCGCGAGCCGCCTTGCCCTTAACCCGGAATAACTAATTATTGTGAAGTTTGAATGGGCTGCTCTGACACACTGCGACGGATTCACGCCTTTTACGATATACCAAAGTTCAAATTAAAATTACATATTTATAAGTTTTTAATTTATTGCTTATTTCTCCCGCTTCGGGTCTCCTTAGTGCTCACATATAGTCCAGTAGGGAGGGAGCTACAATCATCAAAAACTATTCTTGAAAGATATAGGGCTAGTTTCGACGGTTTCCTATGTATTTTTTTTTGCGTACTCGTAGAACACAATGCGCGGGGTCCGTAGAGCTGAAACCGTCCGCTAATTTTTTAATTTAACAATTTGTGAAAATAAACGTCTTTTTTTTACATTTTCAATGCATACAATAACATATGAATTTAAGAAGTTGTGTCCCATTGAATTTCCAAAATTTTAAGCCCAACCCGAAGTCTCCAAGTGGTATTGTTTGCAACTTGCAAATGACTGCTGAAGTTGAAGAAGTGCTTTTTTTCACTATTTTTTTACGTCGAAAGTAGGGCTACTATGATCATGAAATTTCTTGGAGGGACTGCCATTTGCAGTATGAAGTTAAAAAAACATCAGCTCGATCCGTTAATAACTTTTCGAAAAATTAACAATCGAATTTTCAAAATCTCAAAAAGTCTCGCAAACTTGAAGAGATTTATGATTTTTCTAGCCCAACCCGGTCAATATCGTACAATAAACAAAGAAATGGCGTCATTGTTAATTAAGGCTTGCAAAAAAATTCGATTGTTAATTACTCGAAAAGTGATTAACGGATCGAGCTGAAATTTTTGTAACTTCATACTACAAATAGTAGTCCCTCCAAGAAATTTCATGATCATAGTCGCCCTACTTTCGAAGTAAAAAAATTGTGAAAAAAAAAACACTTTTTCAACTTCAGCAGTCATTTGCAAGTTAACAATAGCACTTGGAGACTTCGGGTTGGACTTAAAATTACATCTTCTTAAACGCATGTGGTGACCTCGACAATTTGAAATGAGGGTCATATCCGACTAATTTTTTCCGCTCTTTTCGATTACGGGGTCAAAAATAGTTGTCCCATTTAAAAAAACTACCTTGACCTTCAAATAATCTTGAAGGTCATGTTCAAGGTCAAATTCACCAATGGACAGCCGGGGAAAAATCCTAAAACTTTTGTATAAAACATTTTTTTCCAAAAAATGCACTCCTGGCGAGTTATTCTGCTGTTCCAGTACTTTTCTAACACCCTGTATATGGGACATTTGCCAAAAATCCATCTAAAAAGGATACTCACCAAATGAGGGCGATTCCTAAGTTGAGTCATATTTTTTAACAACGTATAGAACTATTAAAAACTAACATTTTTTTCCAAATAACATTTTTAAAAAAAACTCAAAAATTAAAAAAGTTGCCTTTTTACTAATTCCAAAAACAGCATTGATCCGGACTTCCCTTAAATTTAAAGAATAGTTTGTAAATCGAAATTCTAAATACAAAAACGTTTACTATAAGAAAATAGTAGGAATGAATGATTCATAAAAAACGGGCAAAATTCTAGGTGTATTTTTTCTGTTTTTCGAATTTACATTTCTTTTAATTCGAATTCAGGACCGGATAAATATTATTTTCGAAATCAATAAGGCAACATTTTTGTTATCTAGTTTTTTGAAAATGGTAAATATTTGGAAAAAAATTATTAACCCATAAAGTACCAAATATCCTGATTTTTTAAAGACTTTTCAGCCAACCATATTATCGCTGCTGAAAAAATTTCGGTCAGGTCAATTCCGACGAAAAATTTCGTGCTTCTTCAGAATATGGCCTTAGAATTTTTCAAAAATTGGTTTTAAAAAAGTTATAAACAAATTTTTGGACAAAATTATTTATCATCTATTAATTAAAATTTGTGGACGATAAATGTTCATCAAGTAAAGTTCGACTAAGTGAAATATTTTACGAAAATGTAATTGTAGATGCATTCTATTATCTGAATTTTTAATTGAAATATGAAAAAAGCTTCCGACATGAGATTGCTTCCTAAATCACAATTGTGGGGACAATTCGAACTTTGCAATTAAAACTCTTTTCATTATATACTTTACGGTATATACTATACGGCTTACGAATAACGTAGGTTTCATCGTCAACTTGCGTCAGAACCGTAGATCGTTCTATTGTCAGCAAAAGTCGAGCTCAATCAAGACACACTATTTCCCCCAATTGATAGAATGGTTCCATATTTCATTATCTTTGCGTTATTTTCTTTAACTACAAATTGCAATATTTAATTTTTCTTGTAATATATTACTTATAGAAGTTATAGAGTCGAGAAATCGCTGATTCTAACAGAGCCGCACTAAGGATAAGTAGGTAGCGTAAGCAGTGACGGTTGGTGGATAGAAGGCTACCACGAGCAAAAAAAAAATTCAAATTAAACTTGCTACAAAGAACCTGAATATTTTTTCTCACCTGAAAAATTGCTTCCCCTTAAATCTTAGTACCGGCTTCTAAAATATTAGTGATTTTTTTTGCATAGTTATCAGGTGAATTCACTTCTATTATAAATTAAACCTGTTATAAAGTATCAGAAAGGAAATACTGGTATTAAATACAAATTAGAATTCCCATAGCTTTACACACGGTTTTTCGAAAAAGTAACAAGGATCAAAAGATTGTATTTTCTTGTTTTGTGATTGTAATTAAGAAAAAGCCTTTTTCAATATTTTCTGTGGGACAAACATGTTTTGAAAGTTCATTTGATTTTTCTTCTGCTATTATATAATTCTATTTAGGTTTAACATTACTACATATTTTTTTGTTCACAACGAAGAATAAAAAGAATTTTAGTTTAAGGGTTTTGCAACAAAATCAAATTTTTTTAAGCAATTTTATAATTTTGCAAAAATTGATGTTTGCAAAATCCAAAAAAAAATGAAAAAATTCCAGTGCATTCTTTGAGTAATTTTAAGAACTTTTTATTCTTGACAATTTTTTGTAAAAGTGCATCATTTTCCAATAAAAAATTCATAAATTAAATACATTCCACACATTCATGAGGTTATCTACCAATTTTTGACAAACATTTTGACAAAAAAGAAATATGGGACTTATCTAGAATTGTACAAGAAACTCAAAAATGGCAAAAGAAATAGGGGTTGCCATTTAAAATTTTAGGGGTAGGTGCCCTGGGGATTAGGGGGTTGAAAATAATACGACAAAAAATGTCTTAAAAGTTGTCCTCCTTGATATGTAAATTGACGTGTTTCGCCAAATTTTGATACTGTCATTAGTTTAGGCAATATTAAATGTTGTTCGTTTTCAAATTGACACCATGTATATTTGATATTCATTCCTTGCCCAGTGTTCCCTAAATCCTTAGAAAATGAACTATTAAGATCTTTAAGTATTGAAAATAATATACAAATGGAATCTTAAGTATTTGACAGTTATTTTGACAGCTGTCATATTTAAATTTTAGTATAAATTACGTAAATAGAAAGTTTTAACGTATGTTATATGTATTTTCTTTAAAATTTTACATTATTTTCTGTATAACTTAGAAATACGTTTATTTTATTGTATTTGACAGTTAATCTAGCAGCTGTCAACAATAAAAAAGAAATCGATAATATCATTTGACAAATCATTTGGCTATTTGTAAAATGAAATTTTAAAATTAAAAAGTCAAAAATGTTTATACATTTGAGACCTTGACACTGATTTTCATTGGAAAACCCCATTTTTTCCAACAAAAATACGTTTTTAGATTAAAATAATAAAATATTGGGAATGAAAATAAAAAATCTGGCTAGAGGAATTTATGGAGAAATTCGTAACGAACATTTTACAAAAAAAAGCATCTTAAAATCTCTATTTTTACGATCTCTAGAGTGATTAGGGTAAAACACCACAATTTTATCCCACTGTGCGCCGTACGCCATCCTTAGTTATAATTGCACTCAACGACACAATTTAGAGTGTAGTAGAGCTTCACACTGTTAGCAGAAATAGCTTTTGGTCATTAATGAGTTCGGACTTCTCAGTAAGTTTATTTGTACGTCCCGTCTAAATGATTCTGCGGAAATATGAATCCTACCTACTTTTCTCGAAATCCCACAGGATGTTCCTCTCGTACGCCTCCGGCTGTGCCATTTTCCTCGTTGATAATTGCGTTCCTCGTAACTGTCGTCCCGCCTACGGCGCAAACACTTAACCGCCTTCAGTGGGCTGCACTTCAAACGTGAAAAGTGAGAAGTGTTACTGCAATAAATAAGGGTTTATTAATATTGTGCCCGCGCGCGGTTGAATGGCAAGTACCCCACTTCATTTATATCATTCACATCGTTTTATATTTTTGTTACGGGTTGCTCTAATTGGTAGATTTAAGTATTTCAGTCAAGTTCCTAATACAGGGTTTGTCCGGAAAGTAATGTCAGTGAGCTTTGAAAAATGGTTTTTATTGGTTCTGTGTGTACAAATCTTTAGAAACTTTCAAAATACATTCCTCCTGCGTCCACACATCGGTTCCAGCGGGTCTTCCACGCATCAAAAGCCGCACGATAGTCGTTTTCCGGAATCACCTTTAAAGCGTCGGTGCAAGCCTTCTGAATGTTTTTCACCGACCCAAAATGCTGTCCTTTCATTGGGGTTTTGAGGCGCGGAAACAGAAAAATGTCTGGGGGGGGGGGGGGGGCACATCGGGGCTGTAGGGAGGCTGGGGAACAACGGTGACGCCTGCCTTGACGAGGTAATCTGCGGAACGAATTCATGATGGACCAATCCCCGGCAATCAAAAAAGACAATCAGCATTGTCTTGATCTTTGACCTGGACATCCTGGCCTTCTTGGGGCGAGGGAGTTCGACGTGTGTCATTCCGCACTTTGTCTCTTCGTCTCCGGATCGTATTCAAAGACCCAACTTTCGTCCCCGGTAATGACGTCATCAAGGAAAGAGGAGTTGTCTTCGCAGGTGTCCAAAAGTTCTTGGCAGGTTTCGACGCACACCTTCCTCATTCCTAAAGACTCCGACACAATTTCGTGAACAATGGTTTTCGTAATGTCTAATGTTTCGGAAATTAAACGGACACTTAGCAGACGGTTAGTGTTCAACAAGTCACGCACACGTTTCACATTGTCGTCGGAACTGGAGGTTGATGGCCGTCCAGCGCGATTCTCGTCGTTGACATCTTCCCGACCTTCTGCGAAGGCCTTGTGCCACGTGTGAAAAGTTGCCTGTCCGAGAGACAATCGACGACGAAAGCCTTCTTCAACATTGGAATGGTTTCCGCAGCACTCCTCTCCAGTTTCACACAAAACACCTGGTCACTGTGACGACTCTCAAAGAACGAGTGATGCGACCGCTACAACGACCGGTAGCCAATTGACGCTTGTTGGATCTTGTTACCAGGATCCCCCTACCACAATCCCAGCACGTAAAGCGCGGGCTGGCGCGTCCAGTCTCGGGAAAAAAAATTCACTGACATTACTTTCCGGACAAACCCTGTCGACCTAGTAGTATGCGTTTTGAAATGAGGTAGTTTGTATAAGGTTTTCCAATAAGGTCGGGTCGATGTTGAAATAGAATAAAACAAGCCGTTTGTGGGGTATTAGGGAAATTCTTTTTTTATTTGGAACACCCATGTATGCCATTATGTATGGAATATGACAACGTTCAAATGTCCGCCGCGGTTTCTCACGGTGGCACGGATGCGACAGGTTGGACTTTGTCACATAGATCCGGCCTAATTTGAGCGATGGCCTGGGTTATGTTCACTTTGAGGGCACCAGTCAATTGCGACTTATCTGCATCCACCTGCGACTTCAGAAAACCCCACAAGAAAATGTCAAGCGAGGTTAAATCGCACGATCTTGGTGGCCAATTGACGTCACATCCGCGATAGATAACCATACCCTCAAATCGTTCATGCAGAATATCCATCGTGGCGTTCGCTGTGTGGCACGTAGCGCCATCCTGCCAAAACCACATGTCGTCCACGTCCATATCGTTCAATTTGGGCCAGAATAAATTGGTTATCATTGATCTGTACCGGTCGCCGTTGACAGTGATGGCCTCACCAACGTCGTTTTCGAAAAAGTACGGACCAATGACGTCGCCGGCCCAAAATCCGCACCAAACAGTAACTTTTTGTGGATGCAGGGTCACCGGGTGAACCTCGTGTGGGTTGGCGTCGTCCCATATACGGCAATTTTGATTGTTAACATAGCCATTCATCCAAAAATGCGTCTCGTCACTAAAGATGATTTTTCGACCAAAATTGGGGTCCTCTTCCAAACGCTCCGTAGCCCAGTCAGCGAACAACCGGCGTTGTCTATGGTCGTTAACTTTGACCTCCTGGGTCAGTTGGATCTTGTACGGGTGCCAAGTTAAAATCTGCAAAAGGCCGAGTTCTTGTGCACGAGGAATTGACTGCCTCGGGTTCTCCTGCACACTTACACGGACAGCGGTGATGTTCTCGACTGATCTGGCGTTCTTTTGACGTACTGGCGTTGGCAGATTGTTTACCGAACCGGTCGTCTCGAATTTGGCCTTCAAACGTTGTAAAGTTCATTCATTTGGACATGCTGCTCAATCGTGTAACTTGCCATGGTGATTGGGCAGCAGCGAATAATAAACAGGAGCGGCTAAAGATAAGAACAGGCTCCATGATCTACGCATGCGCCATTTTCGCGGGAACATAAACGTGGTATATTAAATTTTAAAAAATATGCTCTAAATTGATTGAATAATAGCCACACAACATGAAAAGAGCGATTTATATTTTATTAAAGAAGTAGGGTATTTGAATAATTTAATATAGTATAGGTCTGCTAGGAAGATCTGGTGTTACTTAGGACTTAGACTGCAGATGAACTATGTATTCTTAATAAAGTTTAATATAAAGCTTGTTACACACAAAAAAAATCAAACAAACAGTATAATTTCTAAGCAAAGGGACTATCTCTAATATTAAAAATTATTAATAGTTATAAAATGTTACTTACTATCATAAGTTGAGAACTTAAGACTGAAATTCTGGAAATGAAGTTCTCAACTTAAGTTGGTGATTGTCGTTTAAGTGATATATTAAATCCATGTTGGATTTAAGATACATTAAAAAACAACCTTTCAAGCATTTATATAAACTACTTTAATTTGAATGATATTGAATAACTTGTTTTTATGAGGATCCCCATGGACAGTCATTCTATGTTTGTTAACATTAGGTACTCTGCTTTGAAAACATTTTTCCGCAAATCAACCAACAGACACGATGGTTCGACATTTTTATAAAAGAATATAATTACCTAGTTAAACTCGTTAAACTGAACTAACTTGAAGTAACAAACGGGAAGAATAAAAACAATCGAAGCAAATAAATTACACAACATAAAAATTAGGGGTTATGTCTACGTTACTAGACTGTGCACGTGCGAATGTGGCACATGCGTAGTTAATGGAGCCTATTCCTATCTTTAGCCGCTCCTATAATAAACAATATGTTTGACAGACGCTGCCAAAACAACATGGCCACCACAGCCTGTCAACATCGGCCCGTCCCTATTGGAAACCCTTTACTTGTTCCATACAAGCTCTCATTTTTATTACAATGCTTCCGGAGTGTCATAAGAAATGATGGCGTACTACTGCGCACACGCGGGTCCCGCCGCCTTATTGGGAAGGGTCAATGCCGTACGTAGCACGGGCTAGAAATACACACGTATATAATTTACATGGCGCTTAAAAAATACGGTGAATACTTTCATTACCATAGAGTTTTATAGTGCTGACCAGGCGTTGCGGCACATATTTCCGGACCCTAATCATTCAAAATTGGATGTTGTCAGCTTCATAATAAAATTCCAGTTAGGATTTCTTTGAACGCACTGCATTTATGATATTGGAAGTGAGATATTTCAAGAGGAGAAAATAACTAACAGTTGTTTTTCCTTAAAAAACGACTGAAAGTATTGGTTGACTTTCACGTGGCTTAGACTTGGAAACTCGACTTTAATTCTTGTGCGTAGACATTATTTTCCTCCGCTGAAAACCCCATAAGCGGATTAGCCGCTTTGTACTGCACAAACAGAATGTTTCCCCTCAGTCTATGAAATCTGCAACGCAAAAGAGTTGCGAAGTGGCAGCGGAACAAACCGTTCGCGGCTCTTCAGCGGAAGATGTACAGGGAGAGGCAAAACTACTGCACGAATTCAGTAAAACCAGTTTTTGCAAAAAGAAAATTGTATCTTGTTGGAATTGAGTTACAAAAATGCGTATTTTTACTGTCATTTCACCTTTCGATCGTCAACTGTTTTGGAGAGATGACATTATCCCCAATTTTTTTCAAATGGCCATCCCCTATTTTTCGTGTGTGTCTTGGCGAACTAGTATTATTTGAAACGATTGAATAAAAATCTTTACCAGTTTGCAGGTTAGAAAATTATGAGACACAATTTTTTTAATTTCAATAAATAAACTACATTAAAAATTAAATGCTAGATCAGGCCAACTGGTTCTCAAATTGCCAAGCATTGATTGAAATCATGATTTTTATCTTGATTTAAATCGGCCCAACTCTATGTGCTCCATAATTTTCATTTCGTTTTTTTTTCTACACACAAGGTGGTAATATTGTTGTTCAGTCGTTTTAAATAATACTGGATTCACCAAAACCAACACCAAAAATAAGGTTGCCATTTAAAAATGAGTATGACGTCATCTTTCGAAAACCGTTGACAATCTAATGGTGATATGTCACTCAAAATATGCATTTCTGTAGTTAAAACGTGATCTCGTTTTTTTTTTTGCAAAAATTCGCTTGTGCTTATATCAGTTTTATTGGATCTACACAGTACTTTTGCCGCTCCCTGTACTCCATATCGGCTGACGCTCGCTGAAAGCGGTTTGTTAGTCGCTGAAATGTTTTTGTAGCCGTTCGCACTACAACTAATCCTGTTTTACCAGAGCGTTTGTTCGGTTCCTGATATGCTTAAGCGTGGGAGTTTGACTTCTGTAGTTTTCGCGTTGGCATGGTGTTAGAGATAGACATTAGTGTCCGCGGATAAATTCTCTGCGCGTTTCCACACCGAAAACTTGGAGTTTATACAGGGCATAATAAACGGTATAGATAATAAAAAGTATATGACTTTATTTTAAAAAATGTTAAATTTCACAGGAGCCGAATGTCAGGCGATTGGTTCTTTTTTTATGAATACAAAGTTACAAGCAATTAAAACTTTTGGATGTACCAAAATTAAATGCACGCTTAATAATATTTTTTTTCCATACGATGCCACCTCTTTGGAACACACAGTACCTACTTTATTCAGTATTTCAAACGTCAACTATGTCGGGAGAAATGTGGAACAAATACATACGATCAATTTTAAAGATTCACTCAAAGCGCAGCTAGGATCTCCGCAGACAGGATAATGTACCTACGTACACAAAGTTACAAATTTATGGAAAACAGGAAAGACAAATGCAGACACGATAAGCTATTCTACCGAATCTGGTCCTTTTTGAGGCATAATCTCTAGGGTAAAGAAAACAAGGCAATTTCGCGTGGTAACTTTGTTCCCAAACTTGTACTAAATAATCATAGGAGCTGGTTTAGGTCGAAGTTTGAAATGTATTTAATGAAATATTACTTTTTCACTTTAGTTAACCAACTAGTCACTTGTAAATTGGTAAAAAAGTCGTTTTTTATTTCAAGAAAAAATAATATGTCACAAAAGAAGATATCTTGAAATGTAGATGCAGAAAAAGATGTTTTTTTGTTGTTTTGAATATTATTTTCATCTGGTTTTCATCTAAAAAGAGAAATACCTAGAATTTAAACCAACTTAAAAAAATATCAATCAGAGTCATGACTGAATTTTTGACTATGATTTTATACGAGTTTTTATAAAAAAAAAAAACTGTTTCCGTTTTCGAAAAGAAACGTTTTCCACGAAACACCGAAGTACTACACTTTTCTCGACGCGCGTTTCGCCAACCAAAAAACCAACAGTTTTAATCTTCTCCTGAAGATGCCAACTTGGTTGGCGAAACGCGCGTCGAGAAAAGTGTAGTAGTTCGGTGTTTCGTGGAAAACGTCCAGTTTTTTGTTTCTACGCCGAAGGTTCCAGTACCCACTCCACGAGTTTTTATATTATTTTTTTTAGTACCTAATATTTACAATATTTTGGAAAGTAACTATAAATTCTATTATCATAGTAAAACTGAAGAAAAACAAGTGTATACATTATAGCAATAAATGGATAATCAATTTCTCTTATTTAGGGTTCTAGTTTTCTTTTTTTAGTTATTTGTTTATATTTTTTTTATTGATGAAAACCAGAAGTCAAGCCATGAGATGGATAAAAATACATTTTAATTCAAAGACTTGAAGTTCACATGCATCAAGTTCAAAGTTCGCGTGTTATACTTAACTACAACGTGTTATTAAATTACTATTTACTTTTCCTCTTAATCTTATTAATCTTATTATTAGCCTTATTCACAGAACAGTCGGAAACGATATTAACATAACATTAAGAATATTATATTTTCACGGATTACAATTTTTTGGAGATTAAAATTTTCTTACGAATAAAATAGGGCGGTTAAGACAAAAAAATCGCCTTAGACAGGGTGTTCCATTTTTGACGTTTTTCTAAGTTATCTCGGTTATTACAAGAGATGAATAGATGCCGTTTTCGCGATCTGGGCTACCTTTTACAGAGCCAACCAGATTTTTTATGCCATTTCTAGTTTTGTACTACAGCGGATTTTTGAAAAAGTAGCTATTTATAACCATTTCCGAATTGAATAATTGGTCTGAATCTAAAATTTTAATAATTGGGATACTGTTACAACGGTGTCCTATAGATTATTTTTATGTAGAATTCAGTGATGTGACTAATTTTCTTCTGCTGTGATTATCAGTTTTGTAATTATTGATTTAACCTTCATTTTTTAATGGCAACTCTAGCTGGCCGTGACATGTTCGAAAAGAGTTTGAAAAGAGCAGTTTTTATGCTTTTTAAAAAGTATATTATTCGGTATATATATTTTCATGAATAACAGACTTATATCAGTTTGAAATTAATAACAAACTAAAATGTAAAATACATAGATGCTGCATAGATTTACATAGGTTAGGTTAGGTCGGAGGTTAGATTGGGATAGATTGGAGGTTATGTTAAGTCAGGTTGAGGGTTAGGTTAGGTTAGGTTGGAGGTTAGGTTAGGTTAAAGGTTAAGTTATGTTGGAGGTTTAGGTTAGATTGGAGGTTTGGTTGGGTTAGAGGTTATGTTAGATTGGAGGTTAGGTTATGTTAGAGATTAAGTTATGTTGGAGGTTAGGTAATAATAACAATAATAAATGTACATAACAATAATAACAATAATAAATGCAAGCGAAATGTTTAGGTTAGGTTGAAGGTTAGGTTAGGTTAAGTTGGAGGTTAGGTTAGGTTAGAGGTAAGGTTAGGTTAGAGGTAAGGTTAGGTGAGAAGTTGGATCAGGTTAGGTTAGGTTAGGTTAGGTTGGAGGTTATGTTGGAGGTTAGGTTAGGTCAGAAAAAATATTGAAATATTTCTTTATTTTATACATTTAATTAACACAGTATAGAGTAACATAATTTGAAATACTTATGAATAAAATAATTTGAAATACTTACTTCAACGTTTGTTATTGTCAATGTTGTTTTATTTACTATGATGTCAATTTATTATTTCTTGAACTTTCTTGAACTTATGTGTTCACCATTTTGTTCATGTTATAGGAACTATGTTAAGTAGTCGGTGTCAATTTTGATTAAAAGTATAAAAATGTGAATATTTTGTTCATTCATGGCTATCTATATAATTTTTTTCATGTTAGTAATATATTATTTATGAAAATAGTGTATACATATATACCAAATGATATATTTTTGGAAAGCATAAAAATTGCTCTTTTCAAACATGTCACGGCCAGCTAGGCTTGCCATTGAAGAAATGAAGATTTGATCCATAATTAAAAAAACTCTTAATCACAGCAAAAAACTAATTACACCACTGAATTCTACATAAAACATATACATATGTAACGCCATCGTAATAAAATAACAAGTATTATCTAATAAGTAGTAAACAGTAATAAAATAAGTAGCGACTTTTTCAAAAAAACCGCTGGGACTAAAAAAACTAGAAACAGTATCAAAAATCTGATGGGTACTGGATACCAACATATGGTCTCTGTTTTCACAAACCTATTCTATAATCTCATGAAGTGCTGTAGAGCATTCAAAATATCGAGCGATCCAAAAAAAAAAGTCATCAAAGTTGATCGAGTAAAAAAAACACGTATATCTATTCTCTCTTAAAATAACTTTGTTTAATTGTCAATGCTATCACCTTATATGACAGCCAATATTTATTTTACAATTGTGACAGTCACTTGTAAGAAGTTTGACATAACCGAAAAGCACGGACACGACCGCCATTTCTATCTCTCTCGATCATAGCCAGATTTGATGACGTTTTTTATTTTTTGGCTGTCTCTATATTGCAATACTGAACAAATATTCCAGAGGGAAATTTCGGACATTCGGTATATGAATAATCATACACACGAATTTATGTTTTAGCGTTTATCGATTTGCCTTGTTCCAATTTGCGAAACGGCAAACACAAACCGCAAGACGTAACGAACCGGAGGCCGAGATAAGTTCGCAGGAAGATATAAACCGGAAAGGCGGACGCCCGAAAAAGGGCAACGAGACGCATCAATTAGACGCGTTTTTGCCGTAGAGCCGGCGCTACATGAGCGACCTGTGTACCGCATGATTTATTATTCTACAAGTTTCATTTACATTTCGCCCTTCAACGGCGGGTTTGTTTATAAGGGCTCCTCTGAATGCCGAGTGCCCCCGAGCGCGTTCAACCCCTTGAAATGATTGATGTGGCGTCATTTTCGTCGTCGGCTTAGCGACGGGAAAAAACTGAAGCGCGTTCGCGTACTAGCTGCAATGGAGTGGAGACTGTTGATATATTTAATTGACGCTCGACAGACTTTTTTGTCCTTTTTTTTAATGGGTTTGGTTTAATATGCGCAAAACATTTTTTTGGTCACTGAAATTTACTTTTGACCAGTCTTCTATAGTCCACGATACCTTAGATGTGGCCCATTCAGTCGATTTTTGTGCCTCATTTAATAAAGGCTTTTTCTTTAGCCTACGGTCATTTACGCAAATTGAAAAATTAAAAATGTGATAAATAAAATAGTAATACCTTATAAAAACTGAGCATAGACTAATGAATGTATTTTCTGCAACATTCGCGGGATAGCATTTCTATCTGTTCTGTCGATTCTGTTTTTTTTTGGAAATCTTGGCTCAACTTCGGTTTCGAAAGATGGATAAATTTAGGGGTCGTATATATTTTTCAATAGAGGAGGCTCCCCTGAGTATAGTGGCACAACAATTTTTTTTAGGAAATGACCCCTAAAAAAAGATGAATTTTTGTATGTCCCATGTTAAGTCTATGGGAACATTTATTTATCAATAGTAATCATAGATGGCGATACTAGTAATTCCTACGCATGCGCAGATTAGGAAGGTGAAAGATAGCGTCTGTCTTGGACCAAATAATGATATTTAATATATCTATTTCAGTTGTATCTCATTCATTAAGTTTATACAGGATAGGTTAGGTTAGGTTATATTTTGTTATTGTAAATCATGCATATCTCCTATATATCTTGTTAGGTTATATTGGGTTCGGTCAATATTGTAGTTTCTTGACGCCGTCTATGATATATACTGCCAAATAAAAGTTCCAATACACTTAACATGGGATATAAAAAAAATTATAACTTTTTTAGGGGTCGTTTCCTAAAAAAAAATTGTGCCTCCAGACTCAGGGGACCGTCCTCTATCGAAATATATATACGACCCCTAAATTTATCCATCTTTCTAAACCGAAGTGTTACCCAAATTTTCACCAACAACCTGTGGCTCCTTTCAGTAACAAGTCTGGGTCTTCCAAGACTTTTACATCCAAATTTCCAGTCTCGCGGTAATGCTTTAATATGTCCAACAGTAGACTTTTCAAAGAACAATTCTTCCACAGCGGATTTTTTTTGCCACTGCAGTATTTTTTTACAATGAGCTGCCGAAATTTTTTATCAGTCGCATGTCCACGGCCCATTTTTTTTTAAATAACGAATATTCGCAAACATTACCAGAAATCATCTGTGACTGACACATCTAACTGTGAAATTAATGTTTACCGCGGCAACAACAAATTTTTATTAATTTTTTAGGATAGGCTTCTCGATTTTCCGACCATTTAGTTGTCAGCATTTTTAGCAGATTTTTATATTTTTGGCCACAAATTCATAACAAATCCAAGTTGATAATAATTTTCAGCATAATATTATCGTGCAAATGTATGTAATTTTATATATTTTAAGTTTTTAAAGCGTGGTTGTAAATTTTTGCATAGCAGTGAATCATTTCTTTTGAAAAAATGCGTTTGTCCCAATATATAGTTGTTAGGGCTCGTATACTTATCAACGAGTCTGGTCAATTCAAAAAATCAACGAGTCTGGTCAATTCAAAAAATCAACGAGTTTGGTCAATTATGGATTTCGGTTTAATCAACTAAACTAATTGTAAGTTTGGTCGATGAAGCCTCTATAACAAGCGAATGAACCATTTAAAATTGACTCTGTATATTCCTACAGCTTTGATACGTAAATATATTATTTACGCTTTCCGTGTTCGTAAACGTTCGGAACGTTCGCTCCAGGCGATAAACCCGTTTAATTTTGCAGACACGTCAGGTGTTTGCGTTCCCCCAAGATTTAGATTAATTTTTAGGAAGGATCAGTTGGAATCCCAAATGCGTTATTATACTGTTTGTTCACGATCCCCCTACATGATAGCTCTGGGGAAACAAGCTAAACGCTGTAAGGGTTACGCAAATATTTTTCCAGCGGGCCCCGCTGTTTTCCGCTACCGCTTTTGGTTCCCACGAAAGGCGCGTGTACTTACCATAATATTCATCGATTTACATATTGTTAACGTGTATTTAGGTCCGTTTATTGGTTTGCAATTACTGACAGAAATAGGTTGCTATGGATTGAAATACAGTCCAGTAGGCAGAGACTTTCTTTTATGTGTTCTTGAAACATACAGGTATAGGGCTAGTTTTGACCGTTCCCTATGTATTTTTTTGCGTAGAACACAATGCGCGGGGTCCGTAGGGTTGAAACCGTCCGCTAATGTTTTAAATTAATTTGTGAAAAAAAAAAACTTTTTTTTTTTCACATTTCCTTTTATATCTCGGTTCCTTGGCGTATTTTATATAGCATATGCATGTAAGAAGTTGTAGCCTATTGAATTTCCAAAATTTTAAGCCCAACCCGAAGCCTCCAAGTGCTACTGTTAACTTTCAAATGACTGCTGAAGTTGAAAAGTGCTTTTTTTCACTATTTTTTTTACTTCGAAAGTAGGGCGACTATGATCATGAAATTGGTCTTGGAGGCAAGAATGGCAGTCTTGGAGGGACTGCTGTTTGTAGTATGAAGTTACAAAAAAAAATTCAGCTCGATTCGTTAATAACTTTTCGAGTAATTAAAGATCACATTTTTGCAAGCCTTAATTAACAATGACGCAATTTCTTTGTTTATTGTACGATATTGACCGGGTTGGGCTAGAAAAATCATAAATCTCTTCAAGTTTGCGAGACTTTTTGAGATTTTGAAAAATATTAATTTGGGCCACTTTTATAACGTTTTCTACGCGACTACCTTTTTTTGACGCGACGTATATACATATATTGTTTTAGCGTTGCCGCTTCGAAATCCTCGGAATTGTGACTATAATATCTTGATGCCCATTTTTTTTTAAATACAGCCAAACTTTCATTATTTTTGAAATATTGTTCAGCAATGAAAACGCGTTGTTCTTTCGTTGTAGTGCTCAATTTTTACTAACCCTAAACTGTCAGCTGTCAAACTGTTTTCTTGTTTTGATTGCCAACACTTTACCGCACAAATGGCGGAAAATTCAATTATTCCGTCAATTATGGGACGGACACCTTTTATATACATATTTGGAATCAGAATGATAGGGAGGGAACCTAAATTTATTAAAAAAATACAGGGCGTTATATACGAATTATCTATAACAAATCTAAATTTACGCTAAATTCTGAAGACGCATCGTTACAGTAATCTTTTAAGAAATAATGCGCTAAAATGAAATGTTCTACTGAACAAAAATTTCATTAGGGAAGCCAGATCGACTGTAGGTAACGCATTTAATTTTTCCATTTTCTGGTCTCAGAGAAAGTATACGAGGTGTGGCTATTAAATAACTGAACTGATGCTGCTACCAGCGCGCAGCGAGCGTGTCGCGACAAGTTTGAACAGAACTGTGTCTGGTGATACTTTTCCCACCATGACCTAGCTGGACAAGCCAGTGGGTCGTTCAGTTTGACTGTAGCAGTCGTTTGAATTAGTCTACGCGCCAGTGACGCGTCGAAAAAATGTTAAATGTTCAGATGGAGCAACGGGTTAATCTCAAGTTTCTTGTTAAACTGGGAAAAACTTTTACAGAAGCTTATGCAATGTCGAAAAAAGTGTACGGGAACGAATATTTATCCCGCACAGAAGTTTTTGAATGGTTTAAACGGTTTAAAGAGGGACGTGAAACGACCGAAGACGATCCGCGTCCCGGACGGCCCTCAACCTCAGAAACGGACGAAAACATTGAAAAAATTGGTAAATGAATCCGCGAAAATCGTCGTCTAAGCATCCGAGGGCTCGCTGAAATAATAGGAATCGACAAAGAATGTGTTTGCCAGATTTTGCATGAATCGTTCAACATGGTGCCAAAACTCCTCACTCCCGAGCAAAAGGAAGCAAGAATGAACATTTGCGCTGACACTCTAAACAACGTTGACAGAGATTTAGGCTTGTTAGACGCGTTATTTTATTTCCCAAGGTCAAATAGGGGCTGAAGGGGGCAAGATTCGAAAGTGTGGAAGCGGTTAAAGCAAAAGCGACGGAGGTACTGAACTAGCTGACAGAAGCGGACTTCCAACACTGCTTTCGACAATGGAAAAGCCGTATGGAGCAGTGTAGAGATCGCCAAGAAGAGGACATTGAAGGCTACTGTAATTGGTAACGAATAAAAAGTGTTATGACAGCAGTTCGGTTATTTAAGGGGTTACAATACTGTAGAATTTTCAAAAAATCGTTTTTTTTGTTTGTTTTTTTTTGGCTAAAACATATTTTGAATCCTCTAAAATATGAGGCGAAAAGTTTTATACATATAAACAATTTTTTTTTTGAAATTTCGCGTTTTTCCTAAAGCGTGTCGAACGCCTCTAATGCGACTCATACCTGCGACGACATACTTGCTCGAAAGGTACTACGTAACGTCTTACCTACTAATTTCTAACTTCGGCAATACACTACTAGATGCGTTAAAAACTATTTTTACTCAATTTGAAAAAAATTCAAGTGAAAGTACGTTAGTGTAGGCCTGAAGAGAATGAAGGGTGATGGTAGAAGAATGAAGGGATGAAGATTGGTATGAAGAGTATTTTACAAATTACGAAAATTCTGGAGATGGATATCTGTGTGCAGTCATACACAAATTACTTGGTAGCCGATGCTACGCGCATCAAATACGTCGAGCATTCTTTGATCGATGCGGCAAAAGAGGCACACTCCAGCATTAAATCATCGAGGAAAGGAGACAAGGAGAACTAGTTGGACGTGGAAGGGCAGATTTATGGTCACGCGATCGCAGATTAACGGTAAAAATTTTTAATCAGTCCAATTTCTTATTTTTTCATGTTAAGTCATTTTAAAACTTTAAACGCATTTTTCTCAAAACACGCTTTTTCAAAACGGCATGCACCATAACTCCAACAATTTTCAATATTTGGTTTTGAAATTTTAATCACATTTAAAACAAAATTTTGAAGAGAAACACGTACGGATTTTTCGATAAGTTAATTTAAACAATTGTCATAAACAAATAACTGCCCTTTTTTTCGTAAAAAAAAAATAACATTTTACCTCAAACACTTGCCAATTTTACAAGAAACAATATTTTTGCAATCCCGTACGTGTTTCTCTAGCTATACTTATGTAGATTAAGAGGAAATTTTTTTGCTCCAACTTGAAATTTGCACTAGTTCTAGTGCATGCCGCCAAACGCCTCGACGGCAACATGCTTCAGGAGAATGGCTCCAGTGCCGCTATTTTGAAATATTTTTTCATGAAAACTTTTTTTCTGTACACTTAAATACATGCCTAATAACATACCTAAACAATTTTTTTTCTATTAACTTTCGTTCTATTAAAAAAAAAAAAATGTCAACAACACGCTTTTTTAAGCCGTTACAGTGGTGTAACCCCTTAATAGCCACACCTCTTATACTACCTTAACATCGATCATACATGTCCATTTCGTGAAGTTGCTCCAGTACCTCGCCGGTTCAGGTGATGCACTCTCCGAATGCGAATCCGGAACAATGGCTGGCGGAAAAGTGAAGGCGCAAACACGCCGTACCCGACGGCGGCGGCGGCAACTCGGCGGCGGCGTATCGATCCGCGAAAGGTCACCTTATTACGTCAGCCCATTCACCAGCCGCGCCATACCCGCACCTGTACCTCGGACTACAACCGATAGGGCTGTCGATGGCGACGTTAAAAAATAATCAGGTGTCCGGAAGGGTTGATCGATATATTTTGGTGCAGCGGCGGTTTAACGACCCCTCGCGCACACGACGGTGCCATTTCATGACCCGTAGGTATGCCCTTACGGATCATACGGATCGGAGTTCATCTCTTATTGATCGCCGGAAAAAAGTGATACAGATATACCCAAGGCCGAAGCGGAAAATGTCGCGGTTTGGATTTGTTTTCTTCGGCAGTTCTTTCGTGATAAATAAGGTCGGCTGGGCATAGGCGACTCGTGCAGCATGTGAAGGGGGTTACCTCAGTTTCATTTGATTGCAGTACGCCTGTGTCAGCTGGTGCTGTTGCATTATCTCCGTTGTATGCAACACGTTGAATAATGCGATATTATTTCATAGTAAAATATAGCAAACGTGTTCGGCTATTCGTTACTTTTGTACATTATACTAATGACGCGTTTCTGCTAACTTTAGCAATAAAAGTACACTTATAAGTGCATTGACATGCATTTAGTATTAATGCATAAAGTACCTCCCTCCTTTTTAACCCGTATCGACCCAGAATTTGAGTAAATTTCCCAGATATATGAGTAAATCTAGATAATAATCCTCAAAATATTCTGGAAAATGAAAATACATCTGTAAATAAATTGTTATTGTTCCTTAAAAATAGCGAAATGTATAACAAAATTTAATAATTAAATAATAACCCTGTTATTTACCGACCTAACCTAAACTCCAACCTAACCTAACCTAAGACATCGGGTAATATTATTTCAAAGAATAGTTTAGTTTTCATTTTAGCTCACCTACTTTATCCTGCGTTATAATTTTTCATTAGCTCACTTTTAATATGCATTTTCAAGCGTTATTATTAGAAGTTAATTTTTTTTTCTAACAGCGCGCCTAAGAAATAATTTTAATATCTCATTTGGGAGAGTGAGTGGAATAAACGAACGTTCGCTTTGAATAAAAATCCTATATTGTTTTACATGAGCATGGAACTACTATTTCAGACTTTAAACGGTGCTCGGTGGAGCGCCTATTGTCTATCCTATTCTATCCTATTTCGAAGCTCTGAATATCGACTCAGGACCAAATTTCCCCTAAAAATGGCCCCCCTTCCCACTGTTGGTTTGTGGGTGGGGGGGGGGGGTTGGCTTCAGTAAGGACTGTTCCATTAATATTGCGAAAAAAAATTAAGATGATGTTCCTTGCTGAAAATAAGAAAAAAAAATCCCATTGATTAGTTTCCAGAAACGCTTCGTTCCTGAGACACAGGGTGTTGAAATAAAAAAAAATATATCTAATTTTTACTAATATCTAAAAAGCCATTATGCCAATGCATTTTTGTTTGTTTTACGTACTTATTTTAAGTGTGGAACAATTTTATTGGCACAATTTTAAGTCGATCAGTTGACATTCCTGGAAGACTCTTCCAAACACTTGGAAGGGTCTCTATTAACAAAATTTTCGTCGTTTTGGTGCGTTCTGTGTATGATCCTTTCTACGTGTTTTATGTAAAGAGTGCTTCACACTAAGTAGTCTATTAAACGTAGAAACCAAATATACAATCAGCCAAATACACCAGACAAACAAATAATCCAGATACAAATTTTCCAACCCGATATTCTCCCAAAACACTCAATAGACCATTCGCCGTGATTGGCCATTTTTTTATCACTGAAATACTAAATAAGGTAGACTGACATATCTACTATATTATATTTTAGGCGAAAATGAATTAACTATTATTTTAACTATATATAACTAATTATTTTTGTTATTTGTTTGTAAAATTTGAAGGTTTGTGTACAATTATAGAAAAATAGTGTTACTTTTTCCATTTAGATTTAAAAAATAAATAGATTACAGTTTTTCTGAACATAAATACTTATTTTATGAAATGAATAGGGCCATGAATTAGTTATGCCAGCCTTTGCCGACTCAATCGCAAAAAGGGATTATCTACATTTTGTGTGGACGTTTTATATGCATTATTTTGGAAACATTTTTCACTGATCGCAAAATATGAATTTGCAAAATTGCCATTTCATACGGTCATTATATACAGGGTGAGTCAGAAAGAATGGGACAAGGCTAAACTGGAGATACTAGACACCAAAATATTACGATAGAGCTCAACCTGCCTTATACCAATGTCGCTAGTTTAAGAGATACAGCGTGTTCAAAGTTTAAATTTTATTCTGAAATTTTTCAATAACTGAGAAAGTTTTGATAGTATAAGTCTGAAATTTTGTAGTTTTATGAATTTTTGGTGTGATAATTACGAATTTTAAGCTTATTTTGACGTTGCTCCTAGAGGACGCTAGTTTCACCGTATTATTTTGGTAAATTAAAACATATTTTTTTAATCTGTTGAGTCATGCGTAAAGCAAGTCGACAATCTAAAAGAACGCTCAATTCTACAGAGAAAAGGTAGTTTAGGTCGTCTATATCTATCGGTTTTTAAGTTATTTGCATTTAAAAGGTTCAAATGTATTTTGTTGATTTTTTTTCAGGCGCTGATATTGCTATATTTTTTCTAAGTAGACTTGTGTTAACATTTGTCAAATTTACATATCATTAAATTATTTTGATTGAGCTCAACACGCCTTATACCAATGTCGCTGGTTAAAGAGATACAGTGTGTTCAAAGTTTAAATCAACAAAAAAACATTGAACCTTTTAAATGTAAATAAATTAATAACCGATAGATTTAGACGACTAAACAAGGTTCCCTTTTCTCTGTAGAATTGAGCGTTCTTTTAGTAATAATAAAAAAAAAATGTTTTAAATTACCAAAATAATACGGTGAAACTAGCTTCCCTACGAGCAACGTCAAACTAAACTTAAAATTCGTAATTCTCACACCAAAAAAAAAACATAAAACTACCAATTTTCAGACAAGGCATGTTGAGCTCAATCATAATATTTTGGTGTCTGGTATCTCCAGTTTAGTCTTGTCCCATTCTTTCTGACTCACCCTGTATATGTATGTACAGGATTTTTATAATTTGACAAGTTATTGCGAGTTTATTATTGAACATCAAAAATAGTTCTTCATACAAGTTATAGAGTTTTGCATATATTTCTGTAACACAATATGAGAAAAAACAATTGATCATCAGAAATCATAAAACTGAATTGAGGTAGTGTTTTTTTTAAGGAACAGCCTGTATATTATTGCAAATTCTAATTCTTTGAATTCGCTAAACATTATTCTTGTTTTAAACAATTGGTAATAAATATAAATTAATGAAATATAGCTCAATACTTTTTAAATGATAGATAGTTCTTCTTTTTTCTTCTTCGTTCTTTTTTTTCTGATTCAATATTTTTGAATAAAATATGTCTCGACCTTCTGAAGCAAACATAAACATGTTATATATTTCTGAGAAGGAAATATATGCAATAATATATAGGGCATTCCATAAAAAAAATAAACAAAACTGATTCACTTTTTTTGGTTTCTGATGTTCAATTGTCATTTTCTCATATCGCATTATAAAAATATACTTATGCAAAACTCTATAACTTGTCTGAATAATTTTTTTTCTAATTTCAATAACAAACTCGTAATAACTTGTCAAATTGTGGAAAGTCTGAGGTTTTTTATTGATTTTTAAATTAAATATGTCGCAACCTGCCAAAGCAAACATAGGCGTGTTATATATTTTTGAAAAGGGAAAAATTCGAGGAATCAGGAATTTGCAATAATATATAGGGTGTTCCATTAAAAAAAATACAACTTTGGTCAGTTTTGTGGTTTCTGATGTTCATTTGTTTTTTTCTCGTATCGTGTAATAAACATTTATGAAAAACCGCTACTTTTGTGAACTGAAGAACTATTTTCTAATTTCAATAATAAACTCACAATAAGTTGTCAAATCATTAAAGCAAACCCTGTACACAGAGGAATTTTAAATAAATACATAAATTTAATGTAAATATTTTTATCCTTTTCAACAAATATGACGTGGGATTTTAAAAAGGGTGTCAACGGTTTGAGCGTTGAATATTTTATTGCTGCGACTGATATACGTTTGCTAAACTATCGATTTTATGGAAAACCGTCAAGGACTGACGGTTAGTTCAAGTTCAAAAACATTTATTATTTCCTTCGGTAATTTTTTATAATGTAGCGTTACCTGCATGCGATTGCCGGTAGAAATATAAATAAATAATATTCAACGGCACTGTTATGAATAATTTATATCTTATCATAATTTATCACGAGCTAAAGTTTATTTTTCTGCGACCAATTCAGATATTTTCCTTAAGAAAGCTTGTAAACAATTTGAAAGGATTTCTAGAATGATAAAAAATCTGCATGGAAATAAATTTACAAATCTATATATGGGTAATTCGTTTACAAACCGTACGGATTTTGATGAAAATTGACCGACATCTCCGATTTGGCTGAAACTTTTTTCACGGATTCTATATCGAAAAATAAGAGATACGTGTCCGAAGATTTTTTTTCCACATATTTTCGATAATACAAGTGATCGAAAATTTGAGAATAGCGAGTTTTTTGGCTTGGAGACTCATTTTTAAAAATTTAACACTCCGGTTCTATTTGAGCTACAAACTTTTTATTAAAAAAAGAAACGACATGAGGCAAAAAATGTGGCAAATAAATTTAAAAAAGGTGATTTTAAACATTTTTTTCAATTTATTTGAAAAGTTTGAGGTTATGACGAAAAACAGTTACGACAAAATTGTCGATCTTTTTATTATCTACAACTTTTATATTTAACTTTTGTTGATCCGAGCTATAGTTTTTGTTTATTAACAAAAAACCGTTTTTTTTTCACGTGTAGTATATAAATTAATGTTTTAACAATAGTAACTTAAAACATTTTTTATGTATCTAAAATTTGACGGAGAATACGATAAACATATAAAAAACCTGTTCCGAGGTAGGGGCCGTTGTTAAAAATTGATTTAAACAATTAAATTGTTAATAACAATATGAATTTGTTAATAATTTTTATTTAAAATATTTTTTCCTCTAAATTCAGTCCTTTAGCTTTAACATGAAAAAAAAAAGAAGTTTGTAGCTCAAATAGAACCGGAGTTATAAATTTTTAAAAACGAGTCTTCAAGCCAAAAAACTCGCTATTCTCAAATTTTCGATCACTTGTATTATCGAAAATTGAAAAAAAAATCCTCGCACACATATCTCTTATTTTTGGATATAGAATCCGTGAAAAAAGTTTCAGCCAAATCGGAGATGTGTCGGTCAAAAAAGTGTTCGTTTTGTAAAAGAATTACAAAACCGATATACCCAAGTAAAACCGCTGTTTTCTTTCAAAATGTTTCGTCTTGAATTCTCAAATTTATAAAACCAAATAAAATAACAATTCACTCTCATTAGTTCAAGATCTCACTTCTGTCTACCGTTCGTAGACGACGACGGTAACATTCTTTTTTTACTTAATTTGCTATTTGAATATTCAACAATATTCATTTAAAATCTTTTGATTTACATGTGTCAATAAAGAGTTTTCAGGTAGGTATAGTGAAAATCACAAACACGAAAATTTCAAAATGCGATACCTAGGCGAAAAAAAAAAGATGTTTGAGCAAACTCGGCATTTGAAAGAGGAATACTTGTACTACAAGATCCCATACACTGTTTTTAGAGAAAAAAAATTGCGGTGCTACATAACTTCAAATAAGTATGTCAAAAAAAAAACAGTGTTTCTTTGCACTTTTGTGTTCAATTGTGCAGTTTTGTGTTTGCAATTTTGTTTTCAGCGGGAAAAAATATTTCGGAAACAACTAAAGGGTGGGCCATTATATGGTTTATTTTTAAAATAGCTATTAAAACTACATTGTTGAATATTTTTAGATGATTGTTGCTTTATTCAAGAAAGTATGCCTTCCCATTATTTATGAAAAACCATTTCAGTTAAATGGCCGCCGCGGCTGGCTTGGCAGTAGTTCATTCTTTTCACCCAATTTTGCAGTACATTTTCGACTACTTGTGGCTCTATTGCACGAATAACTCGTAGTTCAGGCGGCGTAGATTATTTTTTAAAATAATTAGTTGCGGCACTTTCTCAACGTGATACTTGAAAAGGAGAAAAATCGTACGAATCGAATGAAAATGTTTTGGACAAAATCCGATTGTAGGATCATTGCGAAAAGATTGCAAAAAGGTGCGAAACAAAGTTTTTTTTTCGGCTTTTAGGCACGAAAAAAATTTTGAGTAAAAAAACAAAAAACATCACGATATAGCGCTTGAAAAGATGAATAAAATGGTTTTTGGATTATTAAAATCGGTTGATAACTTTTTTGCACAAAAAAATAAAAACCGCGAAAATTAGCGATTTTTCGATGTTCAACATTCGGTCTGTAATTATCCTAGAAATGTCTTCCCTTCCCTAGAAAGGGCCCAAACTGTAGGGTTTTCCAACACCTATCTACAGTTAAATTTTTGTCAGAAAATGTTCATAAGTTTTTGCGGAAATTGCGAAAAAGTAAAAACATTTACTTTAGTAAAACGACCCCTATTTCCACAATAATTGTCGTAGAGCAATTTTGCCAAAAGCTACGTGTTCTTGAAGACTTCGTCTACAACCAATATCACTACCAATTTCTACCAATTTGAAGTCGATCCGATAATAATAAGTACCTCAAAAGCGCGTCTAAAAAACGTGCAATTTTAGTTAGCATGTCTCTGTAACGTAAGTACGGACCAATGAAGCCACCACCACTTCAAAATCCACACCAAACACTCACTTTTGCAGGATGCATTGGCTTCTCTATGCCTACGTGTGGATTTTCGGAACCCCAAATCCTACAGTTCTGTTTATTAACATGTCCTCCAAGATGAAAATGAGCTTCGTCCGAAAAAATTATTTTTCAATTGAAATCGGCGTCATTTTCAAACTCATTTAAAGCCCACTCGGAGAAGCGGTAACGAAGTGGATGGCCATTTTCCTTTACGTCTTCCTCAGAGAAGTGCGACTGCTTCATTTGTTGTGCTCTTGACGATTGAGTTCTTGGGTTTTCACGCACACTTTGGGCAACAGCAGCAATTCTTTCAGCTGTGCGCACCGGACGAGCACGTGGATGACTTCTGTTATCCATAAGCATACCAGTTTCACGCACTTTTCTTAAGAACTTTATTACACCAGGCGCTGACGGAGCTTCATTTCGACCAAAAATTGTTCTCCATTTTCTCACTGTTTAACACATTTATTTCCCAGCGTTGTTCAAGGCGTAAAACGATCCATTTCTTACAGCGGAGGTTAGACATCACATAGGTATATGTCAAATTCAGTGGTCAGTTCGGCAATGTAGAAATAACGTCGTTTAAAAAGAAACCAATAGATGTCTCACTAGACTGTACCAAAAAAATCGACTTTTTTTTAAATTGCTCTGAAAATTTGTTCAGGATGTGAAAAAATAAGCCTGTGAAAATATCAGCTCTTAATTTTAATATTAAGAGGTGAATCATCTCGATTTTCCATTTCCCATTTAACTAACATGGGAAACATTTTTTCAAGCTCCGGAATTTTGTAACTCTTCTTGTAAGTTTTGTCCAAAAATCCTTGATTTAGACGCTTTTCTTTGATATGAACATTTTAAATATTAATTTTTATTAGGAAACTTGATATTTCTTATCTATAATTTTCTTTTCTACATTAATTATATCTAAATCTAAGTTAAAATCATAATTATAAATTGTGTTTGCCTAAAAATGTTTTTTTAAACTATTTAATTATTGAAATAGAATCTCATCAAAATTGATAACTCATAATATTCAATATGGATACAAAAGCGTCTCAATCAAGGATTTTTGGACAAAACTACCGATCAAATGGACTGAGGATAATCTCAGAATTTCAAAAAGACTCTTAAAAAGATGGAAATTTAAGGCATTACATTTTTCCATTTTTACAAAGTATTCTACAACTTGAGTCCAACTTTAACCTTAAATAACTTATGAAAGACTAGATTTATCAAAAAATTATAAGAGACGATTTTTTGTAGTGCGTTCAATTCCATACAAGAATTTATCTTGGTCTTATCAGTCTGATAATCGGTTGAAGAGTTACAAAATTCTAAAGCTTGAAAAAAAAATGTTTCCCCCATGTTAATTAAATGGGAAATGGAAAATCGCGATGAGTCACCTCTTAATATTTAAAATAAGAGCTGATATTTTCACAGGCTCATTTTTTCGACATCCTGAACGATATTGTCGAGAAAAAATAGTCGATTTTTTTTATACAAATGGCTCACCCATTATTAACTGTCCAGGGGCACAACATTTTCAAAATTTTACAGGGTAGTGTTATCATATAGTGCCGGCCCTGCGTTACCGGCCCCTAATAATGACACTGTGTGTTTATAATAAGTGGCACAGCTGGTCGCGTATTCGGCCAACTAAAAAAGCCGTTCGATCGAAGAACACAACTCGATCTATAAAATTGACATTTACCTTACCTAAACCTACTTTTCCGCAAGGCCGCGCCTCGTAGCCTTACTTTTACCGGTGCACACGTTGCGATGAAAAATTAACCAGTTTCCGCCATATGCAAATACGGTGTTTACATTTACAGGGTACAGAGTAATATCGTAACAGCTACGACCGCTATTCCACATAGTTATCGATTTGGTTCAGTTCGAAGAGCTCACTCCTATTTTAAATACCTATTATAGAACAGAATGGAACGTGGTGGTTATAATAAATAGATATTATGGCTAATACTCGTAGAATATGCCGCTATTATGTATTCATGTACACGCGCATTAAAAATCAATTAAACACAGGTAGACTGGGATTACAGCGTATGAAACTGCGTCTAATAAGCCCAAGTTGAAGGTTTCATGTCGATTGTGTGAAAAGATATCGTCAAAAAAGTAAAATTGCGACGTTGGACTCGTATTAAAGGGAACTCTTCGGTGTATCTATTTGACTAACTGAGCCATTTTGTAAAAAAATATAGACATGAACAATTTCTGAAGTTGAGTCGATTGCCTCCTTCAAATAAAGCAGCTGTTGCGGTTTATAAAGAAACATTTTTAGGATCTTGCTTAAAATTTTCCAAACTGTGGTATGTGGTATTTGCGGCCGATTTGATTGAATTAACACTACTGATTGCCATCAGAGTAGTATTGACTATATTCTGATTTTACTTAAGAACTTTTGCAACTTGGACATCAGTAACCTTTGATCTTCCTGAGGTCGATTACAGGCCTTGTTCTTTCTTTAATTAAATTATGTTAGGCTTTCATTTCAGAGAGGCGTGTTCTCATACGAAATATTCGTAAACCAACGGTGTAATTTCTATCACATTCATCATAACCTTGTACTAGTATTATTCTTATTTGCAGATCCAATCTTTTAAAGTTAAAGTCGCTTGAATTTACGTTAAACCGTTTAATCCATTCAAAAACTTGTGTGCTGGATAAACATTCATTTCCGTACCCTTCTTTTAACATTGCATAAGCTTCTGTAAAAGTTTTCCCTGGTTTAACAAGATTTTCCCTGGTTGAAATTAACCCGTTGCTCCATCTGTCGCGTCACTGGTGCGTAGACTAATTCAAACGATTGCTACAGTCAAATTGAGCGACCCACAAGCCAGTGGGTCGCTCAATTTACAGGGTGGGGAAAGTATCACCAGATACAGTTCTGTTCAAACTTGTCGCGACACGCTCGCAGCGCGCTGGTAGCAGCATCAGTTCGGTTATTTAATAGCCACACCTCGTATAGTGCCAGTTACATTGAACCACCCAAAATAAAAACCGTCATCAAAGTTGGTCGACCAAAAAAATATGTATTTCTATTCTTAATTTTGAGTTTACCTATAATCTCATTGAATTGTCACATTATGTGACACCTAGTACTTTTACCGAGTATATAGAAAACAGAAATAAAAATTTCTTTATCAAAAAGAAACTATATTTTGGAAAAAAATAAGACACTACTAAAGAAAATAACTACCGCCCACATTTATACACACTTGAGCTCTTTTTTTTTTAATTAATCAATAGCAAAAAAAATCACAGGGGGTTAAACCGCAAGATCTAGGGGGGACTATGGTCGGTGTGGTCAAACTAATCATACAATCTTCATAGTTCTCATATCCAAAGTGTCATAGAATATGAAACTTTGGGGTACAGACAACCCTCACTTTTATACTGAAACTCCACTACACCCACAAAATAATTGAGTGTGGACAGCTGTGAGAAGAAGGAGAATTGTTGGACTTACTTTTTTAAACTTTTTTTTAAATTTCATCAGTGTCTTGAATAGGAATTTTCTTTAATAGTGTCTTCGTTTTTCGAGAATATAGTTACTTTTTAATAAAATTTTACATAGCTTTTCGTTTTTTTTCCTTCTTCAGTATAGTGCGAGCAATATCCTTCCGGCGTATCGTACCAGATGATCATAAACTGCCTGCATTGGCGTATCGTTCAAAATGCACATCTGCACTTGCTGTTTGTCCTCACACCTGTCACGTCAGCGCAAATTATTTGCATATGGGGATACGATTTACACGTAGTTAATATGTCAACAGACTTGTCAAGCGACAATTGATGTACAATAGATTTGATTCCAGTGTGTGTATCTGTGTGTACTAGAGTAATATAGATTATTCGCATTAATCAACACATCCCGTCCAGTTAAAATGTCCTTTCTACGTTTGATAACTGAATACAATATACGATTTGTTATATGCAACACGTAGGTATATCGGTCGCGAAAATAAATGAATGATGACTTTTAGTTGTGGTCTGCAAGTTAAACGCGATACAAGAAACGATTGCGAAGAACATTCATCGTTTTATTTTATCACAAACCTTATTTTAGTTCTTTATAGTCCAATCTTTTTTTAGTCTGATATGATATTGTCGTAAAACATATATTACAGATAAGTTGTAATAATCCTCAAGCCAAGAGGTTGATTCTATTTTAACCCATTAATGCCCAAACGGACACAATTTTTCGTCCTTTTTGGAGCGTCAATCTCGAAGGGAAATTAATGAATTCACTCAATAAAAACCACTTATACTAATGTTTTGGGATGTGATCTTTCGATTTCCGGGGTCAGAATTGTGAGTAAATGCTCTAGAAAAAAAATATGGCTGACTTTATGGAGAAAAGTACTGAAAATTTGGGATTTTTTTTTATATATGTATATTTATTTTTTAGTCCAAAAAGTACTCTAACCTACTCCGAATTGTGAAGGGAGGTGGAGGCAATAGTTGGATAGTATTTTTTTTGCCGACCTCAACTGACTCTAATCTTTTCAAAATGGCGGACATTGCATAAAATCTCATGAATTATAAATTTTCTCTAGGTTTAAAGGGGAAAAAAATTTTTTTTTTTTTTTTTTTTTTTTCGAGATTTTCCTCAATCAAAATAATACTACAGAATATATTTGACTAAATTTTCAATTTTCAATGACGGCCGATTCAAAATGGCGGCCGGATTTCTCAAGAAATGGCCCGTTTTTCATTATAAAAAGTAAATAGGAGTTTTTAATTATACTTTTCCTACGTCATTTCATGTTTTAGTAACATTTCGAGTTATTCCTGGTGAAAAAAGTCTGAAATCCAAGATGGCGGATTCAATATGGCGGAAATTCATGAAAATTCAAAATTTGAAAACGTCATATTTTACGTAGAATTCTGATGGAAAATGTCCTCTCAATCTTTTTCATAAAAATGCGTTCTATCTGAGTAAAAAATTATTTGTCATTCTAACCTCAAAACGAGGTTTTTTCCAGTGTTGAAATCATGAGAATTATATATTAATAATTATATATTATGCACTTATTTAGGGATGTAGGCGCATTGAAGATTTTTTTTTTTTTCATTGAAGAACCTCTGCATATAAATAGAAAATATATATTTTGAATTCGGGCGCATTGACAAATTTTTTTTCCGGAACTTCCTCGCATATTTATTCAAAGAATAGTACGTAGAACGTACTTTCTGATGAGTGTGAGAAATCGTATATGCACCATAAGAAACAAGTACGCTGTGTACTTCCGGCGTGTAGTTTGCGCCCGAGCATCCCTAAGTGCAAAATATATGATTCTGTTATTAAATAAAAAAAAAACTGTTATTAATTTATAATAAACATGATCCGATCAAGATGCCGTTGGAAACAAAATTTAGTAAATTGTTCAAAGTTTAATATGACATAATTTTTGTAAATAAAGGTGAATACAATGTCGTACAAGCTTGATCTACGTAGCGGTGTTTGTAGAGGTGTTGGTAGGACGAGTACCTATTCGCGATATTGCTAGGATCTACAGAGAGCAAGACATTTCGGTTTCGACAATCTATGAGACAATAAAAGATTGCCAAGAGGACATCCCTTGTATCAATTTACCTAAAAGTGGACGACCCACTTAATGAACGAAGGTTGATTGAAAAAGCAAAAGCAAAACATACATTGAGAATGTCGACGCGTAAGTTATCTCGAAGATACCATATTTCACGCTCGACTGTTAGTCAAACATTAGTCAGAAATAATCTAAATTATCGTAAAAAAGAATACAACACAGTGGGCAAAAACGGCAAATTTTTTCTCAAAATAAGATAACTCCCCACAGAAAACTCCAATCATTGTGATTTTTTTTTATTTTACAGGTTTTGGACAGTAGATTATTGAAAAGATAATGGTATAGAAGGAAATTTGGTCCGACACACGTTTGAGGTTTAAAGAGAGGGAGAGACACCCCATAAGGGACTCCACATCACAGTAACTTTACAATTAAAGCTTTTAAGCTCCAACAACCGCATACCTCCAACTTTTAAACCCCCCCTGACCTTATAACATAAGCTTTCAAAACCCCGTGACCGCATAACTTGAAATTTTATACCCCCCATAACCCCATAACCTCAACTTTTAGACCCCCATCTACGCAAAAATCAATTTTTCGAAACCGACAACTCTAAAATTGAAGCTCTTATGCCCAATATCTCTATAATCTAGGCTTTCAATCCACATGACCCCATAACTAATATACCCCCTATAATCCCATAACCAACATAATACCCCTATAATCCCATAACCTCAGTTTTGAACCTTTAGAACCCTATAACCAATGGTTTTATACTCCTACAAAGAAAACCACCTAAATCAAATCTAAAGGTTCAAAACTGGAAACGAAAATTGGATTAAAGTAGTTGCACTGTACTTAAACACTTTTTAAATCTAAATCGCAATCCTTTCTAAATCCATGTCACTCTCGCTCCTCTTTTAACCTTCACGGAAAATTTAACCGTTAACAAAGTTTTATTGTTTCGTCGAAGAAAATTTTTACAACTACCGCACTTCCTTCTCCACATTAAAGAAGTAATAGCCCCATTAAATTAATGAGTAAGCTGGGTACGCAGTCACGTTTTGTTTGGGCGGTGATATATTAGGTCAGTGGAACTAATTCGGGTTATGAATGAATTGAGTCTAGAGTATGAATTAATCTAATGAATTAATTACAAGTTAAAAAACCGTTGGCCAAGGAATCACCTAGATTCCATAGATTGACTGAATAGGTTAGAGTACTTTTTGGACAAAATATTGGTTATATAAAAAAAATTCCCAAATGTTCAGTACTTTTCTCCATAAAGTCAGCTATAGCATTTAATTACAATTCTGACCCCGGAAACATTAGGATAAGTGGTTTTTATTGAGTGAATTCATTAATTTCCCTTCGAGATTGACGCTCCAAAAAGGATGAAAAATTGTGTCCGTTTGGGCGTTAATGGGTTAATGGCAACATTTCAGCTATGTATGTATTAAAAAAAAAAACAAAATTTGAATTTCGTTGAAAAATAAGAATGTGACAGTCTTTCAAAAAATTCCATACCGGACCCTATTTTTAACAAGGACCAGAAGACGACAACAACAGTCTTTAGAAAACTTCTAAAGGAGCAGCACGATCAGCGTAACAAGTTAGACGCCCGCGGCAGAACACGGAAAAAACTACTTCAGCATCAGATATAACTCTTTCTTTACCAATTGGTGAAACGGATGCAAAAAACTGTAAAACTAAATGTGAAATTGTTCTCTCTATATTCAATCCTAATTACGCTGATGTGTGTGGCTATTCGAGGAGTTGCGAAAACATTTACATAACTTTTTGCCGCATGCAACTGGTTGGAAACTCCGAAACACAGGTGTACCTAATGTGTCTGCGTCATTAATATGGATTTATTATTACGACAGGGGGAAATTATACGCATTGCGACTGATTGTGAGTAATATTTTAAAAATAGTCGGGCGTTCGCGTGGCCTACAACTACCGGATCATTTATTCGGACTTCGTTTTGATAATGCGTCCCGTGGGGACGCTCTGCAAATAATACCGACGTGTTACGGACGGAATTATCATTCGGATTGTCTGCGTAACCTTACATTTTAATCATCAGACGACTAGCCAAGTGGACATGTGATGTGTAAATGTTTTTTTTTTTGTTTTACACACATGCCCATGAAGCGGAGTAAAAGTACAAGGTTACCATAACGTCAGGGATATAATTTGAGTCCTAATACAGTTTTATGCAGGGATGGCAACAGAACCGGTTCTTCAAAAGCGGTACGGTTCCACTTCCAGAATTGCTTCCACTTTGTCACAAAAGGAACCGCTTCCAAGAGCGGTTCCGGGGTTTTATTTTGGAAACGGTTCTGGAATCAGGACCGGTTAACATTTTTGTGCGGTATTGGAAGCGTTCCCGTTCTTAAAAAAGATGGAACCGGTCCAAAAAAATATTTTACCGGTTCTCATTTGGAACCGGTTCTGGAAGCGGTTCTTAGATAGGAACCAGTTCTTTGTGCAATTTATAATAAAGAATTTTAAGAAGAGGCGATATTATTAGACTAACGGCTATATCGGCAGAATCAGGGATCAAGGATCGCGAAATGAGGTTTTAAAAAAAATTACAGAAAGTTCTTAATGGAGTACCTACACTGGTTAAACTTAATTACGGCTTCAAAATCTGCACACATACGTCGTTATTGTCGGTCGAAACGCAGTACCCGGCGATATTAAAGAACTCCTTTTTGTAAGGTTAAACATGCTTTTTATAAGGAATAAACGGATCATTTGGTTAGATTTTGAGAAGATTGCACCGTTTAGGGGTGAGACGTAAATTACGTCATGAATAGTTAGTTTTCCCTTCCTTACAGATCACAATCGTACCGAAAGTGTGTGCATCCCTCTAGGTTGGTTGTGTAACGTTTTGGATTGTTGTGATCCTAAAATAATTATTGTTTATTTTTGTTAGTATTTTTGATTATGTTAATATTTTTATTTCCATATTCCACGATCGATATTGAACATAAAAGTGATAATTAATAAAAATTATAATCAACTAAATGACTTTTAGTTTCTGCTTCATCTGATCAACGGAACCCCGAATTGTAACGTTAAATATTTCGGAGTAGAAAAAACCACTCTGAAGCTCCTTAATATAATTGATTTTTTGTGCCAAAAATGTGACCATACTTGGTCCAGATAATATATTCGATATTTTCTCCTATTTTTTGTAAGTACAGTAAAACTCGGACATAACGCTTCCCGAATATAGCGTTCTCCCGGGTATATCGCTTTTTGATATAATATCCTATTACGTAAGGGGGGAGGGAGGTTAAAAAGTGTTCTACAGTACATAGTGTAACGTAATTTACGGACGGCCCCTAATGGTTAAACCAATAAGAAGAAAAAATACCCCAGGAACCGGTACGGAACCGGTATTCGTACCGGTTCTTACGAAATCATCCCATTACCGTTTAGAAAAGGAGCGGTTTTGGAACCGGTTCCAAAATTCCCGAAGCAGCGGAACCGCTTCCAAAGCAAACGGTTCTTGTACTCTAAAAAACGGTTCCGGGACGGAACCGGTTCCACTTTTGGAAGCGGTTCTCTACTGGTGGAACCGCTCCGGAACCGGTTCCAAACCGCAAGAACCGCTACTTTTTCCATCCCTGGTTTTATGAAATTGAAATAATAGCAAAAAGTAACTGGAATCGAACGAGCCATAAAAAAAAACGTAATTAAAGTTGGGCGAGCAAAAACGCGTATTTCAATACTTAGGTACAAGTAACACGACCCAAATGGTAATCGCCGACTTTCCTACAACTTTCCAAAAACTTTCATTACACATGTAGAAGCCACTTTAAACCATTATAAGCTGCACGTTTTGATTTTTGTTCATAACCTTGTAAATCAAAGACTAGAGGTATTCGACCACGTATAATCAAAACATTTAGTCGTTTTTCGGTTCTGTAAGATTTTGACCAGTAATTTAAGAAACGTGACCATCACATCTTTATGTTCTTGGAGTCGCCGAATTTGAATTCCGTTTGACACGATCAGGTCTGGGTCAAGGTCATGTCAAGGCCAAACGTGTGAAAAACAGTTCCCAACATAGTAAACCACCACATCTGTGTTTTCGGGGTCGCTTCATCGATGCTTGAAGATGAAGGCGTTCCGCTGCGTAGTTATTCTTTATCGGTTTACCGGTTTACGAAAACATTCACAAAGAACAAATGACTAACAATGTTCAAACTTGTAGTGAAGGTGCATTACATGTTAACCTACCGACACTGAAGGGGACAAGATTCAAGGGTATGGAAGCCATTAAAGCAAAAGCGGCGGAGGTTCTGAACCAGCTGACAGAAGCGGACTTCCAGCACTGCGTTCAACAACGGCAAAGGAGCGGTGTAGAGATCGTCAAGGGGAGTGAAATTGGAATTTATTGAATGGGAGTGAAAAAGGACATTGAATGGGAGTGAAAAAGGGGATTGAAGGCGAAAAAGTTGCTCCTGTAATTGGTAACGAATAAAAACTGTTATGACAGCAGTTCGGTTATTTAATAGCTACACCTCGTATACATTTTTATTGTATTTATTTTCAATTTCGGTTTAACGTAGTACGAAATTATCCCTAACGTAGTCACATCGCGTGCTGCATTTTATATTTACTTATCTGTTATACTTCGTGACCATGTATCTGTGACCTTATCGTAACGTATTTTCAGCGCTTTTTACGTAATAGCTGAAATAACGTCGCTCGTTCGGCTGAGCGCGTCGAATTTCCACGGGGAAAAAAAACTTTAACAGCTCCGCGGCCCACCCGATCTACGTATGTACATAACGAAGTTATTTCGTACCCACGCGTTTTAACTTTTAACAACTAATTTCCAGAGAATACCGCCACAGCGATGGAAAAACTAATGAAACAGTGTACTTTGTGAAGTACAGCGGCATAAAAAACTACTCTTTAAAATTTACGAGAGTCAAAAGCGAACATATATTTTTCTAAAAATGTCGAGGTTATTGTCGCATAAAATGTTATAAAAAGTATTCTAAATTTTTTATCTTAACGGTTTTTTTTTTATTACAGTCTTTTGTTATATTAATCAAGAAAGCCATGTTATCGACACAAAAAATGCAGTGGTAAAGGAAAAGCGCTTCTGTCGATACCTACTTAATTTTTCGGAAGTGAAAATAATGATAAGCTATGAAATTAGGGCCCTTTTTCTAGAAAAAATGTGCATACCTGTGACCTTTTTAAAAATGTCTGCTACTTATAGACTGTACAATACTTATATTTTAATATGATGAAAGAAATTGATACCAGAGATCTAGAGTTTAAGGGGGAAAATTGGTTTAGGACTACGTTTTTTAGTGATTTTCATTGATTGTTTAGGCAAAAAAGAAATGTATATAATTTATTGAAACTTTTACACATACATCCAAATAAATTTTGGAATTTTTTTGAAGTGTTTCTTCGGAAAATATGGAAGACATCAGCTGCCACCCATCAGAGGTTACCATCACCACCAGCTGTTTGTGTACTTTCTGGAGGCCACAGTTTTCATCTGAAATCAATAGAGTTTCAAATTTACTTTAAGGGCATGCCTTTCTTCTATATGAACCTAACTTCCCCTCAAAAAGTTGAAAATTGGAATTTTATAGAGATGTTTAAACAAAATCATAATTTTTTGCCGTTTTTTTATAACTTTTTTTTCAATAACAAATACTTTAAACATGAGCATAATTATATAAAGAAAAATAATTAAATAAAGGATAATTAAAAAAAAAAATAAAACGATTGGTTAAAAACTTTTTGAGCTAGAGTGTACACAAATTCAAAAAAAGTCGTTTCGAGAAAAATGCGTTTGAAAAACATTTCCCGAAAACAACAAATTCAAGTAATAAACACAATAATGCAATAATAAGTTTTTAAACTACTCACTGGTTAATCAGTGATTCCAGCACCATATAGCAATCCTTCTTCTTCTTCATATCCTTCGTTTTGAACTCTTTTTTTACATGCGTTTTACATGCCACGTGCTCCAGCACTTATAGTCCAGTAGACAGGGAGCTAATTATCATAAAAATTTCCTATGTTTTTTTTTGCGTAGAACACAATGCGCGGGGTTCGTAGAACTGAAACCGTCCGCTATATTTTTAAATTAACAATTTGTAAAAAAAAAACGACTTTTTTCACATTTCCGCTTATATCATCGTTCCTTGGCATATTTTATATAGCATATGCATTTAAGAAGTTGTAGCCTATTGAATTTCCAAAATTTTAAGCCCAACCTGAAGTCTCCAAATGCTATTGTTAACTTGCAAATGACTGCTGAAGTTGAAAAACTGCTTTATTTTCACTATTTTCATACTTACTTAGAAAGTAGGGCGATTATGATCACGAAATTAAAAAAAAATTCAGCTCGATCCCTTAATAACTTTTCGGGTAAATATTAACGATCGAATTTTTTTGCAAGCCTTAATTAACAATGACTCCATTTCTTTGTTTATTGTATGATATTGACCGCGTTGGGCTTAGAAAAATCATAAATCTCTTCAAGTTTGCGAGACTTTTTGAGATTTTGGAAAATATTAATTTGGGCCAGTTTTATAACGTTTTCTACGCGACTACCTTTTTTGACGCTTTTTTTATATCTTGAAAATACGCTTCAAGACGCGTATTTAAAAAAATGGGCGTCAAAATATTATAGTCACAATTCCGAGAATTTCGAAGCGACAACACTAAAACAATATATACGTCGCGTCAAAAAAAGGTAGTCGCGTAGAAAACGGTATAAAACTGGCCCAAATTAATATTTTTCAAAATCTCAAAAAATCTTGCAAACTTGAAGAGATTTATGATTTTTCTAACCCAACCCGGTCAATATCGTACAATAAACAAATAAATGGCGTCATTGTTAATTAAGGCATGCTAAAAAATTTGACCGTTAAATACTCGAAAAGTTATTAACGGATCGAACTGAATTTTTTTTGTAACTTCATACTACAAATAGCAGTCTCTCCAAGAAATTCATGATCATAGTCGCCCTACTTTCGAAGTAAAAAAATAATGAAAAAAGCACTTTTATAACTTCAACAGTCATTTGCAAGTTAACAATAGCACTTGGAGACTTCTGATTGGGCTTAAAATTTTGGAAATTCAATAGGCTCCAACTTCTTAAATGCATATGCTATATAAAATATGCCAAGGAACGGAGATATAAGCGAAAATGTGAAAAAAGACTTTTTTTCACAAATTGTTAATCTACAATATTAGCGGACGATTTCAGCTCTACGGACCCCGCGCATTGTGTTCTAAACAAAAAAAGAAAACATAGGGAACCGTCAAAACTAGCCTTATATGTGTCAAGAACACAAAATTCTCTGCCTACTGGACTGTATTGTACATATACGGCACATACCTCTACAAACATAGACGGGTTAATATCCCTCTAGAACTTGTGTTTTATTAAAATTTCACGAACAGTGGTTTTTACGAGAACCGTAGTAAGGAGGGAAGAGTTTTTTTTATAATAGAATTTTTTCATATCTAGGATTTTTTTTCCAAATTTGAGAATCTAAGCAACTAAGACGCTTTCGCCGCTGACTGTACATCGTATTGTGGAAATAAAAAAGTATCACAATCGTAATCAGAGATGATGCAAGCTGGAGCACGCCTTACTCGATTTTATTAGTCGTTTTTTGTCTGGCGTGTATAGTTCAATGTAACGTGCGAAATCTGGCGTAGATGTGTCGCCTTGCGCTATCTAGCGAGCAGCGGTAAAATTACACCAAATATCGATTAGTAACGCCTTCGAACAGCACCATCTGGTTTAGACTCGTACAACACATGACCGGCGTGGGATAAACGCAGGTAGTGTTTGCCGAAGTTTCATGTAATCTGCAAGTTGCGCTTTTGCACACTAGATCTTGCACCGTCTCTTAGCGTGAAAGGGTGAAAAACAATCGTTTATGTAACAAAAAACGTAAACGTCCTTTAGTCCATTAACAAAATAATAAATATCTAAAAGAATTAAAATGAAAAACAAAATAATAACAAATTTGATACTAAATTAAGTGACAATTGTATTGCACCTTTGCCTGGTTATGTTATCAATTTGAAGACGATCCCTGGGGTTGTTCAGCATTACAAGTCATGTATACGCTTCATAGTTAATCCAAGAATGGTATTTTAAGTAAGGTAATAATTTATATGAGCTTTTTTGACATTGCTTGATTTCCGTTCAATCTCTGCGTCCAGTAGCGGTCCTACGGGATAGTTGGTAAGGCACGACTACAAGGCTAAACAAGAAAATGCTTGTTGAGTGTTTATCATTAGTTTTTGCATGTGTTTGTGCTCGTTTTATTATGCTTTTCAGTGTCGGCTGTTGAAATTTTAAGTTCTATTTTAAAGAACATTGGATGGTGCATAAATATGCAAATACGAAAAAGCGCAGGAAAAATTGGTAATAACAGTAAGTAAATATGTTTTTTTTAATGTTCGGAAAAATTAATAGACAAAGGCACACAAGTTTTGAAATTTTAAAACATATATAAAATAATTTATTTTATATTTTTTCACAAACACCGTTTAGTTAAAAAGTGCAGTGTAGTTTTTGTACCTACATAAATATCAAATATTATAAATGTTACGAATAGCACTTGTATTCAATGCTAAAGTATTTGTAACCCTCTTGGTAGAGGTACGTTTTCTAGTCAATTTTAAAAGTTCATTGTTTTTTGCTATTTGTGAAATAGAATAACCTTAGAAACATTCAAGTTTAAGGCTACTGCTACACGCTAGAGCAATATAGGGGACTGTAGGTGTAAATAATATTTAAATGTTAAATTTAAATTACCTTTCTAATAGTTGTTGAGGGTAGTAATGTCCCTCTATTGTCTTGTTTTTCAAAATAGCGTATCAAAGATGCTACTAACTCTTGGAGGCAGCTGTTTAACTGTTTTGGCATTTCGCAAACGGAAGTATGACAACTATAACATTTTGATTGTCTTGAAAATAACGTTTTTTTAATGCAATATGATAGTTTGAAGCTCAAAATAGACAGAAACCACCATTAAAGCCAATGTAAGGTTCAGATAATTTCAAACTGTCAACAAATGTCAAGTAATATAACATTTAACAAGCGCGAAATTTAAAATGTAATAAAACATTTCATTATTGTTTTTATTTCAGTATAATTGGGTGGTGGCACTCATTTAATAGTGCCATCGGAATTACTTATATAGATCAAAAATCAATTAACCACCAATGTTTTATTGCCTACATTGCCTTCCGAAGACGATTGGACTGTAGTATGAAATTCATCTTTGGGGACTCAAAAATAATTGAACTCTTTTAATCATATGTTCTGCTTGGATTCAAAGAATTTTAAATTTCAATAACAGTCAACAACTTGGGGCAAATATTATTCTTGAACGATTATTATTCTTTTAAGGAGTCCTAGGAAGTTATTAATATTACCTCAGAACTGTTAGTTTTATATGTCTTAGAATTATTTTAACAAACACGTCATTTAAAGAGAACTGTAGTTTTTATTGCCGAAGTTTCATTGTAAGTGAGTAGTACAGTTGCGTATAAACAGTTTAATTACAATTAGGAAGTTGAATGGCAATTAGTTATTATTTATGCATAGTAAATATTTTCTTCTGTTTAAACGAATTACTAAAAAATCGTTTGTGCATATTTTTTTGACAATACATAAAAATTTATGGGGCATAATAAAGGTAAGTCACTTTCGAGAAAAACTCGGTATAATTGGAAACAGTGACCATATTGGGTTGGTCACGGAAGCCTTGAAGGACCCTGTATATGTTTTTTTTTTTTTTTTTTTGTAAATATACGAGGAGGAAAACGCCGCGGCTGACAATATTCGCGGAAAGACACAAAAGTCTGCCGATCCTGGTGGCGACCCTGACCAACATTTAAGGATCGTGATCTTGACGCGTCCGAACGTCCTTGCCGGAGAATTCGTCGAGAAATGACCTCACGCGCCAGTGGCGGCTACAACTTAGTTCCCCGAGTTTTTAATATACATATGTATAAACATTATGCTCAGTGGGTTAATTGAATGTCTACTATTTCATTTAAAAAGCGCTAATTAAGTGTTGTAATCGAGTAGTGTTTCAGTAATCTCAATTTAAACCACTCTCATACTCGAAACCATAACCTAACTTCTTCCAGTAGAAGAGGATTTTTCGGGGAATTCTTGAAATTGTTTGAATATGGATTGTGTTTTCGAAATTCCGTGTAATACAATAGTCTTTAGAAGTCTTTTATTTGTCGATTTAATTGTATTATTTGTTGGAAATCATAAGTAATTTGAACATGGCTCAGTTTTTGGATTTTGAAAAAGACCAAAGACGAACTAGCTTCCGTTTGCATTGTTGTTTTTGGGATCAATACAAATATAAATGTACAGAGTGATTTATTTATCATAGGAAGTGACTTTTTCCCAGAAACGACCGAGATAAATTAATGTTTGTGAAAGGTAAATCACTTTTATTTACCTTAACACAAAAATTAGGCCAAGAATTAAAGTATATGTCTTAACAACGCTAAGCGACGCGACGCTTCAAAATATAAACAGCAACATAACTTTTTTTACTTAAATTTCTTCCTATGATATATCGATCATCCTGTACGTAAGTACCTACACATGATCAGAGAATATCAATAATATAATCTAATGTCAAGCAAGAATATGTAATATTAACTTTGTTATATAACATATTCGTGCGTTCAAAAACAATCGACAAAAAAACGAAGTGAAGTGGTTTATGGAAATTTGAAAGTATGTCGTTTTTTGTTGCGGGAGTTTTTTTTCAGCTGTATTGTACATATTTAGCAAATGCTTTGAATTGTTTTAATGTGTGGTTTTAATGCAAACTTGCCTGGTTTTTCAATTCCTTGAAATATTAACAAATATTTTATAGTATATGACACCTACAGCACTGAGTTTGAAAGACAATTAAGTGTAATCTATGAATTATTGCATAGTTGACAATATGCACTATAGTACATAAGAGTTAAGTTACACGTTATGTCCTTATCATCATGGACGTCTTTGGTTTCATTTGTTTTTTAGTATAGGATATAATTTACACGTGACAAGGATATGAATTCCACATGCTGCAATTTTTTCCTATTTTTTTTTATAACATTTATCTACTTTCACGATTTTTGTGTCTGAAAATATATTGTAACGTTTTCAGTGTTCCCGGTGTTTCATTTCACTCATTTTAGTGGGGTTAAATCCTCTTCATCTCCCCACAATCCGCGATCGTCGCACACGTTAAAACTAGATCTCGTGGCGCATACGAGGTATGTAAATTAAGTAATGAGACTGGCAACGTAGCGCCCGATTTAGCAACACTACGGAGCCGGGACTTGGAAGGGCAGTAGATTAACATGCAGTGCACCTTCAGTACAAGTTTGAACTTGTTAGAGTCCTTTGTTCGTTCTTTGTGACTGTTTTCGTAAACCGTTTTTTTGGTGCGTTTTAAAAATGAGTGACATTAATTTTGAGCAACGGTGTGCTATCAGGTTTTGCTTCAGACTTGGACACAGCGCAACGGATACATTCGCAAAACTTCAACACGCCTACGGAGACAGTGTTTTTTCAAAAGCCCAGTTTTTTCGGTGGTTTAAGGCATTCTCAGAAGGAAGAGAGTCGACTGAAGATGAACCACGCAGCGAAAGGCCATCATCTTCACGAACCGATGAAAATGTCGATATAATACAGGATCTTGTTTGTTCAGATCGGCGGTTGACGACAAGAATGATCGGGGAAGAGTTAAATTTGAATCACACCCACTGTTCACCATATTTTGACTAACGAATGATTGGGGATGAGAAAAATCTGCGCAAAAATGGTTCCAAAAAACCTTTCGCAGGAACAAAAAGACATCAGGAGAGGAAAGGTGTCTTGACTTTTGGAATCGATTGAAAATGATCCTCATTTTATGGAACATGTCATTATTGGTGATGAGACTTGGATGTTTAAATACGACCCGGAAACAAAGCGCCAAAGCATGAAATGGCACTCTTCAAGCTCTCCAAGACCCAAAAAAGCAAGACTTAACAAGTCGAAGATCAAATGCATACTGATTTGCTTTTTTGATAGTCAGGGAATGATCCACAAAGAGTTTGTGCCTCCAGGCCAAACAGTAAATCAACACTTTTATAGAGAGGTTCTTGATAATCTTCAAAAATGATCATGCGTGTGAGACCAAACATCAAGAACCAACTGGATGTTATCACACAGCCATTTCAGTAAACGAATTTTTAGCTAGTAAAAACATGTATGTTTCTCCTCAGCCACCGTATTCGCCTGACTTGAGCCTTGTGACTTTTTTGTTTTCCCGAAAGGGTCTTTATTTTGGGACCATAGAAAACGTTCAAACGGCTGTAACCGACCAGCTGAAGGTTATTCCAGTATATGAGTTCCAACACTGCTATGAGGAATGGAAGAACCGTCTCCAGCGCTGTGTGGCTTACCAAGTAAGTTATTTTAAAGGAGACAATACTAAATTCGAATTCTATTCGAATAAAATAAATTTAAAAAATCAGTCTCCTTACTTAATTTACACACCTCGTAATTCCGCTGAACTGTAGTTTTATTTAAGTGCAGATACCAACCGCGGTTGGTAATTATTTCGCGTTAAATTTGTTCTTCGCGGTGCCGACGCAGGCCATAAACGTTATCAGGTAGCATTACGCGTGTGTGGAGTACTTAACGTGATATTATTAGAAATTAACGTAGCGTAAATAGCGTGTGATTAGTGGATTAATTAAAATTAAAATGGAACGTTTTCTGAAATTGGATTGGAAGAAAAATATCGGATGTTAAAAATACATGTGAAGTTATAAGAGAAAAGATAAAGATTTTCTCACAAACACCATTCGGTTACAAATAGTGCAGTGCAGTTTTTTTTTTTGTATATATAAATATCAATTACACTAAAGGAAAAAATTAAACGGTCAAAAAATGTTTCCGAATTTTTAGTGATTTCTCAGAAGGCTGTATCTCAGTGAAAAATGGTCTCATCGAGGTCTAAAAAAAGCATTTTGAAGCTTCAAGTTTCTAGTTTTGAGATATTTCGGCAAAAAAATGTTTAGAGCTACATGTGTCGCGCAATTTTAGGAAGTAGTGTGAAGAAAATTTTGCGAATTTTTTGTTTTTTTTTCTAGTCCACGAGCTTGAAAAAAATTTCTAACTTATCCATGCTATGGACTGGATAGTTTGTTTATTCAGCTTCAATTTGCTTTTTTTAAATCTCGATACGACCATTTGCTGCTGAGATATTGAACTTTAAATCAAAAAGGACCCTTTTGTCTTTGATCGACGATATCTCAGCAACCAACGGTAGCACAGAAAAATCCAAGGGCAGTTCTGAAAACTGGAATAAACCCTCTACAAGGATTCTGCTGCGATTTTTGAGGAGACAATTTTTTTTTATCCTTGACATAAATTTGAAGGGAACAGGAAAAAACGGGTAATTGATGGTTTTTCAGAACATCAACGGCTGAAATTCAAATCTTCATGAAATGACTAATGTTGCGTGTGCCTTTTTACAGTTGAATATACCCCCAAAAACCATACAAAGTTACATTACGATCTAACGAACCGTTTTCTTGTTGCAAACGGTCAAACTTTTGAGAAAATTAATGGGTCACGTTTTTTGAGCTTAAACATATTATCCTAATCATAGCTAGTGAAAAAAAAAATTTTTTTAGAGCTTGCACACATTTTTTTCCGTAAATACTGTTGAAATTTACAAAAAAAAATTCAAAAATTGTTTTTTCGAAAATTGAAAAAAAAAGTTTTTAAAGGCTTCTAAAAATTTTGATTTTCACTACCGTCGGCATTAGCATTACCCAAAGCGTACCAAGTGGAGGTTGTACGATGGGTTTTCCTGTTTTTTTTTTAGGTGTTCAGTTGGCACGAAAATCGATCAGAAATTTGTCTCCTAAGCAAGTATGAATCAGGGTCGAAACGCGATTTTGGTCATCAACTTTAATTTAAATTAAATTAAAAATTGACCAATTGGTCAAAAACATCAGACAAACAGACCCAAACACGCACACACACACACAGACGTGTGTGTAAGAAGCGTAAGTTCGATCGTGCAACCTCCACGTGGTACGCTTTGGGTAATGCTAATGCCCACGGTAGTGAAAAATCAAGTTTTTTTCATGTTTTGGAAGCCTTTAAAAACATTTTTTTTTCAATTTTCGAAAAAAAACTTTTTTGAATTAATTTTTGTAAATTTCAACGGTATTTGCGAAAAAAAATTGTGAATACGTTCTAAAAAAAAATGTTCACTTTAGCCATGAATAGGACATGTTTAAGCTCAAAAAACGTGACCCTTTAATTTTTTCATAAGTTTGACCATTTGCAACAAGAAAACGGTTCGTTAGATCGTAATGTAACTTTGCATGGTTTTTGGGGGTATATTCAACTGTAAAAGGCACACGCAACATTAGTCATTTCATGAAGATTTGAATTTCAGCCGCCGATGTTCTGAAAAACCATCAATTACACGTTTTTTCCTGTTTTTTCAAATTCATGTTAATGTTAAAAGAAAATCTCCTCAAAAATCGCAGCAGAACCGTGTAGGGGGTTTATTCCAGTTTTCAGAACTGCCCTTAGATTTTCTGTGCTACCGTTGGTTGCAGAGATATCATCGATCAAAGACAAAAGGGACCTTTTTTGAATTATAGTTTGCTTTTATCTCAGGAACAAATGGTCGTATCGAGATTTAAAAAAAAGCAAATTGAAGCTGAATAAACGAGCTATCCGGTCCATAGCATAGCTAAGTTAGAAAAAAATGTTTCAAGCTCGTGGACTTGAGACATGGACTTGAGACTGGAAAAAAAAGCAAAAAAGTTCGCAAAATTTTCTTCTCACACTAACTTCCTAAAATTGCGCGAAATATGTAGTTCAAAAAATTTTTTTTGCCGAAATATCTTAAAACTAGAAACTGGAAGCTTCAAAATACTTTTTTTTAGACCTCGATAAGACCATTTTTCACTGAGATACAGCATTCTGAAAAATCACTAAAAATTCGGAAAAAAATTTTTGACCCTTTAATTTTTTCCATTAGTGTATAATAAATGTTACGAATTCATTTAGCACTTGTATTCAATGCTACAGCATTTGTTTCCCTCTTGGTAGAATTACGCTTTCTAGGTGATTTTAAAAATCCATTGTTTTTTTATTTTTGTGAAATAGAATTAACCGTGGAAACATTCAAGTTTAGGGCTGATGCTACACACTAAAACAGTGTATTGGATCGTGTATTTAAATTATCTTTCTAACAGCTTTTAAGGGTAGCAATGGACCATTACTGTCTCGTTCGTTTTCAAAATAGCATATTAAAAATGCTACTAACTCTTGATAGCAGCTGTTTAATTGTTTTGGCCTTTCGAAAACGGAAGTCTGACAATGGTAACACTTTGATTGTTCTGAAAATAACAGTTTTTCATGCAAGACAAACGTTGCTGAAGTTGTTTCTTCCGGGTTCTGCCGCGGTCGTCTAACTTGACAAGTTAGACGTTAATGTCAAGACAAGTTAGACGACCCAAACAGAACAAACTAATTTAGCATTAGACAACAGCGATAAAAGTATGCATTATAAGATAAAAATTTGAAGTTCAGTTTTTTTTGGACTCACCACCGGAAAATCCGCAGGTGTTCCCTAGGTGTAGTTGTCACATTTTACGTGTCAATTTAACAGTTGAATGTCAAGGAAATCGCGCTCTTATCAAAGCAATCTTTTTTTTTTTTTAGTACTGAAAATATTCTAAAACTGGCCGAAATGACGTGTTTTAATTTTAAATAGTCCGACAAAACGAAATGTCTTAAAAATTCTATTAAATCCCTCGTCAAACTCGTAGAACGCGACGTGAAAAAATGCACGAAAGCAATTTCTTCGGAAACATTTTCCGGGCCGCAAAAACTCCGGTTACAAAACGGATACATGTCAAAACGGGTCTGGCAACGGTTCGACGTTTTCCTGAATAAATCAATGCTCCCAATCACGAGAATCGCATTCGAGGCAGACCTTCTGTTCCTCGGAAACAAATCACTAGGGTCCGAAAAGTGTGCTACAACGCAGGGTCGGACTCGTAATCCGTCATCCGGATCCGTAATCCGTCATCCGTTTGGGCCGTTTTTTTGGGCCAGTTCCTGGTCGACGCCCATTATGGATTAAAATTTAATCGAAAGTACAAAAAAAAAAGAAAGGAATAAAAAAAATTGAAAAAAAATCGTGTCATACTTTTCGAAATTTCGATTTTAAACTTTCAATCCTCAAAATAAGGGTGGAAACTACCCCCAATAATTTTGAAAATATCTGTATCGTATTCTACGCAAAAAAAAACACATCGAAAGCTATTGCAACCTTTTTTTAATTTTTTTCATTTTTACCGAGAAAAATTGGAATTTTAGAGTCGAAACAAAAATGTTTATTTTCTCACCCTCACCATCCCTCTCCTTGTGGCTTAAAAAATCTAAAATTTTGGGGAAGTTAGTTTTTTAGTTAGAAGTTTTAGTTTACTATCGATTCTGATATGTTTCAAACAGAATTTTTTTTTTGACCTCGCTTGGAGTGAAATGCCCCATATATAGTCGTGGAAGGAAAATGATCGTTCTACATCTACTGAAGTTAAATGTGCAAATTCAAAATGGTTCACATGGACAGAGGACGGCGCACCACGCATATTATTTTCACGAATTTCGCACAGTTGTTTGTATCATTAACAGTCAATTGTTGTCACTAACATCATTACATTATTATTTTTTACATCTACAGAAGAAAATGCACGTGTTACTACTATTCCTATACCTTTAGCCCTTGTTTGCAGAACCCGTCTATCAATATCGGGGGCGAAATATCTGAAACACCTAAAATTCGTATCAGAACATTAACGACCTTATTACCGCAAAAAATCTGTCGTTTCGTCCATTGTCAGCCACATAAATCTATCGAGTATGTCTTCTTTTGATATTTTCTATGACATGTTCTGTAAATATATATGGCTACTAAGCAATGGAAAATTGGATACATATTGGCCAAAAAAAACCGTCTAAAGTGAATATTGTCGACCACGTTCCACGAAAGGCTACATACGCAAAACATTATGCCTAAATCAAACAAAATTCCACTTTTCTAACAGTACCAGTAATATTTTGTTGATGGATAATCGAATCCAAAATGTCTTCCAGACTCTCGGCATCTGCGAATTATATATCGACGATTGCAAGGAATATATAAAATATGTGATCCGTCTTATTGTAAAATCCTCGTAATTTTCAATCATCTTTTTCAGTCTATTCACAAATGGTAAGGACTGTGCCATTGTTGCAAAAAACCACACAAAATCAGATAATATGTAAGTGCACTACCCAATCTCAACTTTTTTAAATCAGTTCTTATCGATATTAACAGTTTTAGTGCACCGAAGTACCTAGGAATATGTGTTAATTTTGAATCAATCAATCAATCAATCAATCAATTTATTCCTTAAAACCTTATAAAAAGGACATGAAATGTCAGTACAAACAAAACAGTTAGAATATATATGTACATTTTTGTATAAGGTTATACATAGATTATATACACAAGTACATTTTTTGACATCACATGACAACACAACAATAAAAAATGACCTTTAAGAATTTATAGATTCTTAATCTATAAATTCTTTAAGGTCATAAAAACATTGCTCCACAAGAAACGGTCTAAGATCCTTTTTGAATTTATGTTCACAACTATTGTTTTTTTATCGCATCCGGTAATTTATTATATATAGTACTGCATATATACCGTGAATTTTTCTTTGACAACGAGATGAATATTTTTAATATAGATATCATTATTATTTCCGGTATTGTGACTGTGAATATTATTAGAAACAGTAAATTTATGAAAGTTTTTTTTTTTTGTAAATAAACTAGCTTCATATATTAGTATAGAAGGTATAGATAATAGCTTGTTATTTTTGAAATGGGAACGACATGATTCTAAAGGACTTAACTTAAAAATTAACTTTATTAACCTTTTTTGGAAAACAAAAACTCTATTGAGTTCTGTGGACATACCCCAGTAAATAATATTATATCTAATATGTGAATAAGCAAGAGCATAGTAAATATTAAGAAGATATTTTTCATCCACAAAATGTCTTAGGTTTCTGATGGTGTTTTATGAGAATTAACAATAAGTTTGTTTTTTTGTTGAATTTTTATAAGAAATTAATTTTCAACATCGTGGGGGGTAAATGGGGGTGCTGGAGGAAAAGTAGACAACTAAAACTCATTTTTACTGTAAGATATTATTATAGCACACCTAAATACGTAATATAAGTAAGATCTACCTTCTGGATATTGATTCTTTTTTTTGTGGGCCTTTCTTTTTAATGTATTTGTAAAGTGTGATTTTGAGGTTATGTCTAAGTGGATAATCTAAGGGTGATGGGTGAATTCTGACCTCGGATTCGTTTTTAGCACACCAAAAAACATTCCGTATGGTACCTCATCTTTGAACTACAAGACTTTGTTTTTTTTTGTGGGCCTGTGTTATCATAGAGTTGTATGGTGCCGACCCTGCGTTGTAGCGCACTTTCCGCACCCTGCAAATCTTGTTCCGAACAGCCGCCGCCGTCTCGGATGAAAAATATCATTTTGAATAATAAGTGGAGAAATTTTAATTGCCGACTTGCAGCGATGAGAATTAATAATAATTTGAATGTCTCCGCCTCGAGATGGATCGCAAATTAATGTCCCGTTTCGTTTAATTGGCATCGCAGCGACGTGCCTGGGAATGATCTTGAATGTTTAATTATTGTATTTTTTTTTTTCAGACGATAAAGTTCGTCTGAAATGTTAGTATTTGCGTTGTTATGCGCAGGGGACACGACTGGGGTTAAAATTATTAGGACGAACATATAGAAAATGATCGAAACGAAATCATTCAGTTAATTAAACGATTTGCGTGATTGGACCTTAAAAATAGCAGTTTAGTTCAGCTTAGCCCGTTTTGGCCGAAAACGCCACTCCCAGTACATTGCTCTTCAGCGCCTCATAACTAATACTATTTGCCACAGAAAAAATTGACAGGGACATATTTTTTAAGTTTAAGATGTGCCCTTTCCGATGGTGTCCATGAAATTCCTCCAAAAAATTATTGATTATGAAAAAAAGCATTTTTTTTAGAAAACACGATTTTTCTGCATATTTTTTTTAAATCAAATTTTCAAGGGGTTTCCGGTCTGCAATGGACCTGGAACCTCACTAACCGGTGGAATAAATGTTTGAACTTTAAGTATACGTGGTTTAAAGATCGATTTTTTTCCCTTATGCGTTCAAAATGGCGCCTGAACTGCAAAATTTTTGCGTAAAAATTCAAGAATTTTTTTATTGGAAAATGATGCACTTTTACAAAAAATTGTCAAGAATAAAAAGTTCTTAAAATCAGTCAAAGAATGCAATGGAATTTTTTTAAGCAATTTTTTAAATTTTGCAAAAATTGACAATTTACAAAATCCAAAAAGTTGCTCAAACAATTTTGATTTTTTTTACATGATGCACTTTACAATGATTTGATAAATGCTATTTTTCTGTAATGGTATGTTATGTTAAATATACTTTTTGGTCAGTCTAATTTTAGAAAGTATTGTTTTTTGTTAAAGGATTCATAGATATAACAATAAATAATAACAAAAGTATTTTTGCTGTTAAAAATTCAGTATTTTTTCCAATTTTGGTAGGATTAACATATTAGATATGATTTAGAGTAAAAATTGATTCATAACCATATTTACAACTAACCAATTTTTTTATGTTGTGCAATATTATTCAATGAATATATTGGCAAACACAACATATATAAAGTCAACAACAGAAGTCAAAATTATGATAGCTTTTGTACTACAGTATTGATTTTTTTGCTTCTGATAGAATTTTAGTTTATGAAAATATATCTCTAATAAGCCTACATTGTATGTAATAGTATGTAGATTGTGTAAAAAGATATCGGTAAAAAAGTTAAACTGCGATTTTTTCAAAAAACCGTATCTTCGAAAATATTAAATCCTTTTCAAGTTCTTGGGCTCACATTGAAAGAAAATCTTCAGAGTATATATCTAACTGAAAGAAAATTTTCCTGGACATGAACATTTTCCAATTTAACCAAAAACATCATAAAGATTCAAAATACTACTATTTTTACTATAGTTTTCGTAAAAATGACTGTTCATGAAATTTGAATAAAGCACAGCCGGGTTTAGAGGGATGACGAGGGAGAGTTATGTGTCGCGTACAGGGCTTTTTTGAATTTTCATGTTAGTTTTGGCTCACGACCAAGAGACTTTTTCCAAAATGGCTCCGTTAGTGAGAGAGATACTCTGAAGATTTCCCTTTTTACACTCGAACCCCTCTTATGTCACCTTCGCTTAATTCACATCCTCTGTTATTTCACCACGTTTCCCCTTATTAGGTCGCGAAACCGTCCCGGTTAAGTCGCCGCCTGTAAAAGTTTTAGAACTACGTTTGGAAATTGGATTCTCGCATGAATATGTACAATTTTTATTGAAAAAAAATTATTGTGTAATACATTTATTGATTTAAAATAGGTTAGGTGTCTTTTAAAAATATTTACTCTTTAAAATATTCATTCAAGTGGAAAATTGAACGGTGTCACGCACGACTGGGTATACGTACATTGATTTTTCGTTCAGTTGGCTCATTTTTCGTTATAACAAGTGCTGTGGTATATCTCTAAATATTTCTTTTTGCAATTAAAACACAAAAAAGTTGAGGTTATGATCGCGACTTAAGAGAGGCAAAATTTCGCGACTTAAGCGAGGTAATGATGCACAGATTTGGCGACTTAAGAGGGGTTCGAGTGTATATAAATCCAAAAACTTTAAAAATTATGTAATATTTTCGGAGTTATCCACGGTTTTTTGAAAACATTGCAATTTTACTTTTTTAACGACATCTCTTCACACAATCGACATATCCCCTTCAACTTGAGCTTATTAGACACAGAATTTCATAAACTGTAATCCTATCGGACTCATAAAAGATCAATGCTGTAGTATTAACCTTCAAAAACAGGGTGCATGATGACTTTCGTCGCTGACTGTACATATTCATGTATATTTATACTGTATATTTTCATATTGTACCCAAAATAATTTGATGTACACTCCATAAACCACTCGTTTCCCACAGCTCGTCTAATATGTTCAGGGAATAGTTTCAGAACGTCGGTTTGCAGTATGATATATGCATAGGCCAAAATTTGATTTATGTTACGTTTGCAATTCGTTATGACATCGGTCGGTATAGCACACAGGTGAGCATATCTATCATTCAAGCGCCTACTCTTGGGACTCGACCCGTGCCTGTGACGTCACGACGTCCCGATTGGGCCAATTTGCGGGGCACTTTACCAGAAATTGCGATCCTTTTGCGGCCACAAACTGCCCGGCGTGCAAACCTTGTGATTGCTAGCAAATGTGATTTTTAGCAGGATGTGTCGAGAGTTGAATTTAATATTAAAACGAATTAAAAAAATATATTTTTTAGAGACTAGTACAATAATTTATATCAGAGGTGTAATTTCCAAAACTCATTTTTTGGAAATATAAAAGTGTACAAACAAGTTTCCGCCGTTTTTAATATAAAAATTGGGAATTTATTGCGAAAAGACGGTACCTAATGTTTTATTCGAAGTATTGTCCATCGCTCGCCACTACTTTTTCCTATATTTATGGTAGCATACGGATACCGCGCGGAAGAATGCTTCATCTTTTGAGGCTATGCACGAATCGACCCAATTTTTGGTATCTTCATATGACATGAAGTGTTGCTCACACAGGTCATGCTCCATCGATCGATACAAGTGGAAATCAGAAGGAGCAATGTCTGGTGAATACGGCGAGTGGGGTAAAACTTCCCAATTGAGTGTTTCCAAATAGGTTTTGATCGGCTCCGCAACGGAGGACGAGCATTATCATGCAGGAGAACTTTGTCGTGTCTGGAGCAGTAGTAGGCGCACTTTTCCTTGAGTGCTCGACTCAATCTCATCAATTGTGTTCGGCAGACAGCTCCAGTAATGGTTTCGTTCGGTTTGAGCAACTCATAATACACGACACCAAGCTCATCCCACCAAATACACAACAAGAGTTTTTTTCGATGAATATTTGGTTTAGCTGTAGATGTTGAAGCATGGCCAGGTGGTCCCCATGATTTCTTCCTTTTTGGATTATCATAGTTGATCCATTTTTCATCACCAGTGACTATACGGTGCAAAAAAATCCTTTCGTTTATGCCTGGCAAACAGCATTTCAAATGTGAAAAATCGGCGTTCAACGTTTCTCGGTGTCAGTTCATATGGAACCCAATTTCCTTGTTTTAGAATTATTCCAAATGATTTCAGCCGATATGAGATTGCTTGTTGAGTCACTCCTAATGTAAGTGCAAGTTCCTCTTGCGTTTGGCACGAATCTTGATCCAATAATGCTTCCAATTCCGCGTCTTCTTACACTTTCTGCCTTCCTCTATGTTCTTTGTCTTCGATGTTAAATTCACCGTTCTTAAACTTTTAAAACCACTCACGACAACTTCACTCACTCAAGGCAGCCTCACCATATGCTTCTACAAGCAATCGATACGCCTCAGCTGCAGATTTCTTCAAATTGAAGAAGTAAATCAAAAGTTCCCGCAAATGACGCTTATTCGGCTTAAAACTCGACATTTTCGCACACAAAATAATATATTATACTGATAAAAAATCACTAATATTTTAAGGTTATGTTGCCTGATTCCAACCTTACGACAATGACGTTTACATCTGACAATTTTAACCATATTTTACTGGTGGCGCTAACTCTTGTCAAACGGCGGAAATCTATTTGCACACCTTTTTAATAACACCCCGTAACAATCCTGAGTTAAATTCAGTTTCCTTGAACAATTCTGCATAACTTCAGCATTAGAATTTTCGAAACATCGGTAGCGCAGCGTCAAATTAGGACACTCTATACATAAAAACCGTATAATATAATCCGTATTAATATTTAAAAAGGCGAATATTAATTGTCCTATAAAGAATTGTGAAGTGACCTCTATAAGTCAACGTTTTCTCTCTCTACGAAATGCTTGCTCTTTAGTCGTCAGAAATCTCTAATCAATAAGACAATTAACTATAATAACCAGTTTAACGTAGCAGCTAGATAGAAATCTGATCCATGCTGAAGTCATTTATTTGTAATTATAAGAAATAAATATTAACAATAACTAACTATACATAAAAGACTACAATTTCATACACTGTTTGTTACGCCATCACAGTCGCGGTATCATTACCAATTAAGTCTTTAATTGGAACACTTTTTGGCTTGTACGACATTTTCTTTTGAGAGTTTGATCGCGTTTTGTGTCATGTTTGTTCCAGTTAACCGAGTGCCAAAACGAACAAAACATTGAAAGTTATCTTGTTCCTTTTGTGGACCTCCTGTTTTGACGACAACCTTTTACGTAATATAATCTCAACGGTGAGAAGAAAGCCATTTATACAAAGTGAAATATAATGAAGGATTCACAATCTTGTCAGTTTTCTCAATTTGTAGAAATATTAACAAAATGTTTTCTACTATTTGAATCCTTAGAACATTAAGTTTGAAAGGTCCGGAGTATATCCTGTACTGCCACTCGAGTTTCCATAAATTATGTATATAGTATGTATATGTATGCATTATGTATTGTGTATGCATTATGTATTGTGCTTTCCAACATCATTGAAGCTATCAAATACCCTCCATGCCTCATCCTACCATGCCTCCCCAAGCCTCCCATGGCTTTTGCCGCATCCAGTTCCCCAACCACTACGTCAGCTATATTATGTCCTCTAATTTCCGTCGTTTATTATTATATGCTACCATCATTTTTACTAAATCCAAGTTAAATTGTCTCTGTCTGTCTCGCGCACTTACACCATCACTTACACAAGCTTTATGTTTGTATGTAGCAACATACTGCAAAACAGCTGTATTTTCGTGCCGCGTTAGTACACTGTCACACATGGTAAAACGAAGTTTACTGCCATTAAAGGTCTAAAGAGCCTATCCCGAAATTCTCACAAACTTATTCCACGTTTCGTGCACACGAATGATGCATCGACCAGCGCAGTTTAACTAATACTAACAATAAGTGTAAATTATGTTCACGATTGCGACTCGACCTTTGGCACGTGCCGTAACTTGATTAGAGGTTATTAGATTAGCCTTGAAATAATGAGTATAAATCAATTTTTACTTAAATCTTTAAAACAACGAAATTAATTTAATAGACCACTAATCGTGAGACACCATGTATAATATACTGTACCGATTTCCCATTAATATTTACTACTCATCAATCATTGAATGTATCCATTTTTATTATGTTTGTTTATATCCCAGTAATATTATTTTAAGCATGCTGCTAAAAGAAGTTTTACGCTTAAACTAAGCTTTGAAGTAAAAATAGAAGCCTCACTTACGCAGGTATTATTTAAGTGCCTACTTATTAAAAGTAATAAAAAATGAGTTTATGAAATGCTTTAAAATTAGTTTCAGTGTACTTAATGACGTGAAAATGTGAAATAAGGCCATTTCAGGATCCATATTGTGAATTTTTAATTAGATTAATTATTATTAAAATCAAAACTTGTTGTTGTAAAGAACAGTATGTAATGATGATTCTATGATGTCAATCCATTTCTTGTTTCCATTTCAGTCAAAGGTTTTTACCAAATCTTTTCTGGAATGCCTTTAATGTGACTCGAAACCACAAATAGGTAATTGTCAGTTAATCAATTGATATGTACATACATATACAGGGTGAGTAAAAAAGAATGGGGCAAGACCAAACTGGAGCTACTAGACACCAAAATATTATGATTGAGCTCAACATGCCTTATACCAATGTCGCTAGTTTAAGAGATACAGCCTATTCAAAGTTTAAATTGTATTCTGAAATTTCTCAATAATTAAGAAAGTTTTGATAGTATAAATCTGAAAATTGGTAGTTTCATGTTTTTTGGTGTGAGAATTACGAATTTTAAGCTTATTTTGACATTGTTCCTAGATGGCGCTAGTTTCACCGTATTATTTTGGTAAATTAAAACAATTTTTTTTATCTGTTGAGTCAAGCGTAAAACTAGTCGAGAATCTAAAATAACGCTCAATTCTACAGAGAAAATGTACTCTTGTTTAGGCCGTCTAAATCTATCGGTTTTTAAGTTATTTGCAATTAAAAAGTTCAATGTATTTTGTTCATTTTTTGTTTCAAGCGCTGATATTGCTGTATTTTTTTCTAAGTAGGCTTGTGTCAAAATTAGTCAAATTTACATATCATTAAATTATGTTAATTGAGCTCAACATGCCTTATACCAATCAATGTCGCTGGTTTAAGAGATACAGCGTGTTCAAAGTTTAAATCAACAAAAAATACATCGAACCTTTAAAATGCAAATAACTTAAAAAACCGATAGTTTTAGACGACCTAAACAAGAGTTCCTTTTTCTCTGTAGAATTGAGTTCTTTTTAGATTCTCTTGTTTCACGCATGGCTCAACAGATAAAAAAATATGTTTTAATTTATCAAAATAATACGGCGAAACTAGCGCCATCTAGGAGCAACGTTAAAATAAGCTTAAAATTCGTAATTCTCACACCCAAAAAACATAAAACCAATTTTCAGATTTATACTATCAAAACTTTCTCAGTTATTGAGAAATTTCAGAATAAAATTTAAACTTTGAACACGCTGTATCTCTTAAACCATCTAGTATCTTCAGCTTAGTCTTGTCCCATTCTTTCTGACTCACCCTGTATATGTCATGCCAATGAAGTCTAATATTAATTTATACTTATATAACAACATTTTATTTAACTAGTCATTCAGGAACAAGTTCTCTGAAATATATAAAAACCAAGTGGATCATATGAATATGATTTTAAATGTTGCAAAGATTAACAAAATCATATTTTTACTTTCGTAGTAGAGGAAGAAACATTCAGTATAACAGTATATTCAGTCGAAGAGTGTCTTACACTTTACTTGAATTACAAATAACCCTTTCGTGTGTGTAATGTTTACAGTGTATTTAAAATTGTTTAGTGTATTTAGAATGTACTTAAATTAGTTACGGTGTAAATTTGTTATTAGTTAAAATGTTCGCTTAGTGGAGTTATTGAATGGAAATGGTGCGTAAGTACGTAATATCGGACTTTATAAAAAAGGTAAACAAATATGTACAATTAAAAAATGTTCAACACCATAATATAATTAGATGGAATTGTTAATTTATTTAGTTATATAAGTTATAGTGACATTTGATTTTAATGAGTAGGTTTTTTATATCTGTCCGTCATATACAGGGTTTGTCCGGAAAGTAATGTCAGAGAGCTTTGAAAAATGGTTTTTATTGGTTCTATGTGTACAAATCTTTAGAAACTTTCAAAATACATTCCTCCTGCGTCCACACATCGGTTCCAGCGGGTCTTCCACGCATCAAAAGCGTCGTTTTCCGGAATCGCCTTTAAAGCGTGGGTGCAAGCCTTCTGAATGTTTGTCACCGACCCAAAATGCTGTCCTTTCATTGGGGTTTTGAGGCGCGGAAACAGAAAAAAGTCTGGGGGAGGGGGGGCACATCGGGGCTGTAGGGAGGCTGGGGAACAACGGTGATGCCTGCCTTGACGAGGTAATCGGCCACGAGGAAGCAGGTGTGCGAAGGCGCATTGTCGTGGTGAAGCTTCCAGGATTTTGAGATGTGAGTGAGATGTCTGGGCGGACGCGATTCACCCTGCGTTTCAGCCGCTTCAGCACCTCGATGTAATATTTTCCGGTTACGGTTGTCCCCTGCGGAATGAACTCATGATGGACCAATCCCCGGCAATCAAAAAAGACAATCAGCATTGTCTTGATCTTTGACCTGGACATCCTGGCCTTCTTGGGGCGAGGAGAGTTCGACGTGTGCCATTCCGCACTTTGCCTCTTCGTCTCCAGATCGTATTCAAAGACCCAACTGTCGTCCCCGGTAATGACGTCATCAAGGAAAGCGGGGTTGTCTTCGCAGGTGTCCAAAAGTTCTTGGCAGGTTTCGATGCGCCTCGCTTTTTGATCGTCCGTTAGCACTTTTGGCACGAGCTTCACGCACACCTTCCTCATTCCTAAAGACTCCGACACAATTTCGTGAACAATGGTTTTCGTAATGTCTAATGCTTCGGAAATTAAACGGACACTTAGATGACGGTCAGTGTTCAACAAGTCACGCACACGTTTCACATTGTCGTCGGAACTGGAGGTTGATGGCCGTCCAACGCGGTTCTCGTCGTTGACATCTTCCCGACTTTCTGCGAAGGCCTTGTGCCACCGGAAAATTTGCCTGTCCGAAAGACAATCGACGCCGAAAGCCTTCTTCAACATTGGAATGGTTTCCGCAGGACTCTTCTCCAGTTTCACACAAAATTTGATCGCCATCCGTTGCTCAAGCGAAAGTTGCATTTCTTCTTGCACCGGGTCACTGTAACGACTCTCAAAGAACGAGTGATGCCACCGCTACAACGACCGGTAGCCAACTGACGCTTGTTGGATCTTGTTGCCAGATCCCCCCACCACAATCCCAGCACGTAAAACGCGGGCTGGCGCGTATAGTCTCGGGAAAAAAATTCACTGACATTACTTTCCGGACAAACCCTGTCTGTGAATTTTAATACAAGATTTTCGGTAGTATTAGAAATATCTGATGCATATGTAAATATTAAACGAAAAATTAACTTTTAGTAAATATACAGGGTGTTCCATTATTAAGTGGCCACAGCGAAACTACAGATCCCGTGGGTAAAAATATTAAGCTTTAATCAAACTTACTTTAGTCTCAAAGTTATTGGTAACCAAGATAAGAGGGTGTCAAAGTTATAATTTCATTTTCGATTTCTGTAAATAACTTCTTTAAAACACATAATTTTTACAAAAGTTGGTGACCGGAAGTGTTTTTGAGGAGAAGAACTTTTAATTTGCCAATCGTTTTGATGTAAGTTATAGAGGGCGCTCTCTGTAGCATTCTGAATACATAAAAAATGAAGTCAGTTTTTTGCGTCGTGAATATTTATGTTTTTATTGAAAATATCGATTTTTCCATTGCTTATTTTAAATTGTTCAGACGCAAAAAACTTCTGTCCAAAAAAACACCATTTTTTATGTATTCAGAATGCTGTAGAGAACACCCTCTAAAACATTAAAATGATTGACAAATAACAATTCCTCTCCTAATTCCAAAACCCCCAATCATCAAATGTTGTAAAACATTTTAATTTTTAAGTTATTTACTGAAAACAAGTGGATGGTGGATTTTGTAATTTTAGCAATAATAGTCCTATACACCTAAAAAGGGCTAATATTTGGTTTGTTAAAAAATATATTGAAATTGAAAAGCAAAACATCATTACTAGGGTCAAACGAAGCAGTTTTTGAAGCCCTTTAAAAACAAAAAAAAATGTTAATGGATTACTTTGAAAGACGAGGATTGTATGGGTTTGTAAATAAATAAGTAAACACCCTGTATAATGCGGCTCTGTTTTGTAATAAAACGTGTGTGATCTAGTATATATCATATATTTTATGTCTCCATCTTGTATTTTAAAATATTCCGTAAACATATGTTAAGAATATTAAACGAGTATATTTTTTTAAAAGTTGAAACATTAAAGTTTTTATTGTTAGTTTAATCGTCATAAAATTACTAGATTATTTGTTTGGTAATCCATTTTAAATAACTTTATGTATATTAAAAAAGACGATTAGACGATATCTGCTTGACATGGTACTTATACAGGGTGATTCCTAAATTGAGTCATATTTTTACTAGCGTACAACTATTCAAAAAAAACATGTTTTTCAAATACTCGTACCATTTTTCCATGAACTCAAAAAATGAAAAAGTTACCTAATTAATTTCGAAAATAACATTTGTCCGGTCCTGCCGTCAATTCAAAAAGTAAATTCGAAACACTGTAGAAAAACACACCTAATGTTTATCGCATTTTACGATGAATCATTTGTTCCTGTTATTTCGTTATCTTAAACGTTTTTGTATTTAGAACTTAGATAAAGGCAGGACCGCATAAATACTATTTTAGAAATTAATAATAAGGCAACAATGCTTGTTTTGAATAGTTCCATACGCTGTTAAAAAGTATGACTCAACTTAAGATCCACCCTGTATAAAATGTTTAAAACATGCGACCTGTTATTAATCATACATTAGTTTCCACTTTTTATAATGCAATTTATGATTTAGGAAATGATAATTTTGCTATTTGCCGATATCACAAAAATATAAAGGTAAAATAAAACCTTTAAACAATGATACTTGAAAATAGATAATGAGAAAACTAATAATAGTATGTCTATCGTTATTTCCTGTTTTATGCTATAAATACATATATTCAATTAAGAAACCTCAACGGGTATACTTATTTATAATATAATAAATTACATATTCATCGGTATTTACAAAAAAATATGGCAATGACAAAACTTTAAGTGCTGTTTTTTTCTCGAGTTATGAACGTCTTGAGTTATTTCATTAGACAGCTCCCACGATTCTATTAGTTTATCGACCTATACTTGACAACAATACGTGTACTCTGTTGTCTTCAAAATGGTAAAACAAAATGTACATGTATTGAACTGTCTTAAATCATTAACTCTTAAGTCTTAAAACTGTTTGTGTCTCCTGAGCTCGTATTATATGATAATATAATAACTACATGTATATTCAAGCAGCTAAAAATACCGGTTTTTTTTTTGACTGACAAAAACATGAACTTGGTAAGTTTACATTCTTAGTCATAACTTATTTAAATAATAATAATTAATAGTGGTATTATTCCATTGTACAGTATGAAAACTGCTTTTGAAAAGTCAGTAATTAAAACACTGTAAGTATTTCACAAGTATGCTGAAACGGGCCACTATCTAATGAGCCACTTAACAACAGTTAACGATTTCAGTGGCGCTTAATTTGATTTAGTTTACATGCCTGTGGCGTAACCAGTTTTTGAGTTATGATGGCATTCACTTTTTTTAATGGATAATATGTTTTTTGTTATTTTTTTGTCAAATGTCGAAGAAAACCACTTTTAATATATTTCTCTTTAACAGTTCTTGAAATATTTATAATTTCTGTGTTAATAGAATTATTGGACGTATTCTCTTTGGATTACGGTAAAGAGTAATATTTAAAAAAAAATTTCGCTTAAATTAAAATTAGTCTTAAAATAGTCATAGCAGGAAGCTAACGCGAGAAATGTTATTTGTGTTATTTAAATCGGTTTTATCATGACGAAAAATCGGTCAAAAATTCTTCCTAGTGATTCTTTTCTTACCAATGTTATAATTTTCGGGCCATTTTTATCCCAAAAATGCTATTACAAGAAACCCAGGTATGATGGGACAAAATGGACTCAAAATCGGATCTAGCGACCAAAAAACTCCCTCAGACGTATTGTTATTCCAGTAAATTTCCGATTTTTGTTTTGGCCAGTCAAATTAATGTGCAAAGAATGTTTTAGAATAAAATTTCACATTAGAAAAAATATTTTCCTTCTTAAAAGAAATATTTAATATTATTTTCTAAGATATGATTTATTTTCTAAGATTTAATATTATTTTTTGCCAAGCGCAAAAAAAAAACATCTGAGCAATTTTAAGAGTCACCCTCAATCAACCCCAAATAGTGGTTAAATTAACTTCAACTTACCATCAATTAATGAACATAAATATGTTACATACCAAGATTGGGCCATGCAGGTCAAACGACTTTTAAAATAATATAATTTGTTTTAATTCTTGGGGCAACTTCAGAGGGCTATATCTGTTTGAGGGTGCAACGTGGCATTGAAATTGCATTAAATCATCATATTTTGAGTTACTGTACACCCCCAGCCCTGTATCGGTTTATTTCGATGAAAATGTTAAGTGATTTCATTCAAATGAAATTATTAAGATCATTCGTTGATTATCTTAAGGGGTTGGTTCGGTTTTCCTGGGCCAAAAAATTGCCGCGAGACAGCATACCAGTCAGATGAATCTTCGTTAGTAAAAGAAAGTAAATATTTACATAGTAATTTGTTTTTATTGCGTTTGCTTAACAAAAGCATGCAATAACCAAACATAAAATGACAGTCTCCATCTTTATGCCTGAGAGCAAATACGCGAAATCTATTTACGGAAAGTCATTACGTTTTTATTAGCTCTCAACACCTTTCCTCTTACAAAACTCATTATTAAAGTAATTAAAAAAGACGCATGGGACACAGCTATTGGACAATAACTTTTCATTTATTTCATGTTTCCTCATAATTTACAGGATAAACCAACCTTTGTTGTTTTTAATGGATAAACCAACTTTTGTGCAAAAAACTTCATCATTTTTTTATGTATTCAAAATGCTGCAGAGACCGCCCTCTACAATTTACATCAAATTGATTGATACATTAAAATTCTTCTCCTCAAAATCCCTAATCACCAAATTTTGTAAAAAAACAAGTTTTTTAAATAAATTATTTACGGAAATCGAAAAAAAAATATAACTTTGACACCCTGTATAATAAATACAGTTAAAATACATAATCTATTTAGGTACAATACAAAACTGTGAGAACAAAAAAATGCTGTAGGGTACACCATTTTATAGGTCTAACAATCTAACGAACGCTTTTAATAGGCTTAAATTCTTAACATGCATTAAAATGTAACGTTATTATACTTAACTTATATGTAGAATACTCATTAACAGCGGCTATTTCGATAAAAAAAGCGTTCCACAAATTTGTCCAAACAAAAAACGCTCCAAAAAAACAACTACAGTTACCGAGAACCGTGTAGCAGAAACACAAGCGTATACCAGGCGTCACAACACAGTGACAGGAGTTGTTTTTGTTTTATTAATCTAATGATTCTAGTAAGTCTAACTATCGTCGTTTTTTTTCCTTACGTAGAATTTTAAAGTTGTTGAACATGTGATTTTCTTCTAACAGATGGATTGCGTATGTGAAATGTATTTTCTTCTTATTGTAGTTTCTTTTATGTTTTGCTAGTATTACGTCAAAATTTCTTCCTGTCTGTCCTACATACTCGTATAGAGGGTGTCCCATTGTTAAGGGGCCATAGCGAAATAAGATATTCTTTGGGTTAAAATATTACAATTTAACTAAACTTATAGTTCTAAAATTATTGGTATTATGGTAAAACTAAGGTACAGGGTGTCAAAGTTATAATTTTATTTCCGATTTCTGAAGCTAATAGGACGCTACAATAGCCGTATTATTTATATATATGATTAAATACATTTTCAAACTTTAAACGCATTTTTTTCGAAACTGTGTTTTTTAAATTGGCGGTTCAAATTCAAACGTAGCTAGCTCAGTTTTTATCTGATATACTTGAAATTTTAAATGTTGTTTCTTATATAGTAAGCGGCACCCTAATGCGTACATAGCCGAATGAAGAGCAATTGATAATTTCTTAGCAATTGATAATAACTTCTTTGTTCAGTAGATGTAAACATGAGGTGAGAACCAATCGCGATGCAATCGCTAGCGCAGGCGTATGAAAGGCATCCGGTTTGTCGGTAGGGCTGTTGGAGTTAAAATTTGAAATACCATTTTATATTTGATTTTGGTCTAGTGCCTGATTAGAAAAGTGCGTATCATCAATTAATATTGTCATTTGCCAATGATTTTACGTATGCGTGTAAGGTAAAGCACATACGCCAGTGCATCTCCTTCGAACAACTATTCGCATACATATAAAATATAAATTAACCAAACGACAACAAACGTCTAGTCCCCGAGCGCTGGTGCAGTTTGAATTTGATATGCGCAGATGCAGTTCTGTCTGCCATAAAATTGTCTGTATGATATAAAAATGTATCATTTAATATGTATTTAATATCCACCTATGTATGTATGCATTAGGCTGCCGCTTACTGTATAGATTATCTATCGAGGTACACACGATTTTTGGCGATTGCTAGATTTGCAATCAAAAATTTAAGGTCAATTTTTTATGAAAAAAATGAAAAAAAAAATTAAAAGCGATGTCAATTTGTCAAAATAAAAATCTTGGGTACTACTAATGTAGATTAAGAAAAAATTGTTTCTAAGTGCTACAAGACTGCTACAGTGTACGCCGATTTCCTCCTCCAGAAAAATTTTGTTTCATGTTACCTGGAGCTACGACGCGACGCCATTTTGTAACCTAAACGAAAGTAAAAAATACTTTTGTATACTTCTGATACCCGTAGAATCAAGTGTCAAAATTTCATTTTGATCCATTACACAATTATCGAAAAAAAAATCCCAAAAAAAAGCTTCATTTTTCAGTGCGCCTGGGTAGTATAACACCTTAGAGTATACAGTGTCCTTCAAAAAGTGCGATTCGTATTGCAGTTTTGTATTAATTTTTTTTAAATGTACGTTTGGGGATAACTTATGTTTTGAGGTTCATGAAAAATGACCTACTCACACGGGGTAATGTGACTTTCGGTACTTTTTTCCAAAAAATCGCTCAAAATGAAGCTATACCGTGTGTGTAAAGCTTACATCGGTCAGTTATGAAAAAGGACAAACAGAAGTGAGACGACAGATAAGAACCAACCGCACATGCATCGAAGGTAGTGAGGGAATAAGACCGGCCCTCACACCACCTAGGCGTTAGAATGAGAAGTGTAGCATTTGTCCTTTTTCACAACCGGCCGATGTTGGCTTTACACAAACTGTATATTATTAGTTGGTATTTCAAAAAAATTTACTAAGAAAATTTTTTGGAAAACATTTTTTTTTACTAAAACAATTTTGGCACTGTAACTTTAAGTATTACAAAACTATCCAAAAAAAATTAAACACTTGAAGCTTCCAAATAAACTTTTCGGTAAATTTACCACACCACTAACTATTTATCACAAAATGTCGATTAAAACATCTGCTTTCTAAGAAAAAAAAAAATAAAATAGCGCTTTTGAAGTGTGTAATTTTTAATACAAATGGATATTTTTGGTGTGGCAAATCTATAGAACGTGTTTTTTTTTCGGTTTTTAATTTTGTTTTTTGAAGTTTAATTTTTTTTTAGGTAGTTTTGTACGTATTAAAAATAGAAAAAACAAATGAACTCTTCTACAAGGTACAGGCCATTGAAATATTTAATATGGCAGGAAGGCTTTTGAATGTTTGTTATGATTTAGGGGTCGTTGCACCCTTCACACATAACGGTTGGACTTTTATATTTGTAAACAAAGGTATAATCCACTTCTTGGGTTATCGCACGACCCTGTGTCGCCCGGTATAAGATTTACCAAACATAATACTCGTAAAACGTTCCGCGATCCACGATGACGTTTTCTTCGCGTTAAGTCCGCTCGTCGCGTTTAACGAGCCCCGTAGCATGACGGCGAACGATGTACCGCCCCTGCAGGAAGCAGCGTATATCGCCTCCGACTTAATTCCTTCGTACCGCTCAGTTACACCAAGTGCGGTTAGGTCGGCACTTCAGCGTTCCGACAGTCGGATATTCCGATCGCGTATTTATATTTCGTGTATATAAACGTAAATATCCATAGCTACACAGACATTAATTCGCCGTTTCCACCATAGCCGTCGGTGTGTTACCTGTGTCGCGTTTTGTACTGCACATCTTCCTTCGCCTCCTTGAAAATTGGGATCGGTAGTTCGCTTGGATTTAGTGATCTAGTGAATTCATGAAATGATCTTGGTGTGTTTACAGTGTGACAAACTCGAGGAACTCAGATTTCTTGGGAACGGTTCCTTTTGACTTTCTCCTTAAATATCGTCAAAACGTGTTAACTATAGTTCGTGGTGGTCACGTTTTGTCGAGGGTTAAAGTGTTATTTCGTCTGTGGAGAATAAACTTGGTTCCTAAAGGTCTAAAAGGAATAACTTTCGAGGTAAGGATAACGCCATAGTCATAGGTACCAACTGAATGGAAGGATTTTTGAGAAACTTAAAGACCTACTTAGTTTCCTCACGAAAATGACGGATTTATTTTGTTTTTGGTGAAGTTCTTACTATCCAAATGTTCTTCCAATTCATAGTCATTTACTTGATAAACACATTATGTATTTTATTGATCTTGGTGTGTTTACTGATGCATTGAAAGAATTTTGAAGAAACATGCAAACGCACTCTCGGGGTTATTCCTGGTAACGATTTGTTTTTCCCTCGGTGAATGTATTGCATCCTTGTTAGTAAAATATGTTAACTGTAGTTTGTGGTTGTCTTTAACGTTTTGTAGATGGTAAAATTGGTATTTCGTCTGTGAAGAATAAACTTGGTTCTTAAAATAGCTTTCGAGGCAAGGATAATGCCATAGTTTACTGATTCAGTGAAATAATTTTTGAAATACGCAAAGACCTACTTAGTTTTCTCAAAATTGTTTTGTCTTTGGTGAAGTTCGTACTAGTCAACTGTTCTTCAATTTTGTTATTTTGTTTTATTAGGAACTTGTTTCCAAAATTTTTAAGGGAAATAGCTGACAAGGTAAGGCCTTTGCCATAGTCATTTATTTGGTAGGTATATTAGGTATTCCCTTGATCTTGGTGTGTTTACAGTGTCGACGATTTTGAAAAATTCGAGGAACTCAGATTTCTTGGGAACGGTTCCTTTTGACTTTCTCCTTAAATCTTAGATGTTAGAACGTGTTAACTATAGTCATGGTCCTTAACGTTTTGTAGAGGGTAAAAGTGTTGTCTCGTCTGTGGAGAATAAACTTGGTTCCTAAAGGTCTAAGAGGAATAGCTTTCGAGGTAAGGATAACGCCATAGTCATAGGTAGCAACTGAATGGAAGAATTTTTGAGAAACGTCACAACCTACTTAGTTTTCTCACGAAAATGACGGATTTGTTTTTTCTTTGGTGAAGTTCTTTGTATCCAAATGTTCTTGCAATTCACAGTCGTTTATTTGATAGGCACATTATGTATTTTCTTGATCTTGGTGTGTTTACTGATGCATTGAAAGAATTTTGAAGAAACATACAAACGCACTCTCGGGGTTATTCCTGGTAACGATTTGTTTTGCCCTCGGTGAATGTATTGCCTCCTTGTTAGTAAAATATGTTAACTGTAGTTTGTGGTTGTCTTTAACGTTTTGTAGATGGTAAAATTGGTATTTCGTTTGTGAAGAATAAACTTGGTTCTTAAAATAGCTTTCGAGGTAAGGATAATGCCATAGTTTACTGATTCAGAGAAATTTTTTGAAATACGCGAAGACCCACTTAGTTTTCTCAAAATTGTTTTGTCTTTGGTGAAGTTCGTACTAGTCAACTGTCCTTCAATTTTGTTATTTTGTTTTTTGGAAACTTGTTTCCAAAATTTTTAAGAGAAATAGCTGACAAGGTAAGGCCTTTGCCATAGTCGTTTTTTTGGTAGGTATATTAGGTATTCTCTTGATCTTCATGTGTTTACTAAAGTACTGAAATAATTTTGGAGAAATATGAAGACGCACTCGTAGAGATATTCTTGCTAACTATTTGTTTTGCCCTTGGTGAATTTCTTGCCTCCTCAAATTTTGGTAAATCGCGTTAACTGTACTTTATGGTGGTCCTTAACTTTTTTGAAGATGATAAAATTGGTATTTCGTCTGCGAAGAATAAACTTTGTCTTTAAAGTTCTAAGAGGAATAGCTTTCAATTTCACTGAATTTTCGTATGAATATGAGTGATTTGTTTTGTCGTTGGTGAAGTTCTGACTACTGAAATGTTCATTTATTTTTTATTACGAGTTTTTCGGGAACTTGTTTCCAAAAGGACTAAGGGAAATAGCTGACGAGGTAAGGACTTCGCCATAATCATTTATAGTGTGAAGACCCACTTAGTATTCTCATGAATGATTTGTTTTGTTCGGTGAAGTTCTTACTGCTCAAAATTTCAGTATTGACAACATTTCTTTAATTTTTACTGAGGTCAACATTGTTATTTCATTTACGAAAATTAAACTTGTTTCTTAAAGGTCTTTGAGAAATAGTTGTCAAGGTAAGGAGAACACCATAATAATTTCAAATCGTATATCGTCTATTCGTACAATCGAACAAGCAAATCGTCAAATTGTGTAACCACAACAAACATGACGGAGCGTGTTTCTCGTTTCTTGTAGTTGCACAACGCAAGAAACTCAAAAAACAGTCAATGAACCAGTGGAGTAGAGTGGAGTTCTAATCAAAAGTTCATTTGTCATCAGAGATTAAATTAAAAAATAAATGTATCATTTTATTAAACACATACATATATAGGCTTTCGCTTTAACCAATTAAAATTTTATGCACAAAAGGTCACTGCTATCATTATTGCGTAAAAAATGTTTAAAAATGCTTGAACGATATCTATAAATAAATATGGAATGTTTTAAGAAACTGTTTTTAGCGTCATTTTTATCTGCTTCCGTTAGTTATAAATTGAGATTAAAGAAGCAGGAAAATAATGAATTGCAGATAATTTTATAAAAAAATTATAATTAAGTAACGTTTTGTATGTATAAGTTTATTTTTTGGGACAGTCGAAGTTTCGGGCTCGCGGTTGTTTCTAGTGTTCTTCGCGGTTGACAAGGTGACACAAAAAACATACTTATTTATAGTTCGGAGACTAAGTAGGTGAAAAGAAAAAACATGTTTTTTCCGGCCAAGTTTTGGTGGTGAGAATCGAGTCTCCCCAGGGGCGTAGATATATTTTTTTAGGGGAGTGGTATAATGCTGGTAGAGGTAGTACTTTATCATAAAATTATTATTAAATTTAATTTATTCAAGGCGCAAAAAGTGTTCCATAATTCTTGAGGTAGGGAGAGGGGGGTAATTACCCTCTACCCCTCATATATACGCCTTTGAACTTGAGTCTTTACTGTGTTTAAAACAAAACAAAAAGTCATATAGGAGGTCGTAGGTGTATTATGTAGCCTATATATATATATACCCAAAAATTATTGCATATTGGAACTACTACCACAACAATTCCACCATTACATAAAAAGTTCGATTTTACTTTGTCGCCAATTTTTCAGAATTTTGATATTCATAGTTTTTGAGATGTTGACATAGACCCACAGCGGTGCTACACCCTGTATATTTCCACCCACAAAATCATATTTATTTCTTGTAAAACATGAGGTTTAATAATAAAAAATAATGCCATTAAAAGATCCTTGCAAAATAACTTGTCACTAACGAGAAAACTTCGCTGTCAATGTTGATAAACGATATAAAAGCGGGAAGTAGCAAAGAAAAACGTACTAGGTAGAGTCCGACGTGTCTGCTGGCGAAATGATTTTCATCCTGTCACAGTACCAGCACACAAAGCAATTGTAGAAATAAAAAAAGCTACATGAGTCGTTATTGAATGAATTGATGTAGATTATCTTTAATTTCAATTAGGATATTTCTAATGACCCAGTGGGGTTACGAGATGAAATGTTTAATGTTCCGTTTAGTGTTGTATTAATATTCATTAGCAAAGCGTTACTTTTTGTTCGACATTACGCATGATAATTGCTTTCAATAGTTAACTTTGAGGTCAAGCTTAAAAGTGCATTCCAATTAAGATGGTTCCGTTGGGAGCTCCGCAAAAATTATGAGCCACAAGATATTGTTTGTACTGATCAACTATTTCGCCGACTTCTACCCTCAGTTCATCCGTATCAACAAACCTGTCTTTATAAACTTAATTTTTCACATAGCCCCGTAAAAAAAAATAAGTGGCGTTAGGTCAGGACTTCTAAGAGCCCATCTTACAGACCCATTTTTACTTATTTTTGACATCGATACTTGCACGATGTCTTATTGTTTTCAATACATACTTAATATTTCATGCTGAGTTTGCAAACTGAATATTTTTGATAATATCAGTAATACCAGAGGGGACATACACATAAACTACGCATAACAATCTAAGGGAGCAAAAAACCGAAACCGACAGATCCGAAAACTAGAGTCTAGGAGCTTCAAAACGCTTTTTTTAAATTCGCGATACGACCATTTTTCACTTTTTTTTTGCTCCCTTAATTGTTGTGCGTTTGTGTATGAAACCGTATATTGCCGAAACCAGAAATCACATAAGCATTTCGATTTTCCAGTGACATATAAGGTGTTTTATTTAAAAAAAAAAAACACACACAAAATATAACCTTTGTAATTCATTTGTTTTGAGGATCACATATTTATTATGACCTCAGGAAATCTCGATGAAAAATGCAGAAATAATGACTGTTTTCTTAATTTTTTTTTTAACTTTCAAATTATTTCAATTATTTTAAAAGTAACTAAGTTACAGCGGGGTTAGTAATCTATGATGAATCAGCATTTAAATTCATAGACCAGGTATCTATTTTGGGTTGGATTTTTCCATACGATCTCTAATTTTTCTTGAAATGCCTGGAATATCATAAGAAATGATAATTTCGATATGCGCCAGTTGAAAAAGTTGTGGAAAATTTCTAGATAACTCGAGAACTATTCATTTTAAAGAAAAGTTGAAGAAAGGAAGTTCTGTGAGTAAATTTTATACAGGGTGTGATATGTTACAAATAAAAAAAAATGCCCTTTTGCGTGCGTAAGCATGATGAAAAATTTGCGTATTAAATGAAAAAATGCAGTTTTTTCTCAATTTCTTTCAATCACTTAAATATTGCCTTCAGTTTTGAAAAATCGCATTTTTATTTTATTTTTCACAAAAAGCTGGATTGCAAAATTATTGAGCAAAAACTATTAAACCGATTTAGATAATACTTTTTGTGTTGTTTCATCATATCAAAAAGTTTTTTGAGTCTTGATCTGAAGGTCGTATGTATAATTTAAGTGGTCGAAAAAAATCATGAAAAAACTTTCTTCAATTCTTTTTTCCAATTATTGCTATTTTTGCAACAATGGAACGAACATTTTAATTTCTTGTGTAATTTAATAATAAATCTTTTACTACAATTAATAGTTTACGAGTTATCTAGAAGAAAAGTGGAATAAGTTTACGAGGTGTGTAAATTAAGTAATGAAACTTGCAACGTAGCGCCATATTCAACAATACTGCGGAGACGGGATTTGTAATTGCGGTAGGTTAACATGTAATGCACCTTCAGTACAAGTTTGAACTTAGTTAGTCATTTGCTTGTTCTTTGTGACTGTTTTCGTAAACTTTTTTTTTTATAATGCGTTTGAAAAATGAGTGACATTAATTTTGAGCAACGGTGTGCTATCAGGTTTTACTTCAGACTTGGATACAGCGCAACGGATACTTTTGTAAAACTTCAACGTCGGTTGACGACAAGAATGATCGGGGAAGATTTAAATTTGAATCACACCATTGTTCATCAGATTTTGACTAACGAATTGGGGATGAGAAAAATCTGCGCAAAAATGGTTCCAAAAACCTTTCGCAGGAACACAAGGAGATCAGGAGAAAAAGGTGTCAATTTCAATTCCCGTCTCCAAAACCACCAGAACCGTCTACAGCGTTGTGTGGCTTCCAAGGAAGTTATTTTGAAGGAAACAATACTGAATTGTAATTCTTATTCGAATAAGAAAATTTAAAAAAAATCAGTCTCATTACTTAATTTACACACCACGTATTAAGTACTAAAACAGAAAATATTAATTCTAACGTGTTACTCATAGTTCGGGTTAGTCATGGAGATTTAGAGACGACCGTGTCTATAAGAGATCTAGGACCGACAGAAAACAAAGGAAAAACAAAATACAATACCTAACTACCATTAAGTGTAACCTTCTAAGTAAGTTATAAATTTTATGGTTTTTTGATAACGACTATATGTCCAAAGAACGTTCGCGATAAAAAATTGTCATTACTAATTGTAAGTATTTATGTTAAAATTCATACTCGGTCATACATTTTTATGTTTTCTCATTCGCAAAAGCATGAACGTAACACAAGATGTAATTATTGCGATATTAATAGCCGGCGTGCCAGTTTTTTTATTTCTCCTTCACATTTTTGCGGGAACATTAAACAATTATATTAACATAATTATTTATTTATCGTGTCTGGCAAATATGTAATAAGTTATTTAGCGACAAAGAGATAAGAGTTTTTCAGGATATGTTCATTAACATTTCAACAGTCTTCCATAAAATTTTCAAATAAAAGGTTGGTTCCAAACATTTTTTCAGAACCGTTCAGGACTTTACTGGGTTTTTATTAATATTTTACAAGAATTTTTAATTCTGAATCAGTTTAGTGCTAAATAACCTCACTTATTTGTTTTTTATACGTGATATTAGAAATGGAAGATGACAGCGACTTACCTACCTTACAATATATTATAGCATAAAAGCTCCAATGTTTTCTAACAGGGGTTTTTATTTTGTGATTGTATAGGTCAGGATTGTCAAACAAAATTCTCAACCCACTCTAAATCGTTTCAACACTAGTCAAATAGATTTTAGAACTATAAGTTCGCGCATGGTTTCTCAGCAGTTCTGAGCCACGTTCTGAACTCCTGTGAATTTTCTGTTGGAACACTTATTGAAATCAAATTTTTGACACTTTTTTTACTTTTTTAGCTTGAAAAGAAAACTATGTGAGATATAAAAATTATCCTAGTTCAGGCCATAATTGTAGATGTTTTGAATACACTTTCCAAATTTGAGCAGAGTCGGTTCAGTGGTTTTTGATATATCGTGTCAACCAGTTTGAAAAATGCAGTTTTCAAACTCGCATTCTTGAGATCAATTAATTTTTGTATTTACGATTAATCTGCTATGCCATGACCATGAGCATCCCTTCCTCATCTTAAAAAAGATTTTAACTGAGCTTACCGCCTCACAAAAAAAAACTAATAGGCACACAGACAGACATGATTTATAATTTCGGCATTTGACAACATTTTAGGCTATTTAGTGACATGGGTCGAGGATTTTCCAATTAAAAAAAATTAACACGTGTAGGTACGGAAGTGCAATCAGACGACAATCATTGATTAATATATCATTAAGTGTCTACGTGTTAATGCTTTTTTAATAATACATTTAGGTATCTGGTTTGTTGGATATACAGTACGCGCTATTATATTGGAGACTGATATGCGTTAATGTAAAGTTAGTTCTGACTGACGTCGCTATGATATATTAATTGTTTTATAATGGAAAATACAAATGCGTCAAGAGATTAAAAAATTATTGTTAAAAAGCAAAAGTGCATACCGGTCACTCATGTTTTTGTAGCGAATGAATGTGGTAGCGAATTCGTTTTTACTGACGTCACCTCAGAGCAAGTCGATAAAATAATTTACAAAAATTTTTTTTTTATAATTCAAAAGACACAGTTTTCACAGTTCTTTGGCAAAAATAAAATTTACATTTTTGTGAAGAATACACCTCAAAACATCCAAATTTCTTCTTATTTGACGTATTTCCATTTTTCCTATTTCATCGGCATTGACCTTAACTTTGCAGTTTCAAATGAGACTTCCTATATGCGAAACGACATACAGACAGAGTTCTAGCAGAGAGTGCAAAATTGGGTTACATTTTTCGATTCAGGGGACGATTTGCAGCGGTGGTTATAGAAAAATAGTATATGTATTTTTGACTGTTATAGACCAATCCTTTTGCATCCAGTTGTGTCTAGTGGATAATCTGGCAAACATAGTACGTGATGTGAGAAAAATGGCATCATAATTAAAAAAAACTGTTGTTCCTGATATTAATTTTTATTTTTCTTTCTTCTTTGAACACTCCATATTTAATAACAAAAAAATATTCTTAAATTAAAATACACTGATACCATCAAATCGAAAATATGTTTAATAGTACCCAATCCATTAGTTTTTATTAACATAGTAATCAAAGTTTAATAAAACATCGCGGTAAAAAATGCAGCGAACTTTCTTTAGCACATTTATTATTTACAGTTTTTTTAACGCAAATGTCTTTATTAAACCTTGAATATTTCGCTCACAAAAACCGATGCACTTTGATTATATACTATATAAAGGCGAGTTTTGATTTGACGACTAGTGATTGTGAAACCCATGTGAATGCATATTATGTAACTAGTAAGTTTCTAAAAGATGTTGCCATTGGAAAACAAGTGCATATTATTATGTAAATATTCTGTACCTATATTTAAATATTACTTGTTCTAACGGCTTGGTCATCAGAATTAATGAAATTCGGAGAACACACGACGGCATTTTTATTTTGTCTTGTAGGTTGATTACATTGACCTGAGTGGGATGTACACTAGTTATAAATTTAAGAGTGGGTCTGGAAAATGATAGCAATACGTTTCGTCTAATACTACGCGGCAGAACCGTCCTCAGAATCTGAGTATACTCATGCAGTTGACAGGGTGTTGTACAAACTTACTTTCGACGAAATGGAACTGATTACATAGTTCTGTCAAATAACTAAAGATTATCCTTACTGTACATTGGTTTCTGAAAAACTAGAAAATAGGGTGTGCCTAATAATTGTTTTGTCACTATTTTGTAACCAAAATGTCGACGAAATGTCAACATTTTTTCTTCATTTCAAATTTTACATATAATTTTGTATAAAAAACGTTTTTGTATACAAATGTTTTTATAACAAAGTTATTACATAGAACAAACATATTTAAGTATAACATAAAAATTCGTTTCCTACTTTTTACATACGAGGTGTGTAAATTAAGTAATGAGACTGATTTTTTTAAATTTTCTTATTCGAATAGAATTACAATTCGATATTGTCTGCTTCAATATAACTTCCTTGGGAAGTTACACAGCGCTGGAGACGGTTCTTCCAGTCGTAATAGCAGTGCTGGAACTCATATATTGGAATAGCCTTTAGCTGGTCGGTTACAGCCGTTTGAATGTTTTCTATGGTCCCAAGATGACGTCCCTTGAGGTGATTTGTCAATCTCGGGAAGAGAAAAAAAGTCACAAGGATTCAAGTCAGGCGAGTAATTAGGCTGAGGAGCGAGAGGAATGTTTTTACTGGCTAAAAACTTGTTTAGTGAAATGGCTGTGTGACAAGGCGCATTGTCGTGATGCAACATATAGTTGTTCTTGATGTTTGGTCTCACACGCATGACCCTTTTTCGAAGTTTTTCAAAAACTCTATTAAAGTGTTGTTTTACTGTTTGGCCTGGGGGACTGTTTGTGGACAATTCCCTGGCTATCAAAAAAGCAAATCAGCATCCATTTGATCTTCGACTTGCTCATTCTTGCTTTTTTGGGTCTTGGAGAGCTTGAAGTGAGCAATTCTGTGCTTTGGCGCTTGGTTTCCGGGTCGAACTCAAGTCTCATCACCAGTAATGAAACGTTCCATAAAATGGGGATCATCTTCAATCGATTACAAAAAGTCAAGACACCTTTCTCTCCTGGACGTCCTTTGTTCCTGCGATTCAAATTTAACTTTTCCTCGATCATTCTTGTCGTCAACCGACGACGATCTGAACGCACAAGATCCTATATTCTACCGACATTTTTATCGGTTCTTGAAGATGAAGGCCTTCCGCTGCTTGATTTATCTTCAATCGACTCTCTTCCTTCTGAGAATGCCTTAAACCACCGAAAAACCTGGCTCTTGAAAAAAACACTGCCTCCGTAGGCGTGAAGTTTTGCAAAAGTATCCGTTGCGCTGTGTCCAAGTCTTGAAGCAAAATCTGATAGTACACCGTTGGTCAAAATTAATGTCACTCATTTTTAAAACTCATTATAAAAAAACTGTTTACGAAAACAGTCACAAAGAACAAACAAATGACTCAAACAAGTTGAATTTTGTACTGAAGGTGCATATATGTTAACATACCGCCCTACGTCCCTTCTCCACAGTGTTGATAGATCGGGTGCTACTTGCCAGTCTCATTACTTAATTTACACACCTCGTAGTATCACTTCTTAGATAACCCCTAAATAAAAGGTTTAGTTACAAATAATAGTGGTCAGAAGGTGAAGATAAAGATTTAATTAATCTTTAAAAGTTAAGCTTTTTTGTCATGATTATTAATGATAATAAAGAGATAATTAAAATAGATTTATTAGATATATCAAAAGTAGTTAGATTATTAGGAAATTAAATTGATTCTACATGGTGCGTAACGAAAAACGTTAATATCATTTAATAACAGTAAAAACTACATGAACCCGTATATACTTCTTTTTAATTCTTTCAAAACTGTTCGTTAGCAGTTGGAGCGCGTGAAAGAAATTCGAACGAGTCTCCACGTTTCGCAAAAAAAGTAGAAAAATCCAAGTATTTTTTAAAGGCGGTAGCCGAACTACGGGTTTCAAATGAAATAATGACTGGCAATAATTACACGGAAGACACTTTGTTGCAATTCGCTTTGTCATCGTTGTACAGTTTTACGCGAGACTTTCGGTTTTACTCTTGTTTTTTTCTTCGGTGCATTTTTTCAAATTATTTAAGTAGCTAGTTAAATAGAAGAAAAAAATATCCGCTGTTTTTATTCTACTTATTTTCCGTTGTTTGTGAACCGTGTCTAATTGCAAGTATCTAGTAATTTGCAGTGGTGGCTGGAGCTAATTTTTGCAGATTGATCAATTTAATCGTAATAAAAAGTAGAAATTAATTTTGTTAAATATTCATTAATCACACAAGCACACAAAAAAGGTTGTGTACTCGGGGTCGACTTATACCTATCCCGGTATGTATTTTCGCCCTCTAAACCCAAATCCGGTGTCAAGATTGGCTTTTCGGGTCAAAATTGGCAGGAAAAAATTAAAAAAGGCCGGAAATTCGCCAAAATTCAGGTCAAAAAAACATTCAAGGGATTGACGCGACTTAATCCATATACCGGTACGTATTTTCGCTCCCTGAAATCTAATCCGGGGTCAAAATTGACCCGACTTGGCGTATACAGTTAGCGAGTCGGCACTCTCTCTCCGACCACCACGCGCATGAACGAACATCGAGCGGAGGCAGCATTTTGTATAGGGGCCAATACCATGTAGTCTACAGTTCAGGAAATGACATTGACTTCCATAAAATAATATTTATATGAAAGTACATAGTACATAGTATTTAACTACGATTTTTCGAAAAAAAAAATATATATATATCGGCTCCAGAAGGTCGTAGGGTAGTTTTTGTTTTTAAATTTGTGAAAAAATAGCAGCTATCGAATGGCAATAACGCCATTTCGATTAAATTTAAACTTTTTGAAACAATTACATTTTTTCGGTACAAAAAAAATGGCGACTTTTGCGCGCTTATTTTAGCATATTAACAATCATATTACGATTCGCGCTTTATTTGTACACGAAAGTAAAAGTCTTGAAGAATTTTTAAGCCCTAAATGTCTCTAAGTGCATTTGTGTATGAATTATTGAGTTAAAAAAGCATTTTTTGCGAAAAATGCATTTTTGCAAAAACTGTCAGGAATTTTGCAATGTTTAAAATATCAACTTTTTCTACTTATCGAGGACTATACATTCCACAAGTTTCATGAAAAAGTACATATTATATATTTTTCAAAGATATAAGCAATTGAAAAAATCGCGATATTTAGCTGTTTTTTCCCAATAAAAACATTATTTATTTATTTATTAAATCGGATTAGGCGGATTAATCGGATTAAGTGTTTATCTAAGTTTATTTATCTATGTATCGGATTTATTAATTAGTCGGATTAAATTGTTTGTTTTAATAAGTTCTACAACTTTTATTTGGAACTGTTTTTGTAGGACGCATAGTTTTTTTTTTAAACGAAAAAAGGCCAAATTTGGACGCAATTTTGAATGTGGCGGCGAAATTCAGCTCGGGAAAAGTAGTTCATTCAATTCTACGGTATTTTTCCGATTTTTTTATGCATACACATGTTCGTGCTGTAACTAATTTTGGCACGTAAAAATGTGATGGGCTTGGCCTGTATAACCCCCAAGATTATCTGGGAAGTTAAGCAGCAATCGTTGCGACCAGTAACTGCATGGGTGACCGTTTGGTAAAAACGCACCGGAATGACTTTTAGGATGCCCACAGAGACCGAGAGATAAGAAGAAGATGCTGCTTTGCAGGCTGATTCCAGTTAACGAACTGTACTTTGTACAAGGTTTTCTACAGTTTCCCTGTAGATTAATGGCAATGCGAGTACCTGTAATGAAAAATGGAATTCAGTGCACACTACATACACAAAGATGAATAAAGGAAAAACCATCAGGGCAGCTTTTTGTGGATGATCAACAGGGACTTGCGTATTTCAAGGGGCAACATGGTTTGGAAAAAATGGAGGCTGAGTGCACTTGTCCGATCTTTTGACGCTATCGACCTACGAATTCCGATTCGGTGCACCTGAACGTCATTCAATGTTCTTTGCCCCAAATTTTGGGCAATTTTGAGCCATTTGCCGGCTTTGATTGGTTAGGGTAATTCTGACCCCGGATTTGGATCCAGCGGCCAATATACACACCGATGTAAGGGTAAAGTCACCTCAACCTCATTCAATGTTCTTTGACCCCCGATTTTGGTCTATTTCTGGTCGTTTTTTGATTTTTCAGCCAATTTTCTCCGGACTCCGGATTAAGGCATCGACTTATATACTGGCGGTTCAGCCTAATACACGATCCCAAGTCGATTCCCTAATACACGATCGTTTTTTTTTGTCCCGTGTAATTAATTAATACTAATTACATCCATATATTTTGATGTTATTGTTGATATTGATTAACGCTGCTAATGGAGCTGGACTGTTCAATTCCACTAGTCAGATGCTTTATTTTAAGCTCGACTCATTGAAGTAAATTGGAATGTACTTAATAAATTGTGTAATTCCTTTACACAACATTTAATTGTAAACATAATGGATACACATGATGTTGTTGACGATTCGAGTAGGCCAAAGGACAACTGATTGACCCTTTAAAACTGTGAATCATTTGATCCATAAATACTCGTATGTAATTTTTGAGACTAGAGAAGAAAACACTCGAATAGTGATCGAAATTTTTACCATTATTTTTTGGTTTCCGATTTAAATGCAATTTAAGTGTAAGTTTATATCAGGAATATATTGAAGCGTTTGGAATTTTCTAGGCCAGTCTGGAGAGCGGTGGGGGTACAGATTACATAGATAAAATATCCACTTAGGAGGTGCGTAAATTAAATAATGAGACTGTTTTTTTTTTAAATTTTCTTATTCGAATAGAATTACAATTCAGTATTGTCTCCTTTAAGGAGGAATCCTGCTTTAGGAGACTCAATAAATCGTTTTTTTTTTATTTCTTAAATCTATTCCTAATGTATCTTAGAATATGTATCTAAAGTTATAGAGGTTAATTTACAATATTTTTATAGATACAGCACTAAACGCAGTGGTGTGTCGAGCCGGTATACGGGCGCTCGGGCAGTTGGAGCTTGGAGCGCGCGCTCCTTCTCGCGGTCGAATAACTCCGAACTATACCGTGTATGTAAAGCCGACATCGGCCTGTTGTGAAAAAGGATAAACATTAGTGAGACGACAGATAAGAAACAACCGCAGACGCATCGAAGGTAGTGAGGGAATAAGACCGGTCCTCTCAACAGTAACTTCTAAAGCGCGTTTTCTCCAGTTTTTGTTTTTATGATTTTTCTAAACTGGCGGGCGAGATCGCAAGAAAACTAGACGTTCAATTAAAACAAACCAATGCTTGTTAGCTTCAGTTTTGCATTCTTTTTCTATTTGAACTAAAAAGATTGTACGAAAAAAAAATTAAACAATTTTTTAAGCAAGTTGAAACCGAGGAAATTTTGTTTTGTTTTAAAAGCACTTTTTTTTAAACCTGAGAAATATTTTAAATTTCACATTATTTTGGTTTTTCTTAGTTCATCTAGAAGAAAAATACATGAAAACTAAAATGTTCTTTGTTTTTTTTTTGTCAGAAGAAAATTACGAGCTCCATCTTTCCCTCCGATTGGAGACTGCAATGTTGCAAGATGTTGCACAAATGCGCATAAAAATCGGCAGCGTTTGAATATTTTTCTCTCGAATTTTTTTTTTTAATGTTCAAATATGCAATAAAATAATCTGAAAAGTTCGTTAGACTTGCTTATTTTTTCCTGTCCTAAAAACGCTTTTTTTTAGGCCTCCTAAAGCAGGATACTCCCTTAAAATACCTTCCTTAGGAAGGCACACAGCGCTGGAGACGCTTCTTCCATTCCTCATAGCAGTGCTGGAACTCATACACTGGATAGCCTTCAGCTGGTCGGTTACAGCCGTTTGAATGTTTTCAATGGTCCCAAAACGACGTCCTTGAGGTGACTTTTCAATCTAGGGGAAGAGAAAAAAGTCACAAGTACTCAAGTCAGGCGAATAAGGGAGGCTGAGGAGCCACAGGAATGTTTTTACTGATAAAAACTAATTTAATTAACTAATTAAATTTTGAATCAACCGGATATAACAACAAATAGTTAGTGCCCAATGTTTATCTAAAAATCGCATGTAACAATAGTTTACTGTTTATGAATAGAGCAATCAAGTGAATCAATGTCTTCGTAAGCGTTACTCTACGCTTGTTTTACCGCGAAATATTATGTTGCACAGCTAATTGACAATTTCCTCTTTCTATTCCTTCTCAACGGTTTTATTGCACACTTCATTACCTGACTCTTTGAATGTATGCGTTTATAATTAAAATAAATACATAATGTCCTGCATCTACAGCGGAATGAAACTCTCAGTGGCGTAGACAAAACTATTGTATGGGGAATATACTTATACTAATTATTTTACCAATGACTTCTTCTGTATCAATTATGTATGTTGATTCCCTGTACAAAAAAGTTATCGTTGATTACTATTGAGGAGGGTCGTGTATATCCTCCTATATCGCCCTACCCCAGTGGCTACGCTACTGTTCCCAACCGGTATTTTGTCCCCCCTCCATCCTATCACACATTAACCGACGTTTGAATAACTTAGATAATCAGTATGAGCCTGTGTGTTAGAGACCACCTTAAAGTTCAGAAACTATTTTGTACTAAAGGGATGCCTTGACTTTGATGCGGCGTTGTATTAAGCTGTTTGAAATCCCATATAATTGTTCTAGGAGGACAAAGATTAACCCTTTCTCAGGGAGTTCCTGTATTATAAATACACCATGTGCAGTATGGTATGGTTTTGTTATGGCTATACGACAAATAATGAAAAATTGATCATTTTTTTTTTGTAAAGGGTGATCCTTCCTAAGGGTAAAGACGTATTTGGGTAGATATCTTAAAAACTACTGGGCATAAAATCAAGAAATTTAGTACTCGCATAACATTTTTTCTTGCTTTATAATATGGAATTATTTGGAAATAGTTATACCAGGGCTGTGAAACGCTAGAAGGTCAGTGAGAATTTGATGACTAGTGAAATTTTAGATATTTTCGTAATACCTAAATGGTACGCTTGTCGAATTTATGTAGAATCCATCTTTCGGAGTAAAATTGAGTCGAAAAATGTTTGTATTGCTATCTAAAAAATGCATTGCTATAAATTTATGCAAGAAAATGTGGGAACCTCAATAAAGTATGTGTTAGATTTTTAATTATCATTCTTGCTCCTCAAATCATTTTATTAATTTAATGCACACATACGAGGTGTGTAAATTAAGTAATGAGACTGATTCTTTAAAAAAAATTTATTCGAATAGAATTAGAATTCAGTATTGCCTTCAAAATTTTCTTCAAAATCACTTCCCTTACAAAGCCACACAGTGCTGGAGACAGTTCTTCCATTCCTTATAGCAGTGCTGGAACTCATATACTGGAATAGCCTTCAGCTGGTCGGTTACAGCCGTTGGAATGTTTTCTATGGTCTCAAAATGACGATCCTTGAGACGATTTTTCAATTTCGGGAACAGAAAAAAAGTCAGGCGAATAAGGAGGCCGAGGAGCCACATGAATGTTTTTACTGGCTAAAAACTCGTTTACTGAAATGGCTGTGTCACAAGGCATATTGTCGTGATGCAACATCCAGTTGTTCTTCATGTTTGGTCTCACACGCATGCCCCCGAAGTTTTCAAGAACCTCTCAGTAAAAGTGTTGATGCACTGTCTGGAATGGTGGCACAAACTCCTTGTGGACCCTGGTTATCAAAAAAGCAATCTGTTGAACAGTGGTGTGATTCAAAATTACCTCTTTCCCGATCATTCTTGTCGTCAACCGACGATCTGAACGCACAAGATCCCGTATTTTATCGACATTTTCATCGGTTCTTGAAGATGGAGGCCTTCCGCTGCGTGGTTCATCTTCAGTCTACTCTCTCCCTACTGAGAATGCCTTAAGCCACCGAAAAACCTGGTCTCATGAAAAAACATTGTCTCCGTAGGCGTGTTGAAGTTCTCCAAGAGTATCTGTTGCGCCGTGTGAAGCAAAACCTGATAGCACACCGTTGCTCAAAATTAATGTCACTCATTTTAAAACGCACTAGAAGAAAAAACGGTTTACGAACACAGTCACAAAGAACAAACAAATGACTCTAACAAGTTCAAACTTGTACTGAAGGTGCATTACATATTAACCTACCGCTCTTCCAAGTCCCGTCTCCGCAATGTTGTTAGATCCGGCGCTACGTTGCCAATCTCATTACTTAATTTACACACCTCGTACATATGTCTTTTTTAATTTTCAGTTATAACACAAATTCCACATTTTTATCTTGAAACCCTTACAACCAGTTATAGGAATAAATGAACTTTACGCCTATTTTTTTCATTAAAGAAAATAGTCTCCATTCGTGTCAGTAAATAATAGGCAGGAAATATTCATTAACAGTTCATTAACAGTTGTTCCGTGAAGTCAATGACTCCGTATTAATCATACTGCAATTCTATTTTAGTATACCTGACACGTGGTATATTGTCACATATGGTTGTGAATACAATAATTGTTGTCTCAAATATACCGTATATCAGTTGCACTATAAAATATGCGGCTTTATATATCATATGTTTATACTTACATATTAATGATGACAATGAGTAAGTTGTCCATGTTTTTTTAAGCCAGTGAGTAATAGAACGCATGATTTAGCAATGTTCTATAATCACATATTGCAACGTTTTAGAATTTGCAAGTATTTTAATGTCTACAATCTACATATCTCGAGATAATGAAAACGAACAATATCCGAAAATAAAAAAATCATGGGCTTAATGCACAAAAATGTCTGTAGAGAAATAAGATAAAAGTGTCATTAGTCCTGGAGTAATGACATTAATAGTAGTATAGTAAGTAAAGTAATATTCAAGGAAAATAACTGCCAAGTTCCTGTGAGTGTTTGGTTCTTAAAGTAAAAAATTTAAATAAAATTTGATAATTTTTTTATCAAAATGTATTTTCTTTACCTTGATACGCCTAAGGAACTGCTGATATTTGTTTTTATTACCTGATAATAAATAATTGCATACAAATATAAAATCGTTTTATTTTTTAAATGTAGGTGAGCAAGTAAATAAAAGTAGAGAAGTATAATTTTATGGCAAGTGTAAAAACTAAATATATGAACTAAATATTTAAACGGGTAAAATAAGAAACTACATATGTGGTGCCTGGTATTTTCTTCATTTTGAAGAAGAAATTACTTAGATCTACCTCAATGATTGATTTATTGATCTGTAAATGAAAAAAAAACCTTACTTGAATAAATAATCGATTACTTTCTATAAGTTATTTGACTATAAAAAACACACTTTTACAACTTGGAGTGATTTAAACCGAATGTTTTGTTTTGTTTTTTTTTTATCTTAGATGCCGCAAGAACCGCTAACCTCTGAAAATGATTAATTGTAAGTAAAGTAAGTAAGTAAAAGTTGGCATTCGGCGCAGCAACACATAGACAACTCGAGCAGCATGTGATGGAGATTGTCTCAAATTGATTTGATTGCAGAAGTCCTCCACTATATGCAATACGTTGAGTAGTGCGATATAATTTCATAATAAAATATGGCAAACGTGGGAACATATAGTAGTTACTTCGTGTATTATACTTATGATGATGTATACGCCTTTGTGGCGAGTTTCGTTTTATATCTTACATGTATTTTTAAATTTAATTCAAAACTGATTTCAGAAAGACGTTATGGTTGTTTTAAAACAAAAAAAAGGGTCTGAAACAGACAGCTCAAGCCATCTCTGTCTTTGAGACTGAAAAAAAAAACGTATAGATAGCTTTGTTTATAAATAAATTTATTAAAACATTGTTAAATAAGTTGTTCAGAATTTCATTTTGGACCAACATATTAAGTCAATATTTAGCGTTTTCCATTTTTTTAACTCTGAATCATTAGTTTTTTTATCTTTTTTACTTTCAAAGTAGTTAATAGTCATTTATAGTTGCAAATCCATCATGTGAACTAACTATTTAGATTACTTTTCGATTACAAACCCTATTTTTTAAGTATTATTATTTTTGTAAATGGAAAATTATAAATCTGGTACAACTTGTATTTTTTAAAGTACGGTTCTCCATGTACAGGGTTAGTTTTTATAATTTGACTTTATTGCGAGTTTAGAAAATAGTTCTTCAGACAAAAGTTATAGAGTCTTGCATATATTTTTATAAACCGATTTAAGAAAAAACAATTGAACATCGTAAATCATAAAACTGAATCAGGTAGTGTTTTTTTTTAAATGGAACAACCCTGTATATTATTGCAAATTCTAATTCTCCGAATTTTTTTCTCAAAAATATATAACACGTCTATGTTAACTTCAATAGGTCGCCACATATTTCTTTAAATAAAAAAAATTAATAGCTTCAAATTTTTCCTATTCACTAAAAATTATTCTTGTTTTAAATAATTAGTAATAAATATAAATTATTGAAATATAGCTCAATACTATTTAAATGACAGTTGTTCTTCTTTTTTCTTTTTTCGCTCTTTTTTTTCTGGTCCAGTCGTCAAAGGTAGCTGTGATCCGTTGTCGCTAATTACTTTTTAAATAAAATATATCTCATTCTTCTGAAGCAAACATTGACAAATAATATATTTCTAAAAAGGGAAAAAATGCAGGGAATCAGAATATGCAATAATATATAGGGTGTTCCGTTTCAAAAAAAAAAAAACAAAACTGGTTCAGTTTTATGGTTTCTGACGTTCAATTGTTTTTTCTCACAACATGTTATAAAAATTAATGCAAAATTCTAAAATATAACTTTTGTTTGAGGAACTTTTTCTAATTTTAATAATAAATAATCGTAGTAACTTGCCAAACTGCGGGAAGTTTGCAGTTTTATATTGATTTTTAAATGAAATATGTCATGACCTGCTAAAGCAAACATAAACATGTTATATATTTTTGAAAATGGAAAAATTCGAGGAATCAGAATTTGCAATAATATATAGGGTGTTCCATTTAAAAAAACACAGCTTTGGATCAGTTTTATGGTTTCTGATGTTCAATTGTTTTTTCTCATATCGTGTTATAAAAACTTATGCAAAACTGTAACTTTTGTCTGAAGGACTATTTTCTAATTTCAATAATAAGCTCACAATAACTTGTCAAATTATAAAAACTAACCTGTACATATGTATATCAGTGAATTATGTATTAAAATAGCAACATAGCATACTAATAAATAAATCCAAAAAAAGCTTCAGAACATGCTTGAAAATTATTGGTTTGTATTAAAATCATAACTAGAGTAATATTAAAAAAATATGTGATTTTATTTCTGTCATGATTTATATTCTTTTCATTCTTTTTATTTGTATGTGATCATGTTATTCCAAGGCATAATAACTAATGATATTTTCATTATTATTTAATTACATTTAAATAAAATGTAAAATGCACCAAACTTCTCAAACTCTCAAATTTTTCTTTTCTTTCATAAATAAAATGACAGCCTTAACAATTCAATAAGCTTAAGAATAGAAATACTAGTCTTCTTTGCTTTTTTTGCTAGAATTAAATTATGAACATCTTTCCCTTAAATTATGAACATTTTTCGTAATTTATCATACCATTTTTCTGATTTTTTTGAGCTGTCTAATTTAGATTTTTTTTGTTTCAAAATAATCCTAATGTTTTTCTGAAACGAGTTTTCGCATAAATTCGAGATAAAAAAATCCCGCATGCTGTGTACTTTTTGGAAAACACTGTACGAACTGTATTTCCCGAAACTAAACCTTCAAACAGCAATAATATATACGAGTATTTTTATAACAACTTTCGTCTTGTAAAACTGCAAAATACGCAAGTTGTTGTGCAATGTCCAAAGACTGGGTACTTCACACTGTGGTTTTTCATCAGAATATACCTTCTCACATATCTGTTGCATAAATCTTGGGTATTCCGTGTCGTAAAATACAGAACGCTTGGACAGGTGGTGCGCAATGACCCATATTAAATTATAACTGAATTAATAATATCTTACCTTGTGTTATTTTTTTCGAGCTCGTTACAGTGACGAAAGGTCGGCGCCGTCGAGGTCGCCTAATATTTTTTTAATACGCGATTCATAATAATTATATCGAAGCTACAGCGGTGCCGGAAATTTCTCGCGAAATTAGGAATCGAAAAAATAATAATCGGAATTGTTAGCAAAGTAGCCTTTGCGAAAATACATCCTGTATTGTAATATTGAGATTTAATTACTGATCTTTTTTTTTGGCAGTGAAATACAACAGTCTGATGCCAAATTGAGGGTGGAATATTTAATAATAAGGGGTATAGGATTCTTTGGATACAATTGAGTGAGTTGAGGATACAAGATTTTTTTAGTGAAAGTGAAATAAAGAAGTTCCTCTAAAAGTTTTTAAAGTACACATGCATTTTATACAGCGCTTTCACAGTGAAATATTGTTTTACCTCCGCAACAAATTTAACAAAAATAAAATCGACGTGTGTTTGCTCCAGGCTATTAGATGTATAGTTGTGAAATATACGAGGTGTGGCTATTAAATAAGCGAACTGCTGTCATAACACTTTTTATTCGTTACCAATTACAGTAGCAACTTTTTCGCCTTCAATGTACTCCCCTTGGCGATCTCTACACCGCTCCATACGACTTTTCCATTGTTGAAAGCAGTGCTGGAAGTCCGCTCTGTCAGCTGGTTCAGAACCTCCGTCGCTTTTCTTTAACCGCTTCCACACTTTCGAATCTTGTTCCCTTCAGCGCCGATTTGACCTTGGGAAATAAAATAAAGTCTAACAAGCCCGCCGCGTCGATCAGTGTCAATGTTGTTTCGAATGTCAGCGCAAATGTTCATACTTGATTCCTTTTGTTTGGGAGTGGGGAGTATTGGCACCCTTTTTGCGCAAACTTTGCGCATGATGAACGATTCATGCAGAATCTGGCGAACACATTCTTTGTCGATTCCGGTTATTTCAGCAAGTCCTCGAATGCTTAGACGACGGTCTTCGCGGATGAATTTACCAATTTTTTCAATGTTTTCGTCCGTTTTTGACATTGAGGGCAGTCCGAGTCGCGGATCGTCTTCGGTCGTTTCACATCCCTCTTTAAACCGTTTAAACCATTCAAAAACTTCTTTCAACATTGCATAAGTTTCTGTAAAATTTTTCCCAGTTTAACAAGAAACTTGAGATTAACCCGTTGCTCCATTTGAACACTTCACATTTTTTCGACTCGTCACTGGTGCGTAGACTAATTCAAACGATTGCAGCAGTCAAACTGAGCGACCCACTGGCTTGTCCAGCGAGCTCAGGATGGGGAAAGTATCACCAGACACAGTTCCGTTAAACTTGTCGCGACACGCTCGCAACGCGCTGGTAGCAGCATCAGTTCGGATATTTAAAAGCCACACCTTGTATACAGCAAAAGTCTATAAAATATGTAAATTGCTCTTAAACAAGTAACTATATGACGATAAAATAAAACGTACTACATATATGGATTAAATCTTCGCAAAAGGCAATGAATCATACAGATTCAAATTATGTAATATTGTACGGAGTGTCCCGAATAAACCAACCAAGAAAAGTTTCTTTAATATTAATGAAACTCCGAGTGAAACTCGGCAAATTTGTAGAGGACATACAATTATGCGACACACATTATTTTGGAGGCCCATAAGGTCAGTGCGGGGGTGAAATGGGGAATTAAATTTCTTTCAAACATCCTTCCTGTTTTTGGTTTTATGATTTTAATCTAATTAATCACCCTCTCTAATAATTCCACCGGCCGCCACTGGTAGATATTAAATACTGTCTATTACATTATGACGTACCTACGTTTCTGTGTATGCACTTTGTTAAACAATTAGATAGGCGCTGTAATTAACGAAGATTGTATTAAAAAAAGCTTTGTGTGCATGAAATAAACTGACCTTGAAGTAAGTTTGGGGAGTCGACCTTGTGGATTCCCTTGTAGTTTAAAAAAAATAATGCACGTAATCTTGTCAAGAAATGACAAGAGTAGTTGATGGTAATGGATAACTAGAACGACAAGGAATTCCGAGAAATGATTAACACAAATTACAATATGGGCGTGATTTTTTAACCTAAGTATATTGTTGATTAAGCGAGTGTTTCTTTCAGTTAGCGCTCATAAGTTATGCATATGTGTATAATTCTGATGCAAGGTTTCCACATTGTTATAGAATATGCACAGAGTAACATATTTCAGAATCATGACAGAATTTCAAATACATACCTACATTATAAAACACATTCTTCAGTTCAGTTTTGTTATACACTAATAGAAAAAATTAAAGGGTCAAAAAAATATTCCGAATTTTTAGTGATTTTTCAGAATGCTGTATCTCAGTGAAAAATGGTCTTATCGAGGTCAAAAGAAAAGCATTTTGAAGCCTCAAGTTTCTAGTTTTGAGATATTTCGGCGAACAAATTTTTAGAGCTACATGTTTCGCGCAATTTTAGGAAAAGAAAAAGTCCATGATCCTGAAAAAATTTTTCTAACTTAGCCATGGTATGGACTGGATAGCTTGTTTATTCAGCTTCAATTTGCTTTTTTTAAAATCTGGATACGACCATTTGTTGCTGAGATATCGAACTTTAAATCAAAAAGGACCCTTTTGTCTTTGATCGACGATATCTCCGCAACCAACAGTAGCACAGAAAATCTAATTGATGGTTATTCAGAATATCAACGGCTGAAATTCAAATCTTCATGAAATGACTAATGTTGCGTGTGCCTTTTACAGTTGAATATACTCCCAAAAACCATGCAAAGTTACATTACGATCTAACGAACCGTTTTTTTTGTTGCAAACGGTCAAACTTTGGAAAAAAAATACTTTCATATTACAAATACTTATTTAATTACTTATTAAAAAGGGTCACGTTTTTTGAGCTTAAACATGTCTTAATCATGGCTAAAGTAAAAAAAAATTCTAGCTTACTCATAATTGTTTCCGCAAATACCGTTGAAATTTACAAAAAAAAATTCAAAAAAATTTTTTTTTCGAAAATTGAAATTATTTTCATGAACATTACCCAAAGTGTACCACGTGGATGTAGGCGCATTGAAGAATTTTTTTTTTTTCGGAACTTCGCATATAAATAGAAAATAGATATATATTTTGAATTCGGGCGCATTGACGAATTATTTTTCCGGAACTTCCTCGCACATTTATTCAAAGAATAGTACGTAGAACGTACTTTCTGGTGGGTGTGAGAAAAAATCGTATATGCACCACGAGAAACAAGTAGGCTGTGTACTTCCGGCGAGTAGTTTGCGCCCGAGCATCCCTAAGTGCATAATATATAATTCTCATGATTTCATCATGAGCACCTCAACACCGGAAAAAAACCTCATTTTGAGGTTAGAACGACAAATAATTTTTTACTCAGATATAACGCATTTTTATGAAAAATATTGAGAGGACATTTTCCATCAGAATTCTAACATACGTAAAATATGACTGTAACTTTTCCGTTTTCAAATTTTGAATTTTCAAGAATTATGTCCGCCATATTGAATCCGCCATCTTTTATTTCAGACTTTTTTTCACCAGGAATAACTCAAAATGTTACTAAAATATGAAATGACATAGGAAAAGTATAATTACAAACTCCTATTTACTTTTTATAATTAAAAATGCGCCATTTCTTCAGAAATCCGGCCGCCATTTTGAATCCGCCATCATTGAAAATTGAAAATTTAGTCAAATATATTCTGTAGTATTGTTTCGATTGAGGAAAATGACTGTGGATCAAGAAAAACTTACAATAACATTATTTTCTCGTTAATACTAGAGAAAAATTCATATTTCCTGAGATTTTATGCAATGTCTGCCATTTTGAAAAGAGTCAGTTGAGGTCGGCAAAAAAAATCCTAATCTCAACTCCAACTATTGCCTCCACCTCCCTCCATAATCCGGAGTAGGTTAGAGTACTTTTTGGACTAAAAAAAATATAAAAAAAGGATCCTAAAATTTTCAGTATTTTTCTCCATAAAGTCCGCCATTTTTTTTTTCTAGAGCATTCAATCACAATCACACCCCGGAAATCGAAAGATCACATCCGAAAAAATTCGGATAAGTGGTTTTTATTCAGTGAATTCATTAATTTCCCTTCGAGATTGACGCTCCAAAAAGGACGAAAAATTGTGTCCGTTTATGCGTTAATGGGTTAAATACAAACGGTTCTTGTGTACAACAAATCTATTTTTAATAGTTTCAAGCTCCTATGTAACTCGTGAAATAAAGTCCAAAGAAACCGAGATCCCAATTCAAGGAAATCCTTTTCTCAATATGTCTAATCCACAACTACTTATCCATTTCTAATCTCCTCACAGCTGCTCCTGATAGCTGACCTACACGCAGCGCTGGTATGCGACATTCATTTCTCGTTTTCAGGGTCAAGAGTCGTTATCAGCCTCAGTTCGGTATAGGATAAGCCAGGCGAGACGTCGCTTCGTCGACATGATATTTCCATGAGTTTCTTTCTGGCATTACTTCTGCATGATGAAATGCGGATTATCGGCGGCGCAGTTTGATATTACCGATAGAATTGCACAATGCGGAGATTACATTGTGTAGCAATGACCAACAATCGTTTGCGTTCAATATTCCAGTAGGCAGGGAGCTAAAATCATCGAAAAGTGTTCTTGAAACTAATAGGGCTAGTTTTGATGGTCTCCCATGTATTTTTTTGCACAGAAGACAATGCGCGGGGTCCGTCGAGCTGAAACCGTCCCCTAATTTTTTAAATTAACACTTTGCGAAAAAAAACGTCTTTTTTTCACATTTTCGCTTATACTCCGTTCCTTGGCATACTTTATATACATAGCATATGCATTTAAGAAGTTGTAGCCTATTGAATTTCCAAAATTTTAAGCCCAACCCGAAGTCTCCAAGTGCTATTGTTAATGCAAATGACTGCCGACGTTGAAAAAGTGCTTTTTTTACAATTTTTTCACTTACTTTCAAGTCGAAAGTAGGGCGACTATGATCACGAAATTTCTTAGAGGGACTGCTATTTGTAGTATGAAACATTACAAAAAAAATTCAGCTCGATCGTTTAATCGCTTTTCGAGTAATTAACGATCGAATTTTTTTGCAAGCCTTAATTAACAATGACGCCATTTTTATTGTGTTTACGATATTAACCGGGTTGGGCTAGAAAAATCATAAATCTAATCAAGTTTGCGAGACTTTTTGAGATTTTGAAAATATTAATTTGAGCCAGTTTTATAACGTTTTCTACGCGACTACCGTTTTTGACGCGACGTACATATATATTGTTTTAGCGTTGCCGCTTCGAAATTCTTGGAATTGTGACTACAATACTGACGCCCATTTTTTTTAAATACGCGTCTTGAAGCGTACTTTCAAGATACATGTATACGTCGCATCAAAAAATGTAGTCGCATAGAAAACGTTATAAAACTGGCCCAAATTAATATTTTTCAAAATATCGCAAACTTGAAGAGATTTATGATTTTTCTAGCCCAATCCGGTTGTTAATTAAAGCTTGCAAAACAATTCGATCGTTAATTGCTCGAAAAGTTATTAACGGATCGAGCTGATTTTTTTGTAACTTCATACTACAAATAGCAGTCCCTCCAAGAAATTTCATGATCATAGTCGCCCTACTTTCGAAGTAAAAAAATAGTGAAAAAAAGCACTTTTTCAACTTCAGCAGTCATTTGCAAGGTAACAATAGCACTTGGAGACTTCGGGTTGGGCTTAAAATTTTGGAAATTCAATTGGTTACAACTTCTTAAATGCATATGCTATATAAAATATGCCAAGGAACGGAGATATAAGCGAAAATCTGAAAAAAAGACTTTTTTTTTCACAAATTGTTTAAAAAATTAGTGGACGGTTTCAGCTCTACGGACTTCACGCATTGTGATCTACGCAAACAAAAATTCATAGGGAACCGTCAAAACTAGCCCTATATGTTTCAAGAACACATAAAAGTTTCTGCCTACTGGAGAGCAAGCTCAGCGTTAAATTCTGCGATGTTTTTCAGATATTATAAATATACTTTTAACGAATGGTTTCGATCGATCACCCTGTATGTATAATACATCAATGTTTAATCAATTGATATGTCAGTTTCCTTTATACCAGCTTTGTTCCAAAATTTGTAAACTCGTTTTAAAATAGACAGTGTCTCAACAGAAACCTAAAAATAATATAAACCATGAAATATGTGACGAATATTAAGAAAAAACCGTATTTTTCGATTTTTTAAAAAATCGGTCTCTGAGACCGAAGTTTGAGAAACATTATTTTTTCTCTTCTACGCCCGTCCCCGGTGGGGGCGGCGCATTGTGACAAAACTGTAGTGTTTTACCCAAACCACTCTAGAAATCGTAAAAATGGAAATTTTAAGATGCTTTTTTTTTTTAGATGTTCGTTATGAATTTCTCCATAAATTCCTCTAGCCGAATTTTTTATTTACACACCCTATATTTGATTATTTTAACCTAAATACGTATTTATATTGAACGATATAGGTTTTTCTAATGAAAAACAGTGTCAAGGTCTCAAATGTATAAGTATTTTTTACTTTTTAATTCCAAAATTTCGTTTTACAAATAGCCAAATGATTTGTCAAATGACATTATCTGATTTCTTTTTTTTTATTGTTTACAGAGCTGCCAAATCTAATAAAATAAACGTATTTCTTAAGTTATACAGAAAAAAAAATTAATTTTAAATAAAATACATACTATAATATATTTTCACTTTCTATTTACGTAATTTATACTGAAATTTAAATATGAGAGCTGTCAAAAGAACTGTCAAATTACTTAAGATGCCATTTATTTATTATTTTCAATACTTAAAGTGCTTAACAGTTCATTTTCTAAGGATTTAAGGAATAGTGGGCAAGGAATGAATAGCAAATATTATATTATGTTAGATGACAGCTGTCAAAATGTCTATCAAAATAAAAAATAAGCATGGGTATCCTGCATCATTACAAAATATTCTTATTTCTACACAAAAAAAGTTATAGAACTTGATTTAATTTAAATTAGTTCCGTAATTGATATTTATTTAATCTTTATACTGTTGGTAGTTGTCAATTTTTCAGTAAACTCAATGAAAAAACTATTTGTTAAGTATTTTTAAATTTTAAATTAGTTTTGCCCCACTGCGCGGCGTATACGATAAAGTATTAAACCGCAACCCAAAAAAATAATATAAACTGTAAAATATGTGACGAATCTTAAGAACAAAACAATGATTTTCAACTTTTCGAAAAGTCGGTCTCTGAGACCGAAGTTACGGAAACGTTATTTTATCTCTACGTGAGTTCGCCCTACGAAGTTCATTTTCTAAGGATTTAAGGAACAGTGGGCAAGGAATGAATAGCAAATAATATATTATGTTAGATGACTGCTATCAAAATATCTGTCAAAATCAAAAATAAGCATGTGTATACCGCATTATTACAAAATATTCTTAAGTTTCCACACAAAAAAAGGTTATAGAACTTGATTTAATTTAAATTTGTTCCGTAATTGATATTTATTTAATCTTTATACTATTGGCAGTTGTCAATTTTTCAGTAAACTCAATGAAAAACTGTTTGCTAAGTATTTTAAAATTTTAAATTAGTTTTGCCCCACTGTGCGGCGTATACGATAAAGTATTAAACCACAACCCAAAAATAATATAAACTGTAAAATCTGTGACAAATTTTAAGAACAAAACAATGTTTTTCAGCTTTTTTTGAAAGTCGGTCTCTGAGACCGAAGTTACGGAAACGTTATTGTATCTCTTGTACGCCCGACGAAGTTCATTTTCTAAGCATTTAAGGAACAGTGGGCAAGGAATGAATAGCAAATAATATATTATGTTAGATGACAGCTATCAAAATATCTGTCAAAATCAAAAATAAGCATGTGTATCCCCGCATTATTACAAAATATTCTTAAGTTTCCACACAAAAAAAAGGTTATATAACTTGATTTAATATAAATTAGTTCCGCAATTGATATTTATTTAATCTTTATACTATTGGCAGATGTCATTTTTTTCAGTAAACTCAATGAAAAAACTATTTGTCAAGTATTTTTAAAATTTAAATTAGTTTTGCCTCACTGCGCGGCGTATACGGTAAAGTATTCAACCGCAACCCAAAAATAATATAAACTGTAAAATATGTGACGACTTTTCAACAACTTTTCGAAAAGTCGGTCTCTGAGACCGAAGTTACGGAAACGTTATTTTATCTCTTGTACGCCCGCTCCCGGCGGGGGCGGCGTATCCTAGGAAGGTATTAAGTCGCAACTCTGACCCGGTGCGTGTGTGTATGTTGCAGGGACGGCGGCGGAGACGGCGGAGAGAGGCGCGTGGGGTCGCGGCGCGCGCCCAGTCTGCGCCTAGCGAACGGCCGGGGTGGCAGCGGCCCAGTCCGAGGAGGAGATCCGCTCGCCGCCACCGCCACCGCGCCGCCTCGCCAAGGATGACTCGATCAAGATCAGCATCGAGAACACCAACACGTGCACCGACTCGCTGGTGACGGCCCTCGACGACGAGACCCTCCTCATAGCCGACTACCTGTCGAACGACATGAACTACAAGGGCAGCGGCAAGGTGCACTTCGGCGTCGACGATGTCTCGCTGTACGGCACGCCGAAGGAGGAGCCGGGCCCGACGCCGCTGGGCTCGGCGGAGGCCGGCAAGCAGAGCTTCATCAAGAACCAGCTGCAGGCGCTCTTCCAGCCCACCGACAACAAGCTGGCGATGAAGCTGTTCGGCTCGAAGAAGGCCCTCATGAAGGAGAGGATCAGGCAGAAGGCCGCCGGACACTGGGTCATACATCCGTGCTCCAGCTTTCGGTGAGTCGTTAATCATTTACATAGCCGTGAGGTTACTGCAAATATCTCGCAACAGTCCAGTAGGCAGAGACTTTTATGTGTTCTTGAAACATGTAGGGCTAGTTTTGACGGTTTCCTATGCATTTTTTTTTGCGTAGAACACAATGCGCGGGGTCCGTAGAGCTGAAACCGTCCGCAATTTTTTTAAATTAACAATTTGTGAAAAAAAAAAGTCTTTTTTTCACATTTCCGCTTATATTTCCGTTCCTTGGCATATTTTATATAGCATATTCACGCCAACTAAGTGAGGGTGAGAAAATACAAACTTCGTTTCGAAAAAAAAATTAAAAAGAAGGTTGCAATGGTTTTCGATGTTTTTTTGCGTAGAATACTATAAAAATATTTTCAAAATTATTGGGAGCAGTTTTCACCCTTATTTTGAGGATTGAAAGTTTAAAATCGAAATTTCGAAAAGTATGACACGATTTTTTTTTCAATTTTTTTAAATTCCTTTCTTTTTTTTGTACTTTCGATTAATTTTTAATTCATAATGGGCGTCGATAATATATTCCAAGGTTTTTGGTGTCGCTGATTACGAATCTAACGTCAGATTTTCAAAAAAACAAAATGGCGGAACCAGTATGGTAGTCAACTTTTAAAAAATGGCTAAATTTTGATATTTAAAAAATACCATCGTATTCTACGGGAAATTGTCTACGTTAGATTCGTAATCAGCGACCTCAAAAACCTTGGAATATATTATTTACTTAACATTTACTATCTCACAGGATGAAAAAATACGCTAAAACCACGTTTTTTCACCTTTAGGCCGTTTTTTGGGCCAGTTCCTGGTCGACGCCCATTATGAATTAAAAATTAATCGAAAGTACAAAAAAAAAAGAAATAAAAAAAATGAAAAAAAAGTCATACTTTTCGAAATTTCGATTTTAAACTTTCAATCCTCAAAATAAGGTTGAAAACTACCCCCAATAATTTTGAAAATATTTTTATCGTATTCTACGCAAAAAAAACACATCGAAAACCATTGCAACCTTCTTTTTAATTATTTTCATTTTCTTACCGAGAAAGATTGAAATTTTAGAGTCGAAACGAAAATTTGTATTTTCTCCCTCATCATCCCTCTCCTTGTGGCTCAAAAAATCTAAAATTTTAGGGAAGTTAGTTTTTTAGCAAGTACTATCGATTGTGATATGTTTCAAACAGAAATTTTTTTGACCTCACTTAGTTGTCGTGAAATGCCCCATATGTATTTAAATTGTAGCCTATTGAACTTCTGAAATGACTGCTGAAGTTGAAAGAGTGCTTTTTTTTCACTATTTTTTTTACTTCGAAAGTAGGGCGACTATGATCATGAAATTTCTTGGAGGGACTGCTATTTGTAGTATAAAGTTATAATGAAAATTTCAGCTCGATTCGTTAATAACTTTTTGAGTAATTAACCATCGAATTTTTTTGCAAGCCTTAATTAACCGTGACGCCATTTCTTTGTTTAGTGTACGATATTGACCGGGTGGGACTAGAAAAATCATCAGTATTTTCAACTTTGCGAGACTTTTTAAAATTTTGAAAAATATTAATTTGGGCCAGTTTTATAATGTTTTCTACGCGACTATCTTTTTTGACGCGACGTATATATTGTTTTAGCGTTGCCGCTTCGAAGTTCTCGGAATTGTGACTATAATATTTTGACACCCATTTTTTTTTAAATACGCGTCTTGAAGCGTACTTTCAAGAAAGTCAAAAAAAGGCAGTCGCGTAGAAAACGTTATAAAACTGGCCCAAATTAATATTTTTCAAAATCTCAAAAAGTCTCGCAAACTTGAAGAGATTTATGATTTTTCTAGCCCAATCCGGTCAATATCGTACAATAAACAAAGAAATGGCGTCATTGTTAAGGCTCGAAAAAAATTCGATCGTTAATTACTGGAAAAGTGATTAACGGAGCGAGTTGAATTTTTTTTGTAACTTCATACTACAAACAGCAATCCTTCCAAGAAATTTCATGATCATAGTCGTCCTACTTTCGAAGAAACAAATAAGAAAAAAAAACAATTTTCATTCAGTCATTTGCAAATTAACAATAGCATCTGGAGACTTCGGGTTGGGCTTAAAATTTAGGAAATTCATACAACTTCTTAAATGCATATGCTATATAAAACATGCCAAGGAACAGAGAAATAAGCGAAAATGTGAAAAAAAGTGTTTTTTTTTTTCACAAATTGTTAATTTACAAAAATAGCGGACGATTTCAACGAATTTTTTATTACCCAAAAAACGACATTCACAATATTCAAAATAAGTGTGATTTTTACAAACAAAGCATTTGCGTTTTGTTTTTCTAAATGTACATGTGTTCAACTATAAAATTCCGCAAGAACTTTATTTTTACATAAAATTTTGATAGAGATATGACTTTTTTTCCGATTTTGCTGCATATATATTGTAATTACAATTTTTTTTTTATTAAAAATCGCTAAAAAAACGATTAGACCTTAACAAAGGATCTTCAATAAGTATACAAGAATTTTCAAAAGTTCCTTTTAGACCCTGTGTACAGACGGTGTCTCAAAATTTATGTGTACAGACGAAGGGTTAAAGGGCAGTACAAAATGTGTTGTAGTTATTCTTGTTATTCTACTAACTTTGTATTATTCTTGTTATTCTACTAGTTTGATCAAATATGGACTTAAGAGTTTTTGCAGTACGCCCACGAACAGTCAGCCGCGAAAGTCATCATACAACCACTTTTTGAAGGTGTTGATTATGTTTTGATATCAACGTTGGTTGTTGCGGTGCTGATAGGATTGCCACGTTGTAGCTTGTGGAATTCTGCGTCTAACAAGCCTAAGTTGAGGGTGATACGTCGATTTTGTGAAAAGATATCGCTAAGGAAGTAAATTTGCGATGTTTTAAAAAAGACCTGAATAACTCCGAACATTTTAAATGCTTTTTAAAGTTCTTGGACTCATATACATGGGAAACAGATTTCTAGATACGAAAAAATCTAAAATTGAACGAAAATTATCATAAAAATTCCAAAAAGCTCTATACATCACACATAACTAAAAAAATTAACGGACTAATATCTCTCTAGAATTCGCTGTGTTTTATAAACATGCCATTAACAGTGATTTTACGGAAACTATAGTAAAAAAGATTTCGATTAATCTAGAAATGTTTGTACTAGGATTATGTATTAAGAAATCACAGCACCGTAGCTTGTGAAATTCTGAAAAAACAAAAAAATATCACAAAAGTCACAAAAAGCCCTGTACATCATATAGTTCTAAAAAGAAAATAAAGGACTAATATCCCTCTAGAACACACTGTGTTTTATTGATGGTAGAGTTTTGAATTTTTATGTTTTCAATTCAACCAGAAATATTTCATGTCTAGGACATTTTTCAAAAATGGCTCAATTAGTCAGATATGTAGATACTCTGAAGGTTTCCGTTTAATATGAGTCCAAAAACTTATTCACAAAAGGACTTATTCACAATTTAAGGAGTTATTCACAATTTGTTGACATATCGTCTTCAACTTCGGCTTATTAGACGCAGAATTCTATATCAGAAGCAAACACTGATAAATCAATAAAAAAAACTCAAAACTTATAACGTACAAAATTTATCAGAATTTTGCTGACCCGATATAGCGAACTCGACTGATGTAGCGAACTCGTTGCTGACCGTTCGTTTTTAGCCTACTCTACCTGTGTGTGCCATACTATTCCATATTATTATGGAGCAATAAAGTATCTAAAAGGTATCTAAAAGTATCTAAAATATCTAAAAGGTGATAAACTATTATTATTATTATTATTAACGGCTATCGTCGGGTACGATAGCTATTTTTGTGGCCTTCAAACACCACGAGGGATGATAAACAAAAAATTGCATACAGTATTCGAAGCTTATAATTGCGTGAATAAGTACACACTATATTCTCCAGACAATGCGGCGCCTTTCATTTGAATCGTATTCAATGTTACACTTGTCGGTAGTTTGTACTTCCTAAAAGGCTGCCACGGACGACGTATCTGATGCCATAAATAAAACATTTCGCTTGTAAAGCAAACTATATTGTACCGTGCCAAATTTCAAACTCCTTTATGTTATTTTGGCTATACCACTGCGCTATATGAAAATTATTGTTATGGAAAAGTTGCAAATATTACTACAATTTTCCTTGTACAAAAATTGTCGGAAGAAAATTAAATTTTTGTTTAATCCTGGGCATAACTCAACTATGCTGTAGAAGTTTTAAATGTACTGCCTATAATTGTCAGCCTTGTTCTTGTACTACTGAACACTTAATTCTGGAAATCCTAGCCTAACACTAAACCTTGAATCACATTTGAAACTAAAGAGACATCCAAAAAAACCGTCATCAAATCTGGCTATGAACGAGAGAGATGGAACTAGAGATCATGTCGAAGCCTTTCGGTCATGTCCAACTTTTGACAAGTGGCTGTCACAATTGTAAAATAAATACTTAATGGCTGTCACATAATGTAACAGCCTTGACAATTGAGGAGCCTGTTGCAACAACGATGCAGCTCATTTTCAACGCGTGATGAGGTTAGCTGGTTATAATTTCGATAAAAATATTGGGCGTTATTTAACGCAAATTCCACACATCTCAGCGCATGGAGTATATATACTGACATATATTATACTGAGCTGCGTCGAATTTGCGTTAAATAACATCTAATATTTTTATCGAAATTATAAGCTATATAGCCTTGTCACGCGTTGAAAATGGAGCTGCATTGTTTTTGCAGCAAGCTCCTCAATTAAATAAGGTTATAAATTTAAAATAGAAGAATAGAAATACTAAATAGTCTTTTTTTGCTTGGTCAACTTTGATGACTTTTCTTTTATGGTTGGTTAGAATTCGTGTGAAATGTACTACAGAACATATGTAAGCTTTGGGAGCATTTTCCATAACTTGACGTACCGTTTCACCGTTTTGCACCGAGCCACAACTTTTTTTCTTTCTTTCCACACTCCCTGTACAGTCCAAGTACAGTCTTCGAAATAATACGTCCATGTTCTTTCCACTTTCCGGCAGTTTTTGAAGTAGGACGTTAGCACAAACGTTTTTTATTGTTGTATAAACATCATTTTAAGGAGTTTTCCACAGATTCTACACAAACCGTTTTGAATTAAAACTTTTTAACTTTGACAGTTTGAAAGCTGACAAAGGCCAGATCTAGAAACGATAATTTTAATCCTATACCAATGAAATACATATGAGGTGTGTAAATTAAGTAATGAAACTGATGTTTTTAAATTTATTTATTCGAATAGAACTACAATTTAGTATTGCCTCCTTCAAAATAACTTCTTTGGGAAGCCACAGCGCTGGAGACGTTTCTTCCGTACCTCATAGCAGTGCTGGAACTCATATATTGGAATAGCCTTCAGCTGCTCGGTTACAGCCGTTGGAATGTTTTCTATGGTCCCAAAATGACGTCCTTAGAGGTGATTTTTCAATCTCGGGAAGAGAAAAACGTCACAAGGACTCAAGTCAGGCGAATAAGGAATATGAGGAGCCACAGGAATGTTTTTACTGGCTAAAAACTCGATACTGATATGGATGTGTCTTGCTTTTTTTGGGTCTTGGAGAGCTTGAAGTGTGCCATTCCATGCTTTGGCGTTTGGTTTCCGGTTTGGTCGTACTCAAACACCCAAATCTCGTCACCAGTAATGACACGTTCTATAAAATGGGGATCATTTTCTATCGATTCCAAAAGTCAAGACACCTTTCTTTCCTGCTGTCCTTTTGTTCCTGCGAAAGATTTTTTGGAATTATTTTTGCGCAGATTCTTCTCATCCCCAGGTCGTTCAAAATCTGATGACCAGTGGTTTGATTCAAATTTAACTCTTCCTCGATCATTCTTGTCGTCAACCGACGGTCTGAACGCACAAGATCCCGTATTCTATCGACATTTTCATTGGTTCTGTAAGATAAAGGACTTCCGCTGCGTGGTACAGCTTCAGTCGACTCTCTTCCTTCTGAGAATGCCTAAACCACCGAAAAACCTGAGCTCTTGAAAAAACACTGTCTCCGTAGGCGTGTTGAGGTTTTGGAAAAGTATCCGTTGCGTTGTTTCCACACTCTGAAGCAAAACCTGATAGCACACCGTTGCTCAAAATTAATGTCACTCATTTTTAAAACGCACTAGAAAAAAAAACGGTTTACGAAAACAGTCACAAAGAACAAACAAATGCCTCTAACTGTACTGAAAGTGCATTACATGTTGACTAACCTACCGTCCTTCCAAGTCCCGTCTCCGCAGTGTTGCTAGATCGGGGCGCTACGCTACCTTTCTCATTACTTAATTTACATACCTTGTACGTTTGAATTGACAAAGCTTACGTTAAGGTAAAATTTTGTCGAACACTCGTTATTCACATCTGTAAATTTTCTAACAGCGAATTAGCGGGGTATGCAGGGAGCCTTTTATTTCATATTCCGTTTCAGCTAATAAACAGAAATGAAATGCGTACAGTACCGTGCGTCGTAATTAACGTTCATCCTCAGTAATTAGCAGATTTCATAATTTAATTCGGCATTATTTGCGCTTTACGCTTGATTAACTCTTCAAACGCGAACTGAAACATTTTGCTCGCGGAACGACACGGCCACAAGCTGGGGTGTTTGAAAGCAAAATCGGCGGTATAATCGATTAGTATGGGTTAACTTAATAAGCTAATATGCAAAGTGCATTTGGAAGAGCGTGTCTCAATTTTTCACGCCCATTGTTACAATAGATCTATGCGTAGCTGTTTAAAAGCTGGTCACGTGCCGTGTTTTATAAAAACTTTAAATTTCATAGTTCCTTAAAATACTTATTATTTCAAGTCGTAATATAAAATGGAATTTGTATTACATGTATAGATCATTATTTTATAAAAAATTAAATTAATTATTTTGTTTGTATAATTTATATACATGTACTATAAATACCGTATGTATTCTTAAAGTGGTAGCGAGACAAGAAAAAGGAACGGAAGTAAGACCTAGGTGAAGGATAGAGTAAAACATATATAATTGTGGGGCGATTCGCCTTTGTCGGCGATTTTGTATAATCCCTCTTTCAATGATAACATTGATAACCGAGCCAAGGACTAGAGTAGGAGCAGTTCGCTCTGATTTGTGACAACTATTTAATTAACACTAAGGTCTATTTTACTTTTTTATAAAATGCACCTTTAAACTAACACTTTCAGACATAAATGCAGTAAAGGATAAAAGGCTGAATGATTTTATATGAAAAGACAAACCTATAAACTATAAACTATAATTACGAGACTATATAAAAAAGGGAAATATAAAAGAACAGATATAAATGGGATAAGGATTTTCCAACGCTCAGACAGCGTGGGATTTCTACAGTTCTATTTCTACCGCAGGCAATAAAATATAAAATAACTTTCTGCTGTCTTTGTAACCAAGGTGAGTTTATCATTAGTTGCGAAATATTTTAGAAACGAAAGAAGGGGCTGTTTACTTGGAAAACGTGGAAATATTTTGTTTTGGGGTAGTAATGATTCCATAGGCAGCTGTTTTTGTTAGGAGTATTCCGTTTTTCAGTTTGAAGTGTAATTAACTTTGTATTTATTTTCTGAAAATAAGTTTGGCCATGCTAGCAAATATATTAACAGAGGAGAAAGTAATTAACAAGTTTTAATTACTTTTTACTTAATATGTACTATCATATCTGAAGTTGGTTAAGTTGTTAATAATTTCCTTATGAAAGCCAATATATACGGAGATGGCGTAATACATTTTCCATGAAAAGTGTAGCGGAACTCTGGTATTACACAATTTTTTTTAGTACCTATATAGTCTTGTGTCATGTATTTGACTATATGTACAAGTATAAACAATATACCGGGTGTACCAACTAAGATGATTTCTTCCATAACGCTGTCAGTATAGATTTCGTCAGAACAGAAGAAAAACAGTATAAATAAAAGTCGCCTAATTACGCCAGGTAATATAGCAGAAAAGTGCTCAGTTTTTAAAAAGAGTCCTGAATAAGGTTTCTCGGCGCGATAATTAGGTAAAAAATAGTGGAAATGGATTGTGTATGTTTTGGATAAAATCGGTATGTAGGAACCTTAGTAAAAAAATCCATAAAAGTGCCGGAAACCGGTTTTTTGCGGATTAAGGGACGAAAAATATTTTTTTTCGTAAAACAAAAAATAGCACGTTGTAGCTCTTGAAAAAATGAAAAAAATTAGTTTTTGGTGATCAAAATCGGTTCAGAAGTTTTTGCAGAAAAAAATAAAAACCGCATAAAAATGCCCATTTTTTGAAATCGAATTACAAGGCTTCTAATAGTCGCAGAAACTTCTGCTTCGGCTTAAATTGTAGCTTTTGGTCGTGCATATCTGCAGTAAAAATTTCATGCAAAAATAATACAAACTTTTTTGCATAAATCGAAAAAAAACTAAAAAAAGGTCGTTTCGAAAAACGGCTTGACCAAGCCGAAAAATGGTCGTAGAGTATTTTTCCTGGACTTAAATTACTCGTTATTCAATTCCCTACAAATCCATTATCGTGACTTGTGGGAGAGGTTCTTTCAATCGGCTGAAAACGCGTTTGAAAATCAAGCGTCGCGTTGCTTCGAGCGCTCGGGTAAGCGAGTGAGAGAGTGGGGGAGAGGCTTCCCCCACCCACGCGTCCACTTCCCTTCATATGCAAAAAGTTCTTATTATTTTTGCATGAAATTTTTACTGCAGATAGGCACCACCAAAAGCTACAATACGACAAAAAGCAGAAGCTTCTGCGACCATTAGAACCATTGTAATTCGATTTAAAAAAAATGGGCATTTTTCATCGGTTTTTATTTTTTTGTGCTAAAACTTCTGAACCAATTTTGATCACCAAAAACTCGTTTTTTTTTCCTTTTTTTCAAGCGCTACAGCGTGGAATTTTTTTGTTTTACGAAAAAAAAATTAGTTTTCGTCCCTTAATACTGCAGCAAAAAAAAACGGTTTTCGGCACTTTTATCGATTCTTTTACTAAGGTTCCTACATACCGATTTTATCCAAAACATACACAATCAATTTCTACTATTTTTTACCCAATTATTGCGCCGAGAAACCTTATTCAGGACTTTTCAAATAATAAACTATCTAGCCTGGACTAAATATGATGTGCTGCATATAAGCAAAATAATTGTAATCATATAGCCCCATTTCATATAAATATATTTATACATTTTCGAATCAATAATCTATTATTTTACAAGTTTTGGAAAAAAAGTTTACGTCATTTAATTAAGCATTTAACGGTGTACCTAAGTTTATGGATCATTCCATAAAAAAGTGAAGAATGTATATGTTCCAGTATTTTCAACCCCGTTTAACGTATAACACTTTGCAAGAACGAAGATGATGCAGTGGAACGAAACGTCCAAACCGCAGGTCTGTAACTTTTGTGGTTTAGATGCTATGTAGAAATATAACACTAGCATCGTGATATTTTTTAAAAACCGTTGAATATCTCCAAAATGGTGGGTTCTAGGTACCATATATGGTTGGTATGGTAAAGTCGAAAATTTGGTGGGATATTCAAAAATGTACAAACATATACAGAGCGTTCCATATAAAATAACAAAGCTGTGTAGCAGCTGTTATGAAATGGAGCACTCTGTGTGATTAGAAATATGCTACTTTTATTTCAAACATTGTGTTCATAAATTTACAGTAACAGAGATATGAACGAAACCGTCTTAGTTGGAACACCCTGTATATTCTAAACCTTATTTTAGGAGGTTAAAAGGTTTTAATACCTGGTTCGTCGCCGCAGGCACGCACAGTTAATTGTACTGCCAAAGCATGCTAAATTATGTAGCAAAATTATAACTTGGTAATAATTTTACGGTTGGTATCTGCGATAACACATGTTATCCCACAGTCTGATGGGAGAAATAAAAAAAAATCACGTCCGTCGGTACTGTAATGGACGACAATGATTATTATAGGTCTAGTTTCAAATGAAGGGTATACGTTGAGATCACGAAAACTACACGTAGAAAAAAGATTTTGTAGTTTCGAGACAAGCATTTTTTCGGGTTTACGTATTTAATGGAAAATATCTTGTTTGAAATATGTAAAATTAATAATGCAGTGCTTTATCAATGAAAGAAACAAAAATTCGGACAGGCCGATTTTTTTTTATTTAAATAAGGTATTTTAGATAAAAATTATTTTAGAAAAATATTTTTTTCTAAATAGATACACTGAAGATTTCCCTTTAACATGAGCAAGTACTTTGAAAATGATTTAATATTTTGGAGTTACATAAGCACCTAATAGCGGCCACTTTAGGCCCTAATAGTAATTTTTCCTGTTATATTCAAAACCAACCCTTCGTTCCCTAAGTCACCCCCCTGAAGCAAAAAATAAGATTAATTTTCATATATTATCTTCAGGATTATATTATATATTATATATGAAGATTATTTTATCTTCAGGAATGAACCTTCTGACATTTTAAATGCCCAGTAAGTTTGTTAATAAATGCAGTAACATTAAAAAAAAAAATTGAGCCTTTTTTTTAAATCGAGATATTTTAGAGGTTATAAGTAAAAACGGAATTCATAAGTGGAGAGAGGAGACTAAAATACAGTGGACAACAAAAATATTCGGACACCATTAGTATATTACGTTTTCATGTGTTTTTGTAAGGAACATGTTAACAAAACAAAAAATAACAACCAGTAATAAATACTTTATAGTCTTCTAGCTATTTTATGTAAAATGAAGGGGTTACCTCATCATACTGTTAAGAAAGCCACAAAATTATTAACTAAACCGAAAAGTAACGCAACAAAAAATATTCGGACAATCATAACAAAGGAGACGCGAAGGGCTGCGCCGGGACAATACGTATGTGACGCCAACTTAAAAGCTTAATGACTACTTACCAAACAATACCTCCTGTGGATATCAGAGGGGCCGAATTGCAAGGAAAAAGCCGTTTGTAAGTGAACAAAATAGGAAAAAAAGATTAGAGTTTGCACATAAATACATTTTGTGCATTCATCTGAAGATTAGAGTTTGCACATATGTAAATACATTTTTTGCATTCATGTGCAAACTCCAATCTTTTTTTTCATATTTTTTTCACCTTACAAACGGCTTTTTTCTTGCAATTGGGCCTCGATATCCACAGGAGTGCAGGTATCAACGTATTTGTTTGTAGAAGATACTTGTTTCCATACAAATCAAACAGTTGCTGCTTGAGTTTTGGGCCACTAATTTTTGGATCTTCACGTACTTTGTTTACAATAAATATATCTTCTATTCTGATTAGGTTTCTTAGGCGACCACTCTGCGCCTTTGAAAACATTCTGTCTTCGTCTTTATAACGTTTAATAACATCTCTAACTGTACTTTTCTTCAAATTTAATATATTACTAATGTTTTGCGGATCGTTTTTCCCTTTTCATAATGATAAATTACTAATGGTCTTATCTCGAAGCTTGTATTTTACTTTTACGGCCCATTTTCGCAATTATTCGCCTTTACAGTGGCGTTATTTCGCTGCAGTTTCGTGGGAACTACCGAAGTAGTCATTAAGCTTTTAAGTTGGCGTCACATACGTATGTATTGTCCCGGCGCACTTGGCGCTGGTCTCCTTTGTTATGATTGTCCGAATATTTTTGTTGCGTTACTTTTCGGTTTAGTTAATAATTTTGTGGTTTTCTTAACAGTATGATGAGGTGAACCTTCTACATTTTATATCAAGTAAGTTAGAAGAAATAAAGTATTTATTACTGGTTGTTATTTTTTTTTAAACATTGAGTTCCTTACAAAAGGTACAGTAAAAACGTAATATAATAATGGTGTCCGAAGATTTTTGTTGCTCACTAGAATCGTGTAGGTTGAGCGTAAGTGGTTTAAGAAACAGTAGTTTAAATCTAAACTCTATCCTTCTAAGTTTTTAACAAATTTTTATAGGAACCTAGTTAGTAACTCAAATTTTATAAAATCCTATAGGTATTTTACGTTGGTCTCAGGGGGCAAAAAATGCCAGTTTTTTTAACATTGTTTTTTTATTACGTATTTTGATATTCATTTTGACGATTTTATTCAAAGCACGTGCCGACTTGATCGTAGGATTGTTAGCGTTGGAGAAAAAGGCACATTAATTAATTTTAGACAAGTTATGCGTTAATTGTTTATTACGCTCGCTGACAGATGTCTGGGAGTTAAGTGGTTCTTTACTACGGAGCACTTTGACCTCAAAAATTGTAAAAGCATTCACGGGTCTCTAAACACGTGGGGCGACGCGTCGCGGTGTGTACTTGTTTTTTTCGGGTTCTCTCCGACTTGATTTATCGCACGGAGCTAACTGGATGTTTTGCCGTGTTAATACAACAGATTTTAATTTTTGGTTTATGATTCGGCCAAAGTCTATTCGAGTAAATAATAGTGTTTTAATCGGAGAGCGGACGGAGCGGTTTATTACAGGGCCGAATTTGGCTTAATCCTTTAACGCCCAAGTGCACTGTCAAGAGACATGAACTTAGAGGCTCATATTACTGATAAAAGAAAGAAAAGTAAAGAAAAAATAATTAAAACTATGTATTCCTATGTTTTCGAGGTCGCTATTTCGAATGGAATCGTTAAAATTTGCAAAAAAAATGATGTAACCTTCAATTGTTAACAAAAAAACTATCAAAAAACGCGATTTTTTTCAAGTTTTTTTAATCGCAATTTCAGCTATGTTATCGTCCTTTATACCACTCAAAAACAAATAGAAACGTGCAAAGAATGTCTTTTTCAGACTTAAACATTTTTACATTAAACTGGCAATTGCCTAAAATTGAACAGAAACCCGTACTTTAAACACTTATTGTAACTTTTAACAAAAGCAACTAACCCCGAAATATAAAGTTGTATTATTAATTTTAGTGGATCAATTCATATGGATCGGGCTCGTATATAGAAAGCTCAACAGTTGGTAGCTCTACACTCGAGACGTGTACTTGAAGAGGAAACGCAATAAGAATAATTTAATCAAACTTTGTAAACCAGGGGTTTTCGGGGTCTCTAATCACGATCCCGATGTCAGAATTTCAAAATTCAGGATGGTAGATATGCCATGGCGACCATTTTGAAGCAAATTTTGAAATCCTGAATTTTGAAATTCTGACATCGGGATCGTGATTAGCGACCCCGAAAAACCCCCAGTTTACAAAGTTTGAGGCAAAATAATCGAAAAATTTTAAATTTGATTCGGGATGGTGGCCATATTGGCTCCACCATCTTGAATTTTGAAATTCTGACATCAGGATCGTGATTAGCGACCCCAAAAACCCTGAAGGTACTAATAATTTTTCAAAATTCTTCTTTTGCGTCAATTCTCCCGCAACTGGTAAAAACGAAATATATCCCTCTTTAAATTTTGCCATATCTAGTTATTCTAAGCTCAGAAATGAGAAAATTAAATTATTCTCATTGCGTTTCCTTCAAGTACACGTCTCGAGTGCTCGGTTTTTGAGTAGTATAAAGGACGATAACATAGCTGAAATTGCGATTTAAAAAAAAGAACTTGAAAAAAATTGTGTTTTTTAATAGTTTTTGTTAACAATTGAAGGTTACATCAATTTTTTTGCAAATTTTAACGATCATCGAAAGAGTGACCCGAAAACATAGGAATCCATGGTTCGAGTTATTTTTTTTATCAGTTAATATGAGCCTCTCAGTTCATGTCTCTTGACAGTGCACTTAGGCGCTAAAGGGTTAAAGGGTCACCTACAAATCGATTTTTGGAAAATGTCACAGTGCGAAAGTATGGTCTTTTGACTATTCAATTCCAAAGTTTAAAGTCGGTACGAGAAGAGGAACACATTTTTCTCGACCGCCAAAACGAACGCTGCACCCAGGCGTGCGGCGCTCGCTGCCAACTCACCAGGTACTCTGTCTCTTATTATTCGTGCTAGCCTGCTGGCCTGTTTAAAAGGTCAAAAACGATATTATGTATCATCGTGGCGCCATCTGAAATCATTTCAAAAAATTTTAAAGAAGAAGAAGAACTTTAAAGAACTTTTTAAACGCATTTTTCTCGAAACGACATTTTCAAAATCGGTGGCCAGGATTACAGACAAACTTCTCAACGGATTTTAATGAATTTTTTTTGGAATTGTTGGCGATTTCTGTTGGTGATTGAACATAGGATTTTAATTTCTGGTCAAAATTAATATATTTTTTTAAGGTTAAAAGGGTAGAATTTTAGGCCAAAAAACAGCTATTTTCTTCAAACGGTCGCCATTTTGCGTAGAATCACCGTAAATGAATTTCCAACGTTCAATCACTAGCCGATTCGATGTAGAATAAAGCGCAACTTTGCTTGTTTGTTTCTGATTACCGGTTGCCGAGGAAACGTGGCCACCGCGCATCCCTACCGTGAAAACGTGCTCCCGACGACAGGCCATAACTCCGCCATTTTTTACTATATATGTTAAAAAACATGGGTACCAGGACACTCAGGTGTCCCGGGAAATGAGGAGGCCGACAGACTGGCCAGAGTAGGATCAATAGGGTACCCCATAGGACCTGAACCTGTATTAGGGGTCCCCTATTCAATGGGGGTTTCAACCATGAAAGAGCTCCTAAATAAGGAGTTCGAAAAGTCATGGCAAAAGCCCCGGGTATGAGGCAGGCGAAGACCCATATTATTGGGCCTTCGTTCAAATTAACTCAACGTCTCCTAGGTATGAACCGAAGAGACTAGAACGGTGACAGTACTCCACTGTCACCTTAAAAGGCACCTCCACATGATAAGGGTCATAGATGATCCTGAATGTGGATGGTGCATGGAGGATGAGGAGACTGCATCTCACATCCTCACAGAATGCCCTGCAATTGCAAGGGTCAGAGAACGGCACTTTGGGAGCTGTGTTTTGAACCCAGAGGATGTTAAGAGTATTCAACCCAGGAAAATATGCGCCTTTGCTAGAGAGGTCGGCATACCTGGGTGAATACTCATGTAAAGTGGGTGCACAATTGGCCCGTCAGGCGGCCTAAGTGCATGGGTTTTCCGCCCACTTTTCTCTTTCATTCTTTCATTCATGTTAAAAAAAATCGCGAATAAAATTTAAGAATGAAGTATTTAAGAAAGAAATCGTACTAATGGTTGTTTTAATCTACTGCATACTTTCAGATAACAAAAATGTCAAAAATGACGTCCAGAGTAAGCTCGTGACTGCAGGTCCCCTTTAATATATTTTTTTCACTAACACTGAGGACTGTTGTAGATTCCGTGTGGTAAATTTTTTATAAGGTACCCTTATAAATATATAAAAATCGTCGAAATTGGGCGATGATGAAAACCAAAACCTTCAAAATTTGTTTCTGTTTTTTTTTTTAAGTATCGTATTGTAAAATGACATGCTTAGGGTCCGGAAAGTGTGGGAAAAAACTCTATGATAATTAAAGTATAAACCGCATTTTTTAAACGCCTTATAAATTATATACGCGTGTATTTCTTGCCCGTGCACACATACTCCGCTGACCGTGCCTGGTGACACGCACTGGGACTCTACCGTGGCGGGTTCGAGGAAAGGCTATTAACTCGAAAATCCAGACACCCCCGTCAACATTTTTTTAACCCCATTTCAGCTTGACGTAACTTTTTGGACACTCTGTATGTTTGGACACGCCTTTACTGCCCGAAAATTACATAGTAAAATAAATCATCCTCGAGATTTATTTCTAAGTTCTGCATTTCTAAAATAATTTATACGCAACATCCCGAGAAATGTATTATCTTCACAATAATACCTGCTAACTGAAAAATGTGCATTGTCCGTTTGAAAAATGATCCGTATTGTTGCTGCTGCCGGCGAGTTGTCGACCGCTGTAAAATTTAAACACCCCGATACGATGCAGTAATCGCTTTCGTTCCACAACAAAGACGCATTGTTGAACGCCCGAAATGGTATTCCGCCTAATAGATTATAAAAACCCGTTTGAAATAAATTATCCGGGAGACGCGATAGGCGGACAGACGGCTAACGATGACGTTACGAATGCACCTCGAACGGATAACGATCGTTTGTGGAGAATGCTTGATTTGCGTCGGCTTTCAATGTATCTGAATTCTGTCAGGTCTTATCTTAGATCTTGACTTCAGGTGAGATGAACCGAGGTGAACTATTAATCTTACCTTTCCTGGTTTCCTTCCAAAAAAAAAAGTATCAAACAACGTAGAGGATGAACGAAATAATAGATACGAGGTGTGTAAATTAAGTACTGAGACTGGTTTTTAAACTTTTTTTATTCGAATAGAGTTACAATTCAGTACTGTTTCCTTCAAAATAACTTCCTTAGGAAGCCACACCACGCTGGAGATGGTTCTTCTATTCCTCATAGCAGTGCTGGAACTCATATACTGGAACATCATTCAGCTGGCCTGTTACAGCCGTTTGAATAGTTTCTATGGTCCCAAAATGACGTCCGTTGAGGTGATTTTTCAATCTCGCAAAGAGAAAAAAGTCATAAGGACTCAAGTCAGGCGAATAAGGAGGCTGAGGAGCCACAGGAATGTTTTTACTGGCTAAAAACTTGTTTACTGAAATGGATGTGTGACAAGGCGCATCGTCGTGATGCAATATCCAGTTGTTCTTGATTTGGTCTCAGACGCATGACCCGTTTTTGAAGTTTTTTAAGAACCTCACTGTAAAAGTGTTGATTTACTGTTTGGCCTGAAGGCGCAAACTCTTTGTAGACAATTAGACCCTGGCTGTCAAAAAAACAAATCAACATGCATTTGATCTTCGACTAGCTTATTCTTGCTTTTTTGGATCTTGAACAGCATGAAGTGTGCCATTCCATGCTTTGGCGCTTGATTTCCGGGTCGTACTCAAACACCCAAGTCTCATCACTAGTAATGACACGTTCCATAAAATGGGAATAATTTTCAGTCGATTCCAAAAAAGTCAAGACACCTTTCTCTCCTGATGTCCTTTTGGTCCTGCGAAAAGTTTCTTGGAATCATTTTTGCGCAGATTTTTCTCATTCCCAATTCGTTAGTCAAAATCTGCTGAACAATGGTGTGATTCAAATTTAACTCTTCACCGATCATGTTTGTCCAACCAACGATCTGAACGCACAATATCCCGCATTATATCGACATTTTCATCGTTTCTTGAAGATGAAGGCCTTCCGCAGCGTGGTTCATCTTCAATCGACTCTCTTCCTTCTGAGAATGCCTTAAACCACCGAAAAAACTGGGGTATTCAAGAAACACTGTCCACTGAAGTTTTCCAAAACTACTTGACCTACTCTGAAGATTACGCTTTGAAAATTATTAAATATTTTTTTATTCACGGTTCTTTGAAAACATGCAATTTTACCTTTTTAACGATATATTTCACACAATCAACACATCACCTTCAACTTGGGCTAATTAGAAGCAGAATTGCATAAGCTGTAATCCTATCAGAAGCAAAAAAATAAAATAAATGCTGTTGTATAATCATCAGAATTTAAGCAACCTTCAAAATATTGTCCGAAAAAATAATTACATCATACAAGTAGAATACCTTGTAAATTTGTCTGTTGTCTACTTTTTTCATTCAAGTCCAAAATATCCTAGTTCTACAATTATTATATACTCGTTTGCGTGATGATTTGTTTTCAAATTCAATATAGAAACCTCTTTTATGACACACTAGCAATTAACATTGCAGACACTCCTTTATTGCATAATTATGGGTCACTAATTGTAAGTATTAAAAGCAGAGAATACAGCAGGTCTAAATATACATAATATGTAACATTGTACTTTAAGAAATACAGAATTTTGAAAATACATTTCCTAGTTATATCGACATATTGAATCTATTTTATATCATATATTTATTATATTATTATGATATTAAATACATTTTTTTGTTAGAGCTTAACATAGTTTTTTTTCTGCTAAAATAATTTTATCAAATAAATGTTTCATTATTAATTTAATTTTTTTTGCTTCAGATTACAGCTTGTGAAATTCTATTTATCAGTCTAAGTTGAAGGTGATATATCTTTGTGTGAAAGGATCCTCGAATGTTGAAGCAAAAATGTCATATAAAAACCTAAAATTCCCAGTACGCCACACATAACTAAAAAAATTAACAGATTAAATATTAGAAATCGCTGTGTTTTATTAAAATTTTACAAAAACTATAATAAAGATGAATTTTGATTTTTTATTATGTTTTTGGTTCAACTTTAAAAAAATATCATCTCGTCAACCTGGAAGAAAAGTCACATAAATGTAATTCAAAATATACATTTTTTGAGTTACATGTTTAAAAAAGATTGGAAACATCCTAGAGTAGTTATTAGAAAAATGTCATAGCTTAAATGCTCTCAATTTGACGTCAGAGTGCAGATTTACCCCACAAAAAACTGGGACTGTGAAATTAAAATAATGTCAAAACTTCTGTTGAGATGTCTGTTATTGCAAAATATAAGGATGGTACTCACCATAATTTGGTGCATTTGCTCTAAAAATTTAACGGTACTGTAATTAGGAATAATCAGTATACATTTTAAAACAGGTAATATAATTTTAAATTATAATTTTAAATTATAATATGGCTCAGTTAGTCCGATAGATACTTTGAATATTTCCCTCAAATTCGAAAATATTGCAATATCGAACCTTCAACGGGCTTGTTAAACGCAGAATTCTCAAGCTATAACTATATCAGAAGCAAAAAAAATCAATTTTATGAATCGCAATTGCATCCCTCTTCTAAAATCTATTTATAGCCGGATTATATTTGTACACTATTAACGAAAGAACTAGTGGATATCACACAGCCGAAGAACGTAAATAAACGATATAGATACACGAATGGTTGCGCCTAAAAAAAGAAAATCCATTTATCGACGTGTGTATTTACCTAAGAGGCGAAGTAGAAACCGAAAAGGTATAAGACATTCATGCCTTTTTTTATTTATTTCCGTAATTTGACATTTAATCATCATTGATACGCGAAAAAAAACTTGCAATCAAACTATGAATTAAGAGCGAGGTCATCAGAAATTAATACCTCTAAAGTGGCTTCCTGTAGATTATCATGTTTTTTATTTACTCAGCAACATGGCACACACGGTAAAAAAGTTAACGAGCAAGCTATTGAACAATGGGAATATTGACATATGTAGGTACATTTAATAGACATAGTACATAGGAGACTATTAAATGCTTTTCAAAATTAGTCTCGTTTTAGAGTGGGAATTTTGAAAAATTGTCTAAAGCATACAAAAATCCTTAAATTAGTGGCTTAAGCTTATACAGTATGGAACAAAAAGTAAATAACAATTCCTCGGGACAGTTTCATTTTTGATTTTAAATACATAGGTTTATTCTCAAGTACATTTAAAAAAAAAATCCCCAAATATTTTTTGAGATTTTCATGATGTGTGCCAAGATAAGTGAAAAAGAGGTGTAAAAGGCAAATAATTTTCGAATTGAACTTTGTTCTTTGGGGATCAATTCCCGCTTAATTAAAAAGTCATTTTCATCAATGACTTCAAAGACTTCATTTTCGAAAAATCAAGTCTTGACAGGAGCAATTTAATTATTATGTACAGGTAAAGTGCCTATTCTAAGCAAAATATCGAAAAATTCTATCAAGAAAAATTGTTGAGAATTATAGCTGCATGCCATAGAATGTTGTAGAATTATAGCTGTATAAAGAGTATATGTAGCTATATGTCAAATTTAAAAATCATTAGCCAACAATTTTTTTCTTATTTTTGCCGATTTACAATGTGATTTCGTAAGGGTTTAGAGAGACGATTTTTTTTCACAGGTAGGTAACTTATTTTTTTCCGAAATCAAAATATGCTATCGGAAAAACAATCGAAACAAAAATGTATAGCAGGTGTTTACGTAGCATATTTTTTTAAGGGGACTCCCTTTTTTATGTGTTGAAATCCACTTGTTTTTGTGATTACTGATTACAATGGTACAATATATTATGTCATACATTCTTTGACAAGTATGATACATATAAATAAAACCATCAGATCTTCCGTGTGTCTGAATAATTATTATCAAATGAATAATTAAGATATGATCAAGTGTTTCATATCTACAGAAAATACTAACTAACTATAATTTAAATATATGCAAAAATATACAAATCGCTACAGTTGGCTGATGGTTTTGAAATTTGGTAAACAGATATGTATATTTAATATACATATCTGTTACTTAATATTCATAAAAATGTTTATTAGTATAAACCTGATTAATTATGTATTTCCACCAGATCACCGACTGGAAGGTTAAATTTAATATTTTTTTAATTAATGGCACACTCAACAATTTAATTCGACAGATTATGTTCTGATTCATATAAATTTGACAATGTTTTTTTTTAATTTCGGTGAAATAACTAATAACATGTGAATTATAATTAGCTTTACAAAAAAAATCTAAAGCATTAATACTTCATCGACTATGCCTTACAATTAGCTCTACTTTTTTTTTCTTTGAAAACTAATGTATTCTAATATTATAAATGTATATTAACTTGTTAATTATTGTTTATCCGAAGCAATATACCTGAAGGCTATTTTGTAATAAAACAGAAAAAACAACATAATTTCCCAATCTACTAAACTAGATATGACTTGATATGCATGTTTTAGATTGGACGTCTTATATCTTATAGGGCCTGACTAGAAGCTTTGATTTCTCGTAATTTCTAAAGGCCTTTATTTGACGAAAACAACTATTCATTAATCAAGTAGTCCTCATTGTCTCACATGATACATTTTCATTAATTAGTTATTTTGTGAAGTAGAAAAAAGCACAGTGACTTTATTATGTTCAGTTCATTAATTATCTTGCTTATAAATTTCGAATAAGGCAGGTTCTTAATAAATTGTTAGTGATTATCAAAAATTATTTAAAGCAATTATTTTTGTTTTAATTCTTTCTAAAATGTTTATTGTCATCATAGATAACTTTATTTTGAGTTATTTTAATTTGTTCTATTCAAGACTTAAGTCATACATACTTTCGATATTTTCATCAAATTATTGGCAAAAAGATATAAAATTTACTGGTTCTAAATGTTGATAAACTTCTGTGTTATTGAAAATAATCCTTAAACATTAACGTAAGGTAAAATTAGTTTCATACCAATTTTGTAGAATCATAGCTACATGTAGTTTAGTCTAGTCTATTATTCGGTTGACTTGAAACTGTGTGTCTCTGCATTTGTCTCAATTTTATCAGTCGCAGACTTACATACATCCGTGGGAAATTTCATTTTAAATCTTTTATGGAGTTAATAACCTTTGGAATAGTTGGAGATCATTTCTAGGCCATTCAATAAATCGAGTTTAAGAAAGTTTTTAAAGGATGAAGGAAATGACGAATATAGTTCGTGACATCTTGTAAACTAGTTTCGCTAACATTTTAGACTACCAGAGGCGGCACATACTTATATTTAAATATTTTATTTGGCACCTCACTTTCATCTTCCTTGGATAGGAAAAATATATAGGGTGTTTCAGGAGAAATGTCCGTAGCTTCGTCAACTGGGTCATACCCTCTGTTCTCGAGGTTAGGGACATTTGCAGTGTTCAGATATGGATATTTTCAACAACAGTCCGATATTGATCTGATTCAACCTTCTGGAGTTGGTCTGTTATCTTTCCTTTCGACTGACTTCACGATATTTTTTATTTATTTATTTTTATCGCGCGCCCCACATTTTGAGAATCGCCGGCTTATAGCATATTGTGAAAGTAATCCTTTCTCCTGTTAGGTAGACTCAAAGTGGATTTGACTTGCACCGGCATAGTATCGATCTCTTAAATTACTGTAAAGCGAACAATAAATCTCTGGTAACTGACATGGGATCAGAGGATTCGGGAAGAGACCAACGTTCAATGTAGAGGCCAATAACACTGGGGAACAGCTGTTTTGGTGCCGAGGGTTTTTGAACTGATTCTATATCAGTTTGATGTCCTGAATTCAAATATCGTATTCATTTTCCCTATCAGCTCCAGTTTTTAAGATATACAATTTTAGAGAAATATGAGTTCTTGATTTTAACTCAAATCTCAAGTGTAATAAACAAAAGTAGATTCGAATTTTTTATTTTATTTATACCAAATACAATCTTAAGTCAAACTTAAAACAAAAAAAACATTAAAGAAATCAAATATAGTCACTCGACACTTCTAAAACTTCTTTTCCGCGACATTCTTGAATGTTTTTTCAAACAGTCCCTCTTTAAACTCCAGCAGTAATCTGCCATCATGTGGATGTCCCATCTTCCTTGGTAGCGGTCCTCCATAATTTTAATATCTTGGTGAAATCTTTCACCTTGTTCCTCACTCATGTCTCCTAAATTTTCTGGAAACCGGTCCAAGTGGCTGTCTATGTGTACTTTTATCCCATATTCACCCTAATGATTTAAAGCTGTTCAGCATCTTGTTAACAATTTCAACATAGTTTTCAGCTTTATGTTTGCCTAAAAATTTTCTACAACTCACAAATGATGTCCAAGCTCCAACTTCATTCATTGAATTTATGAAGGCAGGATCTTTAATTAATTGTCTTATTTGTGGGCCGTCAAATATCCCTGCTTTGAGTTTTTCTGTGCTCAACTGAGGCATTTTTACCCTATATATTAAAACAAGGCCCATCCTTATCAAGAGCTTTTACAAATTGCTTCATTAAGCCAACTTTATGTTAACGGAGGAAGAATGATTTTTCTCTCTTCAACCAAAGCGTCGTTAATGACATTCTTTTCCCCAACGTCCATGTTTTCTCTCAGAGGCCAATCTTTTCTAACCCAGTGGTGTGTTTTGTCCCTACTATCCCAAAGGCACAAGAAACACGGATATTTTGTGCAACCACTTTGCTGCCCAAGAAGAAAGTTCACCATTTTTAAGTCTACACATATCAACCATTGATGTCGTACTTTATCTTCTGCAAGACTAAAGCTTTGTGTTATATTCTTCTTTCGGTTTCGTTGAGTGAGCTAACGGTATTGAACCATATTTATTCCCATTATGTAAAGGACACATTTTAAACTTCGCTTTGAACTGTCAATAAATAGGCGCCAATCATCTGGAATATATTCAGAAAGTCCCATTTCTTTCATGAGTCCCCTAATTTCGTGACAAAAACAAGATTGTCTTCTTGAGAAAAGAATGGTAGCAGATCTTTTTCTCTTGTTCGGGTAAAAGGATATTTTTGGTTCCTTTTCAGCAATTTTGTCGTTTAACCTAGAAAGTACTTCAGCAGCTTTTTCGATAAATGGAGATCCCTGGTGAGGTCATTTAATTCGTTTTGATTGAAGCGTTGAGGAACTGAAGACGTCCCCTCATAGTCACTGTTAGTTTCATTAGCATCGGAAGAGCGATCAGAGGGCAGTTCGTATCAGAGATATTGGTAGCTCATGAAGTTGGAACGGTATTTCATCTGAGTGCGGGATAGGGCGTATTGCCGAGTCTAAATTGGGATAGGTCCATTTATGGCGGTTATTTCGATTGATTCCATTAATATTTGCTAAACAGAAATAGCAATCATCGAAGTGGTTTTTGGGTTCTCTCCAAACCATTGGTACGCCGAATTTCAAACATTTTCTTTTGCCGGTAGTCCACTGCCGTAATTGCTCTGTGCAAGTTTAAACAACAAGATGCGGGCCCACGTTTTGTCCTGATCACCAAGCTTAACTCCAAAGTATGCCAAATATGCTTGCTTCACAAAGTCAGTATAGCTCGTCTGTTTTGTTGGAACAAGTATTCTCCGCAATATAACAAAACACACCGCGGGTGTTTTAAACACCCCCCCTATAAAACAAACAACCCGGTTGGTTGGTCAAACCTCCTTGAACTGGACGCGAACTCATTTTAATTCTGTTCATAACAAACACCTCTAACAGATAACACGCCGAATTCGATCTACTCTCTCTTTACAAGAAGGCACAAACGACGAGACTTACCTGGTTAGGGGTATAAAAGGGTCAGTTCAGAGGGGGGGGAAGCCCCTATAGAATACCATAAAGACTGACAATAAAACAAGCACCTACAGTTGTTAATTTACCAAAAACCTAGAAACCAGATTGTAGATAAATTTATGTCTAAAAACGATTTAGCTTCCCAAATATAGTTAAAATCAGGTCTAAAATCCCAGCCCAAAAAAATTTTTTTTTTTCCCCTTTTTCTTCCCTTCCGCCACCAAAAAAAAATTTTTTTTTTTTTTCTTTTTTTATTCCTTTCCCCCCTCAGTCTAACCTGTATTCTGTATGTATGTATAGAGAAAAAAAAGAGGATCAAATTCAAATTTAATAATAGAAGAATCCATGCTTTCAAAAATTGCAATTCATTTATATTTTACACAAACACCGCTTGCAGCTGACGACATAAATTCTGTTTCATCATGCACATTTGAAACGAAATTACCGTTTGGAAGTGAAAACTACAAAATGGATATACATACATATTTGTTATTATCTGTTAAGTAAGTAACAAATACTATTGTGGGTGCTTTAAATGCATAAATAAATTAAATAATGCTTTGAAAAAAATATCACAACATATTTAATAAAAAAGAGTAAAATTATATTAATATAGACCAATCGGTATTTGGATGTGTTCGTTTGGTCATTTTCCATATGATCTTTAATTTTTATTGAAATGTCTATGGGATGCCATAAGAAATGATATCCGGTTTATTAATTAGTATTGCATTCCCTCGAAGTGTTTGGAGTTTTTTTAGACAAGTCTAGACAGTTGTGGGGTACAGATTATATAAAGTGTGCACGTACATATGTGCGTTAACATTATTAAATATCAGAGCAGAACTGTAGGTAATGTGCAACGTGAAAACGAGAGAAACTTCAAGTGATATTCGAAATTCTTTATTATATGAATTTCGTTTAGGCCATAATATACCTAACCGAAGTACACCGAAATCTAGTGGCAGCGTATGGCGACAACGGCTAGTTTAGCAATTTGCAAAAGATGGTTCGCGCGCTTCTGATGATCTGATGACAGCATTGACGATAAACCACGATTTGATAGGTCACCTCAACTGAATATCGAGCGCTTGCGTACAATTGTCGAAGCAAACCCGTATGCAACCACACGAGAAAAGGCATGAGAACTTGGCTGTAGCCAGACCACGGTAGTACCTGGACTCAACATGCTAGGCAAAATCCAAAACGTTTAATATGTCACGGTTTTTAAATAACAGAAATTTAAAAAGAAAATATTAGTCTACTCGAGATTTTCGAAAAAAAAAATAAATAAAACTTTAACGCCTATATCTCAAAAACTAAGGTAATTAAGAAAATACTTTATACGAGGTTTGTAAGTTAAATAATGAGACCGGTTTTTTATTTATTTTTTTTCGAATAGAAATACAATTCAGTATTGTCTCCTTCAAAAAAACTTCCCTGGGAATCCACACAGCGCTGGAGACGGTTCTTCCATTCCTCATAGCAGAGCCGGAACTCATACACTGGAACAGCCTTCAGCTGGCCAGTTACAGCCGTTTGAATGTTTTCTACGGTTCCAAAATGACGTCCCTTGAGGTGATTTTCCAATCTCGGGAAGAGAAAAAAGTCACAAGGACTCAAGTCACGCGAATAACGAGGCTGAGGAGCCACAGGAATGTTTTTACTGGCTAAAAACTCGTTTACGGAAGTGGCTGTGTGACAAGGCACATTGTCGTGATGCAACATCCAGTTGTTCTTGATGTTTGGATTCAAATTTGACTTCTTTCCCAATCATTCTTGTCGTCAACCGACGATCTGAACGCAAAATATCCCGTATTCTATCAACATTTTCATCGGTTCTTGAAGATGAAGGCCTTCCGCTGCGTGGTGCATCTTCAATCGACTCTCTTCCTTCTGAGAATGCCGTAAACTACCGAAAAACCTGGGCTCTTGAAAGAACACTGTCTCCGTAAGCGTGAAGTTTTGCAAAAGTATCCGTTGCGATGTGTCCAAGTCTGAAGTAAAACCTGATAGTACACCGTCGCTCAAAATTAATGTCACTCATCATTAAAACGCACTAGAAACAACCGGTTTACGAAAACAGTCACAAAGAACAAACAAATGACTAACAAGTTCAAACTGGCACTGAAGGTGCATTACATGTTAACCTACCGCCCTTCCATGTCCCGTCACCGCAGTATTGCTAGATCGGGCGCTACATTGCCAGTCTCATTACTTAATTTACAAACCTCGTATGACCTTTTCTTCACGAAATCACTGAAAGCAAGCGCTTCCTTCAGTCTTTTCCGAGTACCTACTTAGGAAACACTCTGTATAATTGTTGTGCGACGCGGACAACTTTCTCGCCAAGATATCATCTATTATCCCGCGGCTGATAAATCTTAAGTTAATGAGGTACTAAGATGAGAAAATATTGCGTTCGAGTAATTAAACTAAGTGGTCGGCTGTTAAACGATTGTGCGTGACCGGCGCGTCCGTTCTGGCGGGGATGGTCACGAGGCGCGTCGTTTGACCGCTGGAGTCGACACAATTAAGTTGGGGGCGGAGGTCGGATGCAGCGCTGGCGTCCGCAGCACATTCTCCCGTCCGACGGAAGGACCGGAGACGTGCAGTTTGTCCGTCTCGCGAAACGTAGGAACGGACGGACGACCAAATTGGTCTTGTAGCCGAGTTTTTAAAAACAAAGCTTTTAAAAGCAAAAAAATACTTTAAAAACTGTAAAATAAGCTGGTTTTGTGGTTAATACATTGCGTCACGGTGGAATCCCAGGCCAGGATTTGAATTTGCATTATTTAATTACGTAAATCAAACGCCCCTAAACAGTATTTTGCTACACGTCAGTTACGCCGCGTGACCGGTGTAACAATGAAAAAATGGTTTGATTGACAAATACAATTTATTTTTGATTAAAAATAATTTGATTTTACAATGATTTGGAATTTTGAAATGTTTGCCGAACAAAAGTTGAAACCCGAATGCATATAAAAAATGTGGAGTTCTGTTTCTCGTCGGGATGCCGGCCGAGGCCACGGAGCGGTTCCCGAAATGCTGAGGCAGTGGAATCTTGGTGGCGTGATCCATGGCGTGATGCAGGCAACGGCTCCAGCCAGCGGTAGCCCACATGGGCCGCCTCCATTGGCGGCGTCTTAACTCGTGTGAAGAACGATTATACAGAGACGTCCCGGGAGTCCCGCTCCCCCACTCTTACACCTATTGCAAATTACATATATAGGCCGCCGCAAGTAAATTGCAGGTGTTTAGTATTCGGTTTTAGGTGTTTCGCTGTTGTGATCGTCGCGGTACGGAATGAATAAATATCGAATATTAAGAGAAAAGCCTTTCTTATTAATTATGTCGCAGATTCCGATCGCATATAAATTACAAAATATAATCAAAAACATTGAGGAATTTAAAACAGATGGAACTTTCGTACGTTGTGTGTCGTGTAACGGTTTATTTTTAAAGTTATCAGTGCTGAAAAAAATTCGATCAGGTCAATTCCGGCGTAAAATGTAATGCTTTTTAAGAATATGGCCTTCGACTTTTAAAAATTGATAAAAAAAATATGTATAAAGAAATGTAACAAAATTACGATTTATTCGAAAAAAAAGTCTAGACTTGAATTGATGAAACAGGTAATCCCCGGCTTCAATACCAGAAAAAAACGCGTCCTCCAGACCTAAATTTAAAGTAAATGGCTTTATATTCTTTTTAAAAAAAAAATTGGCAAAAAAAATGGCGGTCGAAACAAAAATATGTTTTGTATAAAATGGATTATGTTTTTGTCAAAAACTAAGGACTTTGCTAGAAATGTTCTAACAATAAATATGTCTTACAATCAATTGCAAAATGCTCTAAAAATTTTCCAGATTTTTTAAATAACGTTTTTGGAAATTTCGATTTCGTGATTTTTGGAACAATCAAAAATCGTCTTTAAAAATCCTAAAAAAGAGTATCCTTCAACGACATTTTTGTTCTTGACAAAAATGTATAGTTTTCGAGAAATAAACTATTAAACTTTAAATACATATATGTATATATGCGAATTAAGGTTTTTAAAATCAATTTGTGAAAAATTCTAAGGCCATATTCTGAAAAAGCATGGAATTTTACGTCGGAATTTATCTGACCGAAATTTTCTTAGCTCCTATAACATTGAAAATAAGCTGGCTGAACACTGTTTACAAAATCAGGACATTTGGGATTTATGTATGTTGACAATGACTATTTTACTGGCGTTTGTCACAGATGCAGCTGCTTATATGCGAAAAGCAGCTGAGCGCCTAAAACGCACATATAAAAATATGACCCACGTGACATGTTTAGCGCATGCATTACATCTTGACGATTATATATTGAATATACAATATGTATTTGGGTAAGTGTCTTTACAATATATTAATTGTGTATTGCTTTCTTGAGTGCGGTCCTGATTCACCACAAGCTTATTGCACTCTAGAACTGACTACGGGGCCACGGCGGTCACCAGTGGTTATCGAAATACGTTTAGGCTAGTTAAAAAAACTTTCAGCATTACCTTCACTTTCGAACGACTTTGGTGCTGTTTTTTCGGTTTCGGCTCATCATCACAGCACCATTCCGATGATTGACGACTTGTTTGCCCGTCGTACTCGTAGACCCATGTTTCGTCTCCAGTTATGATGCATTTCATGAAATTAGGTTCACTATCGGTCTTACCACCAAAGGCCTTATTTAATATTCTCAATGGATCTGCACACAATATTTCGTTTTCGGCACAAACATTTTAAACAAACGCGTTGTTCCACTATTTTTCTCAGTGTGCAATTCGCCGAGCCACTGAGGTCGTCTGTTACTAACAGCTGCTGTAAACACACTGAGTGACAGATCAGGCTCTAAACAGGCTTGGTAATTAACGAAGGGGCTATCAACCTGAAGAAAGAAACAATGTACTGACTCCCTTTAAGCGGTTGTATGTTGGTACTAAATTTGTGTAATTGAACTGGGTTTTGATCCCCACCCCAAATTCTCTTTAGTAATTACTTATCATCTCGTACGACGTGTCTACACGCGCCCCTTTGATCCTGGATGTTTTATGTTATATGTGGGTTTTTATAATCCTAGACCAGTTTAGTTTCTAATTTCTAAAAATTCTTTGAATCAGAATATTATTCATTCCATATTCTTAATAAAGTGTGTATAAACTAAATAAACAAGATGTAAACTTAAAATAAAAATGTCAGCTGTCACAAATGTCACTTTTACAAATGTCACAGTATTATATATCGGAATTTTGCAGCTTGTTTGTACGAGTCGCCCTTGGCCCTCTATAATCAGCCTCGGTTCAGTAAGTTGAGTAAATGTACGCGTTTCGTACTAACGAGATACACCGTACGCAAGATCGCGCTCCGATGCATTTGCCTCGAAAATTTCTGTTCATTCCCTAAATTTTAAGCGTCACATTTCCATCGAAATGTGATAAATTACCGTCATCTTCTAATCCGGGTGCGAATTTACACAAAATCCGCCTTTGAAAGCTCCAAAGCATGGAAGGGAAAGGAAAATTGCTAATATAGTCACTCATCAAAAGATGTTGGTACATACAGGGTGTCTGCAAAATTCTCATTTTTCAAGATAGTCGATTAAACGTTTTTTTTTTACCCTTTGCGGCACGGTGGCACCATTCGGTGCCACCTTTTTTAAAACAGTTTTTTGCGATTTTGAAGTAGTTTAAATTCGATTTAACCGACGTTTTTTGAATTTTTATGATCGTGGGATGTTACAGAATTAAAATTCATGCACAAAGATATGAATTTGTTTGATGAAAGAAAAGTATACACCCTGTATACTAACTATATACAGTGAGAGTAAAAGGCCGGGAAAGGTGGTTGTATTTCTTGAAGTATTTGCTGTTTAAAATAAATGTTTTATTAAAAGTTTTCGAGTGTATTTTTTGCCATAAACTGGCCACCTTCGATATTTCTTAATAATAATTTTCTTAATTAATAACAAGTTAGTTGCTGTGGTAACCGACCTTAATTTTTTGAACGACATGGTATGATGTTCTTTGTATGTATTTCTGGAAAGAGCATCTCTTTCTGGATACAGAACTATAAACTGTCGAACTGCTGTCATAACACTTTTTATTCATTACCAATTAGAGTAGCAACTTTTTCGCCTTCGATGTACTCCCCTTGGCAATCTCTACACCGCTCCATACGACTTTTCCATTGTTGAAAGCAGTGCTAGAAGACCGCTTCTGTCAGCTGGTTCAGAACCTCCGTCGCTTTTGCTTTAACCGCTTCCACACTTTCGAATCTTGTCCTCTTCAGTGTCACCGTGCCTAACAAGCCTGGATCAGTGTCAATGTTGTTTAGAATGTCACCGCAAATGTTCATTCTTGATTCCTTTTGCTGGGGAGTGAGGAGTTTTGGCAACATTTTTGCGCAAACTTTGCGCATGTTGAATGATTCATGCAAAATCTGGCGAGCACATTCTTGGATCTATTTCAAAGCCCGAATGGTTACCAATTTTTTCAATTTTCGTCCCTCGATGTCGATGTCTTCGTCGTCCCCTCTAAACCGTATAAAGATTTTAATGATGACTTCATATAAAAACTTATTATTAATTTTGAAAATAACATTATTTTTACGGTCCTCCCTTGAATTTAAGGAAAACGTTGTTCAGCGAAATTCTACATAAAAAAACATTTAAAATAGTAAACTAGTAGGAATAAATAATTCACAAAAAAAAGTGATAAACATCAGGTATATTTTCTAGTGCGTTTCGATTTGCCTTTCCTTTAAATCGAAAGCAGGACCGTATAAATACCATTTTTTAAATTAATATGCTAACTTTTAATTATTGAGATTACTCAAAAAAAATTATTCGGAAAAATTGTTAATATTGAATCTTTCTGCACGCTATTAAAAAATATGACTCAACTTAGGAATCACCCTGTATATAACACCACGTGGCAGTGTTAAAATAATTCGGTTCAGTTGTGCAGACGCTCAAAGTATACATTTTTTACAATTTCATGAGAACACGATGTAATGAACGTACGAATACGAAGTACTTTAAAGTTTATAAAAAATGTAATTCCATTCGCGTTGAAGAACTGAGTGTTCTCTAAAGAGTAATATAGAGCGTAATTCGCAACGTCAGCTAGAGTAATGTCTTCTGTGAAGTGGGATTTGCTGAAAAATGAGCTTGTTCTTACATATATATTTTTACTATTCCTACATCTTGGCAGATTGTTTAAAAATAAAAGTATTAACGACACATGTAATATTTTAGTAATCTATAAACATGTCACTAACACACACGTTATATTTGTTTTCCATAGTTTCCATGACGTTTGATTTACGATAATAATCCACGAGAAGTATTCTACATGCAAATTAGACATCATTAATTACCTATGCCAATGATTTCTAATTACAGTTTATCTGCTGGCTTTGACACCTTGTCAACTATTAAAGTTAAAACCAGATTTAAGTGCTGCTCTACTCTGATGATGGAATAATTTAAAAGTCAGGCAGAGTCGGGCCGCAGACGAATTAAATTAGCGTTAAACTAAAATAAAAATAAAAATCGAAAATAAAATTGTAACTTTGACACCCTGTATCTTGGATACCAATAACTTTTGGACTAAGGTAAGACTGGTTAAATGGTAATAAACTGCTTATTAGTGTGCCAAAAAGAGTTCATGCATCCTCAGGAAAGCTTTCAGAGTCACCCCACGCATCAAGACCTGCTTATAACCCCTTGGCGTGGCAAATTTTTGGGGGTGGGTTGAAGTTGGAATATCACTTTGGCGTTCAATCGGCCGTCCGCAGTGTGTTCTGTCAACTTCAAGAGCCTTCAAGTAATACCATGACATGAATTCAACACAAAACGACATCTCACGTGGCCTTCTACACGAGCGGAACCAGAGGCGGTGAGTGGGGGGATCGTCGGTGTGGGTGTGGCCTGGAGGGTTGCTTGAGTTGTCAAAGTGTGAAAGTGAGCTGTGGCATCCCACACCATTTTATTAGGCAGCATTGAGACAGCAGCAACAGGGGTTGAACCATGCAAAACCATGAGTAAATGCAAAGGGGTGATTTAGGGAGGGTCTGGAAATGGGCTTTATAGATGGGACAGTGACCAAATACACAGAACTTATTGCGGAGGTCTTATTGTGTGCCGGGATGGAGTTTTTACCGGACAACGTCCTTTTTATTCCATTCTGAAGGTCTCTAAAATTGCCGTCAAAATCTTGCGAATTCAAATTTCGACGTGGGGTTGCTTTCTGGGGTGTGGACGGCGAACCGTTTAAGTCACAGCACAGCAACTTCGGGGCATTCAAACTAACACTATAAGCTACCGAAAATTAAAAACTGCAAGTCTATAACTCCAATAGAACGGAAATGGCGCTAATCTAAAAAATGTTACGCTAATTTTGACGAGCAGTTTATTTTTTCCCAAAGAATTTGCAGTTTCGCTGTAGCCTCTTAATAATGGAACACCCTGTGTACAGCTTGTAAATCAAATCAATGCTTGTTTTGACAAATTTCGTGAAACTGGGTCAGTATGCCGTAAAGAAGGAAACGGAGTACCTAGAAAAAGAACGGCTTATTGGAGATATCGAAATAAATCGATTTTCGAAACTCTGAAAAGAATTATATTTCATTGGTATAGAAGTATTTTTTAGCGGTATATTTTTCCAAGCGCGATACGCTCTTAAATAAAATAGCAACATCCGGTGGAGGTTACTGAATTTTCTAATTATCTCGGTATGCAGCTATAGATGTACAATCGCGAATATTGTAACGAGTTTAAAATAGCAACATAAATTCCGTGTCAAATATGGATCACAGCGGAAATGTACTTTTATCGATTAATGTCAAGGTCATTGGCGTTCACGTGACCTCCACAGAATCGCGTGCGTCACGGAATATGATACCGTAGCAGTTACGTGTTGATGGCAGAACTTCGTTCGTCTGGCAACTTTTAAAATAAATAAATCTTTATCGTTTTATCGATTATCGATTCCAACTAAGTTCATGGATACTTGGGAAAACTTTTGCTATTACTGTTGACGAAAAATTATAAAAATTGATTTTTTGCCGACGTTTCGTCAATGTACTTAAACTTCTTCAGGGGTTAATTAGTATTTTACAGCGTAACGGTCTATTATTTAAATTATTAATCCTCTAGAATACAATTGGGAGTCATTTATGTACACACATGTAAATATTTAAGTGAAACTGTTACAAGACATACGACAAATAATTCCTTCTACTCACAAACTAGAGATATGTAGCACTAAAATATTAAAGACAGAGTCGGAAAGTGAACAGATATTGTTTATACATATAAGGAATAATTCATCAAAAAGTACACACTTTAATCCGTTTCGGACGAAAACGCCACTCCCGGTACATCGCTCTTCAGCGATTATTATGAAAAAAACAGTTTAAAAAAAAAAACACGATTTTTTTGCACATCAAATTTTCAAGGGGTTTCCGGTCTGCAATGGACCTGGAACCTCACTAACCGGTGGAATACATGTTTGAACTTTAAGTATACGTGGTTTAAAGATCGATTTTTTGTTTTATGCGTTCAAAATGCCCGAACTGCAAAATTTTTGCTAAAAATTCAAGAATTTTTTATTGGAAAATGATGCACTTTTCCAAAAAATTGTAAAGAATAAAAAGTTCTTAGAATCACTCAACGAATGCATTTTTTTCAAAAATTTTTCGAGCAATTTTTTGGATTTTGCAAATAGTGGATTTTTTAAAAAAATAAAAAAAATCGGTTAAAACATTCTGAAAAAATTACATTTAAAAATTCCAGTGCATCCTTTCAATTATTTTAAGAACTTATTATTGACAATTTATATTGAAAATGCATTGTTTTCGAGAAAAAAAATTCTAAAGATCAAATTAGTATCGAAATTTAGAAATTTATTTCTCGAAAACAGTGCAGTTTTATAATAAATTGTCAAGAGTAAAAAAGTTCTTAAAATGATTCAAGGAATGCACCAGAATTTTTTCAGAATTTTAAGCAAAATTTTAAATTTTGCAAAAATTGACTACTTATTTGCAAAATCCAAAAAGTTGCTCAGTTGAAAAAAATTCCAGTGCATTCTTCGGGTGATTTTAAGAACTTTTTATTCTTGACAATTTTTTTGTAAAAGTACATCATTTTCCAATAAAAAAAATCTTGAATTTTTATATCTTCAAATTTTCAAATCTTCAATATTTAAATAGTACTCTCACTTTGTTGAGAGTTATTTCTATAAATGTATTCAAAACTACTCATACAAGTAATCGTGGTAGTTATAATAAATAGTAAGATAAACTATTAATGTACTATGGATATAAATCTGCAAGTTTTCTATTTATTATTATATGTGTATGACTACCATAAGTTTAAAAAATATAAGACAAATATGCAGGTTGACCCAACTTGCTAACGCATTCATACACACCAACAAATACCAGCTAAAGTAAACCTCCTTAGATAAAAGGTTATAAGATTTTTATTCCATATGATGTACATATATTGTCACTTCATTCAGTATACCCATTTGCCCTCTTCCAATTACAGGTTGTGGCCAAAACAAAAGGTTACCAAACTTCAAAAACTCTTATAAATTGTTACTAAAATTCCTTTGTACCGCAATGAGACTTATTTAGCGCAGTATATATCCGTCAAAAATCTTTTCGTATTTCTCACAGGAATGTACTATGTACTAAGTGAGGCCCTGATTTTTATAAATTAGTGCTATCTCTATCACAAACACATGATCCCCCATTACAGAAATAATTCAAGTACTTGAATTATTGACTTTCACATTATTCAGCCGTCCCTTATTATAATTGGTCTTTAACGTAACTGCTTAAGAAAAAGTGACAGGGGATCAAATCAGGTGACTTTGCCGGCTATCCGTTTAACCTAAAAGTTAAGGATTTGAAAGTGTCCTATAAAACAATTTGTTGAAACTATGTAGGCATTACTCGAGACATTTGCTGGATAACATCAATGATTTATTAGAGATTCTCTAACTAGGCCACCCTGTATATCCGCCTATTTTATGGTTGCACTTTACGTTTGAGCGCAAAATTCCTTTTTCGGACTGTTACTTTTAGCAGAAATAACTAATAAAATGGCTGGTTACGGTATTACCTTGATCTGCCCACATCCTCTTTCCGTAAGTAGTCGTTATGTGGATAGTTATAGTTAATTGCAGTTTTTTATTGCACCATTACGGCATCCAGCGATTGTCTAAGAGGCCCCCGCGATTACCTCTTTGGTGCGATTCAACGTAAAATAAGTAATAAAATGGCCCCGTTTAATTACTTTTGCACACAGAAAAACTTTTTTATGTCAATGGTCATTACAACCGCGGCCGGCGAGTGATGATAAGTACATATACTCACTTTTTGAAGGTTGCTTAAATTCAATAATTTGAAAAATATATAAGAGTTTTGTTTGTGTCGTCAGTATTACCGTAATAATAAAATGAACACGTGCAAACGCCTAAAAAACTATCATTTGCCGACAGCCTGAATAAATTCATCGGTTATTTCGAAAATGTATTTATGAGAGTCATTTATTTGTTCTTTGTGACTGTTTTCGTAAACCGGTTTATTAGTGCGTTTTAAAAAAAGAGTGACATTAATTTTGAGCAACGGTGTGCTATCAGGTTTTGCTTCAGACTTGGATACAGCGCAACGGATACTTTTGTAAAACTTCAACACCCCTACGGAGACAGTGTTTTTTCAAGAGTCCAGGTTTTTCGGTGGTTTAAGGCATTCTCAGAAGGAACAGAGTCGATTGAAGATGAACCACGCAGCGGAAGACCTTCATCTTCAAAAACCGATGAAAATGTCGACAGAACACGGGATCTAATGCGTTCAGACCGTCGGTTGGCGACAAAAATGATCAAGGAAGAGTTAAATTTGAATCACACCACTGTTCATCAGATTTTGACTAACGAACTGGGGATTTGCGCAAAAATGGTTCCAAAAAACCTTTCGCAGGAACAAAAGGACATCAGGAGAGAAAGGTGTCTTGACTTTTTGGAATCAATTGAAAATGATCCCCATTTTATGTCATTACTGGTGATGAGACTTGGGTGGTTGAGTACGACCCGGAAACCAAGCGCCAAAGCACGGAATGGCACACTTCAAACTCTCTAAGATCCACAAAAGCAAGAATGAGCAAGTCGAAGGTCAAATACATGCTGATTTGTTTTTTTGATAGCCAGGGAATTGCCCACAAAGAGTTTGGATCTCCAGGCCAAACAGTAAATCAACACTTTTATAGAGAGGTTCTCGAAAAACTTCGAGAAAGGGTCATGCGTGTGAGACCAAACATCAAGAACAACCGGATGTTGCATCACGACAATGCGCCTTGTCACACAGTCATTTCAGTAAACGAGTTTTTAGGCAGTAAAAACATTCTTGTTGCTCCTCATCCTCCTTTTTCGCCCGATTTGAGTTCTTGGGACTTTTCTCTCTTCCCGAGATTGAAAAATCACCTCAAGGGACGTCATTTTGGGACCATAGAAAACGTTCAAATGGCTGTAACCGACCAGCTGAAGGCTATTCCAGTATATGAGTTCCAGCACTGCGATGAGGAATGGAAGAACCGTCTCCAGTGCTGTGTGGCTTCCCAAGGAAGTTATTTTGAAGGAGATAATACTGAATTGTAATTCTACTCGAATAAAAAAAAAAAAAAAAAAAACTCTCATTCCTTAATTTACACACCTCGTATGTACAGTATACCTACCTTTTTTTTTGTCATCCTGTGATTTATTATGACTCATCTCATGGCCCAACTTCTTAGTGGCTCGTGAAAAAAAAACTGTATTCTATATGTTATGTAAGTATTTGTTTAAATAATTACCTAGACAATAATAATACGGTGTCAGAACTGTGAGGAATGACTTCGTCTGTAACTCCACTTCCAATCAATTAGTTGACGCTGAAGTTGGTATACAATTTGTAATGGTCCATAGTCGAGAGGATGTCATCAGTCACTTTATTATCGCATGTGTCTATTTTTACGACAATGATTCGATTTAAGTCTGGGAGCCTTATAATACTGGGTCACGTAGGTATTAATTTTTCTGGAATTTACGAATTTAAATTATTTTTCAGTACTTAGTAATTTTGCTAGCTAGAATTAATAATTATATAAAAGCAAACTAGTTAAAATAATAAAATAACTTAATTATTAAGATTGGGTTAGTACGAGGTGTGGCTATTAAATAACCGAACTGCTGTCATAACACTTTTTATTCGTTACCAATTACAGTAGCAACTTATTCGCCTTCAATGTACTCCCCTTGGCGATCTCTACACCGCTCCATACGACTTTTCCATTGTTGAAAGCAGTATTGGAAGTCCGCTTCTGTCAGTTCAGAAGCTTCAGAACCTCCGTCGCTTCTGCTTTAACCGCTCTAACCACACTTTCGAATCTTGTCCCCTTCAGTGTCACCGTTCCTAACAAGCCTGAATCAGTGTCAATGTTGTTTAGAATGTCAGCGCAAATGTTCATTCTTGATTCCTTTTTGCTCGGGAGTGATGAGTTTTTTCACCATTTTTGCGCATGTTAAACGATTCATGCAAAATCTGGCGAACATATCCTTTGTCGATTCCTGTTATTTCAGCAAGCCCTCGGATGATTAGACGACGATTGTCGCGGAATAATTTACCAATTTTTTCAACGTTTTCGTCCGTTTTTGACGTTGAGGGCCGTCCGGGGCGCGGATAGTCCTCGGTCGTTTCACATCCCTCTCTAAACCATTTAAACCATTCAAAAACTTGTGTGCGCGATAAACATTCATTCCCGTACACTTATTTTAACGTTGCATAAGCTTCTGTAAAAGTTTTCCCCAGTTTAACAACAAACTTCAGATTAACCCGTTGCTCCATCTGAACATTTAACATTTTTTCGACACGTCACTGGTGAGTAGACCAATTCAAACGACTGCTACAGTCAAACTGAGCGATTCACTGGCTTGTCAAGCGAGCTCACCAGACACAGTTCTGTTCAAACTTGTAGCGACACCCTTGCAGCGCGCTGGTAGCAGCAACAATTCGGTTATTTAATAGCCATACCTCGTATATAGAGTTTGAACACCTCTGCTAAATACAATTGTTCTTTTAAGTGTAGTTAACATTAAAATATATATTATTTTTTTCGGACATCCTATTTTATTTTATTGTTCTAAAAAATTTTTTTTTTTCGGCAACCGTCCGGCAACCTTATTTTAAAGATAATACCTGTAGGTGTCTACCTCATGGGTACGTAGTTTATTTTATTCGTTATACCACACCTAGGACTAAGAAACAGCCATTATAAGGTAAAATAATGTAGGAAATACATTTAATCGCTTTTAATACACAGCGACGAAGAATGAGTTTAAAGTAACTATTTCATTGTCACGATCACGAGCAAAAAAAGAGAGACTACAAGAAAAACAATCAGATAGCATCATTTGGCAAATGATTTATTAATATGTCCTTGAAGTATCATAACAATCTCGGTAAAAAAAATTCGATCCGGTCAAGGTTTCTTCTCTTATAACAATTACACGTTTTTTCGCTGTCAATAATAAACATTTGCAATTGCTGAAATATAATTAATTAAGAGTTAGGAGAGATACTTTTTTATATCGATTTTCTAACGTAGTAGGATGAAATTTTTCGCCTGCATTAATGAGATATATATTTCTCAGCACAGGAGAAAGAAACATATAGAAAATAAATAATTATTGTAGAAATGTTGACTTCTACAGAATGAGTTTGGTCTATAGAATCGAAAATGGAACATTTGAAGTCTGGCATTTGAAGTCATGGATTAGAAGATATCACAATATCAGCTAATTTCACCAATGACCACTTCGTATAAGATTTGTTCGGGGTCTTTTCACACACGGGGGATGGAAGGAGTTCTGATGAACGTTTGGATTTAGTTTTAAAAAAAAAAAACCCAACCCAAGGCCGGGAAAATATACTTCCCGGGCCGCCCCCCAACTTTAAAAAACCTTTTTTAACCCCAATTTCCTTCCCCCCCCACCCCCCCCCCCTCCCCCCAAAAAACCCCCAAACCCGGGGGAAAGCGGCCATTGTGGGGGGAAAAAAAAAACCGAACCCGGGGGGGAAAGGGGCGACCCCCCCCCCGGGGGTTAAAAGGAAAAAACCCCCCCAAAAAACAAAAAACATTTTTTTTTTTTTTTTTAAATTTTTAGGGTCCCCCCTGAAAAAACCCTGGTTTCCCCCCCTCCAAGTCCCCCCCCCGGACAAACGTGTTGTTTTTGTTAGCACAAGGTGTATTTCCGACTTAAAAAAATGGAGGCTACTCTTGAAGAGGTGTAAAATATTATCTATGCATTGAAATTCAAATTTTTGTATTTCTTACTATGGAAAATAAATGTTAACTCTGCGCTTATAATACAAACACGCATGTTACGGTAGCGGCAAAAGAAAAGTAGGAAAATAGTTTTTATATACAGAGTGTACTAACACTAATTCACAATTTAACATGTGGGAAATATTAGTGGAATAAGAAATTTATACAAATTGGCTGCTCGAAACTGATCATTTCAGTGAAATATGCAAAAATTGAAAGGCGTGTCCAATAGAGCGTTCTCGGGACAATTCTAACTGTACCTGATGCGTCAAAGCAGGTGTTCATCCCCAATACAATAGTAAGTCCCAACCAAGGGGGGAAATGTATATATCTGGTGTGCACTATCGACCAGTGGAAGGAGAAATACAGGGTGTCTCAATGTTCCGTGAAATATATATTTTTTATTTTATACTAGTTAACCTAATCCAACTTAACTGAGGTCCTCTGCGATCAATTTTTAACACAAACTAATTTTAGTAACCTAATGTAACTTAACTGCGTTGCGTGCAATTGTAGGTTCCAAAAAGTTCTTACTTTTGGCCCTCCGTTTCTTCAGGGAGTTAGATTAAAAGCTTATTAATGAAAAATATAAATAATCTTATGCGAATCAAAATATGTGGTTTTTTAAGAAAATTTTACTTCCGGTTCTCCACCTGTTTTTTTTTCGGTAAGGAGATTTAGTTGAAATTATATAAGCAGAAAACTATCAATGCTCTAATTTTGATCATAATAAGTACCTTTTATCGTGGAAAAATGGTTACATGCGGTTGCTGCCGGTCCGCCATTTTGTTTCCCTTTCGAGGAGAGTATTAAATTGAAATCTTATTTACAGAAAATATGAATACTCTAATTTGGATTTTTTAAAAGTTGCTTTTATCGCAAAAAGCGGTTACTTTCGGGCCGCCATTTTGTTATTTTTGTTTGAAATATGAAGTACAAATTTGAAATCAGCGACCCAAAAAACATTAAATTCGATATAGTTTGACAAATTTTCTACCTTTCTCGATTTTTGGTCAGGATTTTCCGATTCTAACCCACTGTGCGCCGCATTAAAAACAATTTTTTGTCGCGAGTTAGTCACTCGTGAATTCGTGTACTGTATTTACGTATTCCCCGTCTTTGTGTAGATTTCTGCAATAATGGCACAGTCGTTACCATTTGCGAATGGACTGAAAAGATGATTGAAAATTACAAGGATTTTGCAATGGACGGATTCACATATTTTATGTATTCCTTGCAATTGTCGATATATATTTCGTGTTCGCCGAGAGTGTAAAAGACATTTAGATTCGCATGTCCATGAAAAAAAATATACCTGGTACGGTTAGAAAAGAGGGATTTTGGTTTTATTTGTGTATAATATTTTGCGCATGTAGCCTTGCGTGAAACGTGGTCGACAATATTCACTTGTTTTGTTACCAAATAAGTATCCGATTTTCCATTGTCTAGTACCCATACATTGCGTAAAATATATTTACAGAAGACATATCAACGTGTCATCATTATATGGATTTGCATATAAATTAATAGACACCCTGTATATTTGGTAGAATGTCAGTTTGGATATCGGTTGTCACATTACTCTAGGTGACTGAAATACCGGCGAGTAACAGAGACTTCGCAGATTATCGCTTTGTTATTTCAAGCGTTCTTATTCGGTCGAAAATAGGATCTGACTCGTGTTTACTACCGCTGGGGCGGAAGTCACACAGGAGGTATTTTCCGGTTTAAAAGAATTTCTTCGCGAGCGGATTAATAATTTATAATGCAATGTCGAGCTGTATCAACATAGCACACATACACTGTACGATTGGACTAAACAAAAATCAATAGTTTCAGTCCAGTTTCCTTACACGAATTTTACTACATATATCAACCTATTCGTTTTTTTTATCCATAAATAAATCTGTATGAAACCATCATTAAATATGCAGGCTGAATACTTTTGAATCAACCGGATAGTTTTTTGTTATGGAATGTGTATGTTTTTAAAATAGTGTTAAATAAACTGTTTTCCCCTCCTGGATTGGGAAGAATATTTTTTTTGGAAACGAAACCATGAAGTAACTGATGCTGTTTTTCGTTGCCATATTGGGTCCTCCATCTTGAATTTTCTAAATAAAATTTTAGGTTTCATAATCAGCGATCTCAGAAACCCATGTTTACAGTTTTCAGTCTGATTTCGGGCAAAATTGGGATTTTTTGGGGGGGCCCCATATTGCATCCGCTATCTTGAATTTTTGAAATCTGGTTTGAGATTCGCAATCAGCGACCTCAAAAACTCATGTCTATAGTTTTAAGTCCAAATTCTGGTAAATTTAAAATTTTTGTCTCTCATATAGAATTTGGCGGACAAATTGTAAAAAAAAAATATTGGATCCGCCGTCTTGAATTTTAGTCCAGGCGGCATAGATTATTTTTTAAAATAATTAGTTGCGGCACTTTCTCAACGTGATAATTAGGAGAAAAATCGTACGAATCGAATGAAAATGTTTTGGACAAAATCCGATTGTAGGATCATTGCGAAAATATTGCAAAAATGTGCGAAAAAAAAGGTTTTTTCGACTTTTAGGCACGAAAAATGTTGAGTAAAAAAACAAAAAACAATCACGTTATAGCGCTTGAAAAGACGAATAAAATAGTTTTTGGATCATTAAAATCGGTTGATAACTTTTTTGCACAAAAAAAATAAAAACCGCGAAAATTTGCGATTTTTCGATGTTCAATTACTCAGTCTGTAATTACAGACCCTAGAAATCTTCAGGGGCTCAAATTGTAGGGTTTTCCAACGCCTATCTACAGTTAAATTTTTTGTCAAAAAATATTCTGAATGTTTTCGCGCAAATTGCGAAAAAGTAAAAACAGGGACTTTAATAAAACGTCTTTCCACAATAATAATTGTAGAGCAATTTTGCAAAAAGCTACACGTGTTCTTGAAAACTTCCTTTACAACCATATCAAATTTGAAGTCGATCCGATAATAATAAGTACCTCAAAAGCGCGTCTGAGAAACGTGCAATTTTAGAGAGCGGCCGCGTAGACGCACGAGCGAAGGGGAAGTGGCGCGGTGGTGGGGGAACTCTCTCTCCGCGGGCACAGCAAAAAAAAAAACATCAATTTTCTTTCAGTAATCTCAGTCAATCAGTTCTCTCAGTCTCAATTGTTTCCGGCTTGTCGAATTTGAACGCGCGCAATCGCTTTCCGGGCGCCCGCCCCGCCCGCGGGAGAGAGAGTTCCCCACCACCGCGCCACTTCCCCCTTCGCTCGTGCGTCCACGCTGCCGCTCTCTAAAATTGCACGTTTTTCGGACGCGCTTTTGAGGTACTTATTATTATCGGATCGACTTCAAATTTGATATGGTTGTAGAGGAAGTCTCCAAGAACACGCAGCTTTTTGCAAAATTGCTCTACGGAAATTATTGTGGAAATAGGGTCCGTTTTACTAAAGTACCTGTTTTTACTTTTTCGCAATTTGCGCGAAAAACATGAAATTTTTTGACAAAAATTTAACTGTAGATAGACATTGGAAAACCCTACAATTTGAGCCCCGGAAGATTTCTAGGATAATTACAGACCGAGTAATAACATCGAAAAATCGCTAATTTTCGCGGTTTTTTTTTTTTGTGCAAAAAGTTATCAACTGATTTTAATGATCCAAAAACCATTTTATTCCTTTTTTCAAGCGCCATAACGTGATATTTTTTGTTTTTTACTCAACATCGTGCCTAAAAGTCGAAAAAAACTTTTTTTCGCACATTTTTGCAATACTTTCGCAATGATCCTACAATCGGATTTTGTCCAAAACGTTTTCATTCGATTCGTACGACGATTCGTACGATTTTTCTACAAATTATAACGTTGAGAAAGTGCCGCAACTAATTATTTTAAAAAATCACTTGTTTTTTGCTACCTTGCCTGGACTATTTTTAAAATCTGATCGGACTCTTATGAATACCCTAATACCTCAAAATTATTATATTTGAACAAAGACAAGGACTCTTTTCTTTGAGCCAGTGTACTGAATTGTCTCGTCCTTGAAAGGTTAATAGAATCCAAACGTTGTTGTGCGTAATCTTCAGCAATCGATTACGTCGAATATAGAAACAATTTTCTCGGGATTGAAAAAGCGGTGCGCTACCCTAATATTATATTGTACTTATCTGATTGATGTGCGGGATATCCAGCAGGCCAAGTCGGCCAAATTGAAACAAATGTACGGCGAGCTCGCGGGCCGCGTCCGATAATGACGCGCGGGAAATTGCTTTTGCGTCTACGGAAAAAACGCTAATATAGCGAGTGGTTGTGGGGCGTTGGGCCGCCTGCCATCCATCATGGTAATTCCTTCAGCCGAAAGGGCCCCGATTAACCGAAAGGAGGGACCGACGCACAGACCGACAAAACTGTATTGTTTCACCCAAATCACTCTAGAGATCGTAAAAAGGAAGATTTTAAGATTTTTCTAAAATGTTCGTTAAGAATTTCTCCATAAATTCCTCTAGCCGGATTTTTTATTTTCATTCCCAAAATTTTATTATATCAATCTAAAAAACGCATTTTTATTGGAAAATACGGGTTTTTCCAATGAAAAATCAGTGTCAGGGTCTCAAATGTATAAACATTTTTGACTTTTTAATTTTAAAATTTCATTTTACGAATAGCCAAATAAGTTGTCAAATGATATTATCCGATTCCTTTTTTTATTGTTGACAGCTGCAAATTAATGTCAAATACCTGCATAATAAAATAAACATATTCCTTAAGTTATACAGACAAAAATGTATAATTTTAAAGATAATAAATAAAACTTTCTATTTACGTAATTTATACTAAAATTTAAATATGACAGCTGTCACAATACCTGTCAAATTATTTAAGATGCCATTTATTTATTATTTGCAATACTTAAAGTTCTTAATAGTCCATTTTCTGAGGATTTAAGGAACACTGGGCAAGGAATAAATGAATGAATATTAGATCTGAATATTCATCAAAATATTATGTTAGATGATAGCTATCAAAGTATCTGTCAAAATCAAAAATAAGCATGTGTATCCTGCATTATTACAAAATGTTATAAAAAATTACAAAGTTTCTACACAAAAAAAGCATATAGCACTTGATTTAATATAAATTCAACCCATTCAATATCTCCCTAAGCAACTCCTTTGCATTTACGCAGGTTTTGCGTGGTTTGACCTCTGTTGGGCGAATCTATTGATCCTAATGCCCAATAAAGTTGGTTTGAGGTGCCACAACTCACTTTCACCCCTTGACAACTCAAGCACCTTTCCAGGCCACACCCATACCGACCCCTCACTGACCTCTGATTCCGCCCCTGGGTTCGTCCAACCGAGGTAAACTACGCAAAACCCTGCGTAAATGCAATGGGGTGGCTTAGGGGATCTGGAAATGGGTTGAAGAAACGGGACAGCGACCAAATACACAAAACTTATTGAGGAGATCTTAGTGTGTGCCGGGATAGAGTTTTTACCCGACAGCGTTCTTCTTAGTCCATCCTGTATGCCTCTGAAATTAGCGTTAAAATCTTGCGAATTCAAATTTCGACATGGGGTTGCTTTTTGGGGTGTACACGGTGAACCGTTTAAGTCGCAACGTAGCGCCTTCGGGGCATTAAAACTAACCCTATATTAGAACGCAAATGACGCTTGTCTAAAAAGTGTTACGCTAATTTTGACGATTAGTTTTAGGCAGTTTAGTTAGAAATTGCGCAGAACTGAATGCACTGTGAATAAAACATGATCGTCCTAGAACAATTCTAAAATAAATTCAACTCAAACACTTTGAGTATCAAACAAATCGAAATAATGTGGGAGAAGCTTGGTTGTTATTAGTAACTTTTTGTATTTTCTGTTTACTTGAAGACTGTGTGAAGACAAATAAACTATTATAGAACTGGAGGATGAACTCAAATCTAATATTAAATTAAGTTAGTGGGTTATAAATATTTAGCACGCAAAATATTTGTGTCTAAATTAAAAATGATATTTAAGTAGATGACTGTTAATAATATAATGTATTTGTTCTTTTCAGGTAAGTGAGACGACGTACGTTCGTATGGTCTTAATCTGTAAATACTGGTGAGTCATTTGATTTTCACATTTGATTAAATTTATATGTCCTTGATAGATTTTCTAAATTTTACTGCCACAGGTACGATTAAGTGGTATTTGCACTTACAACAGCGAATTTTTGGGAATTTATTGTAGGAGAACTATGAAAGCTATAACCCAAGATATAGTAGGTTAAATTGTTTAGTAGGTACAGTGAAAATACATGATTCCGAAAGTAAAATTAATGATTTATACAAGGTGTTCAACAATTTTGTTCTTTTACTTATGAATTCACACTTTTCATTCAGTTCAAGGCACCTTTTTCGATAATAATCAGAAGTATTTTTTTAATAGTGTTATGTATCGCTCATATTTACCTTAAATATGTTGGGCATGACTTGCAGAAATAATAGATATCCAAAAAAAAAGTCTGTCTCATATCTGGCTATGAACGAGAGAGATGGAAATAGCGGTTATGTCGAAGCTCAAAGAGAAACGTCAAACTTTTGACAAGTGACTGTCACAGTTGTAAAATAAATAGTGACAGTCATATCATGCATCAGCTTTGACAATTAAATAAGGTTATAAATTTACGATGGAACAGAAATACGTCGTTTTTGCTGGGCCGACTTTGATGCGTTTTTTTTTTGGATGGGTCGTTATCTTCGAAATAACTGTGACCAATTTGTGTCGGATATAATCCACTTTCTCGCCAGTATCCTACACTATTAATCCAGTCTGTGAGCCGGGGAATTAGGCCAACTAAATAAGTTTGGTGCAGCTACTCGAATTCAAATTTTTTTTTTGCATCATGTTCTATGAACCTCTAAGGTCATTCGTGACTATCAACCAACTTGGCAAACCCCCTCAGACCACCCCTATACTATAAAACACACCCCATTCTCACCCTCATATTTAGAGTTGTATTTAATTTTTGAAAAAATAACAATTGAGCATCGAGAGTGGGTTCTTGGGGTTTTTTTGAGTCGCTGATCATGAATCCGATGTCATTTTCCCGGAAAATTCATGCCACGGCCGGGAAAACTGGAAAATTGGGTCACTTTTGCGAAAATTGAATCATTGTTCACGCGATTTGCGTGAACAAAATTTGCGTTTTTTACGTCATAAAGATATCCGGCAGCGTATAATAATAACGCATAACGAAAAACCATGTAAATTTTTTGGAAAACTGAACATTTTCCGGAAAACCTGGAAATACAATTTTTCAATTTTATCGAAATAATTGTGTGATAAGTCGCTATAGGGTTTTTTTGGGGCGCTGATTGAAAATGTTATATCATAAATTGCTGAAATTAACATTTAATTAATGATAAAATGAAGGTATTTCAAAAAAGTTTGAATTTGAAAATTTGAAAGCTTGAATTTTCCGGGAACCCCCTATAGCGACTTATCACACGATCATTTTCATAAAATTGAAAAATTGTCTTTCCAGGTTTTCCGGAAAATTTTCATAGTTTTCCAGAAAATGTACATGGTTTTTCGTTATGCCTTATCATTATACGCTGCTGGATATCTTTATGACATAAAAAACGCAAATTGCGTGAACAATGATTCAGTTTTCGCAAAAGTGACCCAATTTTCCAGATTTCCCGACCGTGGCGTAAATTTTCCGGGAAAATGACATCGGATTCATGATCAGCGACCCAAAAAACCTCCTAGAATCCACTTTCGATGCTTAATTGTCATTTTTTCAAAAATTAAATACCACTCAAAAAATGAGGGTGAGAATGGGGTGTGTTTTATAGTATAGGGGTGGTCTGAGGGGGTTTGCCAAGTTGGTTGATAGTCACGAATGACCTAAGAGGTTCATAGAACATGATGCAAAAAAAATTTTTGAATTCGAGTAGCTGCACCAAACTTAGTTAGTCTCCCAGCTCACAGACTGGACTCTATTAAGCGACTTTCAATATTCACTGTTCATAAATTTCAACCCGACACGGCAGCAGAAGATGAATTATGCAAATTGCACCATGACTGGAGGTGTGCTAGCTGACCTGGGCTGATTAAAATTTCAAGGCAATCAGTAACATGTGTCCTCCGAAGCGCAGGACCCTAATACCAATTAGGTCGGCTTGTTGACTCGATCCGCCATATTGCAGGATGCACATACATCAATATATATACAGGGTGGAAATAAATGTAATAAATTCAGTCATTCTAAAACTGCAAATATTTCGCGAAAACACTGAAACAGGTGAACGAATGATTTCAGTTGCGCTCCAATGGTAGATCTATTTTTCAGGTCTGTGAGGTCACCAGTTTTTAAGTTTGGCGCATTTTTTAATGGAATTTTTGGATGTTGATTTTAAAGGCCTTTCCAAAACCCCACACTTAATATTAAACAGTTCCTGAGCTATTACTTTTTGGAAAAACCAATTATAATACTAATACAAATTGTATAAAGTGTAAAAATTGCATAATGAACTTTATGTAACAACTAATCAAAATGTCCCCAACTTTTGGGGTTCCTTTTTAGCATTATTTAAAAAATCAGGTTCTCGTTTCTTCTGTAATTCGTTTTTATAAATCGTCAAAATTATTAAGCTTCGTTTTAACAACTCTATTTTTTAAATAACCCCATAGACAAAAATCGATTGGGGCTAAATCCGGCGATCTAGTTGCCCATTCTAGAAACCTCAGAAACATCTTCATCTCTCATCTTCCAATCCATCCGTTTGGAAAAAACAGCATCTAAATAATAAATAAATAAATAATGTTTAGAACTGTTACGCATAGGTAATGAAGATGTAATGCAATGTTTTAACAGTTATTCAACAGACAATCAGTTATTATTGTCAGGGTTATATTAATATTATATTTATTTTTCACTATATTAATTATGTTATACAAGGTGTGCAAATGAAGTAATGATAGTGATTTTTTATTTTTTTTTATTGGAATAGAATTACAATTCAGTATTGTCTCCTTCAAAATTACTTCCTTGGGAAGCCATACAGCGCTGGAGACGGTTCTTCCATTCCTCAAATCAGTGCTGGAACTCATATACTGGAATAGCCTGGAATCGGTTACAGCCGTTTGAATGTTTTCTATGGTCCCAAAATGACGTTCGTTGAGGTGATTTTTCAATCTTGGGAAGATAAAAAAGTCACATTGACTCAAGTCAGGCGAATAAGAAGGCTGAGGAGCCACAGGGATGTTTTTACTGACTAAAAACTTGTTTAATGAAATGGCTGTGTGACAAGGCGCAGTGTCGTGATGCAACATCTAGTTGTTCTTGATGTTTGGTCTCATACGCCTTTTTCGAAGTTTTCTGAGAACCTCTTTGTAAAAGTGTTGATTCACTGTTTAGCCTGGAGGCACAAACTCTTTGTGGACAATTCCCTGGCTATCAAATAAGCAAATCAGCATGTATTTGATCTTCGACTTGCTCATTCTTGCTTTTTTGGGCCTTGGAGAGCTGGAAGTGTGCTATTCCATGCTTTGGCGTTTGATTTCTGGGTCGTACTCAAACACCCAAGTCTCATTACCAGTAATGACACGTTCCATAAAATGGGGACCATTTTCAATCGATTTCAAAAGGTCAAGACACGTGAAAGGTTTTTTGGAACCATTTTTGCGCAGATTTTTCTCATCCTCAATTCGTTAGACAAAATCTGATGAGCAGTGGAGTGATTCAATTTCAACTCTTTCCCGATCATTCTTGTCATCAACCGACGATCTGAACGCACAAGATCCCGTATTCTATCGACATTTTCATCGGTTCTTGAATATGAAGGCCTTCCGCTGCGTGGTTCATCTTCAATCGACTCTCTTCCTTCTAAGAATGCCTTAAACCACCGAAAAACCTGGGCTCTTGGATTTCGAATAGATTTTTCAGAAGTGCTAGGGTGGTGTACCCCCTTAATTTACTCACCTCGTAATTATAAGTAAAACACACAAACATAAACCAACGGACGTTTCAATGAACAATGGCACAGTAATTAGTTTGTTGAGCGACCACCAGGTGGCGTAACGCTTGTATTGAATTCCCTATTACAAAAATAATACATGGATCATTCTTTTACAAATCGCACGGATTTCGGAACAAAAAAAATTTGACTTCTTAAAATAAGAAAAAAAATTAATTTTTTTTTGTTTTTTTTAACCCCAAGGTTTTCCGGTTTTTCCCCCAAAAATTTTTTTTTGGAAAAAAAAAATTTTTTTTTACCGGTTGGGTTGGGGGGGTTTTTTTTTTTTCTTTTTTTTTTTTCCCCCCCCCCCGGGATTTAAGAGAATTTTTTTTAAAAAAAAAAAAAATTAATAATATAATTTTTTTTTTTTTTTTTTTTTTTCCCCCCCCCCCCTATAAAAATAATAAAAAAAAAAAATTTTTTTTCCCCCCCCCTCCCTCCCCCCACACCTTTAAAAAAAAAAAAATTTTTTTTTTTTTCCCCACTTTTTTAAAAATTTTTTTTTTTCTTTTTCCCCCCCCCCCCCCCCCCGCGGGGGGGGGGAAAACCCCACATCTCGCCTGTTTTTCTCTTATAATTATGTTTTGCGTTGCAGTTTGAAAGCTAATTATATTTAAGGATAAAATTTAATGAATTTAATGCAAATGAAAGCAGTTTTATTTCAAACTTTGAAACTAAGGGATTACAATATTTCATCATTGATCTCTTCATGCTAAAAACAAAATAATACGTACATAGTTCAGTAAGCATGTAGTATTACAATTTATTCCTTTGACTGTAGGAAATTGTAGACTTAGTATTACACACTGAGAAAAAAATAGTAATAAAAAACAGTAAAAACTATAATTGTTAATGGTAAAAAAACACAGTGATTAAGTTGTAGAAAGTCCAGTACCACATAAATTGTAATTAGTACTAATTAAATAGTACTGGTTACCAGTTGAAATGGTACTTTCTATTAAAGAACTTCTGCCGTATTTTTACCAATAAAAATGGTATTTTTTTTCTCAGTGTATAGTATCGTAGTACAAAAATTTGCAAGAAAAAGTATAACTTACTTGTAAACGTTTCTCGGGATTTTTCTTTAATTTAGAAACTTTAATACGGCAATCACTACAGATTTTTAGTTTAAGGGATTCGTCCGTAACTGGTAAATGAAGTTCCACTAAATCTATCTTTGAAATTTTTCGAAGACTTTGGATTGTTCGATGTGAAAGGAGATCGAAAGGATTAAAACATCGATCTGTTGAATATTGGAACCACTAAATAATTTCGAAGATTTTGGCATTTCAAAAAACGAAGTTTGTCACTTTGAATAAAATAATATGATTATAATAACAGCATGTGTCCGCTACGCTTCCGAACAACGGAATGACAGCATTTGTTATTAACAGTGCATTCAGCCAGAGCCTCCAAGCTTGTTGTCGCTTGAGCTTCTTGCACTTGGGCGCGTGGACGCGTCCGAACGTTGCCCTTCATAGCGCCCTATGTGACTTGCGTTCGCAATTATTTATTAAGTCGCTATCTAAAAATAACACTAACCTTCATTTTTTCGTTACGTTATTGTAGATGTAGAAGAGTATGGAGAAGATAATAGTATTTTTTGCAATTCATATAACTTGGGGGGCGGGTATGAAAAAGCAATTTAAACAATTAAATTATTATCAACTTTTGTTTTGTTTAGGAAAAAAAATCCTCTTATATTCCCTGAAAGTGTAGGTAAAAAAAATAACGAATAAAAAAACCCGACACGAATCCAATTATTACAAATGTAGATAATAAATTTCAAACCGGAAAAGATTTATGAAAATGTAGCAAATTATCGAAACTTCCTTCATACATTCATATTTCCGAAATAACATTTTTTTTGGCAAAATCCTGAAATACGTGTCGATTAATATTACGTATAGATATTATAAAAAAAAAATTTTGAACGATTTTAAAATGTCAAGTGTCATTCGGTGTGCGGTTTGTAAAAAGAATGACCCACATACAAAAATAAGGACCCCTCCGAAATAACAATCCAAATCGCGACGGCACTTTTCAGGATAATCCTGCTCATTAATAGGAAGGGGAGGGAACATTATATCAGTTTGATGTCCTAATTCAAATATCGTATTCATTTTTCCCTATCAGCTCCAGTTTTTAAGATATACAATTTTAGAGAAATATGAGTTTATGATTTTCTCAAATTCAGTAAAAGTAGATTCGAAATTTTTATTTTATTTATACCAAATACAATCTTAAGTCAAACTTACAAACAAAAAAAAACATTAAAGAAACAAATATAGTCACTCGACACTTCTAAAATTCCTTTCCGCGACATTCTTGAATGTTTTTCATCCCTTTTAAATCAGAGTAATCTGCCATCAGTGGATGTCCATCTTCCTTGTAGGGTCCCATAATTTTAATATCTTGGTGAAATTTTCACTTGTTCTCACATGTCTCCTAAATTTCTGAAACGGCCAAGTGGAGATAGTGTATTATACTCATATTGACCCTAATGATTTAAAGTGTCAGCTTGTTAACAATTAAAAACATAGTTTTCAGCTTATGTTTGCCTAAAAATTTTCTCAAGAACAACACCTTCAACTTCATTCATTAAAGAAGAGATTTATTGTTTATTTGTGGGCCGTCAAATATCCCTGCTTTGAGTTTTTCTGTGCTCAACTGAGGCATTTTTACCCCTATATATTCAAAAAAGCCATCCTACAAGAGTTTTAAAATTGTTATTACCAATTTATTTAAGGAGGAAGTATTTTTTCTCTTCAACCAAAGGTAATGACATTCTTTTCCCCAACGTCCATGTTTTCTCTAAGGCATCTTTCTAACCCATGGTTGTTTTGTCCTACTATCCCAAAGGAAAGCACGGATATTTTGTGAACCACTCTGCCCAAGAAGAACACCATTTTAAGTCTACACATTAACCATATGTTGTGATACTTTATCTTTCAAGATAAAGTATTGTGTTATATTCTTCTTTCAGTTCGTTGAGTGAGAACGGATGAACATATTTATTTCCATTATGTAGAAGGACAATTTTAAACTTGCTTTGAACTGTCAATAAATAGGGCCAATCATCTGGAATATATTATAGAAAGAATCTGGAATATATTCCAGAAAGTCCCATTTCTTTCATGAGTCCCCTAATTTCGTGAAAAATACAAGATTGTCTTAGAAAAGAAGGAAGCTTTTTCTCTTGTACGGTAAAAGGTAATTTTGGTTCCTTGTTCCAGTAAATTTTTGTCGTTTAACCTAGAAGCCAGTACTTCAGAGTTTTTTCGATAAATTGAGATCCCTGGGAGACATTTAATCGTTTTGATTGAAGCGTTGAGGAACTGAAGAGTCCCCTCAAGTCACAGTTTCATTAGCACGGAAGAGGACAAGGGACATTTCAGAGATATCTGAGCAAAATTGAGGATTCCTGAGTGGGGATAGGGGTATTGCCGAGTCTAAAAAAGTCATTATAAACAAAAGAAGAGTTCTCTCCAAACCATTGGTACGCCCATCAAACATTTTCTTTTGCCGGTAGTCCACTCCTAATTGAATTTACATACAAGATGCGGGCCCATGTCCTGATCACCAAGCTAACTCCAAAGTATGCCAAATATACTTGCCACAAAGCAGTAATAGTGTTTTGTTGGAACATGTATTCTCCGCATATATAACAAAAACTAGATGACACAACTTCTTCTTAATGGACCTAACTCATTTTAATTTTTCATAACACAACACTCTTTTCTTAACAGAAAATAACACGCCGAATTGATCTCTCTCTTTAGCAAGAAGGACAAACTGACGAGACTTACCTAGAGGGGAAAAAGGGCAGTTCAGGTACGGAGGAATGTTCCATATTTATAGATTTACCTGGACTCATTTACAGACTGACAAAAAACATTGCACCTACATTAATGATTTAAAATAATTTTAGAACCTCAAAACCAATAAACTGCAAGAAACCAGATATGTAGATAAATTTATGTATCTAAAAAAGTAGAGCTGAAGAGAAAACGGATTGACCTTAGATTTAGCTTCCCAAATATAGTTAAAATCAGGTCTAAAATCCCACACCAAAAAAAAAAATTTTTTTTGTTCCCCTGTGATATCGAAATCCCCTAATATTGTCGTAGCGTAATTGACGGCCGATGGGTAGTGTTACACGCGACAAATACAAATTGGATTGGCCGCTAATTGTGAGCGAATATCGCGGAACGAATTAAAAGGGCGCTGATGAAATTACGAGTTTCGAAAATTTTCCGGGTCGCATCGGTATTAACTTAATTTGAATATAAAACGGGATAGTGTTTAGCTGTTTAATTAATTTATATTCACATACATCCGTGTGCATTTCATTCCCGTCCAATTGAGTTAACGATAACATGTGTTCGATTTATTTTAATATTGACATTGTCATTATTTTATATTCACATAGGAAAAACATATGTATACTACTACGTACAAAAATTACCCGGAAATTGTAAAAAAAGCACATAAATTGTTATTTATTAACCAAAATTTATTTTGTTCCTTTCAAAGTAGGCTCCATCGAGTGCAATACAGCTATGCCAACGTTTAACCTAAACTTCTAAACACCGCTCATAGACCGCTGAAGGTATCGCCTTCAGTTTCTTCAGCGAATTTTGTTTGATAGCCGCTACCGTTTCAAAGCGGCGACCCCGTAGTGGCAATTTAAGTTTTGGAAATATAAAAAAATCACACGGAGCCATATCCGGTGAATACGGTGGTTAGTCGATCGTATTTATTGAGTTTTTGGCCTTATATTCGGTCACAATCGTAGCTCGGTGAGATGGCGTGCAAAATCCAAGAATTTTCCTTCCACAATTCCGGCCGTTTCCGACGGATACGTTAGCGCAGATGCCTCAAAATACCGAGATAATACTCCTTATTAACCAGTTGTCCTTCCGGAAGGAATTAGGAATATACCACTCCTCGATAATCAAAAAAAATCTTCAGCATCATCTTCACTTTCAACCGACTTTGTCGCGTTTTTCGGTTTCACCTCATCATCATAGCGCCGATGATTGACTCCGATGATTGACGACTTGTTTGCACGTCGTACTCGTAGACCCATGTCTCGTCTCCAGTTATGATGCGTTTCATGAAGGTTGGTTCACTATCGGCTCTGGAAACCATGTCAAGAGCAACCTACTTCCGATGCTCTTTTTGAGGAACGTTCAGCTCTTTCGGAGCCAGTCTCGCAGCGACGCGTTTCATGCCCAAAATATCACTCAAAATACCATGAGCTGACATTGTCGATCTGTCATACTCTAGAGCCAACTCTCTAACACTCACGTGGCAATTTTCAAATGTTTTGATTTTGTCGATGTTATCGGCTGTCGTAGAGGTTGATGGCCGACCGGAGCGAGGCAAATCTTCGATGATTTCACAGCCCGCTTTGAACTCCTTACACCACTCGTATCTCTGTGTTTTGAATATACACGAATCACCAAAGGTCTTATTTAACATTTTCAATGAATCCACACGAAATTTCGTTTGCGGCACAAAATTTTAAACAAACGCGTTGTTTCACTATTTTTTCCAGTGTACAATTCGTCGAGTACACTTGAGGTCGTCTATGACTAACAGCTGCTGTAAACACACAATGACAGATCCCGCTCTAAATGGGCTTGGTAATTAAGGAAGGGGCTACCAACCTGAAGAAAAAACATATACATTTTATTTAAATTCTTCCGAGTACTGTATTTTAAAAAATTAACGTGGCAGTTGATGTGAATATCAAAACGAATGTCAAAAGTTATTGTCAAAAATATCCAGTTGTTTGTTTGTCACCAGTGCCTCCTTCATAAATACTGTGCCTTTTAAACATGCTGTAATACTCTTAATACAAAAAAGTATCCGAGTATCCTAAAAACTGTAGGTGGTTAGACTAAGGAAATCCAAAAGTTCAGTAAAAAATACCATGTTCCATTTAAAATACAAAAGCTGATGGATTTTTTTTTGTATTTCTAGTTGGTCGATTGTAATTCGAGTCGATGACTAATTCGGATTTTTTTGGGGTTATTAGTTAGTCGAAATAGGATTTTTCCAGGGTTTTTCTTCGTTTCCGGGAAAACCGGTAGCGGCAGCGGTTTTTCCGGCACGCCGTCGTGTTCCTCGTGGTCGAGTTAGTTGGTAAGAACTTTTTGGCGATTTTTAGTTTTTCGATTTAGTCCGTGGAATTTTTTTATAATCTTTAGTTGGTCAATTTCGCAGATTTTTGATAGTTTTTAAGTAGTTTTTCGGCTTTTCTGGAAAAGCGGTACGTCGGACGAGATTTTCTCAAAAGCCGTGGATTCCGTCTAGAAGTTCCTAAACTTTAAATGAACGCAACATTCGCCAGTCACCCTGTATATTTATTCAATCCATAAAATTTTATAAACCTGTATATGAAAATAGGACATATAATATTATAGAGAAGAACACGCAGAATTCGGTAAAATAGGAAAAAAAAAGGGTTCCAAAGGAAGTAATTTTAACGTCAATCAAAAAATCGATCACCCCTTCGATCTCACAAAATATAGCCCATGCCAATACAAAAAATATTAATGTTTCTACTTTTACATGTTAAATTCATTAAACTGTAGAAACTGTGGACTTTCCACTATCAATAAATATCTCAGTATCTAATGAAGTTAAACCTAAAATTCATCACAAAAATTATTAAGATTTTAACCAAGGATTCATTTAAACGCTTCTCGTATATATTTCACATTTTTTTTAAAACGGCAGTCTTACTTTTAGGGCAAGGAAAACATTTTTTCAAGGAAAATTTTTTTGCTATAAGGCAAAATAAAAAAAGTTTCCTATTTTGTTAAGCGAATCTGGGCACACGCTGTATAATATATGAATTTTTTATTTTTTATTATTTGCTGCAATTAATGTACTCTGGCAAATTTTCGAAAGGAAAAGATTTATTTGGAGATCACTATCGATTCACTACCTCACCAGGTGGGAAACTTCAACTTTTATCTCGACTCGTCTCTGCAATCCTACGAAGTAAATTATGTTGTTTATTTTTCACGCGCTGCCTGGTCGAGCCGACAAATCGTCAAAGCGCCGAACGTAATTCCATTTCCCTCTTTACATCTGAAGTTCTTTCTCCGATTTCTTTTAGCTTTTAATACGCTTTGAGATTTTCTCGGCGGCCTCGATGCGTTTCCCTGGAATCCTTCGTTCGGTTGTCTGTCGCGAAATCCGGACAATTTCCCCGTTTTATCCTCCGAGACTGTGGGGTAGATACCTCTAAGCCCGTAAAATGATTAAAAACCCTTTCAAGGCCAGTTGATATCCCCCAAATATTATTCATTTCGTCAATTAAATTACCCTCCCTTGTTTGTTACAGGGTTAAGGGTAGTCAGATTTTTCAAAATTTCGAATTAGCTGTGCTTGTTGGCAGGCCCAGGCCAAGGAACTTGAACTTTTGAACCAGGCTTGAAATTTTGAATGTTTTTTGAAAACATTTTTTTGTAGACCACTATATTTTGAAAACTGTTTGTTTTTAAAATATGTTTAATGGAAGGAATCTTTTTTTTTTTTTGGTTCAATACTTTTTACTCGTAACAATAAAAAAGCGCTTGTTTTCATTAAAATTCATAACTACACTTTCAGAGATCGATTTTTTCAGTTTGGATATTAGAAATGAACATTTTTCTAACATGTTCCGTGTGTTTAAACTTTTTTTACATATTTTAAATATTTTTAATATCAGCTGGAAGTTGCGTATTGCACGAATTATCGATTATTTCGTAAAATTCGATGATACTCGAATAAAATAGAAAAAAAAAAACAATGAGATTCTATATTTAAAGGGATTACCTAAAATATGTCTATCATCAAAAAAATTAGAAAACATTATTTTACAAAAATAAGGCCCTTAAAGGATTTTCACATTGAATTTTAATTTTGATCGTAAATAATAGTCGGAAAATGATATCGATACATTTTATAGGTGATCAATTTAAAGCTTATGATGTGTACTTTAAGGAAAATAAATATTTTTATTATAATTAGTTTTTTTTTTTTTTTTTTTTTTAAGAAAAATAGGAAAACAAATTTTTTCACCTAGGAAGTCTGAAAAATGCAGTACAAACAAATTGCTGTATATATAAAAAAAATTAACACTGACCACATGGAGGTAGTAACTGACATGTAAATCTTGAAGGATAAGCCTAATAATATTTTTTTTATGTGTTAAAAATAATCGGGAATAGAAAAAGGTAAAAACACGGCACATTTTTATATAACGGTTTCCTACAATGGTGGAAAAATAAATTAGAAATCAAAAGGGGACAAAAACAAATATTAATTATTAAATATACACAGAGAATTAGAGGGATTACCACCCGACTTAGATAAAATCGAAGAAAGTATTCAAATGTACTAATTTCAAAAATAATAGGAATTTTAGAATGAAATTTACTGTGGATTCCCAGTAAATGAGGCGGAGAGATGGTAAGCGATTCCTAACTTCACAAAAAATGAAATTAATGAATCGGGATATTTGAAATTTCTTGGACGCCATTAAAGTCTAAATTCTGAGCCAGATTCGTAATAAGACCCGAAACCTTTATATTTTTTCCGCAAATGTAAAAAATTTTCAATAATGATTTTTGAAGTTTTAATTTGTTAATTAATATAGATAAATTAACAAAAAAAGGATAATTTTTGTATGAATTTTAATTACGTAACATTCCACGACCATAAAAATACAAAAAACATCGGTTAAATCGAATTTAAACTACTTCAAAATCGCAAAAAACTGTTTTAAAAAAAGTGGCACCGTGGGTTAAAATATACGTTTTCAGTATGACTACAACAAACGCAGGGCATTTCAATGTAAAGTGACCTGACGCGTGAAAGTAGAATGTATAGTAACTTTTTATGTATATTTTGAGAAGGGAGAGAGTCATCTGTTACATGTTCTTGATACTTTGGTGAGAAAGCCTTATGATTCAGCTCCTCAAAGTACGTTAGTCTCTCGGCACGTGGCGAATATCACGTTGTGCTTTATATTTACAATATTTTGAGCAATAGTTAAATTAATCTAATACTAATAAATAATTAGTAAATTTATTATTTATTTATGCTTGGAAACCGTAAAAAAGTAGTTATTTTAAATTTTTTAACCGATTTCATCAATTTAAACGTGTTTATTCGGTTCATTTTACGATATATGACATTTTCATCCGCCATCTTGAATTTCTGAAATTTGATAGCAGATTCATAATCAGCATACTTGAAAACACCTAGGAACCCATTTTCATAATTTTTCATCGATTTATATTCAAGATATTCAATTTTACAACTAATTTGGCGTTTAATTGTTGTTATTAAATAAATAAACAATTACCACCCATTTTCAAGAGGAGACATTTTTTTTTACGGTATGTAGAAGCGAATGCAAGAGGTTTCATAAAAAAATACAGATCGCGGAATTATTCCGAAGTTTAGGCCTTATTAGTCTAATATGACCCCCCTATATGTAAGTAGTAGTAAACAAGTTGGCTTTAAATACATATAGTCTAAATATTCGGTACAATATTTAAAACAAAAAAAGCATACAACGGTTAAAAACAGTTAAAGAAAAACGCTAGCTTTTTCAGGCCATTATATTTTATCAATTTTACGAACAAAACAGTGTAACGACACAACAAAGCGTGGTAGAAATGTCGTTAATGTAGAGAAGTAGGTTGTGACTGTGGTTGCTAGGGATGTGGGCTGTCGTTGCTAAGGAGTTGTTTATCAGAATCCAATAGCAGTTAAAACTTGTAGAGGGTACCCGCGTGTGTTTTAGAAAAAGTGATTTTTGTGTAAAAATGAGTGATATAAATGTCATCGGAAATAGAAGAGGTTACTAATAATGGTATGTTAAACTTTAGAGTTGTTGCATGTAACATCTGTTCATTTTAATACGTTTTTTATAGGCCTGACTTGTGTATGTATTAACAAATCTTGCAACTCAGTTTTCGTCCATTCTGATTGTCCTATCGGTTCGAAATTTTGCACAGTTATTAATCAGAATAGTAGTAACTGCCGATTTTAATAAAACAAATTGAAATTGTAAAATAATATAACTTTTGCTATAGTAAAATCCTATTGTTAATTTTCTTACCATATAAGTGTGAAAAGTTGAAAACTTGAACAATTTTGTCCTCTATTAAGGCGCATATTTTCAATTGAACGTGTACAGGGTGTTCCACCTAAGGCGGTCTCTCCATGACTCCGTTATTGTAAATTTAAGAAAAAAATGTTTCAAATAAAAGTTTCCCAAAATGAAGTGGTGCATATTTGCAAAATATTTCACCCTGTATATAATTATACAGGGTGCTCCATTTGGAGTAATTGCTTCGTTATTTTAAATGGAATACCCTGTATATTTATACATTTTTGGGTACACTACTAAATTTTATGTAAACTTTATTAACCATACATGGTGTCTGAAGCCCACCGTTTTGGAGATATTCAACTGTTTTTGAAAAATATCACGATGACTAAAAATATCACTAAAAAAGTTAGACGCGGGGTTTGGACAGTTCGATTCGTCCAGGATGTTCCATTTAAAATAGCGAAGTTGTATAGCGGTTACAGGAAATGGAACACCCTGTATAATTAGAAACATTTAACAAACATACACCACATCATTTTGGGAAACTTTTATTTGAAAATTTGTTTCTTAAATGTACAGGGTGTCCCAAAGTTGATGTCTCGGGCTAACTGAGTTATGCACTTTACGCTAGAAAATTGTTTTTTTTTTTAAATCTAGAAAATGGCGAAATTGAAATCATCAGAATATTTTTTGTGCTATCTGGAAAGTGCTATTTTTTCTGAACATTTTTTATTAAAAAAGTTTCTTCGTATCTTTTATATTTAAAAATATACAGGGTAAAATAATTTGAAAATACCCTCAATTGCATACGAGTTAGCCATGATGTAATCGAGTGTCCTATGGAAAACAATGAACAAAAGCTATTTATATATACGTTTTATAAAAGATTTGTAACATTATATTTTAATAAAAAAAATATTTTACAACAGTAGATAACAAAATCTAAATCGGTTTTGATTTCATTGTTTTACAAAAAATTAAAAAAAATTAAATAACTAATAAAATCTCAATGGGGTTATAATTGGTCAAGGTTTGGAGGCCATCCAACCGAAAATTTGTCAGCGCTGAAAATTTAATGAAGAAGAAGGGGGAGATAGTAAAACAAACATGATACAAAATGTCTTTTTTGTAAGATAAGTTGATTTCAATTGTTTTTTCATTGTCAAATTTATTTCTCTAATACTCCATGTTAATTTTTTCATGTGATATTCTATTTAAAATTTCATTGACTTAAAATTCTTGAATATTCTTAATTGATTGATTTCAAGGTTTGAATAACATTAAATTCTGTTTTCCTTTCGTATTTTCATATCATTTTAACTAAATCTTTGCGGAGCAGCGTTCGGGTTCTCTATATACTCTCGATTTTTTTGAGATTCACCAAAAAAATATATATATAATACTTTTCATTATTGTAAACATTGGCGCTATTTAAATTAATTCAATCTAAACATTTGAAAAACAAATATTCACTAAAAAATTGTCAACAGTCCTAGTTCATTGTTTTCCATAGGCTACTCAATGAACCGAATGAGGGTTTTCAAAATTCCCTGTATATTTTTTAAACATAAAATATACAAAAACTTTAATAAAAAATTTCAAAAAAAAATTTCAAAAAAAAAAAGTGTATATTCTAGAAAAATTCTGATCGTCAGTTTCGCCATTTTCTAGATTTAGAAAAAAACCACGTAAACGGTTTTGTGATAACTTTTTTCATTCTCTAGATATAGTTCCGAGATATCAACTTTGGGACACCCTGTACAATACCACAGTTATTAAAAAAAAACACCTTAGGTGGAATATCCTGTATTTTATGAAAGATATAGAAAATCGCCATTATTTAGATGCGTAGAACATCCCCGGAAACCCCCAAAATAAATTTTCAGGTCCATATAATTTACGGTCCTCCCAAAATGTTTAATGTATGTAGAAGTACAATTTTTGAAACCCTTTTTTATTTGTAATTGTTAGAAATACAAACGAACTCTGAAACTAACGATCACTTGTTTTTTGAACACAAGCCATCATATTCAATGGCATACTCTTAACCATTATACCTACTAAACTGCGTACAGCTCAAGCTGTCAAAAATATATTTGCATGTCAATCGTAATGGAAAAATATTGGCTAAAACATACTTTTTTTTCACAGCCAACTTAGGTTTTTATTCGAATTCTCAGTTTGTTGTCAAGTTACTAATTTGACGTGAAACGTGGCACCAAGTTTAAACCGTGTCTTCTATTATTTTCCGTTGCACCTGTGACATTTAAAAAATCAATATCAAGTCAATGAAAGTCAACCATTTGATTATGTATGATTTTTGAAAATCACCCATAATGAAATTATTAATTTTATTCCAGACGTTTAGCTCGCACTGTATAAATAATACATTTCTACACCCCTCTATTTAGCATATTTCGCCGACCAGGCAACAATGTAAAAGAGTCAGTACTTACATGCCTTCTAAATAACAATGTACGAGTTTAATTCTAAATGGAGAAAACTGCTCGCTTCAATAAAATTTGAAATTGTAAAATGAATTTAAATTTTCGTTTTACGTAATTTATTGGTCGTTTACGATCGCTACTTTGTCGACGTAGTGCCGTAAATTGCTCTGAAAATGGTCAAAGTAACGGTGGAAACTTTCGGTTAAGTTGAAATGAACACATTTGTGTCAAATTATTTTTTTATCCCTTCTCGTTTGAATCGAGCTAGTTTTATTCTTTTTAATTTTCGTGGAGTGGTAGAGTAATAAATACTTTCACCACAGAAGCGAATTAACTAAAAATTTAGTTCATTTATAGGGTACATCACAAACCATCATTTTAAATACACCTCAGTCTTTACATTCTTTTCCAAAATTCACGAAAATGATTTAAAAGAAGCAAGTATGCATTGACAATATTATTTGTAGCATTCACATTAAATGGAGCACCTTGTGTGAATATTTTACAAATGTATTATGCTCCACATCATTCATTGATCACCTAAGTCACCTAAAAAAACGCCTTATGTGGAACACCCTGATATTGAATGTCAAGTAGAATATAAAGAATATCAAAAAAGGCAAAATGGCTTAGACAACTGTCACAAACTTGTTATGTTTATTTTGAAGTCTTTTCTTGACTGGCACCTTCGGCAATTTCTAGAGTAGGCATCAGATTGTCACTTTATTGTGATACTTATAAATTCGCTTTCTGTACTTGGATTTTAAGATTAGCGGCTAAAAAATGTTAATTGTTCTTTGTTACTAGCCTAAAACTCTACATTCCTGTATCAAAAGAAAAGTTTTGATACAGGATTGATTCCCAATGCCAAATGTTTTGATACCATGATTCCAAAAACACAACATACTAATAAACAAAATATTGCAGAAAAAAATACTTTTGGTATTATTGGTTTAAGTAATTTTAAAAACCACTGTGATTTAATTTTTTGCCGTTGTAATAATATAAGCCACATATTTAATTAAAAGTGGTCGAAATTCTGTTTGAAAATCCTGAAAGGCGTCTTCTGTTGAATAAAGCAATTATTTTCTTAAAGCGATTTTTACCGTTCTTAAACCATATAAACTGTTACAGCTTTTCGTATTGTCAATAATAACCCGTTGCTTTGCTACTTTAACGGTCCCAGCCATCCGTATTTATACAACGGAGATTCTCGAAATCGAACTCAAACGCCGCTACAAGCTACACGCTGACAGTGACTAATACCGCGTTGCTTACATTTCCAAGATATGCCATTACGGTGCAATAACAGAAGCGCCTGCTATGCGGAAATGAGGAATTTCTGCGGATTGTTAGGTTTGCTTTGAATGGAACTCGTTTTATCTCATGGAAATCAACCTATTTCACGGGGAGTTGGTAACGATTCCGAGTATAATCGGCAGAATTATGTAGGAAAGTTTTCGCATAAAATCTTCAGAGAAGTAATTCTAGTTTTCCAAATGACAAATTTATTTGTTGTACAGGGTGATCCATAATGGATAGTGCAAAGAGCGGGAATATGTTGTAGGTATAATACGAGGTGTGACTATTAACCCATTAACGCCTACAGGACAGAATTTCGACATTGAAATTCGAGATGATGCCAATGAATTTGAGAAAAACAAAGTTCCAAACTACCTTTTCCTATGTTTTTGAGGGTGCTCTTTCAAATGGTGATGGTTAAAAAATTCTTAAAAAATATTTATCCATGGAAAAATTAAAATTAATACAAAAAAAACGTCATTTTTCGCTTGCATTTTTTGTTAATGACTTAAACCTATTCAGATCGTGGCCTCGATGTCTAAACTTAAAATAAATAGAGTTAGTAAGGTCTAAAAATTGTTACTAAAACAAAATGGCGGCCTATTTGTAATTTTTTTTTCAAAACCGATTTTTTTTTTGTCGAAAACGATAGACTATCAAAAATTTTCTAACAAAAATGTTAGAATTTGTCAAAGAATACTCTCAACTGATAAACCCTACTAGAAAAAAAAAAATGTATGCTTTACGAAAAAAAAAACTTCCAAATTTTTGTTCGAAAACTGTAGGTTTTACTAAAAATTTTCTAAGAACAAAAATGTCTTAGAATTTGTCAAAGAATATTATCAAATTTTTTCAGATTTTTTGTTGACGTTTTTTCAAAATTTCTATTTTACGGTTTTTCAAAAAAATCTAAAATCGTTTCGGAACATTCTGAAAAATTCTGAAAGTATTCTTTGACCAATTCTAAAACATTTTTGTTCTTAGGCCGCCATTTCGTTTTAGTAGCAATTTTTTAGACCTTACTAACTTTATTTATTTTTAGTTTAGACATCGAGGCCATGATCTGAATAGGTTTAAGTCATAAAAAAATGAAAAGGGAACGAAAAGTCATAAAAAAAGGCAAGCGAAAAATGACTTTTTTTTGGATTAATTTTAATTTTTCCATGGTTAAATATTTTTTTAAGAATTTTTTAACCATCACCTTTTGAAAGAGCATTCTCAAAAACATAGGAAAATGTAGTTTGGAACTTTGTTTTTCTCAAATTCATTGAACGGTATCAACTCGAACTTCAATGTCGAAATTCTGTCCTGTGGGCGTTAATGGATTAAATAAACGAACTGATGCTGCTACCAGCGCGCTGCGAGCATGTCGCGACAAGTTTGAACATAACTATGTCTGGTGATACTTTCCCCACCCTGAGCTCGCTGGACAAGCCAGTGGGTCGCTCAGTTTGACTGCAGCAGTCGTTTGAATTAGTCTACGCACCAGTGACGCATCGAATGTCAAGTGTTCAAGTTTCTTATTAAACTGGGGAAAACTTTTACAGAAGGTGTTAATGTTTATCCCGCACACAAGTTTTTGAATGGTTTAAACGGTTTAAAGAGGGATCTGCGCCCCGGACGGCCCTCAACGTCAAAAACGGACAAAAACAATGAAAAAAACTGGTAAATTAATCCGCGAAGATCGTTGTCTAAGCATCCGAGGGCTTGCTGAAATAACAGGAATCGACAAAGAATGTGCTTACCAGATTTTGCATGAATCGTTTAACATGCGCAAAGTTTGCGCAAAAATGGTGCCAAAACTCCTCACTCCCGAGCAAAAGGAATCACGAATGAACATTTGCGCTGACATTCTAAACATTGACTCTGATCCAGGCTTGTTAGACACGGTGATTACTTGTGATGACAAGATTCGAAAGTGTGGAAGCGGTGAAAGCAAAAGCGAAGGAGTTTCTGAACCAGCTGACACAAGCGGACTTCCAGCACTGCTTTCAACAACGGAAAAGTCGTATGGAGCGGTGTAGAGATCGCCAAGGGGGAGTACATTGAAGGCGAAAAAGTTACTACTGTAATTGGTAAAGAATACAAAATGTCATGACAGCAGTTCGGTTATATAATAGCCACACCTCGTATGTATTTATTATTGACATTAAGTTGAGAAATAATAATATGTGCTAAGTTGTGTTGTAGCCGATAGAGGGTGCTATATAAGGGTTCTTTTGTGTTTTAAAATTTCCTCATTTTTTTAGGCCAGTTGGTTTATGGAAAATTTATTTAAAAATATCAATCTGTTACTTTCTCTAGAAGAAAAAGATATATACAGTCAACAATAAAAGTCATGATATACCCACTCTTTGAAGGTTGCTTAAGTTCTGATAATGTTTATAGTTCAGTAGTGATTTTTATTTGCTTCCCATAGGATTACAGCTTGTGAAATTCTCAAGAGAGTCCAATAAGCCTAGGATATGACGATCTCAAAAAAGTAAAATTTCGATGTATTCAGAAAACTGAGAGTAACTCGGGAAACGCTAAGTCTATGTCTTAAGATTTCCAAAATAGCTTAGTCAGACAGATACTCTGAAGATTTCCTTGTAAGTTGATTTTTTGCTTAATTTTATTTCCAAAAAAACAACATTTCCATAGTTATTTAAACGTGGGTCAAAATAAAATGAACACAGTGGACAACATCAAAATTAACGTAGAAAATAAAGACATAATCGAATATACATAGAACTTTATTAACACGAACACTACGCAGTCCAAACAGTACCAGTTTTCGCCAACAAAATAAGATTTGCGAAGTCAAAACCGTCTTTGGGTTTTCTTTTTTTCCGTCGCTGCTTCTTTGCTACAATTCTTTCCTCCCCCTTTTTCTCTTTCGGCCTCTTTCCTGAAATATTAAGTTTTAATGAAATCAGTATATTCAGATAATGGAAATGGGCGCGGGCAGTCCATTAAGTTCAATCGTTTAGTTATGTCAAAAAATTCGTTAACACAAAATATTTCGAAAATTATTTTGTCGGTAGTTTTCTTAGGATTACTCGAAATTCGCTGACCCTAAACTAGATACTTGGATACTTTAGAACCAAAAACTAGATACTTGGAACTACAATTTCCATACATTACAGGAGTGGCGTTTTCGGCCGAAACGGGTTGAGTGGTATAATTGTGTAAAAACTGTATCAATTCCATAGATCTGCAAAAATCTCAAATTGTAAAATTTTGCAGATAGGGCCTTCTGTTTATGGACTACCAAATGAGTAGTTACGGTCTGTTGCCTAAAATCTGGGACACCCTGTACGCTCCTAAAAGCTAAAAACTTTTAATAAATCGGGGCCAATTAATGGAGTTAAACGATTTTCTTGTGACATTTTCACATATTATATCCATCACGTTGTGGAAATCCTATTTGTTAGAGGGCGGCTAGACAGTCCATCTGCGGCCACGCTGTTCGAAAAAAGTAAATGGCCGATGGAAAAACGATTCTCTATCCGCACACTTATTTACTAATTAATCAAGCTGACCAATAAATAGTGTCCGAGGCCGGTTTCGCCATCTGTTACAAAAAGGAGACAAATAGGGACGGCCAGATTAAGTAATCTGGCGGGAAAGAAAATTAATTGCAGGGAATTAGAATTATAAATCATCGACAGTCGGCCTTTAGATTTAACTTGACGAAACGGATAAATAAATACCAACACCTAGACCAAGTACGTGCTATTGAAAGATTTATTAGAGATAGCCCTAACAACTACTTATATGTTTGGACAAACGCATGTTTTGCGTATTAGACTGTTTTTATGTATAACGAAGCAAAAATTGGCTAATGCAGCTGACAGTACATAAGAACTTAAAGAATTTAAAAGTATATTTTAATTAATGTTTTCAAAAAACCTAATTAACAATGTCACAACTTAACAAAACAAATAAAATCTAACAAAATAACTGGCAACTAAATGTTCGGAAAAAAAAAATATTTTAAATATTGATAAGGCGCTACGTCACCTTTTGCCTGAATTACGGCCCGAATTCTTGCAGGCATTGTTTCAACCAAGCCTCGACAGAGTTCTGGTGAAAAGGTGTCCCAAATTTCGCCGATTTTTTCGTTTAAAGTAGAAACCGTTCTTTGAGGATCATCTCTCAAAACTCCTTTTATCTTATGTCACAGTGTTTCAATGACATTTAGGTCGGGGCTGTTTGATGGCCATGATAGGACTTTGTTATGCTGTTCCCCGAACCACTTTTTCGTCTTTTTTTGCAGTATGGGAAGCTGCGCCGTCTTGTTGGAATGCGAAATTATTGTCTGGATACATATCCTGAACAGTCGGTAATAATATATTCGTAAGTATTTGAATATATATGTATATTTGTCAGCGTTGACGGTACCCTCTATGACCCCACACTGTCTCAAAACTTTAGCGGACATACATCCCCAAAGCATGACACCCTTCGGGAATTTTCGGTTCGTTTAAGGCAGTCCTTATGAACGGCTTCACTTTTTGTTCTTATTACTCTTTTTCTATGATCGCCTACGCAGACATCAAATTTGGACTCGTCACTGAAAATTACTTTTGACCAGTCTTCTATAGTCCACGATACTTTCGATTTGGCCCAGTTTAGTCGATTTTTTTTGTGCCTCAGTTAATAAAGGCTTTTCTTTAGCCTACGATCATTTAGGAAAATTGAAAAATTAAAAATTTGAAAAATGAAATAGTAATACCTTATAAAAACTGAGCCCAGACTGATGAATGTATTTTCTGCAACATTCGCGGGATAGCCTTTGTCCTATTTCAGAGTTCCATTGCGCTGTTATATCCCTTAAAGTGTTCCGTCGACTTCTTTTTCAAATTTTCACCAACAACCTTTTGGCTCCTTTCAGTAACAAGTCTGGGTCTTCCAGGACTTTTACCTTTTATATCCAAATTTCCAGTCTCGCGGTGATGCTTTAATAAGTCCCCAACAGTAGACATTGCAAAGCACAATTCTTCCGCAATTTCGCGGTTTTTTTTTGCCACTGCAGTACTTTTTTACAATGAACTGCCGCAATTTTTGATCACTCGCACGTCCACGGCCCATTTATATTTAAAAATAACGAATATTCGCAAAAACTACCAGAAATCACCTGTGACTGACACAATCTAATTGTGAAATTAATGGTTACCGCGGCAACAACAAATTTTTATTTATATTTTAGGGCAGGTTTCTCGATTTTCCGAACATTTAGTTGTCAGAATTTTTAGCAGATTTTTATATTTTTGGCCATAAATTCATAACAAATCCAAGCTAATAATAATAATTTTCAGCATAATATTATCTTGCAAATGTAGCATGTAACTTTATATATTTTAGGTTTTTAAAGCGTGGTTGGCAGTGAATAATGTTTTTGAAAAAAATGCGTTTGTCCGAACATATAGTTGTTAGGGCTCTTATTAAGGGAGTATCTAGAGGCACAAATTTTAGGCATTTTTTTTCAAAAAAAAAACAAAATATTTCATCATCCATTTTTTTACAGTGTTTATTGATCTTTTAAGGATATAAAAAAAGTTACAGGTTGGTGAAGTGGGGGGTAAAAAAAATGGGCGTGTCCTGGTTGGCACGATTCCAACCCTTCTAGTCATCGGAATCAAAAAAAAAATATTCCGTATTAGTAAGAATGTCCTACCTCAGAGAAAAACATTTTTTTTTTTTCGCAAAATGGCGAGTGTGAAAAAAAAGTCATTTTTTGCGTTTATTTTTTAGTTTTTAATTTTTAAAAATAGTAAAAAAAAATAATTTTAATGTAAATTTGGTAGGGGCAATAGAGGGTTATATAGAGAAGGTTCGTACCAAATTTCAAGTAAATCGGTTTATTAGAACTTGCGATATCATGTCAACCGTGTTGAAGTTGAAAAGTGTAGTTTCTTAGTTAGTAAACTTGTTAGTAAACAAGTGAGGTTCGATACGCTTTATTATATGAATTTCGTTTAGGTCACAGTACAACTGAAGTACACCGAAATCTAGTGACCGCGTATGGCGACAACGCCCATAGTTTAGCAACATGCAAAAGATGATATAAAATAAATAATCATATTTGACCATATCAGCAAGGGTCAATACTTTTAAATCAACCGTATAATAAAATACAGTGTACATTATTTTCTAACGTAAAAACTTTCGTTATTCAATAACTCCAAAGGTTGACCTTCCAAGACATATCGACGATATCGCAGCACAGCCAGTATACTCGTAATATACGAAAACCGGGGACAAAAACAAACGACAGATGTTGCCTCTAATCTTAATAATAACGTACCTTCCCGGGCAAAAAGGCAAATTCTCGTTAAATTTAGCATATACGCTTATCGATATTTAAACTAGCCTGGGCCTACAGGGCAGTAGGTAATCTACTCGAACCAGCGCGCAGCGGGCCACACCGGGAACCTTCATCAACGCACTCCGGCGCAAAAGAAGGAAGAGCTGTCAAAACACAATCAACCGGCTACATAAATTTGAATAATAAGTTACACTTTGCCAGTAGATGTCCCGGGAGCTGTTTATACAATGTATAAAAATGTAAAGACCTATTTGCTGTTATAAAATACACTTTTGACTAATTTCACAACACAATATTTGTTGGTTCAGTGTTAAAAAAATTAAATACTAAGTTGTAGAGTATCGACTTCAAACTTGATACGTAGGCCTAAAATGAAAATCTGAACAAATCTGAACAACTTTTCTTAATAAGAGTTGACGAATTTTTCACAAATCAATCCTGAACTTTTTTAATTTTTTGTTCTGAAGTTTGACAGCTACTAAGATTTTTTGTTTGGTCTTTTTGACTTGTTTTTTTTTTGTTTTTTCTTTGGATTTGTTGTTGGACTGCCTGCTTCAGAAATTCTTTTTGGTTTTAAAACAACACTAACGTTTTTCTGAAATCAGTTATCACCTAAGTAAAAAATAATCCATATGGTGTGTACTTTTTGGGAAACACTGTATTTTCCTTTGCGATTATAAATTTTATTCCAATCTTTTGCCTCTTACTTTCTGCACCTATATATGTATACAGTGTGGAACAGTCAATTGGAATAAATTCAGTAGCTCCATTGTCATCCATTTTTTTTTAGAAAACTCTGAGACACGTCAATTTCTAATTCTAGAATGGCATTTTGCGACGTAAAAAATGTCATCCCTAAATTCAACTCCCTTCAGATGACAGCTACAACCCCTAAATTTTCAAATTGGAAGTAGGGGCTTGTGATACTTCATTTGAAAGGTCTTTTCATTCTCTATTCAAAACTGCTATGGTTTTAATTTTTGTTGCAGAAATTAACAAGAAAAAAAGATAAGTTTCTCCAGCGTAGGAAATTCGTTACATTAAAATAAAAAACAAATCATTATTCATCATCTTGGCAGCATCCTAGACGTAAATAGAAATGTCTTCTAACGTTAGTTAACATCGGCGGGGTAATTGACCTAATTGCAAGTGTTATCCTTCTTAAGTTAGGTAATACGTATACATCGTCTAGAATTCTAGAACGTGTCCGACCTATTTTTTCCAAAAAAATAAAAAGATCATAACTTTGTTATCGAATTTATCCGCTACTTTGCGATAGCACTTTATATTTCTTCAGCAATACAACTCGTTTTCCAGCTTTAGGACATTAGAGGATCAACTGTAAGATATGCCTCAAAGGCCAGTGGCAAAAACAAAGGGTAAACGGCTACCCTAATCTTAAATCCAATCGACCTTTATCAATACGCTATCAGTTTCGGAATCCCATCGTGGTAAAAACCAAAATTCCCGTTAAATTTGACGTGCGCTTATCTACATATAAATTAGACTATCCAACAATAAAGGGTAAAACTACAGATGATTTTATGGGGTTCGGAGTGAAATATCTATTAGTATTCCACGCATGCATACTGTTAATAATGTTATAATATTTATTGCGGTTTAGCAGCCTTAGAACTTTAAAAAACCCATCAACTGATGAATAATGAGTCTTAATCCGTTTTACACAATATTCCATTTGATTTTTAATATGTTTAAGTGATATTAATAGGAAAATAAATGCCAGAAATTGAAATACTAAAACAAATATATGTATCAAAGAAAACAATTCAGCGGTGGTGTCACAAAAACTAATAAATTATTCATATTCACAATCATACATTATTCATATTCATATTTTTGTTACTTACGAGTAGGTGTATCAAACTAAGTAATCAATAACATGTTTCTGCCGATATCACGTGAGACCATCATTCAATTGTTTTTTTTGAATCGCCATTAAATTCAGCACAAAAAAAAACTACAATACTTTGTTAATGTCAACAAAATCGTACCTCTTGTAATAACAAAGTTAGTAATAGTGCGGACTTACGTTTGGAGCATGTTGGGAAGAAATTCGGGGTTGATTCCGAAAATGACGATGTAGACTTGTTAGGGGGGTAATAAGACATATGACAATCTACAGATCAGTAGTATGGTGGACGAAAACAAGGTAGTAGCGGAACACTTCATAAAAAAACAACCGACCAAACAAAAGAAGATAGTTATATACAGTAGTGGTCAAAAAAAATAAGTGTTAAGTGATTTTATTCAAGTTATTTCATAGCATTTAATGTGCAGCGCATTTAAAAAATTAAATATATATTTTTAGTTTATAATACCACTCTCTAAAGGAAAAAAACGCCTTTAGTTTAAACTTAAGTATCTTTTATTCAAAGATATAAATACATAATAAATTCCACTGGAAATTAAACATGGACAAAAAAATAAGATTATTGTACACAGAAAGCCGCGAATAAAAATAACTTACATCTTAACGTCATATTTTCTTCCGCATTGGGTAGCATGACTGTTTGCAAGATGTGCAAATAAATATCTTTAATCCTAAAGAAATTTCTAGTCATAGTTTCTTTAATCCTAAATATAGTGCCCACTCCATTATAAGTAGTGGTGGATTTACGCTAGGGGCAGTCGGGGCTAGTGCCCAGGGTGGCAAATATTCTAGGGCGGCAAAATTTGGAAAGTGGAAAAAAATGTTTTTTGTGTATCAAAAATTCTCAATAGGAATTTTTTATTCTTTTAATTAAGCATTTATTATTTAAGAGATAATTCTAGAAATTCAACTCATACATTATTTGTCAAATCGAAATTTGGTAAATTATAATTTTGACAGCTTAAGTAAAAATTAATCTTCGAAATAATTTAAATAAATCATTTCCTTGAAGATTTGAAATGGTAATATTTGATTTTTCCATTTTCTGGAATCAAAAAATTTAATGTGTTTTTTGAAAAAATTAAAAACTTTTATTGATTAATGAATTTCTTGAAAATTGAATAATTTGTTGATTATACTTATTAACTTAAATTTAACGAAAATCTTATACTTTTGAATCTAATCAACTTGCAACTGGGCATACTGCCACTTGCAGTCTGTTTTACAAATATATCTAGGTTCTATCGGTAAAGTCATACCGATAAAATATAAAATATTTTAATTTTTTAAAAATAAGATATCAAATCTATATAACTTTGAGTGAATTTTCAGTGATGGGCGGCATTTTTTCGAGTGCCCAAGGGCGGCAGAAATTTAAATCCGGCTCTGATTATAAGAAAAGCAGCCCCACACTTTAACTTTAATTTCCTCCGGCATGTTTAACTGTACCTACCAATAGTATTTCTTGCTATACGATCAAGTTTTCGTGTTGTTTTTCTCGGACGGCCTCTCCTTTCTGGTGCTTTTTCTGTTACATTTTGTTACATAAATTGTCATGCGAATAGCAATGGGCATAAAAGAAAAACACACTTATTTTTTTGTCCAGTGGAATTTGGCTCCAACAGTAAACAATTTTTTGTGTTCGGAAATAAGAAACTGTTTTACAGTTTGTTTTACAATACTCCAAAAAACAAAAACAAAACTTTAAAACAAATTGGTTTACAATACTCCATCAATGAAGCCTGAAGGTGTGTGCACACAAAGTAAATTAATTTATTTTATCTGATCAAGAACTCACGAAATTAATTGAGTTTTGGTGAACTTTGTTTGGCACTCTTATTTTATTGGTTACCACTGTATATTGTAAGGGTCCAAATATTAGAAAATATATTTATATTTTCTAATATATATAATATTTCTACGAGTTGAGAAAACTGACAAGATTCTATTAAAACTTAAAATTAATAAAAGTGTTACGCATACATTCTACTTGTAAAATAATGAAAATGATTTAATGACAGAGGTAGGTGACTGGCAGTTGACACTTATAATGATAATTGTACAAAAAGCGCCCGCAAAAAGATTCGACATGCCTTTAAATTTCCAAAAACCACTTGACTACACATCACATTTTGAATGCACAATAATAAGTCTGCTGAACATTGCCAACATCGACAAATGAGCCTAACTGGTGTGTCAGCGGAGACAACATGGAGATTCTGCTAGAAAGAAAATAAAAAAAGAAGGAATGTGGGAAGTTTTTGAATGTCCTATAAATAATAGTTTACTTGGAAGCAGAACCGCGCTTGATTTCTAGACACAGTCACCTCTACCCCCTCCCCAAGATCTATTTACTTACGCCGGGGAGCCTCCTCCTCGGCATCTTCGTCGACGGTGGTGCTTAGCGTGATGACCTTGACGAACGTCTGCTTATAGTACTGCGAGGAGACGGCGCGCCCGAAGCTGACGATGTAGTGCTTCGCTCCGACCAGCATGGGGCACTCCTTGGTCTCGTCCAGCGAGGAGGTGGTGATCACGTTGACGACGGCGCCGCCGTTGCCGTTCTTGTGCCTGCCCATGTACTCGATGCCGAGCAGAGTGCCACGCACGATGCCTTTCTGATTTGGGGAAGGAAAATAAGTCTCTTTACTTCTATTAAAAAAAAAATCCCATAATAATCCAGGCAATATAGCAGAAAGTGCTCAGTTTTTAAAAATAGTCCTGAATAAGGTTTCTCGGCGCGATATTTAGGTAAAAAACAGTAGAATGGCACGTTGTAGCGCTTGAAAAAACGAAAAAAATGAGTTTTTGGTGATCAAAATCGGTTCAGAAGTTTTTTGCACAAAAAAATAAAAACCGATAGAAAATGCCCATTTTTTGAAATCGAATTACAAGGGTTCTAATGGTCGCAAAAACTTCTGCTTCGGCTTAAATTGTAGCTTTTGATCGTGCCTATCTGCAGTAAAAATTTCATACAAATATAATAAGAACTTTTTGCATAAATCGAAAAAAAACTAAAAAAAAGGTGTTTTCGAAAAACGGCTTGAACAAGTCGAAAAATGGTCGTCGAGCATTTTTCATGGGCTTAAATTACTCGTCATTAAATTCCCTACAAATCCATTATCGTGACTTGTGGGAGAGGTTCATTCAATCGGCTGAAAAACGCGTTTGAAAATCAAGCGTCGCGTTGCCTCGAGCGCTCGGGTAAGCGAGTGAAGGGGAAGTGGACGCGTGGTGGGGGAAGCTTCTCCCGCCGCAGATGCGCTGACAAAAGTCTGCGGCGGGAGGGGCTTCTCCCACCACGCGTCCACTCGCTTACCCGAGCGCTCGAAGCAACGCGACGCTTGATTTTCAAACGCGTTTTTCAGCCGATTGAATGAACCTCTCCCACAAGTCACGGATTGGATTTGTAGGAAATTTAATAACGAGTAATTTAAGCCTAGGAAAAATGCTCTACGACCATTTTTCGGCTTGTTCAAGCCGTTTTTCGAAAAGACCTTTTTTTAGTGTTTTTCGATTTATGCAAAAAGTTCTTATTATTTTTGTATGAAATTTTTACTGCAGATGGGCATGACCAAAAGCTACAATTTTTACAATTTAAGCCAAAGCAGAAGTTTCTGTGGCCATTAGGACCCTTGTAATTCGATTTCAAAAAATGGGCATTTTTCATCGGTTTTTATTTTTTTGTGCAAAAACTTCTGAACCGATTTTGATCACCAAAAACTAGTTTTTTTTGTTTTTTTTTTCAAGCGCTACAACGTGCTAATTTTTTGTTTTACGAAAAAAAATATTTTTCGTCCCTTAATCTGCAAAAAAAAAAACGGTTTTCGGCACTTGTATCGATTTGTTTTACTAAGGTTCCTACATACCGATTTTATCCAAAACATACACAATCAATTTCTACTATTTTGTACCTAATTATCACGCCGAGAAACCTTATTCAGGACTCTTTTCAAAAAATAAACTATCTAGCCTGGACTATAAAGCAAACAAACAGGAATTATTAGGGCTAGGGTCCGGAATCTGTTCTACAATGCTTGAACAGACTTGAAGTCTGTCTTGTTATTGATGGAAGGACATATGAGTGACCAAAAGAGGCAGGAGTAAAAATTAATAATTCTATCGCTTGTGTCATTCAGAAATATCGACTGTTTTCATTGCTTGAGCGTACGTTGCCACAACCAGTAGTCTTTCTGCATTTCTTCTCGTTGAATGTGAGCGATTTGGACTGTACATATGGTTGTAGAAGGAAAATGATCGTTCCATATCTACTGAAGTTAAAGGTGCAAATTCAAAGTAGTTCACATGAACAGAGGATGACACACCACGCACATTATTTTCACGAATTTTGCACAGTTGTTTGTATCACTAACAGTTGTTTGTTGTCAATAACATCAGTACATTATTATTTTTTACATCTATAGAGGACAATGTACTACTATTTCTATACTTTCAGCCGTTTTTTTTTTTTTGAAAAACTCGTTTACTAGCTATCAATATCTATGGGGAATTTCTATATCGTCATTATCTTCTATAGAATCAATCTATAGTAATTTTTAGAGTATGTTGTCCTGTAAATAGTTTTTGTTTTTATCTTGGTAGATTTGTTACATACATATGTATATAGATAGAACTGCCAATTACGTGACAGTAATTGATTAAGCCCTGAAGAAGGAGAAATAAATGTCCGAAACGTTGGCAAAAATCGAATTGTCGTTGTTTATTCCCGGATCTAAAATCCAACTAACCAAAAACTACTAGCTATCAATGTCGGGGCAAAATATGTTTTATGTATGGCTACTGGACAATGGAAAATCGGATACGTATTTGGCAAGAAAACGTTTAAAATGAATATAGGCGACCACGTTCCACGAAAGGCTACATGCGCAAAACTACCTCTATTCTCTAATAGTACCAATAATATTTTGTTAATGGATATTCGAATCTAAATGTCATTCACACTCTCGGTGTCTACGAAATATAAAATATATCGACGATTGCAAGGAATACATAAAATATGTGATCCGTCTATTGTAAAAATCCTCGTAATTTTCAATAAACTTTTTCAGTCTATTCACAAATGTTAACGGCTGTGCCATTATTGTAAAAATCCACACAAAATCATATAATATGTGAATACACTACACGAACTCTAAAATAAATACGTACACGGTGCAAAATATGTACACACAATAAAGTATGTACACACGTTCATTAGTTAGTCACTCAAAAAACACAAAATTATTTTAAACTCGGCGTTCGGCGTCACCCCAATATATAATTTAATCATCTAAAAATTGTACTGTATTTCGTAAGAAAATGTTTCAATATTTTTGAAAAAATCATCTACTGTTCGATAGGGCCCACGAAATAATTACACCAGTAGATGGGGCTCTTAAAACCACGCTTTTGTCAAAATGTTTTTATGAAATACATTGTTTTTGTGCTATTCGGCCATTTTCGAATTTTTTTGGACACCAGGTATAACTATAGAAGGAGAGTTTTATGAAAATAATTTTATATAATACACCCCTCTTAATTTTCGACAAGGAGTTACCCTAAATTACCTAAGTTTTTTTCATTATTTACCAATCATCCTGTATATTATTAATTCCTACCGTATATTTAGAATCATCCTGTATATTATCTAAATAAACATTGGTAGCCTATTTTTCTTGCACCAGAAAATCATTGGGTTATCCTTTCTTGTATTTTACGGTAGCCAAGATGAAAACTTCTAAAGAAATATACTCGTGTAAAGATATCGACAGTTTGAAAAATGACACGAAAATGAAACTATAAAAAATAGCTTATTGTACGCGAAAAAAATTCCGAGCTGGAGGAATTTTCCTTTTGTGACATTATGGACGTCCTATTTCCTTTTATGACGTTGACGATGCCTATATCGTGGCCATCGAGCGGGTTATACTTTATGTGTTATTTTTAGGTCGTGCCTCGAGTAATAACGTTTTCGAGGGATAACTCACCGTTCTGTTATTTAAAATTTTTGCTCGCGGATCTATATAAAACTCTAAGCATAAATTTAATTATGTTTTATGGTATTTCCTAAAAGCGTTCGTATCAGCGGTGACTGCTTCGTCGGCCAGTTAGACAATCCAAACTACGAGATCACTTACACAATAATAGTCCATTGTCCTGAGTGTCCGGAAAAAAAACGTTAAAATAATTCGAGGGGTGATTCCTTATGTCAAAATAAGAAGAGTTCCTATGGAAATGTGTGTGGAAATGCCTCCTGAAAGTGACGTCCAAAATACCTTCTTTTTCAATTAAGACCAATAACATTAACCCATTAACGCCCAAACGGACACAATTCTTCGTCCTTTTTGGAGCTTCAATCTCGAAGGGAAATTAATGAATTCACTCAATAAAAACCACTTATCCGAATGTTTTCGGATGTGCTCTTTCGATTTCAGAATTGTGATTAAATGTTCTAGAAAAAATATGGCTGGCTTTATGGAGAAAAGTACTGAAAACTTTGGGGATTATTTTTTTTATATAATTTTTTTTTAGTCCAAAAAGTACTCCAACCTACTCCGGATTGTGGAGGGAGGTGGAGGCAATAGTTGGAGTTGATGATAGAATTTTTTTTTGCCGACCTCAACTGACTCTAATCTTTTCAAAATGGCGGATATTGCATAAAATAGTAAATAGGAGTTTGTAATTATACTTTTTCCCATGTCATTTCATGTTTTAGTAACATTTTGAGTTATTCCTGGTGAAAAAAGTCTGAAATCCAAGATGGCGGATTCAGTGTGGCGGACATCATTCTTGAAAATTCAAAATTTGAAAACGGAAAAATTACAGTCATATTTTACGTAGAATTGTGATGGAAAATATCCTCTCAATCTTTTTCATAAAAATGCGTTCTATCTGAGTAAAAAATTATTTGTCATTCTAACCTCAAAACGAGGTTTTTTTCCGGTGTTGAGGTTCTCATGATGAAATCATGAGAATTATATATTATGCACTTAGGGATATAGGCGCATTGAAGATTTTTTTCCGAAACTTCGCATATAAATAGAAAATATATATTTTGAATTCGGGCGCATTGACTATTTTTTTTTTCCGGAAATTCCTCGCATATTTATTCAAAGAATAGTACGTAGAACGTACTTTCTGGTGGGTGTGAAGAAAAAAATCGTATATGCACCACGAGAAACAAGTAGGTTGTGTACTTCCGGCGAGTAGTTTGCGCCCGAGCATCCCTAAGTACATAATTTATAATTCTCATGATTTCATCATGAGAACCTCAACACCGGAAAAAAACCTCGTTTTGAGGTTCGAAGGACAAATAATTTTTTACTCAGATAGAACGCATTTTTATAGAAAAAGATTGAGAGGACATTTTCCATCAGAATTCTACGTAAAATATGACTGTAATTTTTTCCGTTTTCAAATTTTGAATTTTCACCAGGAATAACTCAAAATGTTACTAAACCATGAAATGACATAGGAAAAGTATAATTACAAACTCCTATTTACTTTTTATAATGAAAGACGCGCCATTTCTTGAGAAATCCGGCCGCCATTCTGAATCCGCCATCATTGAAAATTGAAAATTTTGTCAAATATATTCTGTAGTATTATTTGATTGAGGAAAATGACTGTGGATCAAGAAAAACTCACAATAACATTATTTTCTCGTTAATACTAGAGAAAAATTCATATTTCATGAGATTTTATGCAATATCCGCCATTTTGAAAAGATTAGTCAGTTGAGGTCGGCAAAAAAAATTCTATCATCAACTCCAACTTATTGTGCCTCCACCTCCCTCCACAATGCGGAGTAGGTTAGAGTACTTTTTGGACTAAAAAAAATTATTAAAAAAAAATAATCCCCAAATTTTCAGTACTTTTCTCCATTAAGTCAGCCACATTTTTTTTCTAGAGCATTTAATCACAATTCTGACCCCGAAATCGAAAGAGCACATCCGAAAACATTCGGATAAGTGGTTTTTATTGACTGAATTCATTAATTTCCCTTCGAGATTGAAGCTCCAAAAAGGACGAAGAATTGTGTCCGTTTGGGCGTTAATGGATTAATACCTTTTCTAAGACCAATTATCTCATTTTTATAGTGTAGATATAGAGTAATTTACAAAAGATTGATATCGAGTTACTGTTATTGTAAATCTCAAAAATTATACCAATATGTATTAACATCAAGAGACGCAGTCTGTATAGTATACCTAATATACTATAATTTTCAAAGGTAATGAAGAAATGTATTATAAATGCATTGAATACTTATTTAAACGTCGCTTAATTATCCTAAATAAATATTGAAAGTTACTTACCACATTTCTGTCTATCTTCGCTTCCCACGAATCACATTTGAGTTCTTTCGTTATATTGACAACAATGTCGATGTTTCGAAAATGTTTTTTCGTCCAGATGAAGGCATCTAAAATATATAGTTGTAGCTAAAGTTTTTGAGATCTCTTCTTATTGTTAGTGTCGAAAGTTTGTTTGACATTTTTTTGGGCTGCACTTTGAAAAAAACCTTTTATAAGGAAATGTAAACTAGGATTAGTAGATTATGCTGTTCACATTCTCAAAGTTTATTATTTCATTTAACCCTGGTGTTTGGTTCAAATTTAGTGAATTAATCTTTAGTTGAGTTAGTGAGTAAATCTTAATATTTCTGACTTAATGCATCTCCGAGCGGGGATTACAGAAAAATATTATTCTGGGTAGGCAGGATATTCCGAAAATTCCGACGTGATAGGGAAATTCTTAGGTCAGATTCAGCGTGAAAAATTGCGTCCGAATTAACTGAAGGGGTTATACTACCCAAGCACATTGAAAAATGAAGCTTTTTTGAGATGTTTTTTTTTTTCGATACCTATGTAATAGATTAAAATGAAATTTTGACACTTGATTCTATGGGTATTAATGTATACAAAGTATTTTTTACTTTCATTTAAATTACAAAATGGCGTCGTAGCTCCAGGTAACATGAAGCAGAATTTTTCTGGAAGATGAAATCAGCGTACACTGTAGCAGTCTTGGTACACCATTTAGAAAAAAAATTACAAATTGGCATCACTTTTATTTTTATTTTTCTTTTTTTTCTTATAAAAAATACCTTAAATTTTTTATTGCAAATCTAATTATTTATCAATCTCAAAAATCGTGTGTACCTCGATAGATAATCTATATAGGAAGCTACACTTAAAAGTTCAAGTCTATCGGATAAAAACTGAGCTAGCTACGTTAAAAACATTGTTTCGTGAAAAATGCTTGAAAGTTTGAAATTATTTAATCATTTAAATAATACGGCTATTGTAGCGTCCTATTAACTTCCCTAATATTGAATAACGCCATGTATACGGGACATTCCACGCCAATTTCGCCACAAAAAAATTCTCTGAAACTTTATATATGTAGGGTAAAGTGGGGCAAGTGCGACCCCTTTTTTCGTATAGTTGACCTTCAGTTCATAATTGCGCGAATGTCAATCACATGATCCGATTCTTTTTTGGGCTGTATGAACTACTTGGTTCTTAAGCTTAATTTATTGAAAGAAAGAAAATCTTTCGTGCTTCACGGTAAGGAGGCACATCGTCCATGCCTTACAGGGCACATGAAACGCACTTGCCCCAGGGCTTGGGGCAAGTGCGTTTATCTGTGTTTATTTCTATATGTTATCCTTAATGTAAACTATGGGGCAAGTGCCTTGAATAAACGCAACTTTCTACTGGCGAGGGTAATTTCTTTTTTACAATATTTCTTCAACATAACATCTTGGTGCCAACATAACATTGTGAGGTTTGCATCGAATATTGGCGGGTGTTTTAAAATCATTTTCAAACAAGTTAATAGTTTTTAGAGACTTTTATCAGAAGCGAACGCACTTACCCCGGATACGCACTTGCCCCACTTCACCCTATAAGTAGTTGATACCTAAAATTTTAGAGCTCAATTCACATTACGCTTTAGTCACGAACGGTCACAAAATTAGAGCTTTTTAGACAATCTTAAATTCGCGACTATTGTAGGCAAATGAGCGCGAACAAAAAAAATTTGAAATAATAGTAAAAACATCGCATATTCCCGTAGATTGCGATAAAAATTCCTTTGAATTCATTAAGGGTGGGTTTCACCCCATTTCAGAGGGTTAAAACTTTAAAATCGAAATTTGGAAAAGTATGACTTCTTAAAAGAATAAAGCTTGACAACTTTATTTTCGGATGGCTTTTGTCCCAGAATGGGATGAGCAACGGCATGACCGTTATTTTTTCATTATTTCTTGGTACGTAAAAAAAATGTATGAAAACCATTTTATTAGGTTTTTAGGGTCGTTGATTACGAATCTGGTGTCCGATTTAGAAAATTCGCTTTTCATGGGGACCCATATAACAAAAATATGATGAATTTCAAAATTTTAAAACGCACGGTATCCTACACACATTTTTTGAGTAAAAAAATGTCTCTTCCATTTTTTCAATTTAATGCGTATTTTTAGAGTAAAAAAAATTGAAAACTTTTTCTAGAATTAAAAGTTTTTGAATTTGTTGCTTTAAAAATACGCCTTAAATTGAAAAATAGCATGAGACATTTTTTACTCAAAATTTAGCGTAGAATACGATGGTATTTTGTAAATTCCGTGATTCGTCATTTTTGTCATTGTGGGGCCTCATGGGGCCCCATAAAAAACGATTTTTTTAAATCGGACACCAGATTCGTAATCAGCGACCCTAAAAACCTAATAATATGGTTTTTCATACTTTTTTTTTACGTACCAAGATATAACGTAAAAATGGTAAATTTTCTTTTCGGGTTCTTCCCTTTTTTTTTTTTTTTTTTTTAGGAAGTCATACTTTTCCAAGTTCCGATTTTAAAGTTTTAACCCTCTGAAAAAGGGGTGAAAACTATCCTTAATGAATTCAAAAGTATTTTTATTCGCGCTCATTTGCCCACAACATTTGCCTAATCTATTTTTTTGTGGCGAAGTTGGCGTGTAATGTCCCATATAATATTTCGAGAAAGTACGAGTATAACTCATTTGTACCGACGAAAACTATCAATAGAACTGTAATAATACAGCAGAGCGGCTTTTTCGAACGTTCTGGACCGCTGAGACGTGTTCGGAAAACAAGCTATAATTTTTTTAAAAGCTTGCCCCCCAAAATTATTTTTGAAATCATTCTTAAATAGTTTATACATCAGAAAAAATAAATAAAAAAAAAAAAGGAAAACATTTGCTGGGTAGTATAACCCCTTAACTAGTATTTTTTGTTACTCTACGAGAGTAACTCCATATTTTGCAACTCATTCCGCTGTACTCCTACATAAGACACTTAACTCTTTAGCAGCACGGTGTTGGCGGGGTCGGTCTTGATGAAGGCCGTCCGGTTCTCGCCGAACTCCTTCCCCAGGTCGGTTATCACTCGCTTCCCCTCGTCCTGGTCGATGTCTGCAATCATAATGGCCTTTCTGACGGGTCAGTAAGTCTTAGGGTGCATTTTCATCCAGTCGCTAGTCGTTCGTTTTCATCGACAAATGAGGTGACGTGGTACGATTTTGAATTTTCCGCCACTTTAAGAATTGTAGCGAAAAATTGCAGCGTTTATCGTCAAATTTAAGCGACAAATGAAACATGTGTATCGAAAGGTATATGTATACAATGGTGAAAAATAAATATGATACTTGTAATATATTAATAGAGAAAATCATGTCTAGTAAATATGATTATCAAATGTGGATTTATCAGTGTCAAAAAAATTATCCGGCAAGCGCAAATTAATAGGCTTCGACGAAATAGGGTTATAACCACGCTTTTACTTAATCATATTGCTATTCATAACACAGGACCACAAATTTTTTTTTTTCATGTGCGGAATACCACACTATGCCTACTATATGTTTTTTGGGTCGCTGATTACGAATCTGGGCTTACTTTTTGCTTGATCAGTTAACCTAACCTCAAAAAACTCTCAAAGACTCAAAAAATCGAGTTCATAAATTGAATAATACACGGTACCTGAATTTTTGATAGCCCCTTCAACTGAACTTTTGCATCTCAAAATCTCCGAATCCAAATCTTCAAGCCCCTAAAACTAAACCCCCAAAAACTAAGAAAAACGAGTCTAAAAACTCAACAGAACACTGGACCTAAACATTTTAAAACAATAGGCTTCTCAATGTATGTCTTTAACTGATGAAAAACGAAGCCTTCAAACACTAACCCATAGCCTCTTGTCCTTGAATGATGTTGATGATATATATCTTCAGTCGTCGTTTCTAGCGATAAATTGGTGAATAGGATATATTGCTTCGCCAGTAACTAGCGACGGTATGAAAAAGTACCTCTAAAATCTGAAATTCCACCACCCCGAAAACAGTAATATGCTGAAGTGGATTTAGCGTTACCCATCCTGGACCACGTGGAGGTACCACTTCTCCAGGACTTACCTGTTTAGAACAGGGACACCTACGATAGATACCTAGTAAGTATTAGTTTTTTCCTAGCGCAGGTACCGCCAAAGATCAAAGGTCATTCATTGATATAACTACAGATTCTTTTAATTTCTTATTATTTTAATTTCTATATTCTTTTAATTTCTTATCGTACTCGATCAATATGTATTTATATACAGTAAGCAACGACAGTCATCACACACCCACTTTTTGAAGTTTGCTTAAATTCTGATAATTTTTGTATTACAGCATTGATTTTTTTTGCTTCTGACAGGATTATAGCTTATGATATTCTGCGTCTAATAAGCCGAAATTGAAGGCGGTATGTCCATTGTGTGAAAATATATCTCTAAAAAAAGTAAAATTTCAATGTTTTCAAAGAAACGTAATTAACTCCGAAAATAGTAAATCTCTTTCGAAGTTGTTGGACTCGTATTAAAGGGAAATCTTCAGTGTATCTATTTGACTGTCATTTTGAAAAAAAAATTCCTAGACATGAAAAAAATCTAAAGTTGAACCAAAAATATCACGAAAATTCAAATGGCCCTGTCCGCCACACATTAGTCTAACAAAAATTTAGGATTAATATCCCTCTAATTCTCTGTGTTTTATTAAAATTTCAGGAACAGCGATTTTTACGAAAACGATACTAAGGATGGTAGAATTTTGAATTTTCGTGATATTTTTGGTTCAACTTTAGATTTTTTTTCATGTCTAGGAAAAATGTTTTCAAAATGACTCAGTTAGTCAAATACAAGTATACACTGAAGATTTCCCTTTAATACGAGTCCAACAACTTCGAAAGAGATTTACTATTTTCGGAGTTATTTACGTTTTTTTGAAAACATTGAAATTTTACTTTTTTAGCGATATCTTTTCACACAATGGACATACTTCCTTCAATTTCGACTTATTAGACGTAGAATATCATAAGCTATAATCCTGTCAGAAGCAAAAAAAATCAAAGCTGTAATACAAAAATTATCAGAATTTAAGCAAACTTCAACAAGTGGGTGTGTGATGACTGTCGTTGCTTACTGTATATTTTTTTCGTTCCTGGCGTAGGTGCTCCTGTTCTAAACAGGTAAGTCCAGGAGAAGTGGTACCTCCACGTGGTCCAGGATGGGTAACGCTAAATCCACTTCAGCATATTACTGTTTTCAGGGTGGTGGAATTTCAGATTTTAGAGGTACTTTTTCATACCGTCGCTAGTTACTGGCGAAGCAATATGTCTTATTCACCAATTTATCGCTAGAAACGACAACTGAAGATACATATCATCAACATCATTCAAGGACAAGAGGCTATGGGTTAGTGTTTGAAGGCTTCGTTTTTCATCAGTTAAAGACATAAATTGAAAAGTCTGTTGTTTTACAATATTTAGGTACAGTGTGCTGTTGAGTTTTTAAACTCGCCTTTCTTAGTTTTTGGGGGTTTAGTTTTAAAGGTTTGAAGATTTGGATTCGGAGATTTTGATGTTCGAGAGTTCAGTTAAAAGGGCTATCAAGTTCTGAAAATTTGGATTCGGAGATTTTGAGATGCAAGAGTTCAGTTGATCTATCAATTTTAAAAATTCAGGTCCCGTGTGCTATTCAATTTATGAACTATATTTTTGAGTTTTTGAAGGTTTTTTGAGGTTAGGTTAGCTAACCAAGCAAAAGTAAGCCCGGATTCATAATCAGCGACTCAAAAAACATGTAGTAGGCATAGTGTAGTACTCCGCACATGAAAAAAAAATTGTGGTCCTGTGTAATAAACAATAGCGACATAAGAAGAAAATATTTTGGGTCCATCCATTTTATAAATTGCGACGAGAATATGGATTTTTTAAGCTGTGTTCCCGACACTTTCTTCATACTCTTTCGATTGTTCGAATTACGTTGACGCTGGGTAGACCCTGGCAGAGGAAAGCTAAACAAAATTTAGCTTTATCGGTACAATTCTTAAAGTGGCGGAAAATTCAAAATCGTACCACGTCACCTCATTTGTCGATGAAAACGAGCGACTAGCGACTGCATGAAAATGCACCCTTACGGTAAGTGTGGCGCGCGTACCTTCGCCCCACACTTGAGCAACTCGCGGACGTAGTAGAGGCCGTTGTCGTCCGCGCCCCCCGTCACAAGGGCCACCTTGTCCGACATGGCGGTCGGCCTAACGAACGGCAGGAACATCTCGCCAGCGCCCAGCCTCTTGAAGGTCAACCGAGTGCTGAAATTCCTGTACGATCTGCAAGAAATAGGTTCAACGTCGAATGTCAAACTTGCAGACAGTGGCGACTCGTCAGGGGAGGCAGAGGAGGCAGTGCCTCCCCTGTGAAAATTTCAAATAGTTTTTTTTTTTTGTAAATTTACTATTCTTTAATTTTGTTTAATAAAATTAAAATTTAACACACTACCTATAATACTTTAATTACCTTTCATTTTTAAATTCATATATCGGGTAAACATTTAATTTCTAAAAAATAAAAATATTAATAAACATATGGGGCATTTCACGCCAAGTAGGTGAGGTCAAAAAAAAATTCTGGTTGAAACATATCACAATCGATAGTACTTGCTAAAAAACTAACTTCCCTAAAATTTTAGATTTTTTGAGCCACAACGAGAGGGATGGTGAGGGTGAGAAAATACAAATTTGCATTTCGACTCTAAAATTTCAATCTTTCTCGGTAAGAAAATGAAAAAAAATTAAAAAAGAAGGTTGCAATGGTTTTCGATGTGTTTTTTTTTGCGTAGAATACGATAAAAATATTTTTAAAATTATTGGGGGTAGTTTTCACCCTTATTTTGAGGATTGAAAGTTTAATATCGAAATTTCGAAAAGTATGACGATTTTTTTTTTAATTTTTTTTATTTCTTTTTTTTTTGTACTTTCGATTAATTTTTAATTCATAACGGTCGTCGACCAGGAGCTAGTACCTGGTCAACGCCCAAAAAAACGGCCAAACGACGTCCAAAAAACTGCCCAAAGGTGAAAAAACGTGGTTTTAGCGTATTTTCTCATCCTGTGAGATAGTAAATGGCAAGTGAATAATTAATTCCAAGGTTTTTGGCGTCGCTGATTACGAATCTGATTGCGAATCTAGACGTCGCTGATTGCGAATCTAGCGTCAGATTTTCAAAAAACAAAATGGCGGATCCAGTATGGTAGTCAACTTTTAAAAAATGGTTAAATTTTGAAATTCAAAAAATACCGTCGTATTTTACGGGAAATTTTCTACGTTAGATTCGTAATCAGCGACCCCAAAAACTTTGGAATATATTATCCACTTGCCATTTACTATCTCACAGGATGAGAAAATACGCTAAAACCACGTTTTTTCACCTTTGGGCCGTTTTTTGGGCCAGTTCCTGGTCGACGGCCATTATGAATTAAAATTTAATCGAAAGTACAAAAAAAACATGGGAATTCAAAAAAAAATTGAAAGAAAATCGTATCATACTTTTCGAAATTTCGATTTTAAACTTTCAATCCTCAAAATAAGGGTGAAAACTACCCCCAATAATTTTGAATATATTTTTATCGTATTCTACGCAAAAAAATACATCGAAAACTATTGCAACCGTCTTTTTTAATGTTTTTCATTTTTTTATTGAGAAAGATTGAAATTTTAGAGTCGAAACGAAAAATTTGTATTTTCTCACCCTCACCATCCCTCTCGTTGTGGCTCAAAAAATCTAAAATTTTAGGGAAGTTAGTTTTTTAGCAAGTACTATTGATTGTGATATGTTTCAAACAGAATTTTTTTTTGACCTCACTTGGCGTGAAATGCCCCATATGTATGTATGTCAAAGGAGTTCCTGCACTATTATTTGCAACATATTAGCTCTCATAAACGACCCAGCGCCTAGTCTATCGCCGTGGTGGCAGGCCCCGGATGCCAATGTTTTCACACATTTATACGAAATTGGAGGCTACGCGCTTCGCGATCCTGCGTTGCTAACATGCGTTGCTAACAAATTTAACCCTTAACGCAAATTTAACCCTTAACGCCAGTGGCATTAAAGGTCATTTAAAAAACTGCATAGTGGAGGCAAACACACCCACCTCCCACTTCTCACACGTGATAGCGCAGAGAGCGAGTTATTTCATGAACCTAACAACCTAACCTACAAAATGTAATATATTTTATTGTTCTGTGTTCTGGAAATTTTTGTTGGAAAGTGCCGTTATTCTTGCCGGTTTTTTTTTTAGTGTTTTGAATGGTATAAGGGGGTAATAATAATTGAAAGTATTCCATATTACTTACGTAAGTCATTATTTGAACGTTTTATTTAATTAACTATACAAAATTATAATGGAGGTAACTGGCGAGTGTAGCAGTTTGTTTCATAAAAATAATAATACGAGTTGTCATGACACTCAAATAAATATTCGAACCCGCAATTATACTGTTGAGTGTCATATAAAGTACAAATTTAGTCGCATGTAACTTTAATTAGTAACTTTAATTAAACAAGGTAAGCCGGCTCCTAGTTTTGTTAATACCTACGTGCTAACTATGATAAATGCAAATGGCTAAGGGGTTCTTTAACTTTAAATAAATTATTGTGTTGGCCCTGTGTATTATTGTCAATTCGTGGAGAAGATGCTTGGACAAAGTCTGGGTTTGATAACTTCTTAACAATCTTAAACAATCTTTAACAATCTTAAAACTTTATCTCGTTCAGTTGACACATTCAAAAAGTCAGGAACATATTCGTTGTGTTTGCAAATTACCTACATCTTTTAGGCAAACAAAATATTATGAATGTGATTAATTCAGCCAGTCAAATCTAAATTGACGCAGTCCCTGGCAAAAATCCGTATTTTATTTCACTGCATCTTTTAATTGTAAAATAATTTGACGGAAACTCTACACCTTCCCGATGGTTTTGCTGAACGATATAAATATATATAATATAAAATATATTAGATACGTTATGTTAGACAAATATATTTAATATATTTTATTGACCATGTAGAGGTCATTTTCCTAACTATGTGGCATGTTACTAACAATGTTTACCATTACAAAAATTTAGAAAACAAAAATTTTTACAAAATATGTTTGCCTCCCCCAAAAAAAAAAAACGTCACGAGCCGCCACTGCTTACAGAAGATAAAAAAATCTTCTACGTACGAGGGATGATAAAAACGTTACAGGACTGATTGGGAAGCTATACATTTTTCCCACTTCCGTTTCCACTGCTGAAAAGACCTTGAGAACTCATCTTCTGTTCGGCTCATCCAGCGATTTTTCTTTAATTTCACCAAATAAGTCAATTCTCTGTCGTTTCAAGTGTCTATTGAGTTTTGGAAATAGGAGAAAGTCCGCAGGGGCCAGGTCTGGCGAGTACGGGGGCTGGGGGAGGACAGTTGAGGCATTTTTTGTGCAATAATCGCGAATGAGCAACGCTGAATGTAAATGCACTTTGTCGTGATGCAACACCAACTCCACATTTCGCCACAGTTTCGGTCTCTTTCTCCTCACAGCCCCGCACAAACGTCTTAATAGTGTCCAGGTAACGAAAACGATTAATAGTCTCACTTCGTGGGAGAAATTCGTAGTATACAACACCCTCGCAGTCAAAGAAAACCGTAGACATGACCTTGACGTTAGATTTGACTTGAACTTTTTTCGCGATGGAGAGGATTCTGTCGTCTATTGTGATGATTGTGAAAAAACAAATTGTAAGGGTAGAGATTTGACTTAATTCACGAAATTAAAGAAAAATCGCTCAATGAGCCGAACAGCATTCCAGAAAATGAGTTCTCAAGGTCTTTCCAGCAGTGGAAACAGAGATGGGGAAAATACATTGCTTCCCAAGGGAAGTATGACTTTTAAGTTTGTTTAATAAATTCATAAAAATCAGTCCTGGAACTTTTTGATCGTCCCTTCCACGCCGTGGAATTGATTCCGCATCTCTTGAATTATTACTCATAGAACTGTCAAGTTACAAAGTTTTTGTTATTAAGAAAAATAAATGTAGTAATCACGGCAGAACAAAAAGCTTTCATATTCGAAAATTACGTTAGAAGTGGTACAAGGGTTGATGCCCAGTGGTTCATTTACGTTTTCCACTGGAGTTTTCAAGTTGTTTACCTTTTGTTCAATATTTAGATATATTAAAAATGTATCTAATAGGAAACACTCACAAAGCGACTCCATAATGATCTATTTTTTCCACAGTTACAGTAGACTTAAATCTTGACCTGAAATTTTAAGGCTTTTAAAGTTTGAGTTACATATACTTAAAGTTACTTATACTGTTTCACATACCAAGACACGGACATTAATGTAAAATGGTTGGGTGCATTTCTGACTTTTAAAATTCTGAAACATATATAACTGGATTAATAACAACACATATCAAATTAAATGTAATTACCTTAAACCATTCTTGGAAGGAATGCCTTGCAACACGAATAATTTTGATAAAACCATCTCCCGATTCCTGATTCTACATTATGACTCTGTCAAAACTGATCTTGTCAGAGCTGACAGTATTTGTCTTGGCAGAATTTTTTAACCTAACCTAAACGTATTATGACTGATTATAAGATACCTATGATATATTCATTTTATAAGAATAGTGTGGAAAACCTGTGAACTTTTTCAAATTGATTATGTTTTTTTTTTTTACAAAAAAGGAAAAATACAACAATATCTGATTTAAATGCAATTTATTAACCGCTTCGTTTATAATTTTTCCTCGCCACATTTTAAGATCACATCATTTGTTCTCTTTACAGGAATCATGTTTGCAGATGGTCTATTTTTTTCCGGGATCTTTTTTGCCGGGATCTTTCTTACCGGGATCTTTCTTACCGGGGTCTTTCTTGCCCGGATCTTTTTTTCGCGGAATCTTTTTTGCCAGGTTCTTCTTTCTTACAGGGATCTTCCTTCTTAGGTGGATCCTCCTTTTTACAGGGATCTGGTTTTTTACAAGGGTCTTCCTTCTTGCAGGGATCTTCTTTCTTACATGGGTCTTTCTTTTCTTTCTTGCACGGGTCTTCTTTTTCGCATGGGTCTTTCTTCTTGCACGGGTCCTCTTTTTCTTTCTTGCATGGGTCTTCCTTTTTGCATGGGTCTTCCTTCTTGCATGGGTCCTCCTTCTTGCATGGGTCGTCCTTCTTGCATGGGTCTTCCTTCTTGCATGGGTCTTCTTTCTTACATGGATCTTCTTTTTTGCAAGAATCCCCCTTGCTATCAGGCGGTTTCAGGGTTGATCTGTCGGGGATATTTACCTTGTAAAATTCACACCCTTCTGATACCCAGACACTTCCGTTTTCGTCCGCCTTTATCATCGTCACTACTCCTTCGCCTACGTTTTCTGGCCTAAAATATAATTTCATTACTTATCAAAATTTAATTTTGTTTATGATAATTAACGTTTTTTGATAATGAAAATATGGAATGGTTGCTAAAAAAAACTTTTTGACTTAAAAAAATACATACAAAGTGAAAAATCAATCACTGTATTGATTTTTAGCACAAACGACAATTTCAAGCATTCCGAAGACTATGTAAAAAAATCGTAGCGCTTTGAAACTATCAGGGTTTCTTTGGGGACTTTTAAGGTTGAAAAGTTGCAGGCAGTATCGTTAGTATATCCATTATTTGCAAATGTATGCCAAGTTATGCAAATATACCTAATTATTCAATTTTTTCTTCTTTTTCAATCAACAATTTCGCTTAGAAATTTGTTTTTTAGCAAAAACGAATCACTACAACTTGTAAAACATACTTTGCAGTTTTCAAAACCCTACTTAAATTTTCTGTACGCTCATTATTTCCCGAGTAATTGACACCAACATCAAAAATGACTGTTTTGCTTTGATCGGCGATAATTCAACGAAAAATCATCGTACAGGGCAAATTAAAGAGAATGATCTAAAAGAGCCTTATGATGTAATTATCGAAACACATTTAATGAAGTCCGTGGACCGTTTAAAAGGCAAGCAAAAATTCCAAAAAAAAAAATCTATTGTTTTCTTACTCTGGATTCTACTCAAAAACTGCTGATGCTAAGAGATTTTAAGATCATATTCAAAAACTAGAAACTTGGAGCTTCAATTCCCTTTTTTTTTCTTTTTGCTACGACCACTTTTCCCAAGTTACTTTGAAAATCACCTAAAAATTTGGAATTTTTTTATATCCCTTAATTTCTACGCCTAGTGTATATACGTTAAAATTACACCCGGAAAAAAGGTGAAAATTATAGTAAACTACACTACAATACCCTTAATACGTTTTTGGGTCGCTGAATTTGAATCCTCAGGTGTTCTAAACGTATCACGACATATTTAGTTCATTATCCGCAAAAAGTGGATATTTTGCCATTTGTAAGATTGATAGTACTTACTAAAGAACTAAATTCACTAAAATTTTAGATATTTTGAACCACAAGGAGAGGGATGGTGAGGGTGAGAAAATACAAATTTTCGTTTCGATTCTAAAAATTTCAATTTTTCTCGGTAAAAAATGAAAAAAAATCAAAAAAAAGGTTGCAATGGTTTTCGTAGTTTTTTTTTGCGTAGAATACGATAAAAAATATTTTCAAAAATATTGGGGGGTAGTTTTCACCCTTATTTTGAGGATTGAAAGTTTGAAATCGAAATTTCGAAAAGTTGTATGACACGATTTTCTTTCATTTTTTTTTAATTCCTTTCTTTTTTTGTACTTTCGATTAATTTTCGTGGTGTCGACCAGGAACTGGCCCAAAAAATGGCCCAAAGGTGAAAAAACGTGGTTTTAACGTATTTTCTCATCCTGTGAGATAGTAAATGGCAAGTGAATAATATATTCCAAGGTTTTTGGGTCGCTGATTACGAATCTAACGTCAGATTTTCAAAAAAACAAAATGGATCCAGTATGGCAGTCAACGTTTAAAAAATGGCTAAATTTTGATATTTAAAAAATTCCGTCATTCTACGGGAAATTTTAAGTCGAAAATGGATGTGATGATTTTTTTTCAAGAGCCTCCGTTATCAAGAAAAAATCATAAATTGAAATGTTGGTGAAGGGTTTTTTCACCTTTGGGCCGTTTTTTGGGCGAGTTCCTGGTCGACGCCCATTATGAATTAAAAATTAATCGAAAGTACAAAAAAAAAAGAAAGAAATAAAAACAAATAAAAAAAATCGTGTCATACTTTTCGAAATTTTCGATTTTAAACTTCCAATCCTTAAAATAAAGGTGAAAATTACCCCCAATCATTTTGAAAATATTTTTATCGTATTCTATGCAAAAAAAAAACACATCGAAAACCATTGCAACCTATTTTTACTTTTTTTCATTTTTACCGAGAAAAATTGAACTTTTAGAATCGAAACAAAAAAATTTGTATTTTCTCACCCTCACCATCCCTCTCCTTGTGGCTCAAAAAAATCTAAAATTTTAGGGAGGTTAGTTTTTTAGCAAGTACTATCGATTCTGATATGTTTCAAACATAATTTTTTTTTTGACCTCACTTAGTTGGCGTGAAATGCCCCCTATGTACAAGTTGATCTAAATTTTTGGGTCGAGAAATACCCAGTATTCGTACACTCAATTCCCGGACACCCTGTATCAATATTTCTCCAAATCCTTATTCTTTTCGTCTAATTTTCGCGGCCTAAAAGATTTTGCGTGCCGATTTTACTCACCCCTGAGCCGGTAGTGAGCCGAGGCCGCAGGCCAGCTCCTTGCCGAGCTCTCCGAAGCCGGGCAGGGCCCCCTTGCTGGCGTCCCATATCAGGTCCGTCTCGGTGACGCCGGGACACACCGCCATCACCTTCACGTTGGTCAGCTTGCAGAAGTAGTCCAGACCCCATCGATCTGCTGAAGCCGATGACGAAGTGCTTGGTGCCGACGTAGACCGGCGAGCCGTAGAGCGGCTGCAGGCCGAGGATGGAGGCCACGTTGATGATGTGGCCGCCCGTGCCGCCGTTGTTCACGCCCATGTACTGGAGGCCGAGCAGCGTCCCTCGCACCACGCCGGCCTGAAAGAAAAAGGAAAGTTGTCGAGAAAAAAAATTGGCGGTCATGGCAATTTTGGACAAGCAGATTTTTCACAGCGAATACTAAAAGGTGTACAATTAAGTTGGTGCCACCAGTAAGGTATGGTTAAAATTGTCAGATGTGAACGTCATTATCGTAAGGTTGGACATCAGGCAACAACATAACCTTAAAATATTAGTGATTTTTTATCAGTATAATATATTCTTTTGGGTGCGGAAATGTCGAGGTTTGAGCCGAATAAGCGTCATTTGCGGGAACTTTTTTTTTCTTCTTCTTCAATTTGAATAAATCTGCAGCTGAAGTACATCGATTGCTTATAGAAGCATATGGGGCTGCATTGGAGAGAGAAGTTGTCGTGGGGGTTTTCAAAAATTTAAAAAAGGGGATTTTTCCCCCCGGGCAAAAAAAAGGGGGGGGGGGCCCCCAGTTGCCCCCACCCCCAAAAACCTGCTTTTGGAAAAGACACATGCGCACTGTGTGAGAGCTGTCAGGTTCTGGCCAAAAGTTTACATTAAAACATAACCTAAAACCGACCAAAAATCTCGAGCGCCGCGGCGCAGTCCGTTTTTGAGAACGTGTGAAGAATTAGACATACAGGGATAAAAGAACGAGGAATTTCGAATCGTCTGCTTGCTCAAACCGAACGAAACCATTATTGGAGCTGTAATCTGAAAAATAAAACCTAGGTGCCAGCGATCCTGGAACCATGAAAGCGAAGGGGAAAGAGATTTAAAAAAAAAGCGGGGGGGGGCCTTCCACCTCGGACAGAAAATGAAAATTTTAAATAAAATTAAAAAAACGAGAAAAAGGAATGACCGGCCACGCGAACAGCCCTCAATTGATGAGATTGAGTCGAGCACTCAAGGAAAAGCGCGCCCACTACTACTCCAGACACGACAGAGTTATTCTCCTGCATGATAATGCTCGTCCACATGTTGCGGCGCCGGTCAAAACCTATTTGAAAACACTCAATTGGGGAGTTTTACCCCACCCGCCGTATTCACCAGACATTGCTCCTGATTTTCACTTGTTTCGATCGATGGCGCATGACCTGTGTGAGCAACACTTCGCATCACATGAAGATACCAAAAATTGGGTCGATTCGTGGATAGCCTCAAAAGATGAAGCATTCTTCCGACGCGGTATCCGTATGCTACCAGAAAGATGGGAAAAAGTAGTGGCAAGCGATGGACAATACTTCGAATAAAACATTAGGTACCGTCTTTTCACAATAAATTCTCAATATTTTATTAAAAACGACGGAAACTTATTTGTACACCTTTTACAAAAAGGACGACGTTTCGGTAGTCGATTATGACCATCTTCAGGGCTGAAAGAACCAGTAAAATAAATGTAAATGTGCAACAGCCACTGCACAGCGAGAGAGTTACTGTCTGGTGTGGCATTAGCCGAAACTTACTTAATTACTTAATTATTGGCCCTTACTTTTTTCGTAAAAACGGACTCACAGTTACTGTAAACACAGATCGCTACCTAACGATGTTACATGATTTTTTCTGCCGAAATTGAGAAGACGACGCATTAGCCAATACTGCATGGTATCAACAAGACGGAGCAACTTGCCATAAATCCAGAGCATCAATGGTTTTTTTAACGAGTTCCCAGGACGTTTGATTTCATTGTGTGGAGATAGAGTGGCCTCCTCGGTCCCCAGACCTGTCACCTTGTGACTATTTTTTATGGGTCTACCTTGAATCTTGAGTATACATAAATAAACCACGTACACTTGAAGCCCTTTCAGAAACAATCAAATTCGAAGGGTTCCACGTGAAATGCTTCAAAGGAGTATGGACAATTTCTCGCGCCGTCTACAGGAGTGCCTAGACAAAAACGGGCACCAGCTAACTGACGTAATTTGTCGCAATTAATTTCTTATTTTCCACTATTAATCGTTTAATGGCAACATTTCAGCTATGTATTAAAAAATAAATTTTGAGTTTCGTTGAAAAATAGGATTCTGATGGTCTTTTAAAAAATTCCATACCTCCCTGCCGGACACTGTATAATATATTCCGCTTAAATTTATGATCTTTCAGCAACAATGCTATAATTCATGGACCTTTCATAAGATAAGATTTGTCGTAAGATACTCAGGTTCTTATAAACATGTGGATAAAAATATTTAGTTTCGAAGATACAAGGAATTAACATTTTTTTCGTTTGTTATATGTGCTACACTTCTAAGGTAATTGCAACTAATTATCATTAAATGTTTAAATCTTATATAGGGTGTTGTCTTTAGGTGGCATGGTCCCTTTGGCCCAGCCATTTTTTTTTTTTTTTTTTTGTTGAAATATTTTTTGTTGAATTTTTTTAAAACTTTTTTTTTTTTTTTTTTTTTTTTTTTTTTTTTTTTAAATCTTATACAGATTATGTTCCTTATTTTACATTTTCGTATTTCTTATGAAACAACGGTCCTGTTGACATCTGTATCTCAGAGACGTATGAAAACTGATACCACCGTGTTGTATGTAATACCAAAAACTACATATTAAAATACGAGTATTATAATTAAATAGTGCATACTTTGTATCATATTTTTGTACCGCAATGTTTTACTTACCGCATTGATACTGATAGTTTGCTCCCACCTACTGTCCGCAAGTATACCCGCATTGTTGACCACTATGTCGAGTTGACCTATCCTGTCCTTGGTAGCTTTAAATATTTCTGTAAAAAAGATAAATATAGTATGCATAGTACAGGTCAGTGTCAAGCTTAATGTACAAGCTATAACTTTGACCGACAAATTTTTGAGAGAACTACGTAAGAATATTATTCCAGTAAAAATAAAAAAAAATCATAATAACTATATGTAATTAATAACACAGCATAAAAAGGTTAATAGTCCACAAGTCGGAAACTGTCAGTGGTTTCTGTATGTACCGGTATCATACCGTGTGTACCTGTGTAAATCGGAGCCGTGTATTTAGAGAATATGGTGAATGATCCACTGACAAAATGAACGTTTTGAAAAGCCTAGCGGTAATCCCATTCAAGCCTTTTTTTACAATTGTTTAGAAATTCCCAAAAAACAAAACCACAGAAAATTTGCTCTTCTGAAGTATTACGTAGTTAATTCTAACTTGCATGCTAAAATAAATCTGATAATGTATTTTTTTTTTCAGGTAAGTTTCTCTACACATCCAAACGATTAAGAGCAAGATTTGTCTTGTCCATTGGTAAGTGGAGTCATATGTATGTATTTTCTTTTAATATCAAATAAAAGTATCGATATACAGGGTGTCTAATTGTTAAGGGGACACAGCGAAACTACAGATTCTAGAAATAAAGGAAACTACTGTTTCTTTTACAGAAACTTAGATACCTTAGTTCAAAAGCTATTGGTAACCAAGATACGAGGTGTCAAAATTGTTATTTTAGTTTAAATTTCCGTAGATAACTTTTTTAAAAAACACATTTTTTAAAATTTGTGTGGTTGGAGATCTTTTTTGAGGAGATGAATTTTAATTTGGCAGTTTGAATACATAAAATATGAACATTTTAAACGCAAATATCTCTAAACCGGTTATTCGGAGTGACATCTAAAGAGTATACCTTTTCTGTCAATAAACGATGGAAAAGTCTATATTTTTAATAAAAACAAATATTCTAAAGCGCAAAAAAAGTTACACTGTTCTTTATGTGTTCAGAATGCTGCAGAGAACACAAATTTACTTCAAACTGACAAAGTAAAATTCCTCTTCTAAAAAAAAAACACCAATCACCAAATATTGTGAAAAAATGTCTTTTTAGAGGTTATGCCCTGTATCTTGGTTACCAACAACTTTAGGATTAAGGTACATAAATTTGGTTAAATCGTAATATTTTTACGTTAAGAATCTGTAGTATGCTGTGACAACTTAATAATGGGACACCTTGTATAAAAGGACTCCACCTCGAGTCGGAACAAACACGAACAAATTATGGACATAAAATTATTTCTTCTTAAATCTACAATGGAAAAAACGGCCATGATTTTGGATCAAATATTAATAATGTTTAAATACAAAAATTGTTTTCTTTTTCTAAAATGTAGTTGATCGATCGACTCAAAAAAAAACGGTGCTCGCCTTATTTAGTCAACTTATAGGTGTATACAGAACTATTTCTTACTTTCCATATCCTCTTTTTTCGTGACGTCGCATGGCTGAAATAAGGCCTTATTTTCCCCGTACTTTGCGTTGAGTTTACACGTAGCTTTCTCGCACTCTTCCTTCAGTACGTCCCCGATAATAACTGCCTAGAAAAATAAGGCTCGCTTTTTATTGTCGCATTTCACAATACGGAGGTTTAAACGATTTTGCGCAATTGGTTAGCAGCAGTGTTACCAGGTGGATGAGAATTCACACTTGAAAACTTATCCACTTAACGCCGAAACACTCTTTCGAACTCACAACGCGCTTTCGCCAGTCACGTTGTCATCATCAGGTAGTTTTAAACTAAATATTGAATTATTTCAAACTGCAAGATTTTGCCCCTGGACAATGAATAGTTGTTTCCGAAGTAATTTATCCCGCTGAAAACAAATCCGGGCTCAGAATTGCTCTATCGTGTCAGGATTTTGAGATATCCTAACCTAAATGTGCTAAAAACACGGTTTTTGACATATTTTATTTTGAGATTTTGTAGCACCGCGATTTTTTTTCTCAAAAAAAAAAAAGTGTGATCTTATAGTTCAAGTTATAGTATAGTTCAATTTAAGTTATATTTCATCTATATAGTCTTCATCTTTCAAATGCTGTCGAGTTTGCTCAAATATCTTTTTTTCGCCGAGATGTCGCAGGTTGAAATTTTCATGTTTGTGATTTTCACTATATCTGAAAACTCATTAGGGATACGTATACATATTCACAGTTTATGAGAAATACAAAATTTTATTGTGTTGTAAAGTGAGCATAAAGTTTTCGTATACTGAGAAATTCATGAACATGCAAATTCAAAATGCGATATCTCGGCGAAAAAAAAAAGATATTTGAGCAAACTTAACGGCATTTGAAAGAGGAAGAGGTGTACTATAAGATCCCACACATGATTTTTTTGAGAGAAAAAAATTTCGAGATGCTACATAACCTCAAATATGTCAAAAAACTGTGTTTTTTGCAATATTAGGTTAGAATATCTCAAATACGTAATAGAGCAATTCTGAGCCCGGATTTGCTTTCAGCAGGAAAAACTACTTCGGAAACGGTTAGGTATTCATTGTCCAGGGGCACAACATTTTCAAAATTTTGCAGGGTAGTGTTATCTACCCTATTTATACTATTTCCCGATAAGTACCCAATAAGTATCTAAAGTCCTCGAAAACGAGATTGGTTTTTTCTGTTACCTGCGCCCCAGCTTTCAGTATGTGTTCGGCGATGTGATAGCCGATTCCTCTTGCGCCGCCGGTAATAATGGCCACTTTACACTGGAGGGGAGAGTAATCGTCCGAGTAGTGCCTCTTCTTTATTGCAAAAGGGTTGGTGGTGCAACTTCCATGGCTAAAATGAGTTATTTGCTATATTGAGTTTCAGGGGATGGGGTTAGGTGGCTGTGGGGCTCACTGTGGGTTTCTGTTGACCCCAAAATGGCATCTTATGACAAAAAAAGTCACAATATATCTCCTTAATTTGTACTGTCTCAATTCAACCTGATAAAAGGCAAAATTGACGATTTTACACTATTTTTTTGAGGTTATGGACGTGATGATTTTAAACCTACTGCGGATTCGGCTTCAGCGACTCAAAAAACATACAGGGTGTCTACTTTTATTTATGTACAAATCCATATAATATTTTTATATGGTGTTATGTCAATGCATTTTTTAACAAACCAGATAATAGCCCTTTTTTGGTGTATATGTCATTTCGGAACTATTATTGCCAAAATTCCAAAATGCCTCCTAATGTCTATATATGTATAAATATGGACCTAGAAATGAAAAGTCTCTAACTGGTCATATTGAATTTCGGGGGTATAAAAAATATTAGAAAACCATACAGCTGCGATACAGTGGTGATAGTCAGAAGAAACATTTTATTTTTTTCAAGAAAAAGAAAAAATTCTAAGTGTGCCTACACGCATGGTGATGGCTAGTTGTAATAACAAGACTAATATATTTCTGTAGTCTAATCGTGATATACCTAATATGAATGATAAGCTTCCAAAGGAGTAGCAAAAATAAGAATGTTGAAAGTTTTTTATGCTTGTTTAAACCTTTTTACAGCCTAATAGAACATTTATTTTATTCTGTGTTTAAAATTAATTTGTGGTATAACCACTGTTTGTTAGTTACATTGTTTAAATATACATTTGTGTTCTGGTTAACAAATGCGGCTACTGCTTCCTATAGTTTTTTTTTCGGTGAAGGAAATCATAGAAAATTCGGTATGACAATATAATGAGATCAAAATTAGTATGATAAAGACAGTACCTGGTACGTGCAGCTTGTCGAGAATAATTTTGAACATATTTGGACACATTAAAGAACCTAAAATTCGGGATGATTCTCATTTTACAAAAAAACATTATGTACACTTTATAAACTCTGAAACGTCATTTTTGACAGATCAATAGTATACTAGCCGATACTAGTTTTGTACTTGTAGTGCGTAGAGTTTAGATGACGAAAATTATCAACAAACGTAATATATAATTTATTTCTCTTAGTTTTTTGTTGAAAAATATAGAAAAAAAGTTCACTTCAATAAAAAAAAGTCTCAGTTGTTTTACCTCCACTCTTTTGAGTTTTATCTTCACTCCAAATATTTCTAGAGATGAATTTCTCTTCTTAAGAATTTGTTGGTAAAATGCGATAACCTATCAGACAGGATACACTGTATGACTGAAATGTATGTATGTACTATTGGGAATGATAAGGAAAATGAAAATTGAAAAAGAAATAGAATATTTATTAAAAACAATACATTTATTCTGTAGATATAAAAACTAATGCGCACATTTTGTGTCGCTCACATAATTCGAAACTTCTTTGTTGCATTGACTAATAAAAAATAGTTTGGTGTACGAATTACTGTATGGATTACCCCCGTTATTTGCGGAGGGTAGTTCTGTCCGGGATTGCAACCTCATAGATAGGTTGACCTCCTTCGGAAACCCAAACGCTGCCGTTTTCTCCTTTTGTAATCAAGGTGTACATTCCCTTTGCGACGTTGCTGGGCCTGATAAAAAATAAAATAGAAGTATTAATAGACAAAAATTTAATGTACATGTTTCTATTTATATTTTAGCCTTGTATTGATTAAATCTTATTTGTTTGTTTGTTTGTTAATATTTTATTAGCGTTTGGATTTAATTTAAACAGTACCTAACGAAAATCGCATTAAAAAAGGTTTTTTTTTATCATTTTTAATAATATTTAGAAAATAATAAATACTATTATTACATAAATGATACTACATAAAAACAGCTGACATTTAAGACTGAACAAAACAAAAATTGGAAACTAAAATCGTGAAGATTTATTTAGATACTATTTAAATTAAAATCCAATAACAATAAAAATATTTACAAAGACCACAACGTTAATAGAAACTGAGTTACCCAACCTAATTTAGACATATTAAAAATCATTAGAATGTTTATCCAAATCTCAATGTTTATTTTTTTATTCTAAATGTCCCTTGTCATAACAACAACATTTCTTAGCTTAGCATTAAAACATAATATATGCAGTATTAGCATTCACACTATGCATACATAAAAATCTATTTTTATCCAGAGGTCGCTCCGAGTAACGAAATTTGTTTACAAGTGTTATTTTCCTATCACTTATCTTATTATTGAATGATACTTCATAAAAAGTTATCTTTCCTATTATCTTGAATATTTCTTTGCAAAAAAAGTAAATTTCACAGAAACGCTCTATCAGTGTATCCTACATGAAAGAGTTTATATATTTTATGCCTGATAATTTGATAAGAGTCGTTTTTATCAGTGTCTATGCTTATTCCCATATTTATTATTAATAAGCAGTATTGTCCGTATCAACAAAATTTGTTATCAAATATTATTTAATTAATCGTTTTCTGTTTTTGATTTCAAATATTTTATTTGCAAATAAGATTTGATAAATATGTTATGTAATTTATTATTTATACGGGGTACGAGGTGTGTAAATTAAGTAATGAGACTGATATTTTATTTTATTTTATTTTTAATCGAATTGAATTACAATCCAGTCTTGTAAATAACTTCCTTGGGAACCCACAGCGCTGAAGACGGTTCTTTCATTCCTCGTAGCAGTGATGGAACTCATATACCGGAATAGCCTTCAGCTGGTCGGTTATAGCCGTTTGAATGTTTTCTATGGTCCCAAAATGACGTCCCTTGAGGTGATTTTTCAATCTCGGGAAGAGAAAAAAGTCACAAGGACTCAAGTCAGGCGAATAAGGAGGACTGAGGAGCCACAGGAATATTTTTACTGCCTAAAAACTCGTTTACTGAAATGGCTGAAATGCAATATCTAGTTGCATCACGTCTTGCCAGTTTGTTCTTGATGTTTGGTCTCACAGACATGACCCTTTTTCGAAGTTTTTCAAGAACCTCTCTGTAAAGTATTCATGTACTGTTTGGGCTGGAGGCACAAACTCTTTGTGGACAATTCCCTGGCTATCAAAAAACTCAAATCAGCGTGCATTTGATCTTCGACTTGCTCATTCTTGCTTTTTTGGGCATTGGAGAGGTTAAAGTGTGTCATTCCATGCTTTGGCCTTTGGTTCCCGGGTCGTATTCAAACACCCAAGTCTCATCACCAGTAATGACACTTCCCATAAAATGGAGATCATTTTCAATCGATTCCAAAAAGTCAAGACACCTTTCTCTCCTGATGTCCTTTTGTTCCCGTGAAAAGTTTTTTGGAACCATTTTTGAGCAGATTTTTCTTATCCCCTATTCGTTAGTCAAAATCTGATGAACAGTGGTTCGGGTCAAATTTAACTCTTCCTCGATCATTCTTGTCGTCAAACGACGATATGAACGCACAAGATCCCGTATTCTATCAACATTTTCATTGGTTCTTGAAGATGAAGGCCTTCCGCTGCGTGGTTCATCTTCAATCGACTCTCTTCCTTCTGAGAATGCCTTAAACCATCGAAAAACCTGAGCTCTTGAAAAAACAGTGTCTCTGTAGGCATATTGAAGTTTTGCAAAAAGTCCAAAGTTTTGAAATTTCGCTCCAAAGTACGCTGTGCAAAATTAATGTACTATTTACCCAAAATTACAAAACAGTCCAAAAACAACAAATGACTCTACAAGTTATAACTTTACTAAAGGTGGATTACATGCTAACCCCCCCCCCTTCCTTGTTCCCCTTCTCCATTTTTTTTGGTTTGGGGCTTCAGTTTCCTTTTTTTTTTTTTTTCTCCCTTTAGTTGAGTTATAACTGATAATAAAGGATACCGTGAAGGGGTAATGCCACAGTATACTCTCCTATTCAAGATATTACCGACACGCTCGTTCTTCGTCAAACACATCACTCTGACGAGATCTAATAAGATCGAAATCCGGATCTGATCTTCATACAAGTAACGTATTCATAATATAACATATATTCGAGTGGAACGGTTAAAACTACCTGCGGATACTACAAGCAGGAACCCTCATCTGATCCGACCCGAAGCTGAGCGGTCATTCAAGATGACTGGCGAGCTGGTCGACGCCGCTGGAAGTGAAATGAGAATGTGATACTTTAGTACTTACTCTTGCTTTGGCAAAGCTCCGAGTTCGTCAGCCAGAATGTGTCCTAGGTCGGGGAAACCCGGACAGGCGAACCTTCCAGCCTCCGATATCAAGGGGGGTGTCCGTCACTCCTGGACACATAGTCAGGAACGTTATGCCCGTCCTCTCGAGGAAGTAGGGCGTGCCGAAGGACCTGTCGAGGCCGACGACGAAATGCTTCGTGCCAACGTAAACGGGACATCCAGCGAGGTTCTGGAGGCCGAGGATAGAGGCAATATTCACTATGACTCCGCCTTTTCCGCCGTTGTTTTTCCCCATGTATTTTATCCCGAACAGGGAACCTTGTACGACAGCGCTCTGTGGGGAAATATACGTTATATAGAAGCCATAAAAAAAGTCATCAAAATTGACCGAGCAAAAAAACCGAATTTATATTTTTAATCTTAAGCTTATAACATCAATGAATTGTCAAGGCTGTTACATTATGTGATGGGTACTTTTACAGGGTATATAAAAAATAGAAATAAGGAACTTCGTATCAAAAAGAAACTATATTTTCGAAAAAAAAAATAAGACATTATTAAAGAAGATAACGATCGTCCATATTTGTACACAATTGAGCTCTCATTTTGAACTCATTAACCCGTTTCGGCCGAAAACGCCACTCCCGCTCTTCAGCCTTCCTTCCGCCTCATAACTAATACTATTTGCGATAATAAAAGGTTATAAAATTATTATTTAAAAAATTTAAAAAAGATTTTTTTAAATTTAATAATTGAAAATGGACCTGGAACCTCACTAACCGGTGGAATAAATGTTTCAACTTTAAGTATACGTGGTTTAAAGATCGATTTTTTCCCTTATGCGTTCAAAATGGCGCCTGAACTGCAAAATTTTTGCATAAAAATTCAAGATTTTTTTTGGAAAATGATGCACTTTTAAAAAAAATGGTCAAGAATAAAAAGTTCTTAAAATGACTCAATGAATGCACTGGATTTTTTTCCAAATTTTTTGAGAAACTTTGGATTTTTCAAATAGTCAATTTTTACAAAATTTAAAAAATTGCTTAAAAAATCCCAGTGCAGTCTTGAATGATTTTAATAACTTTTTTATTCTTGGCAATTGATTGTAAAAATGCAGTTTTCGAGAGAAAAATTTCTAAATTTCGATACTAATTTTATTTTTAGAAATTTTTTTCTCGAAAACAATGTATTTTTACTATAAATTTTCAAGAAAAAAAAGTTCTTAAAATCACTCAAATAATGCACTGCAATTTTTTGAAGCATTTTTTTAAATTTTGCAACAATTGACTAAGTATTTGAAAAATCCAAAAAGTTGCTCCAAAAATTTTGAAAATTTCGGGCATTCTTTGGGTGATTTTAAGAACTTTTTATTCTTGACAATTTTTTGTAAAAGTGCATCATTTTCCAATAAGAAATTCTTTGAATTTTTACGCAAAAATTTTGCAGTTCAGGCGCCATTTTGAACGCATAAGGGAAAAAATCGATCTTTAAACCACGTATACTTAAAGTTCAAACATTTATTCCACCGGTTAGTGAGGTTCCAGTTAATACTTTTTTAACTTGATACACTGTGATTGTTTTATAATGATTATAATTATCAAAATAATTATCATCTTACAATATACATTGGTATATAAATATGCGTTCAAGGAAATTTTTACTTCAATAATGGAATATTTAAATAAAAAAAATAAATATTACAATTTCCTCGAACATTTTACGGATAAAGTGGGGTGGTTAAGATAAAACAATCACCCTGTATATTATACCAACGGTGAGTAGTAGCCTAGGATGGTGAAATGTGAAATCAAACGATAAAATGAAGTCAGTCAAACATCTTGTATTCGAGTACTTAGACACTTACATATGTTAATATAAAACTTCACTTACTAAGTGAAAGAATGTAAATTGTGATGTAGAAACGACGAAATGTTAGCACTTTATTTTCGATTTTAGTAAAACTGTCTAATTTACCTCCAGGTAGTTTAGATTTAAATGTACTAAATTTAGAATTTCAAGAATATTAACATTTATTTAAAAGCTCTGTGCCAGAAAATTTTAATTGAAACTGTCCGAAATACTGAGATCATTGGTCATTTTGATGTGGTTATAAAGCACAGTTACTCAAGTAATTAAAAAAAACGGCTTGCAGAAATATAACCAAAAAGTAAAAAAAAAAACTCATTGACCATTACAAGTCGCTCATTTTAACAACACTGTTCCTGTGCTATAACATGAATAGTTAACGAAATACTAGGGTGAAAACTTACTACATTGATGGCTATTTCCAGTTCCCAATGGGCATCATTCATAATACCAGCATTGTTGATGACAATGTCAATCGTACCATATGTGGATATCACCAGTTTGAAGGCCGCTGTAAAAGTATAGTGCGTGAATTTCGTTCACAATGTTGGTTATTAATTTGTTTAATTAAATAAATATTAGAAGTAATCGGTTCATTTTTAGATAAGGAGAGTCTATCTTTGGTCTGTCTTTGACGCTTGAAACAAAAAGCCATAATTATTTGTAAAAATGAGCATTATATTTACTTGGGAATTTAAAAAAATGGATTCACAAAATATTATCTTAAGCAGACAGCTTTCTCTTGTTTCGTAATCTAAATTTTCGATAAAGTTGTGTTTTTGATATGTGACGTTACTGCTGTTATTTTCCAAACAATGCCAAATACATCGCCAAAAACATAATAAGGAAAAAATAAAGTGAACTTTGCCATTTAAATGGTTGCAACATTGAGATCATACATATTTGTTTACTTCTAAATATATAATTCAAGGAACCCAAGTTTATCTGTACTTTCATAATATTTTAATTAAAATATAAAATAACTGTTGCATACACATCGTGCAATAGAGCAACAGAAATGAGCAGTATTAAGTACATACATGCACCAGCATCTATTTTATTTATATGTTTTGATCCGAGGTATCAGAATCGTTAAAATTTCAACATTTTCAACATCAAATTTTAACATTTCGATGGTTAAGTAGTCCACTAGTCAGAGATTTCTATGTGTTCTTGAAAGATATAGGGCTATAAAACTAGCCCTATATGTTTCAAGAACAGTATTTGATGATTTTAGTTCCCTGCCTACTGGACTGAAGGTACAAAGTGTCAAGAGGCGTAGGCATCAGTATAATACTTGAAAATAACTAGTTCGCACGTTTGCCATATTTTATTATAAAGTTATATCATACTACTCAATGTATAAGGGAGGGTGTACCGGGTGGGCTTCATTTTTAGTTCTCGTAACTGTAAGGGCTATGGAAAAATAACACTTTCCCGACCTTTTTTCGAAATTCATTGGTGAAAACCAGATTGCTATATCTTTTCGTTTTCGAGTTGTAAAAAATTGATTTTTTTGAGTTTTCGATGGTGCATGGTTGTTTGTATAATTAGAAGAAATTGTTGCAGTTCTACATTTTTAAGTAGAATAGGATTTCCTAAGATTTTTTATACTGTGAGTTTTCGAGTTATGGATAAACTTCTATTTTTTTAAATGGAAAATAGTTGGCTATGATTTATAAAAGAGGATTTTTTTCTCTTTAACGAATAGTTTGTGGGGTCTAGATGAGTGTTTATGCGGAAACAGTTAAAAACATATGTTTTCTAATAAAGGACGATAGTAATTAATATTTGCGCTTTTGAAAAAAGAACAGTTGGATATTGGGATGTAAATACACAGTTACACATTACTGTTTGATTAATGTTAGTTTGGTTTTTGCTGATTATAGTTTTAAAGTTTCGATTAAAGAAATTGAAAGGCAGGCGTACAAAAAGAAAAGTTAATATGTAGAGTGTTTTATTCAAATGGAAATAATCGAAGCTCCACCCTGAAAGGAGACTGCCTCTTAGCCGTGAAACGGAGGATTTAAAAAACCAAACAAAAAATCGACAATGGATTTGTGGTAGACACTTCAATCAAGAGGCAAATGAACAAGTCGTACTCAGTTTTAAAAAAAAAATTTAGACCTTATACAATAAGGAACAACAGCTCCTTCCAACTGATCCTGCACCCCCCCCGGTTTTTTCAATTGGTACAACAAATTGAGAAGACCAATTATTTTATTAAAAATATCAATGAAAGTTACGTAATGCCGGATCAAAATTATTGATCTGAAGATAATCCTCACAGACTGTTGCAAAATCGTTTTTTTTTTTGGGGGTTCCCCTAGCTTACCAACTTATATGACAATTTAAATGGTCAACGGTATTACAATATGATAAACTACCACATAGTAGAAGAATGAACCTTAACAAAGCGAGTATTTTTCAACTCGTTATTAAATACTATTTGGGAGAATGGATAGGGAACAAGGGCCTAATCCTCACGTTATTTCTTTTTTGGGGACCATTAAAAACAATTTCAAAAAGACAAACTGGTTCAACAGAGAAAATCTTATAGACGTTGAATCCGTTCAAATATTCCATCTATATCAACAAAAAGTGTTTCAAAGCTGTGAACTGTGCATCGCAAACAACGGACGACAATTTGAAAACTTTAGGTAAATAATTGCTCGTATTTTTTTAATCTGTCTGGTTGTTGTAAAATATTTTTGTATTTACATTTGTTACAAATTGTTGTTAAGTGTGTTAAACTTTCTATGAATTGTTATAATTATTATTAATTAGTCACAAATGTCATATAGTTTTTAAGTTTAATATACCATTCATTAACGACTACTATTATTTATGTTACTTTTCGCAGGAGTAAATTTCCATAGACGTTATTATTATTAAAACATTGTTGTAACAATGTGTTCTACTCTTCCTCAAAGAAAAAAAAGAAACCTATACAAAAAATTAAAATTTTTAACTGTTTCCGCATAAAACTTTACACAAACTATATACCGTTGTAAAGAAAAAAATCCTCTTTTTAGCTAAATATAGCCAACTATGGTTTCCATTTAAAAAAATAGAAGTTTATGCCATAACTCGAAAACTACACAAGATATAAAAAATCTTTAAGGAAATCTATTCTACTTAAAAAAGTGCCTGTAGAAGTGCAAACAGATTTCTTCTAATTATACAAACAACCGAGTTATCGACACCAATCGAAAACTCAAAAAAATCAATTTTCGTTTACAACTCGAAAACGAAAAGATAGCAAATTCTGGTTTTCACAATGAATTTATCTCGAAAAAAGAGGTCGGGAAAGGTGGGTTCATTTTTCCATAGCCCTTACAGTTACCGAGATACCCTATAAAAACATCGAAATTTGCCCACCCGGTACAACAGCTCTAGCTGTCACAGGACTGCAATAAAATCAAATTGAGGCAACTCCAATCACATGATACTTTATAAACTTTATTCGATTAGTAGATTAAAATTAATTCTTTATGTGATTCTAATTATTGAGCCAGTAAATTTTATAAAAATACATCTTTTTACGATTTTACTTTTCGAAAAAAATTCGGCTGTATGCAAATCTTTGTTTGCTTTTTTTTTATTTTTTCTAGCTCAGCCCTCAGAAATGTGTAGTTTTTTTTACAATATCGTTATTTTATTATTATTCACATAATATACCAAATAATCTTACCCTCAAGTTGATCTGCTTTAGTCACGTCCGTTTTAATAAATACTGCCTTCTTTTGCCCGTAGTCCTTTGTGAGATTTGCCACAGCTTCGTCTCCTTTTTCGGCATTCGTGTCAGCGATTACTACACCCTAAAATAAAACAGTCCGCAGAAATGTTAAAATGTACAATACGCTCAACAAATAAAATTGCGATATTTTCAAAAAACAATTTCCAAAGTTCTTGGACTAATACCAAACACATAACTCTAAAAAATTACGAATTAATGTCCCTTTAGAACCCTCCGTATTTTATTAAATTTTCGTGAACAGTGATTTTTACGAAAAATGTTGTAAGAATGATGGAGTTTTGAATTTTTATTATGTTTTTGGTTCAAATTTATACATATCTCATGTCTAGGATTTTTGTTTTCAAAATGACTCATTTATTTGGATAGATACTTTGAAGTTTTCTCATCGATATGAGTTCAACAAGCTTAAAAAAGATTTAGTATTTTCGGAGTTATTCACAATTTTTTTTAAATCTCAATGTTACTTTTTTTAGTTTCATACAATCGAGATGTGAATTACCTTCAAATTGTAATTCGATTAGAAGCAATTTTTTCAGATTAAATTATCAGAATTTAAACAATCTTCAAAAACTGATTGTATCATGGTTTTTTGTTACCAACTGTATATATTTGGACCATTAGTTAAGACGTCTACTACTTTATTTATAGTAGGTTTATATATGCTAATCATCAGGTGAAAATTTGATGAATTTTTTACATTTTTTTAATTAGAAATTTATTTTTCCAAGCTCCCAGTATAAAAACAAAAAGAGGCGTATGGATTTTATTAAAATAAAGCATATCCTACTAATTTGCAGAAACACGTTGCAAAATGAATGATTTTAAGAAATATCTGCATTTTTTTAAGGTTTCCAACTATCATTTGTGATATTTCGATCAGTTTGGTATAGGTACGTGATATTATATGCGAAATATCTTTAAAACAACCCATATAATCCTAAAATGCAATAATATACGATGTATTTCATTTATAACAGCAAGTTGACATCTACTTCCGGTATAAGCGAGAGTCCCAGATATTTCAAAATATTTTAATTAAATAGAACATATTGACTTTACTCTGTCGACAGATTTTCATGATTTTTTTATCCATGGTTTTTGCTACCAACATAGTATGTATATCGAAATTAGGTCCCATGGATGAGACATCCGGTATATTTTTACATGTATATCAGTAAATTAACCAGACTAGTATTCATATTTGATTATGTACATACATACATATATTGATCTGAATATTTCAATTAGGTATACTTTTTTTAAACAAAACCAAAAATGTTCTCCAACAATATACATTTTAAGTTTCCATTTTTAAAAATGTAGCTTTATTTTTTTAGTCCCATTAATAACAATTTAACCCTTGTAGTCAATCGTTGAATTCATTTGTCGTTTATTTATGCTAAATATTAAGTTAGCTTAAGTTACCGTCTCGGTTTACGATTCACTTGTTTTTACCCGACTTTGATCGTCTTTTTATACCTACATAAATACCTCAGTACGTTTATTGACTTGTTGGTGAATTATTGTTCGTGGTGCAGTGTAGTGGTTTCTAAGGTGAAAGTGTGGATTCTAATTATTATAATATAACAAACCGGTTAGTTTTCACTGTGCATTTTATATCATATTTTATATGGATTTTATTGCATTCGAGGATGTCGTCGTTGGTCAGCATGTGTTTAATACCTAATTTATTCATTTAGTTAATATTATTTTCATGCCAACAAATATAAATCCTTATTTTATTATCCTAAATTTCGAAGGTAAACTTTTGTGCGTAAAAATATTAATATACTGTTTTTGGGAATGATATATCACAGTATAATTCGGATACAGAAAGTAATCTTATATAAATTTATTTATATTTTTAAACTGTTACCAATAAAAAAGTAAATATTCGTGTGTGAAAAAAATGTTTCCTCATTTTTAACAAATTTTCCTTAAAATAAAGAAATTGTCTTTTGACACTAAAATATTTATTGTATTCACGGAAACCAAACTCTATAAAAATCCAGAACAACTTGTTTATCAAAAAATATATATCTGACTATACATATATTATTCGTTACATGTGTTATTTTTTAAAAATATATTATATACATACATATATTAAAAACACCAAAGTTATCTATGTAAATATTTTTTATCTATATATCTATAAGTTTTTCCTTTTGGCAATATGTACTTGATGTCCATCAAGTACATAATATATGTTTAATGTATCATTATTTTGAAAAAATTCATATAGTTATTGTTTGTATTGTAACGTGCCTTACTCTTAAGTTATTTTGAATCATTAATGTTTACAAACTATTTCAAAAATAGCGTGGCTCTAAAAATAACAGCCACATTAGGTCGCTCACGTCAACAGTAATTTTAGGAAATAAACAGATAAATAACTTTTTTGTACACCCTATTACTGACCATAACAATACATTTTAAGTTATGCTATCGGTCAATACTAATTATCCATTATATGTGATTGCTATTAATTGTTAATCTATTAATCTGTTAACTATAAATGATAATTTAATTAATAATTGTTAATATATTAAAAGAATGTCTGAGGTCATGTGGACAATCTCTCTGGTTCGTAAAAAAGTTTCACAAGTAATATCTTTAATGTTTGAATTATTGCCGAATTTTTTTTCCAGGTCTCGAATGTTGTGAAAACTGTATCACGAGTCAAGATCAGGGATAATTTTTCTGTAACATTCGAGACCGAGAAAAAAATTACGATGATTAATTCAATCGTAATCAATATAAATGTATAAATAGGTAAAAAATGAATTGCCCTCATGAGCTTGGACACCCTGTGTATTATGGCAATAATATTATTTAACATCGAGACTTCTAAGAGGTCCACACATTTAAGTTGCTCATAATTAAAAAATGTTATAGCGAAATGTCAAAATCAATCGTTAATGTTCAGAAAAGTCACTGTTCTGGTACAGAAAACATAATGATTATTGTGGGAACCTGCTTCACTTTTTTTAGGAAACGAAATTATGGTAAAAATTATTCTTTAATCAAATATGTTTTTTAACTTATCTCGGAACACTCTTCGTATCTAGAAGTATTAGATAATAGTAACAAGAATACATAAGAATACATAAAAATGATCAAAAAGCGGTTTAGTTTAAACACGTGACCTGACCTTTATAACTGAAAATATATTAAAACACTAATTGCTCATATTGATGATAAAAATAATCGAATATTCCTGGTATGCAATGTGATGTTGGCGTGTTTCAAATATTTTGCGTACTCGTAGATAGAACGTCGTGAAAACGACGTTTTTTCCCTAAAAATAGATATGTAGGTAGAGGAACTTAACTAAGAATAGCTCAACGCAGCTGAATGTTTTATAACTTAAACCGTGAACCTGAAATACTAGGTACATCAGACAGTGTTAAAACTCGGTGTTGGATCTATGTATGGATGTATGTACATTAGACTGTATCAAAATAATCGACTATTTTTTTTTTTCAAAAACAACCCTGAAAATATTGTTCAGGATGTCGAAAAATGAGCCTGACAAAATATCAGCTCTTAATTTTAATATTAAGAGGTGACTCAATCGCGATTTTCCATTTCCCATTTAATTAACATGGGAAACATTTTTTTTCAAGCTTTGGAATTTTGTAACTCTTCAACTGATTATCAGACTGATATGACCAATACATATTCTTGTAGGGAATTGAACGCACTACAAAAAACGTCTCTTATAATTTTTTGATAAATCTAGTCTTTCAAAAGTTATTTAAAGTTAAAGTTGGAAATTTTTGAGGTATTTTCACTTTTTTTGGTGAATCTATCAAACTAATTGCAAAATGTTTGCTTTAAATTATCTTTTTCAGAGTCTTTTTGAAATGCTGAGAGTATGCTCAGTCCGTTTGATCGGTAGTTTTGTCCAAAAAATCCTTGATTTAGACGCTTTTGTATCCATACTGAATATTATGAGTTATCAATTTTGGTGAGATTGTATTTCAATAATTATATAGTTTAAAAAAATATTTTCAAGCAAAAACAATTTATAATTATGATTTTAACTTAGATTTAGATATAATTAATGTAGAAAAGAAAATTATAGATAAGAAATATCGAGCTTGCTAATAAAAATTGATATTAAAAATCATCCTAAGCTATCCAAAGAAAAGCGTCTAAATCAAGGATTTTTGGACAAAACTACCGATCACATGGACTGAGGATACTCTCAGCATTTCAAAAAGACTCTGAAAAAGATAATTTAAAGCAAAAATTTTGAAATTAGTTTGATAGAATCGCCAAAAAAAGTGAAAATACTTCAAAAATTCTGGTGAGTCCAACTTTAACCTTAAATAACTTTTGAAAGACGAGATTTTCAAAAAATTATAAGAGACGTTTTTTGTAGTGCGTTCAATTCCCTACAAGAATATGTATTGGTCTTATCAGTCTGATAATCAGTTGAAGAGTTACAAAATTCCAAATCTTGAAAAAAAATGTTTCCCATGTTAATTAAATGGGAAATATAAAATCGCGATGAGTCACCTCTTAATATTAAAATTAAGAGCTGATATTTCCACAGGCTCATTTTTTCGACATCCTGAACAATATTTTCAGAGTAATTTTTGAAAAAAGAAATAGTCGATTTTTTTGATAGTCTAATGTACATACAATTAGTAGGATACACATTTAATGGCAATTCATTTTGAATACACTAATAAAATTATTATTATAAACCTACCTCATTATACTATTTTAATTGTTACTTACCATAGGTACAAAGTATATATATATAGATATTTAAAGTAACTTTTTTCTTAAGTGACAGAAATAAAAAAAAGAGACGTCAGTCTACTCCAGAAATTTTCGAAAAAACCTTTAAGAAAATAAAACATAAACGGTGTCACTTAGGAAAATCTTATGACCTTTTCTTCATTAAATCAGTTGAGAATGTATCTTCCTCAGTTTTTAAAATTACTAAGGAAAGATCCCGTATAACATGAAGTTTGACTATTTTATTTTATTTTATATTAGAAGACGTTTCTTCTCTAGTTTTTTATAACGCTGATAATAATAGGAATCACAAAAGTATACAGACAAGACAGGTGTGGTTTATAGTAATAGGACGATAAAAATACATGTTTTAAAATATATAAAATTTTAGGTTACAGTTAACTGGATTTTTCTATAGAAGTTTACAGTTTTTTTAATATAGGCCGACAAAAATAGTTATAAATAAACAATAAATAGTAAATTTTTACGAAAAAAATAATTCTTTGCCCTATTTTTCATTCAATCTTTCTAAAAAATTAGATATAGGGGTTTTAGAGGTCTCTGACTACGAATTCATATTTGCAAAGTTCCAAATGGCAGACCCAAGATGGCGGACTAAAAGATTGAAAATATATTCACTGAAATTTTGTGTTTTACTTAAAAAAAAGTTACACAGGGGTTATTGAGGGCGCTGTCTACGCATTTGATGTTTTTTTTTATTCAGTATGGATTGAACGGAAATAGCAATTCATGATTTTTTCGTGAAAAACGCGTTGTCTGCAATTTGTTTGTTTGTAACTATTTCAAAATGCGATTTTTCGAAGAAAAAACAAGATATCAGGATAAATCAAAATGGGCTTTCAAAGGCAAGAGTAGTTCTTCCAAACAAATGGTTTTGAAAAAAATAATTACCTAGTGATGTGACATAACCTCAAATATATTGAAAACCCGTGATTTTTGAACTTTTTACGGTAGAATATCTCAAAAACTTCAACCACCAGAGCAATTCTGAGGTCAGATCGGGCCTGAAAACCTTCGGGAAGATATTCTCTGGTTTCTGGTAAAATATTTCGGTAGAATTTTGTCGGCGTGTGTAATTTAGAAATTGAACTTACAATACATAGCTTAAAAAAATCTTAAATATTGGTACATATATCACTTTTTTTACTGAACATAAAATATACATTTTTCGTAAATCGTCATTTATAAAAAAAATTGTTTACATTTTATATTATGAGCGACATATTTAACCGAATGCAATTAAAATGTTCAAAGGCCGTGAAACGCCTACAATGTAAAATCAAGAGGCAGATAATAGTGTGAAAGGAGTTTTCAGACACAAACCCCTATAACAAAAGCGTTTGCCCTGTAACCCATTGCATTGTCCTACGGCTATTATAATTAGAATCGTACTGTCATTGTAAGATTAATTGGTCTTCTAGTAAACACGAACAAATTGTTCTCCTGAACATTTATTGTGTGCTAGTAACAAAACGTTCTTTGGCTATAAGTATGAAACTATTGCTCACCAGTCTTCAAGTTTACCGATGTGTAAAATTTTGTCGTAGTTTCAAGTACATTTTTCATCACAATAAAGTAATTACATAGTTGATAGTTTAATCAATGGAGCAGGTCTAATTCAAATATTTTTTAAATACTACACTCTGTATATTATTTCATAACTTCTATAGATATCACACTTACTTGCGAATTTCAAAATGTTTATATTTTTTAACACTTCATCTGCGATATTTATTCGATGGTGTTAGAGCAAATCATTATTTTTAACGAGGCAGATAATTACAATAATGATTAGCAATTCTTTGAAATATTGGTGACATTTCTTAATTTTGTTTTAGAGACTTTTCCGTTTCTAACGGTAATGGATTTTTTTATTGGAAATTGTATTTATTTGATAAATATAAGTGCGCTCCTAAAGTATGGAATAAATTCAGTAAATGTGAAACAAACAATTTTTGGAAAAAATCCTCGAACAGGTCGATTGTCTTTAATAAAAACACACATTTTTGAGGGAACGTGTATTTTCAGATGTCATTTGATTTTGAGTAATGACGTTATCAACTTATTTCTCAAATGGTAACCCCCCATTTTTTTTAATATAATTTGAGAGACCCTTTCATTGTCGATTTAACAGTATAAAAATGTTGACACCTTACATAAAAAAATAAACGAAAATTTCTTTAATAAACAAATACAATTTTAAATTATGTGTTCGAAATGCCGTCCATCAACTTCTTGGCAATATGCAAGCCTGTATATCTTCTTGTACTTCCGGAGTTATGGATCCCATTTCACCATTATGAAAATCTTTTGATTTTAAATAACCCCATAAAAAATAATCATGAGGTATAAGGTCTGGGGATCTCGCGGGCCATTCTATCGGTCCTCGTCTGCCAATTCACCTCTGAGGAAAGATGACGTCTAAATATTCACGAACTGAGCGCGCATAATGCGGGGGTGCTCCGTCTTGCTGAAACCAGAGTGTGTTATCTGGAAACTATCCTGTGAAACTATGATGAATCTTTGTCAAACAATTCCAAATTTACACCACCAAATACTTTTTTCGGATGAAGCCACGTTTTGTCTAAACGGCATAGTGAACCGTCAAAATTGCAGGTATTGGAGTCGGACGAATCCGCAGAAATTAAATGTGTGGGCCGGAATAGTCGCAAACAGAATAATAGGACCTTTCTTCTTTGAAGAAACTCTCACAGGAGAAAGATATCTGGAGTTCTTGCAAAATGATCTAGTTCCAGCGCTTGCAGTAATTTTCCCAAACGAGAATGATCCTGACATTCCAGATAACACACTCTGGTTTCAGCAAGACGGAGCACCCCCGCATTATGCGCGCTCAGTTCGTGAATATTTAAACGCCATCTTTCCTCAGAGGTGGATTGGCAGACGAGGACCGATAGAATGACCCACGAGATCCCCAGATCTTACACCACTTGATTTATTTTTTTTTTTGGGTTATTTCAAATCAAAAGTTTACTGTAGAAGACCACACAATTTAGCCGAACTACGAGATCGCATTAGAGATGAAATGGGATCCATTACCCCGGAAGTCATTCAGAATGTACAAGAAGAATTTGTACACAGGCTTGCATATTGTCAAGAAAAAAAAAGGATAATAAGGAAAATACCCACTCCAGGATATTGCCAAGAAGTTGATGGACGGCATTTCGAACACTTAATTTAAAATTGTATTTGCTTATTAAAGAAATGTTTATTTATTGTGAAAAATATATTTTTCATGTTGTAACATTCAATTGTCATTTACTCAAAAAATTTTGTTATGTAAGGTGGCAACATTTTTATACCGTTAAATCGACAATGAAAGCGTCTCTCAAATTAAATTTAAAAAATGGGGGTTGCCATTTGAAAAATAAGTTGACGTCATTACTCAAAAACAAATGACATATGAAAATAGACATTCCCTCAAAAATGTGTGTTTTTCTTAAACAAAATCGACCTGTTCGCGGATTTTTTCCAAAAATTTGTTGTTTCACATTTACTGAATTTATTCCATACTTTAGGCGCGCACTGTATAATACGATAACAATAAATTAACTACCCACTGGTATCAAAACCTGAATACAAAAGCGATCAAATTAAACATTCATTTTTTAACATCTAGCAAATGTTTAATTATTTTAGTAAGGTTCGGTTTTAAATAATATGTTTACTTCTGGTTTAGAGGTTATTTGAAGAATTCAGTTTTAGTAGGTATTTTTTAATACTTAAACTATTGTAGACGTACTAATCAAAATGTAAATATTTATAAAATTCAGAGACGACGCAGGTGATGTTATTCTATAAACTATGCTCATAAATATGTACTGTTATGGTACATATGTATGAAAAAAATAAATATTTTGTTTGCTACGATATTGTAGATTAATTTGTGTTGTATTGTTGCATTAATTTATGTGGTAAGTGCTGTTAACATAAATATGGTAACTTGAAATGGACACCAAATTATGATCTACTATATAAGTATTTACGTACATATATCTTAAAACATAACAATAATAATAAACAATAACAGCAATAATTTAAAAGAATTGAGAGCGTTTAAACGAATTATATATTTTACTTTAATACACTAAACGTTTTAGTTTTTTGTTAACAAAATCTTTCACAAATATCATATAATAAGATAGGGGAAATTAAAATATGTTGTATATTAGTAATCAAAATTCGTCAAATAGTAGGTACAGTCAACAGCAAAATTATTCACACGCCCACTTTTTGAAGATTGCTTAAATTCTAATGTACTATTTGTTTTTTTATTTGAAGTATTTTTAATTCTTTTTTTTTTTAATTATTTTTTATATTTTAATAATTTTATTATTAAATTTATAAATTAATTAGTAAATTTAATATAAATTTTATTTCTATTTTCAAAAAAAATTCGTCAAATAGTAGGTACAGTCAACAGCAAAATTATTACACGCCCACTTTTTGAAGATTGCTTAAATTCTGAAAACGTGTACTACAATATTGATTTTTTTTACTTCTGACAGGATCATATCTTGTAAAATTCTTCGTCTAGCCCGGTCTAGCCCAAATTAAAAGTCGATTGTGTGACAATATGTCGCAAAAAAAATAAAACTGTGCTTTTTTTACAAAAAAAAAAAAAAAAAAAAAAAAAAAAAAAAACGAGAATAACTTCGAAAATATTATATCTTCCTCAAAGTTCACTGGCACTTTTCATTTCTTGTTCAGCATGTCAGTGGCCTGTTCTGAATTAATTTATCCTACTTATCTAAGATCTGGTGCATCTAAATTTAATTAGTAAATTTAGATATTACAACGTTTTATTTCTGATTCTTCACAAATTTGATTTTAAGTCTCCCCTGTATTTAACAGATTTCTTGTACAATTTAAATACAATATTGTAATTTTAAATATGCAATATCCCAATACCGATAAATTTTGACTTTTCAAATGAATATAAATTTAGTTCTTATAGTTTTCACTACATTTTTGTTTCTGATAGTTACAGCTATTACAAAATTTCCGAAATGAGCTGCTGGTATAGAATAAAAATTCAAGTGTCCATAATTTTATCAGATCCTGAAATTTCGAGAGACACATAAAGGTTATATTACTGAAATAATACAAAAAAAAAAAAACCAAATATTTTGCAGCCCATTTCAAGACTTTCTTGGGGTGCTGCACACTTCTTGAAAAAAAAGTTTCATTTGAGGTTTTTTTATATTTGATATTGAATTTATATTCCATTAAATTGTAGATCTTACAGAGATTCTCATTGATGCCAATCCTTTACACGACATCAATTCTTTATATGACAAAAACGTTGAGTTTTCAAGAAGCATCGTGTAAATGCGTTGACTTGGTATTTGTTTGAAATAAATTAATTGACAAACAAATTATTATTCCAAGTTTTGGAAGCCTTTAAAAAAATGTTTTTTTTTTCAATTTTCGAAAAATGTTTTTTTTAGGTTTTGTAAATTTCAACGGTATTTGCGGAAAAAATTGTGAGTAAGCTCGAAACATTTTTTTTCACTTTAGCCATGATTAGGACTTGTTTAAGCTCAAAAAACGTGACCCTTTATTTTTTTCAAAAGTTTGACCGTTTGCAACAAGAAAACGGTTTTTTAGTTCGTAATCGTTCATAGTTCGTTATGTAACTTTGCGTGGTTTTTGGGGGTATATTCAACTGTAAAGGCACACACAACATTAGTCACTTCATGAAGATTTGAATTTCAGCAGTTGATGTTCTGAAAAAAATATCAATTACACGTTTTCTCCTGTTTTTTCAAATTCATGTCAAGGATAAAAAACATTCTCCTCAAAAATCGCAGCAGAACCTTGTAGGGGGTTTATTACAGTTTTCAGAACTGCCCTTAGAGATTTTCTGTGCTACTGTTGGTTGCGGAGATATCGTCGATCAAAGACAAAAAGGTCCTTTTTGATTTAAAGTTCGATATGTCAGCAACAAATGGTCGTATCGAGATTTAAAAAAAATTGAAGCTGAATAAACAAGCTATCCGGTCCATACCATGGCTAAGTTAGAAACATTTTTTTCAAGGTCGTGGAAAAAAAAGCAAAAAAATTCGCAAAATTTTCGTCTCACAATAGTTCCTAAAATTGCACGAAACAAGTAGCTCTAAAAATTTTATTGCCGAAATATCTCAAAACTAGAATCTTGAAGCTTCGAAATTCTTTTTTTTTAGACCTCGATAAGTCCATTTTTCACTGAGATACAGCATTCTGAAAAATCACTAAAAATTCGGAAAAAATGTTTAACCCTTTAAATTTTTCAATAGTGTATTATTTGGTTATTATGTAAGTACATTGACAACAATAATGTAACTCTTTCCTGCCTAGTCCGGGAAATATGTAGGTACTTCCCGGACTGGGTTGGGAAAGAGCTACTTTCTCAAAGGAAAAACGTCCGAGAAGTGGATACTCTCTGGACTGTTTCCGAAAAAGTTTTACACGTTTTTTTTTTGTCTTTTTTCTCAAATGTAAGAAAATGTCATTTGGTCATCTATCAACAATGATAGATTGAAATAAACTCACCCCCAAACCGTTGCGCAGCAATTCCTGCGCGTAGGCGTACCCGATGCCGGTGGCGGCACCGGTGATGAGGGCGAATTTCCCGGTAATGTCGTACACCATGTCGCTGCCGGTACCGCTACTGATACTATCGCGGACGTAGTACGACGCACTATCTCGGAATCGCTCGGTCCGCCGATATTTATAGGCTGCATGTGAGGTAATAGCTTGGTGTATCGCCGTCTAATAATAAAGGAAAGTGGGGCAGAAGTACTAGGTGCGTAAATTAAGTAATGAGGTTTGTTTCAGATTTATTTAATTTTCTTTATTCGAATAGAATTACATTTCAGTATTGTCTCCTTCAAAATAACTTCCTTGAGAAGCCACACAACGCCGGAGACGCTTCTTCCATTCCTCATAGCAGTGCTGGAACTCATATACTGGAATAACCTTCAGCTGGTCGGTTACAGCCTTTTGAATGTTTTCTATGGTCCCAAAATGATGTCCTTTTTAGGTTTAGATTTTTCGATTTCGGGAAGAGAAAAAAGTCACAAAGACTTAAGTAAGGCGGAATAAGGAGGCTCAGGAGCCACAGGAATGTTTTACTGGATAAAAACTCGTTTATGAAATGGCGCAGATTTTTCCCATCACCAATTCGTTAGTCAAAATCTGATGAACAGTGGTGTGATTCAAATTTAACTCTTCCCCCATCATTCTTGTCATCAACCGACGATCTTGACGCACAATATCCCGTATTCTATCGACGTTTTTATCGGTTCTCGAAGATGAAAGTTTTCCGCTGCGTGGTTCATCTTCAATCGACTCTCTTCCTTCTGAGAATGCCTTAAACCACCGAAATACCCTGAGCTTTTGAAAAAGCACTGTCTCCGCAGGCGTGTTGAAGTTTTGCAAAAGTATCCGTTGCGCTGTGTCCAAGTCTGAAGCAAAACTGTTTCATTTCACACCGTTGCTCAAAATTAATGTCAATCATTTTTAAAACGCGCTAGAAAAAAACGAATGCGAGCGTTTTACTGAAAACTATGAATGACCCCGCATTGATACCATGCAGGCAAGTGAATACGGTCCGAATGAGGTGATCTACAGCCATAAGTTCGTTAAAGAAACGATAGGACGAACGGAGTAGTCGACTTTCGCTAAAAATTTGTATTAGACAAATTTTCGATCTAATCCCTGAATGTCCGAGAACCAAGTTGTTAAGCGAACTGGAACGGGACACTAGAAGAATTTGAATACGAGCCCCTGAATGCCCCCGCATTGATACCGTACAGGCAAGTGAATTCGATTCGAATGAGGTGATCTATAGCCATAAGTTCGTTAAGGAAACGATAGGACGAACGGGGTAGTCGACTTTCGCTAAACATTTTTAATAGACAGCTATAATTTCACCTCTGTGTGCTTCTGTTGTGGATGGTGATGTGATGCGTATTTAGGTAACGGTAAAAAATTTGCTTTTTGTAGAGGAGACTGAAAATATTAAATATCGTTTTTGGCAACAATTTAAAATTAATGCTACATTGTTTAAATAATTCGCAAAGGTGCGAAAATCAGTTTTTTTTGAAATAAAAAGAGAACCGTAAACTATACAAAAAAATGTTTCAGATAAAAAATGTAGCTAGTAAAAACCCTACAAAACCCATCAATGTTTTACATGTTATTTGTTTACATAAACAAATTATTGTTTATCTGCAAAATTGGAAAAAACCGTCAAAATGGCCCATTATTTCAATTGTTTATAACTAATTATAAAGTAAGTCTTGTAACTTTAAAAGTATTGGAGAATGTAGGTATCGGTGTACTTAAAAAACGCTGAAAATTTCAAATCGATATATTTTTAAGTTTTTGCAAAAAAGTAAATTGTGTATTAAAAAGGTGCTTTCGTAAAACAGCCCTTAATTTTTTTGTAAACATCATACAGGAACGATTCAAAATGGATTCTCTTCTTGACGAGTTGGACTATCAAGTACATCGAAAAATTAATTGAATTTTACAAATTTAATTGTTTAAAATTGACATTGAAAAGTACGTCCTTTTTAAAGTTATAAACAAATGAAATAACTCGTTCGTTTTTTATCGTACAATGTTGAGACTAGAATCATTTTACAGCTACGATTTTTCTGCGAATTTAAAAAAAAATGAATGCTCCAAGTAACTTGGGAGTCGAGTTTTTTTTCTTTTCTTGCACTCATAACTTATTCAATTTTTTTTTTTTTTTGAAATTAACAGTAATAAGAGCAAATCTTGCTCTGTATTATGTAAGAATTTCGAAAGTATGTAGTAGTCGGTTTCGTTTATAGCATTATAATAATGTGCATCCGCACCGCACGAAAAAAATCGGATTATCTCCTAAACTATACATCGTAGAATGATATTTTTTAATTTAGGGTAGCTCCTGAAAATAATGACTGAGAATACTCACAACTTCAATCAAATTAGTTCAAGCGACTTATTTTATATATAATAATATTATTCAACAATTGTCATTACCATTACCATTAAACAATTAAATTTGTGAAATTCAATTAATTTTTCGATGTACTTGATAGTCCAACTCATCAAGAAGATAATCCATTTTGAATCGTTACTCTATGATGTTTACAAAGGGCTGTTTTACGAAAACACCTTTTTGATAAACAATTTACTTTTTTGCAAAAAAATTAATAAAAAAAATATATCGATTTGAAATTTTCAGCGTTTTTTAAGTACACCGATACCTACATTTTCCAATACTTTTAAAGTCACAAGGCTTACTTTATAATTAGTTATAAACAATTGAAATAAGGGGCCATTTTGACGGTTTTTTTCAATTTTGTAAATAAACAAATTAACCGATTTGCAAATTTCTTGATGGGTTTTGTAGGGTTTTTTTACTAATTACATTTTTATCTTACTAGAAACATTTTTTTATATAGTTTACGGTTCTCTTTTTTATTAAAAAAAAAAACTGAATTTTCCACCTTTGCGAATTATTTAAACAATGTAGCAATAATTTTAAATTGTTGTCAAAAAAACGATATTTAATATTTTCAGCCTCCTCAACAAAAAACAATTTTTTTGGTGAATTGTCAGTTAGGTACTTTTCGTTTAGGGGGTACAAATCGACTAATTCTACTCTACTAAAACATGATGTTTGAATGTAGGGTATTCAAATGAACAAAGAAGACGACTAAAAATAATTCTCCATGGGATCATATGATCAATGTAATCGTCCATGTACATTGCAGCGAGCATTTTCTATAATTTCTAAAAAACTTTCCACCATAACTTTTTGTTTGACATCCTTCATTGTGGCCCTGCCCACCATCGCTAAGGGTATAATGTGACTGATCTGACTAGATCCTTCACTTTAACCAATGAATTACTGACATCGACTTTCCGACAGAAGATCTGACTTTGTCAATAGTAGGTACGTCCTGCCCCCATTGAGGCACTAGGTACTTAGTCAAAAAGTGCATTTATTTTTTCTCAACGCGATATTTTGTCCCACTCCACCCTACCTACTTATCTTTCTCCGCAACAACGGGACTGATGACGCCGGCCGGATAAAAACAGGCGAATCTCGTGGTTTTTTGACATTTTTTTTGTAGAGTTCCACAAATCTCCGTATGTAACTTTCTGTTTTTGTACTGGCGTCGCGCTGTCGGAACTAAAAAAAAAAGCGAAATAAAAAACGAAAATAGAGCGTACTTTGTGTTTTCTGCGTCTAGAGTGTAAGTTTCGGGAGCGTTTTCTATTTTGAAAATAGAAAATGAGAAATGCCGTCGGCGGTATTTTTGGCAGACATCACGTAAGTCGCTCGATGTAAAATGTAGTCGTAGGTCTCGAGGTGGATTTTCTAAATATTGAAAGAGTTTAATCAGATGTAAATTTTACGCGAAATATGAGAACGTACTAATTTATACAGGGTATCCCAGAATTATTTATACAACCTATTAACTCTTATACTAATAAATATATCGCAGTATAACAAAAGTTAGGAGGCCAGCAGTGATAGTCAGCATTAAAAATTCCTCTCCGGTAAACCCGCACCCGTTGTGCCACCCCAAACTTTTTGTTTCAAGCGACACCTCGTATATTTTTTTGTCGTAGCTTATATCCTAGAGTGGGTACTGGAACCCTCGGCGTAGAAACAAAAAACTGGACGTTTTCTACGAAACACCGAACTGCTAGACTTTTCTCGACGCGCGATTCGTTTATATTTACTAGCTTATCAGTCCAGTAGGCAGAGATTTTTATGTGTTCTTGAAAGATATAGGGGCTAGTTTTCACGGTTCCCTATGTATTTTTTTGCGTAGTAACACAATGCGCGGGGTTCGTGGAGTTGAAACCGTCCGCTAATTTTTAAATTAATTATTTGTGAAAAAAAAAACGTTTATTTATTGTTAACTTGAAAATGACTGCTAAGTTGAAAAAGTGCTTTTTTTACTTAGAGTGGAAAGTAGAGCCACTATGATCATGAAATTTCTTGAAGGGACTGCTATTTGTAGTATGTAGTTAGGGGCCCCCCCCCTCTGGTGACAGAAAAAATTTGCGGGGCTCGACTCCGTTGAAATTACAACTTATCGCAGTAATTAACATCGAAGTTGCGTCAAGTGTCGTTAAAAAGCCTTAATATTTTTAACAATAACACAATTTCTTTGTTTTATTTTAGTACGATATTAAAGAATTGGGTCATGGGCAATTAAGGCAAAAACATCGATTAAATGTTAATTCCCTAAAAGTGATTAACGGCTAGACGATATTTCATGATCATATTCGCCCTACTTTCGAGGTGAAAAAATGTTAAAAAAAAACACTTTTCCAACTTCAGCACTCATTTGCAAGTTAACAATAGCACTTGGAGACTTCGGGTTGGGCTTAAAATTTAGGAACTTCAATAGGCTACAACTTCTTATATGGCATATGCTATCTAAAATATGCCAAGGAACGGAGACATAAGCGGAAATGTGAAAAAAATTTTTTTTTTTTCACAAATTGTTTTTAAAAAATTAGAGGACAGTTTCAGCTCTACGGACCTCGCGCATTGTGTTCTACGCAAAAAAAATACATATGAAAAGGTCAAAACTAGCCCTAAATCTTTCAAGAACGGTTTTTGATGAGTTTAGCTCCCTGCCTACTATTGTACATAGTTCTACTCATATTAAGAGCTTTTTTCAAACCAAAAATTTCTCCGACAGTGGAGTTATTTTAAATTACTTTTTAAGTCTATAATTAAAGTATTTTGATGCATGAACCGTGAATATGGTAAAATTCTCCAAAAGTGGTTCTCCAGAAGTGTTGTTTATACAATAAATATTTTATCAAAGTGGCCAGAGATGCTAAGTTTTCTAAAATAATATCTTATGACGTTATGAGAAACTAAAATATATCTAGGTTATTTGAAAGTTTTGCCTACATTCGCTAACTTGCAAACAGGTTTCATATTACAAAGTTATCGCGGATTTTAAGAATATTTTGTTGAAACAACTTTCAAAACAAGTAAGCCACATTTTTCATACGTTAGGTCCTTAGATTTTCTGCCGCCTTGTCTAAATATTCGATAATACTAAACTAATATTAAGTCGTCGTAGCACAATACTTCATTAAGTAAGTAATTACTATTACATGACCTTTCAAGCATGCGACAAATTATTTTATAAATAGTCGGGGGAAACAGCGACAATTTTTTTGTTGCACATTTTACAGTGACTGATAATTATATATTATTTATATTTAATTATATATATTTAATAACAATTGTTATGTTGTTATTGTTAATTGTTATGTAGAAAAGTTCTTTCGAAGAAATAATTTACATCAGCTATATTTTGTTTTCATTGTTATTTGTGTTATTTTACATATGTAAAATAAAATGTTATGTGTGTAAAAAGAACACTTATGTACTGTTTTAAAGATTTTATACTTTACCAAAATGTTACATGAGATAGCTATTCAGCTATTAGTCAAGAAAATAATGTTCGGCTGGCTCGGTAGTGGTGAAAAGGCCTTCAGCTGAAGCCATGACGTTGTTGCGCGCTGAATATACGGAGTGTGTAAATTAAGTAATGAGACTGGCAACGTAGCGCCCGATCTAGCATCACTGCGGAGACAGGTCTTGGAAGGGCGGTAGGTTAACATGTAATGCACCTCCAGTACAAGGTTGAACTTGTTAGAGTCATTTGGTTGTTCTTTGTGACTGTTTTCGTATACAGGTTTTTTTCTAGTGCGTTTTAAAAATGAGTGATATTAATTTTGAGCAACGGCGTGCTATCAGGTTTTGATTCAGACTTGTACACAGCGCAACGGATACTTTTTCAAAACTTCAACACGCCTACGGAGACAGTGTTTTTTCAAGAGCCCAGGTTTTTCGATCGTTTAAGGCATTCTCAGAAGGAAGAGATTCGATTGAAGATGAACCGCGAAGCGGAAGGCCTTCATCTTCAAGAACCGATGAAAATGTCGATAGAATACGGGATCTTGTGCGTTCAGATCGTCGGTTGACGACAAGAATGATCGGGGAAGAGTTAAATTTGAATCACACCACTGTTTATCAGATTTTGACTAACGAATTGGGGATGAGTAAATTCTACGTAAAAATGGTTCCAAAAAACCTTTCGCATGAACAAAAGGACATTAGGAGAGAAATGTGTTGTGCCTTTTTGGAATCTATTGAAAATGAACTCCATTTTATGGAACGTATCATTACTGGTGATGAGACTTGGGTGTTTGAGTACGGCCCGGAAGAAAAGCAAAAATGAGCAAGTCGAAGATCAAATGCATGCTGATTTGCGTTTTTGATGGCCAGGGAATTTATCCACAAAGAGTTTGTGCCTCCAGGCCAAACAGTAAATCAACACTTTTACAGAGAAGTTATTGAAACACTTCGAAAAAGGGTCATGCGTGTGAGACCAAACATCAAGAACAACTGGATGTTGCGTCACGACAATGCGCCTAATCACACAGCCATTTCAGTAAACGAGTTTTTAGACAGTAAAAACATTCATGTGGCTCCTCAGCCTCCTTATTCGCCTGACTTGAGTCCTAGTGACTTTTTTCTTCCCGTGATTATAAAATCACCTCAAGAGACATCATTTTGGGACCGAAATATTCAAACGGCTGCAACAGACAAGCTGAAGGCTTTTCCAGTATATGAGTTCCAGCACTGCTATGAGGAACGGAAGAAGCGTCTCCAGCGCTGTGTGGCTTCCCAAGGAAGTTATTTTAAAGAAGACAATACTGAATTGGAATTCTATTCGAATAAAAAAAATAAAAAACCAGTCTCATTACTTAATTTACAAACCTCGTATTCGAACACCGCGCTGTATAAAATAAAACTAAATATCAAAATAGTTTAATGATACTACAATAACTATAGCCTCTTCCGATATTAATCATTGTGTAAATATATTTAAATGAGCATTTTATATGTTTATTTGAAACCATTTAGATATTTAGTTTTATTGATATGAACCTGAATACCAATTTTGTAACTTATGAAACTCGAGCATTTTATAGTATCGTATAAAAAAATCACATTCAGGTGGCTCGTGAAATGAAAGTAATGTTAATGAACAATGATAAGGAATACAGAATATCTGACAGATAAAATAGATAAAATTTAGTTATCGTTGTCAAGGTATCATGTTTACTATTGATAAAAATTATTCGTGAATATTTAAGATAACTGCGCATAAACATTATCTGTATATTAATAAGGCAAAATAATTTTTTTTAATCAGAATTAATGCAACTAAGTATGAATTATATTCCAGACTATTTCCTCTCATATTTCCTGTTTTTAATTAAAAAAATTGATTTAAAAATTAACAGAACTTGCAGCTGCATAAAATAGTAACTTTGTCGCATATTTTAAAAAGTTCACGGTCAAGTCACTATACAAGATAAATAAAAATATTGTAAACAATTACATCATGTTTAGACCATCAGCATCACCATTAGATTAATCATTTCTTTAAAAAAATCCAGACTGTGTTTTGTAACTGTATTACAGACTTAGGAGATTGCAAAAAGAAAATAAAAACATCTTGATAATTTTTCCGGCAGTTGTCGGAAATTTCGTCTGTCCAGAAATTAATTTGTAGATAATTCCCAACTCATCCGGTACTTTATCCACAGAGTTACGTTTACCACCACAGCAGGAGATAAATTAAGTAGGTAATTAATATAAAAAATCTCCAGAAACTGCTCCTTATTTCACAGTTTGCGTCAAACACTGAAGTATCTTAAAAAATCATAGGAGATGGCAGGAGTTAAATTAGGTATATTTATCGTCTGAAATAAATCATTATATAAAAAGCTGATTAGGTTTGGAGCTCAATCAGTTGGGGGTTGGGGGATAAATTGGGGTTATAGACTTTTCCTTTGCCTACGTCTAATTTGCAAACGAAAAAAAACACGCACCTCAAATTTGAAACCCAATACCAAAACTTCAAATGTAAAGCTTTTAGTAGGGTAGGTGGGGTGAGGGGTTGAAGGGGAGTAATTTAGAAATTAGGTCAAATAAATGTTTTAAGTAAAATTTTAAGAGTTGAAAAGAAGTATATCTTATATCTTATACCCTTCGCCTGCGCCTCCTTAGGGGTTGAGAGGGGGTTAAAAACTAAAATAAAAATTGGTTAAGATTTAAAAATGAATTGTTTTTTTTTTTATGGAAAGGCAAAGCCAAAATAAAGGAAAAAAAAAAAAAAGAGGCGGAATTGGTTAAAAATATAGGCGTATATTCATATTAACCCGTGCCTAAATAATGATATATTTCCCATTTAAATAACATGGGATTTTTTGCATTTAATTTTTTTTTCTCTGAAATGAATACAGCAGCGCCAAAAAGCAATGCATATTTTTGTAGGAAATCGAACGCTCTACAAAAAAGGTATCTTATATTTTTTCGATAAAATCTGTCTTTCAAAAGTTATTCAAGAATAAAGTTGTGTTCATTGTCAAATTCATCGTTTTTTTTTCTAATTTCTGCTATAATTCTTATTTATATCATTATTCAACGCGCACAGTATCATTTTAAGAAAAGTGTTGAAAAAGTATGATATAAAATAACGTATATTATATCTTATTAATAATATTATAAACAGGTTTATTGTACTTATTCTATTTTTACAATTTTTTTGGTTAAACATTCTTTAGTCACATTAGGATATTTAGCTCTATATTCAGTTACAACTTGAATTAAATATTTTTGCTGATCTTCTTGTGTTATTAAATTATTTATATAACCTTGGGTTAATTTAACTGCTCTTTCGGCGACATCGTTTATCACCGGCAGATTATTAACGATAGTCAGACCATTCAAATAATCATCATTGCTCGTCCACGTGTCAGCATTTGTTTCTAAAAAACTTTTACTTCAAAAAAATTTCAACGTATTCGAATTGATGAAAAAATCAAAATCCTTTTTTTCTAAATTTTTAATTTCACCACCTGTATTAATATTATAGCGTTTAAAAGAATCGAAATCCGAATCTTCAGTCAATTTTAATGCTTTCACCATTTTATTTTTAATGTTAGTTGATGCGTTTGGATCGAAAAACGAAAGAGCCGCTGTTTCAACATTAAATATACGAATTAGATAAAAAAATAGCTATTGGAGAACTAAAATTTACATAAAAGTACGTAAATATGAGGCTAATCGCTGTTACTCCATAATTTTATTGCAAACAAAATGCGGGAGTTATAAGAAAAAATAAGAAACTATGAATTTGACAATGAACACAACTTTATCCTTGAATAACTTTTGAAAGGCAGAATTTATCAAAAGAACATAAGAGTCTTGTAAAGCGTTAAATTTCCTATAAAAATATGGATTGCTTTTTTGGTGCAGCTGTATTCATTTCAGAGAAAAAAAAATGAAAAAAATGCAAAAAATCCCATGTTATTTAAACGGGAAATGTATCATCATTTAGGCACGGGTTAATATGAATATTAAGGGCTTATTTGGGTCTGATATTTTTTTTTAGGTCATAAACTAAAAATTTAAGGGGCGTTTGTAAAAAAAACTAACTTGGGAAATAACGGACACCCTACTGGCCATAATTGAAGAGTTAAGCAACCTCAGATATAAAGTCAATTGGCTACCCGATGTCACCCAAAGGTCATGTCTGTTTACTTACCCTTGAAATTTACTAGGACACTTCTAGACCATTACTGGCCATGTAGATTTTTTTAGCGGGCACCAATATTTTCCATCCAGAAGAATGAATCTGAAACAATAAATATTTGAATTTGAACATAAATAAACTTCAACAATGAAGAGATAGATATGCTCTTCAGTTTTCATTGTCAAGATGTTCAACCGTGTTTCAGATCCATTCTTCTGGATGGAAAATATTGGTTCCCCGCTAAAATCTTCATGGCCAGAAATGGCCTAGAAATGACCTTGCAAGTTTCATGGTCAAGGACAAGTAAAGAGACATGACCTTTGGGCGACATCGGATCGCCAATTGACTTTATATCTGAAGTTGCTCGAACTCTTCATATATGGCCACATTAGAAAACAGTGATTTACATGTAAAAAATTAACTTGACCTTGAATTGACCTTGTAAGGTTCTAGGTCATGGCCAATATAATACCTCTCAACAACTGCCTATAACTTTTTTTCATTGAAAGATTTCTTGCAGACTACTAATTCTCCGAGTTTATGATCTGCAAAATTCATTAGGCATATTTAGTAATATAGCCAAATAATCAACCTTCATCCATCTATATTTTGAAACCTAATCAAAGGACCTTTTTTGGTACACGAGAACTTTTGTTTAGAAAGTCGAGAAATATCATATAATCAATTTTTGGACAAATCGACCGGAACCCACTTTCCATTTGTTTTGTGCGGAGTCCTTTATTTTAATTAGGTTCATTAAGTATTTTTTCACCAGGAATAACTTAAAATGTTATTAAAACATGAAATGACATAGGAAAAGTATAATTACAAACTCCTATTTACTTCTTATAATGAAAAAACGCGCCATTTCTTGAGAAATCCGGCCGCCATTTTGAATCCGCCATCATTGAAAATTGAAAATTTAGTCAAATATATTCTGTAGTATTGTTTTGATTGAGGAAAATGACTGTGGATCAAGAAAAACTCACAATAACATTATTTTCTCGTTAATACTAGAGAAAAAATTCATAGTTCATCAAATTTTATGCAATGTCCGCCATTTTGAAAAGATTAGAGTCAGTTCAGGTCGGCAAAAAAATCCTATCATCAACTCCAACTATTACCTCCACCTCCCTCCACAATCCGGAGTAGGTTAGAGTACTTTTTGGACTAAAAAAGATAATATAAAGAGAAATCCCCAAATTTTCAGTACTTTTCTCCATAAAGTCAGCCATATTTTTTTTCTAGAGCATTTAATCACAATTGTGAAATCGAAAGACCACATCCGAAAACATTAGGATAAGTGGTTTTTATTGAGTGAATTCATTAATTTCCCTTCGACATTGACGCTCCAAGAAGGACGAAAAATTGTGTCCGTTTGGGCGTTAATGGGTTAATCAATAAAACATTATTGCATTAATTTTTTTTTATTATAGAGTAATTTCCTTTTTTTAACAAACAGTGCAACATGGATACTACATTTTTAAAAGAGCATTTTTTAATGATTACCGCATGCTTAAAGTACATCTAGAGTGTTAATTAGTAGTAGGATGTAACGTATGTATATTTGAAGCTGGTATTGTTTGTCACACAATGTTTCCCTCCTTCAAAGGCTTAGTGTTTGCGGAACGTTGCTCTGTTCGGAATTTCAATTTCGTACGCTGGCTTGTTCCCCTCGGCGACGTACATGCTGCCGTTTTCGCCGTTTGTAATCAACAACATCATCCCTTTGGCGACGTTGGCGACCCTGAAACAAATTTTTAATGATCCCTCCAACGCTGCAAATATGAGCTTTTGTGGAAGCAAATTAATTGGATTAAGATACTACTCCAGGCAAAAGGGGTTTTAGTAAAAAAAAAATGCCAACCGGGATTTTTCAACGGGAATGCGTACCTCTCAATACGTTTAACTATTGTACCTAAATTCCAACAGCTGAAAAATAGTGCGTCAATTTGGCGATTAATTAACAAGTGAAGTTAGAAAAAAATGAATTTTTGACTTAATTAAGATAATTAATTTATCCTTGGATTTTACAAATATACGTCCGTGGAAGAAGTTGTAGGTATTAAAAATGTCTACAAAATGAGCCCAACCGCATGAAAATCGAATAATTAGTTTTTTTAACAAAATGCAAAAAAACTGCTAAAAAAACGTTATTTTTTAAATATTTTTTAACATTAACAATAATGAACGTAGACGTATTAAACTCTAATAGATTATAGGTTTTGCAGTGTACAATAGGTGTTTAAAAATTAAAATTATAAATTTTTTTAAAAGTATATATATTTTTTAAGATCAAAATACAAATAACAATAATTGGCAAAATAGTAAAGAGGTTTGTTAAAAGATTTTAATATTAATATTATAATTTAAAGATATAATATGACGCGGTTTTAAAGTCCGAGTTCAGTTTTCCGGGCGCCCGCTGGCACTCATACCCACTGAAACTGATCTCGGACGTTCAAAACCGCGCGCGCTCGTAAAGTCATTGATATCTCGGCTTCCTGTGGACGTGCAAAAAGTTATAACCAATCGATTTGGGGTAACTCAACGAGATAAATCGGAACATCTCATTAGTTTTGCAAAAAAATTCAGTCCATAAAATACGCCCCTTTTAACTTTCCTGCGGTTCGATTCTCATGCGGTTTGGCTCATTTTGTAGATATTTTTAATACCTACAACTTCTTCCACGGACGTATATTTGTAAAATCCAAAGATAAATTTATATGTCAAAAACTAATTTTTCCTAACTTCACTTGTTAATTAAACATTGACGTACTAATTTTCAGCTGTTTGAATTTAGGTACAATAGTTACACGTATTGAGAGGTACTCATTCCCGTTGAAAAATCCTGGTTGGCATTTTCTTTTTTGAAATAGACCTTTTTCGAGCTCTTTTGCCTGGAGTATACCGGTACTTACAGATACTTAGGTACTTACGATTGTTTTCCCATGGAGGTGAGCTCGTCGAGCAGTACTTTGCCGAGGTCCGGGAAGCCTTCCAGAGTAAGCTTTCCTGCTTGCGACACCATCTCCGTGTCTGTGATGCCGGGACACATCGTGAGGTATTTGATCCCGGTCTTCTTGTAGAAATAAGGCGTGCCGAAAGACCTGTCCAGACCGATGGTGAAATGTTGCGTTGCGGCGTATACGGGGCTGCCTTCGAGTTGTTGAAGCCCCATTACCGATGAAACATTCACCATGACTCCCCCCTTTCCGCCATTGTTCGTTCCCATGTACTTGATTCCGAACAGCAAGCCTTGGACCATGGCGTTCTGAGATAATAGTATAATAGTATTAGTAACACAAAACTGGACTTTTTCCACGAAACACCGAACTACTATATTTTCTCGACGCGCGTTTGGCCAACCGAGTTGGCATCTTCAGGAGAAGATTAAAACTAAATTCTAGCCTACACATTTGCACTATTTATACTAAATTTGTTGTCGCGGTTCACTGAATCGTAACTGTCTTTGCTTATCAGAGCAAACAGTGGACTGGTGGGTATCGGACCATTGTCCTTATTCATACTACTGTTACACTTAATGATTTCTAAACTTTCAAAAAGCATCCAACTGTCTACTGTTTGTTACATTTCTAATTAATTTTAAATTATTTATGTCTATCCTATGGTTGTTGTCAAAAGCGTGTTGGGCAACACAAGATTTTTCTGGTCTGCCATATTTCAAATGAGCCATGTGTTCTTTAAATCTAGTCAAAATAGATCTTTTTTGTTTGCCCAATATACTTTTACTCACAATCTTTACAACTTCTTTCGTTTATTCCTGACTTTTCCTTATTGTCGATTTTGTCTTTGGGGTTACAAAAGCGTCTGTAGTTTATTTTTAGAATTACAAACCAAAATAAACTACAGATATTCTAAAAATAAACTACAGACGCTCTTGGGTAACCTCTATTACCAAATTAACCAAATTAATATTTAAAGTATCGCAAACTTGAAAAGATTTATGATTTTTCTAGCCCAACCCGATCAATATCGTAGAATAAACAAAGAAATGAAGTTATTGTTAATTAAGGCTTGCAAAAAATCGATCGTTAATTACTCGAAATGTGATTAACGGATCGAGCTGAAATTGTTTTTGTAACTTCATACTACAAATAGCAGTCCCTCCTAGACCAAATTTCATGATCGTAGTCGCCCTACTTTCTAAGTAAAAAAAATAGTGAAAAAAAAACACTTTTTTCAACTTCAGCAGTCATTTGCAAGTTAACAATAGCACTTGGAGACTTCGGGCTGGGCTTAAAAATTTGGAAATTCAATAGGCTACAATTTCTCAAATGCATATGCTATATAAAATATGCCAAGGAACGGAGATATAAGCGAAAATTTGAAAAAAAAGTTTTTTTTTTCAAAAATTGTTAATTTAAAAAATTAGCGACGGTTTCCTCTACGGACCCCGCGCAGTGTGTTCTACGCAAAGAATACATAGGCAACCGTCAAAACTAGACCTATTTATGTTTCAAGAACACATAAAAATCTCTGCCTACTGGACTGCTTAATTAGCCGGGCACACACACAGAGGTTTATCCGCGGACATTATCTAGGGCAGTTTAAGTCTGCGCTCTTTCGCGGACTTAGTATGTGACAGACTAATGGTGGGTTCATGCAGAAATTTTTAGTAATAAGAATAAGAATAGTAATAAGCATAAAAGTTAAACCTTCGTTTTATAATGACCCAGTTCATGCAGTAAACATAATTTTTAGTAATAATTTTAAAAATAAGGATTTGCTGCATGAACTGGGTAATTATAAGACGAAGCTTTAACTTTTATGATTATTACTATTCTTATTCTTATTACTAAAAATTTCTGCATGAACCCACCCTAAATGTTACCACTCCACTAAATTTAAAGACATGTCCGTAGACAACTCATGCGTACTTAATCTCTCGCAGACAAAACGGTCTGTTAGTGGGTGAAATCTTTAGACTCATCTGCAGGCTTTGCCAAAACTGCGGAATTAGGTCTTGACAAAAAGTTTTTAGTGGAAACTTTTACATTTCTGGTGATATTTTTGTACTATTTTATTGTGTTAGTGGAAAAATTGCCAGAAGAAATATAAATAAGAAGAAAGGTGCATTGTGTTGCAAAAGTTGCATTCAGTTCCTTTCTGAAGCATCCTCGTAAATTTTGTATTTTTTTTAAAAACAAAATTGCGGTCCGTACCAGGATACACTTTTTTACAATACTGAATTAAAGCATCATAACCCCTGTTTTTTAAATTTTTGTTGACGTATTCATTTGATTTGATTTTCCATAAAACTGGATGACTTTTATAAATGTCTATAAACCCTGTTAAAAATTCTGTCCCCATAAAAACGGGTATCAATACTTTCAGCCATCGTTTTTGATTTATGTATTTAATTACACACGCGGATTTCGCCTGTGAGAGAAGACTGTGCAATATATGGCATCAACATACTTAACATGTGGTTTATGTTTTCAGACAAGTCTGTACATGAATAAGACCGGCGCGTGCTCACACACTAATGCACAGATTTGTCAAGAGACTGTGACTGCGGCGGGCAAAGTCCGTAGATAAACCTCTGTGTGTGTGTCCTGGCTATTCTCTCGTATATTTACAATTTGACCCACCATACTCTGTAACAATTTAGTTTGCTTCGAAGTAATCTTAACGAGATTACAAAAAATATTGCCCGGATCCGATAAATCCAGAATAAAAACACAACTTACGCAGTTGATCGCGATTTGTAGTTCCCAGTTGGCGTCGTTCATGATGCCGGCGTTGTTTATCACTATATCGAGCGACCCGAATGTGGATAAGGTCGTCCTGAATGCAGCTGGAAATATAAATTAATATTATGTTAATATAGCTCTTCAGGATTAGTCAGATAAGAAAAATTACATCGGTTATTGGTAATAATCAATGCTACGTAATAACTTATTACGCTGTGAACGCTGAGTATCTGATATACCCGGTAACAACATTTAACAAACATTTTTTGATGTTCAAGGAAAAAATGTTGCACTAAAATCGTTTGAAACCTGTGAGTTTGTTTATCGATTCTGTTGTAATTACGAGTAGTTTACAAATAACTAGCGACCCGCCCCGGCTTCGCTCGGGTGCATACGGACTTTTTTTGTAGACCTTTTTTAAGGTGTACAATACTGTAGTATATTATTTTGATCTATCTCGTAGGGTTCAGCCAGCGTTTGCAATGTAAGCGCAAAAAAATGTGTTTATTTACGACATCACATTAGAAACCTCTAAAATTATCAGTGTTTCTCTACTATATTATGCATGTATTATACATATAAACCTTCCTCTTGAATCACTATATCCATTAAAAAAACCGCATCAAAATCCGTTGCGTAGTTTTAAAGATCTAAGCATACATAGGGACAGACAGACAGCGGGAAGCGACTTTGTTTTATATTATGTTATTATTGTATCAACATAGCGTGGAAACTACTTAAATGCATGCAATAATTCCATTTTCAATGATATTTCACCCCCAGTATGAGTCGCCATCAATAATGTGTTGTGCATAATTTTAAGTACAAATAATTTACAAATATTAATGACAATGACACATGCCTTTAATGTTTCTTGGTTGGCTTAATCAGGACACTCTGTACAATATCACGTAATTTGAATATGTATAATTAATAGCATTTGGTGAAGATTGAATTCATATAGTAAGTTTTATTTTTTCATCATATACTTACAAGTAATTTACAGATTTACAGACTTTCTGGACGTGGTGTATATATTTTCACATTTGCAATTCTGACAGCCAGAAGCAAAAACACGTCGATTCTACTGTTTTGTTTAAACTCGCTGTTTGTGCAGTTTGAACTAAATCCATGCATGATGTATATGTTTGCAGGGGTGAAAAAAATGGTATTTATTAGTTTACCCCTAAACCCCCCCATAAAGCAGACAGCACGCTATATAGCCTAGAAGGTAGCTCTCATAAAGCGAAACATTTTGTCAATTTATCGTTTGTATCGTAATGTAGAACACTACATTACTCACAAAAATTAAGGGAGCAAAAATACCTAAGTTTTTCCCAGATTTTTGACGGGCTGCATTTGTCGCGGAGGTATCCAAAAAACGAAAAAGGACCTTTTATCTTCAACAATCGATATCTCAGCAACCATTGATCATACAGAAAATTGAAGGGCAGTTTTGGAAACTGGAATAAACCTCCTATAAAATCCTGTCAAGATATTTACAAATTTTTTTTTTGAAAATCGTATTTTTTCAAATTTACCAAGTGACATGCAGAATTGAGAAAAAAGTGGAAAAAAATGTTTTTTCCATTTTTATGAAGATTAGAAAATGTTTAAGAATAAAAATCTTAGTCCTGATCGACCTGCAGATTTACAGGGCTATTGGGGGTACATTGAGGTGTAAAAATTGTTAAAAGTACTAACATCCCCATCAATGTTTGCTAAGATGCAGTTGATTTACCAAAACAAGGGAAAAAGTCACTTTTTTCAACTTTTTTGAAATCGATATTGAGGGTGGAAAATTTTTTTTATGTCTTGACAGGACTGTATAGGATGTTTATTCCAGTTTCCGAAACTGCCCTTCAATTTCCTGTACGATCATTGGCTGCTGAGATATCGATGGTTGAAGAGAAAAGGTCCTTTTTCGTTTTTTGGATATCTCCGCGACAAATGGATGTAGCAAACAATTAAAAAAGGAAATTGAAGTTGAATAAACAGGCTATTTGGTCCAAATAGTCATTTACAAAAAAATTTTCGAGCCCGTGGAGCGGGAAAAAGAAGGCTATAAATACGGAAAAAAATTCGCGCTATTTCTTCGGATTGCATTAAAACCGTGGCTTTTTAAATTCGCCAAATAGATACAATCCATCAAAAAATCGAGGAAAAACCTTGATTTTTTTGCTCCCTTAATTTTTGTGAGTAGATTATAACCAAGAATGGTTTTCAAGATATTCTGAAACAAAAACTTTTGGTGGTGAACTTATTACTTATAAAAAAATACGTGTCCCAGATGTTTAGTTCTTCTTCTCTTTAGTCTTATATACAGGTTTTTTTCATGTTCCGTTGCTTATAAGGAAGTCTAATAAGGATTAATGGGGGAGTGCAAAAGCGCTTGCATGTTTCTTTTGAAACATAGTGTATACGTACCTTCAAGTTCGTCTTTTTGAGTTACATCAGTGGTGATGAAAACTGCCTTCTTGGCACCGAACTCCTTAATCATCTGATTCACCGCCGCCTCTCCTTTGGAAGGATCCATGTCTGCTATTACCACTCCCTAAAAAAATATTTTTTCATGCGCGTTTCGAAATAAAGTAAACAAGTAAAAAAAATAACTTCTGTGGTAAAATTGTGTTCGAGTCAACTTTTTTTCTAAGCGAGCATAAAATGCTTAGCTTATTTCCAAGTATACTAGATATACGACAAACAGTACAGGGGATGAAAAAAAGAAGAGAAATGTATCATACAAAATTTTTATATTTTATTTACAATAAGCAACTTAATAAAGGGCAAGTTTTTCAAGGTTCACCTTCTATTTTGAACATCCTATAGACTTTGACCTAAAATTGTTGATAGTAAGTTCAACCTTTCATACTTATATGGTAAAAAAAAATAACAAGTGTTTTACCACTACAGAAATATTTGATGAATATAAACCACATTACATAAAAATATAGCTTGCCATTTAAACTAACTAAATTACTGGTCACTTCCGTTGCAGCTATATTAATTATTATACAGGGTGTCCCAGATTTTTTCATCAGGACTTTTGCAAAAAATGGATTAAAAAAATAAAGGTTTATCGCCTTGTATGTATGTTGTACCACATGACCTCCTGTTCAAAAAAACTGGGACATTCACTGTGAAGCACCCTGTATATTACTAACCATTTTTTATTTGAGTATTAAATAAATATTGTGCCTAATTATTTTTTTTACAAGAGAATTTTGAAACCTGTTTTTACTGCCATAATAAAGTAAATTACCATATTTCTGCCATATTTCTGTTCTTAATCTTAAGTTTATAACCTTCTTGAATTGTCAAGGCTATCAATTGTGACAACCATTATTTGTTTTACAATTGTGACAATCACTTGTCAAAAGTTTGACAACAAATTTTCGCCAGATTTGATGATGTTTTTTTCGGATGGCTCATTACAGGATTCTATTGTTTGGTAACATATTTCAATATATTTTTTTTTATAAAATGATAAATAAAGGGTAGAAATATAACGTTTATAAAAAGAGAAAACGAGGTCGGAATACATACCTTCAAACCATTTTTTAACAGTTCCATCGAGGTAGCCAGTCCAATGCCTGTAGCGCCCCCTGTAACCAGGGCCACTTTTCCTTTGACGTCGAAAACCATGGCGATACTTCGTTGGGCAGGTGCGGTTTGAAGTATAGTACGGGATTAAACTAAAGTTCTTGTGGATGTCTCCAAGTATTTATAATTCTTTTAGGTCTCGATAACCGTGTAAAAGTTCACCAAACAACAAAATTTATCACATGCAGCTGTAAATACGTTGATTATGAAGGTAGCAAACATAATTAATTGACATGTTATAGATGCTCCTAATTAAATACGATTGGGAAATTAACTCGCTGTTACTATGCAAAGAAACAAACTGAAAGTGTTCCAAATTGTATCGTAGAAAATTATTTTTTCTGTAATTCGTCGAAAAAAATGACATTGTGGAGTTATTGACTTTTTACTTAATGAAAACGTTGTTAACTCCACATGTTGACATTATCAATAGTTGAATTGTGAGGGGAATCCAGTATAGAAACACATCTGTTTATGAAAAAAATGCTAAATGTTTTCCAATATGGCTGTTATATAAACTTATTTTTGGCGCCTTGAGCTATAGAAGATTTTGTGTATTGATAACATTTTGTCTTTGAATCTAATGAACTGAGGTCAAATTTCACTTTTTTTTTTGCGGCAAAAACCGGAAGTTAGTTGTGACAACAGACAACTTTATACTATATAACATTACACTAGACTAGGGGTGGTTACTACCTTAAGTAGAAGGCTATAATGGCAAAAAATCTTCAGGGAAAACTTGCGAAATTTTTTTTTCCAAAAATGGCTGCCTCTGGGCAGATTTTGGAAACGGCTTGCAAAATATTTGCGAAATATTTTTTTTCATAATCACCGAGTGAATACAATTTTTTATACTTGTGATTTTCTCGAAATTTTGAGATCTGTAAAAAATATGGAAAATTGAATTTTTATTTCATCACAACATTTCATCTATGAGATTTTACAATAGTTGTATCTTTAAGGAAAATAAGAATTTTGCAAAAATAACAAGTATAAAAAAAAATGATTTACTGTGATCATGAAAAAAAATTTCGCATATATTTTACAAGCCGTTTCCAAGATCTGCCCGGAACAGCCGTTTTTGGAAAAAAATTTCGCAAGTTTTTCCTGAAGATTTTTTGCTATTAATGCCTTCTACTTAAGTCTAGTAACCACACCCTAAAATATGGTGTAGGTCTCATGGCTCCTTACGGAAATAGGGAGCATGTCAAATTCCACCGGCCGCCACCGTCTTGTATACTTCTTTGGTAATATCCCACATTAAAATTCGACTTTAATATACAATAGTCTGCTCTTCGGGAATATATTTGTAAACACATACTGTAGGGTAATCGCGAAGTCAAATCAGATTCCTTAGTAAATTCTGCATAACTCTAGCCTTTGATTTTTTTTTCTAGTCCAAAAATATCCCAAAATTTCGGAAGTGAGACATTAAATTGGAATACCCTGTACAAAATAATTGTAATCAAAGAATAGCAACTTCGACCTCAACCTTCTTAATTACAAAAGTAATTCAATGCAATAATATTATTTTATCAGTGAAAATAATAATTAGTTTCTATTACGTATTTCATAACGTTTTTATCAATTTGGGCCTGTCCTTAGTAACAAAGATTTTTTTTAACGTATTTTCATTTAATTTATTAATTACTGTCAGATATTGAGACCACGACGTCGAACAATCCGACTTGTTTGAAAAAGAATTAAGTAATAATACAAAAACAACACAATCAGTGAAATTTACATAATTATACTTCATATCAATTCCAAATGCTGACGCTTGTTTTTATGAAGCATATTTGCATTACTCTTTTTGTACCAGTATTTTTTTATCAAGAAACGATATTTTCAAAAAATTCTTCAATAATATTGAGTCAACGAAAACAGAAAGAAAAAACATAGTTAAATACGGTACGTAATTTTGTTGTTAATCCCATGACAGGCATTATAACCTATAATTTTTCAAAAGTTTATAAAGCAGTAAAAAAAACTTTGATGCAACCTTTTTTTTTCCGTAATAGGGTGGGCCATCAGATGGTTTATTTTTAAAATTGCTATTAAAAACTACGTCGTTAAATATTTTTAAATGATTGTTGCTTTATTCAAGAAAGTATGCCTTCCCATTATTTATCAAAAACAATTTCAGTTAAATGGCTGCCGCGACTGGCTTGGCAGTAGTTCATTCTTTTCACCCAATTTTGCAGTACATTTTTTATTATTTGTGGCTCTATTGCACGAATAACTCGATTGATGTTCTCCGTCAGTGCGTTAATTGTTTGTGGATCGTTTGAATAACCACGGTACTTAATATGTCCCCATAAGAAATAGTCCAACGGTGTTAAATCTCAGCTGCGCGATGGCCAATTAATGTCCAAAATGGCTGACATACAATTTTTTGCTCTAATTTTTTTCTAGAGTACCTCTAACTGATCTTAAAAGATTCTGAAATTTTGAAAAAATAAGTTGACAGTCATATCAGTTAAGAAGTAACACACTCTGCCATCTACATATATATGTTTACTACTAAAGTTTTTTCTACTAGATAATTACTATGAACCTCTCCAGAGGTCTCTATTCTCAATGGTAGTCGTTAAGATAATATAGAGTAAGGTATTCTAATCCTGCAATGCATGATGGGAAATGTGTCAAGAGGTCGCGCCGCCACCAGTGTGTCTTGAAAACTAACTAATACCTAAGCTACATTCATGCAACTCCCAGGGCAATAAAAATTATAAAAAAAAATCAACGTCGCAAAAATTATTTTTCATTACAAATAATATAAATTATTTATCTGTAATTAGTAATTTAAATACCGAAACTAAATAATAATATAATATGATTTCCATATCACATCATAATCTACACGAAATGTAGCTTAGGTATAGTATAAGTTAGTTTTCAAGACACAAATTAGAGCAAAAAATTGCTCTGAGAAGCGTCCATTTTTACGATTTTTTGATTTTCGAAATCTTGCAAAAAAGCGATTTTTTGGAAAAAAAATTCGAAATATTTTTTTTCTGTAGCCCCAAGTATCCCCTTTAAAACAAAGTTTGAACCATTTTTGTAACTATAATAGTTTTCGAGATATTTGAAAAACAAATTTGAAAAGTGAGAAAAATGGTGAAATTTTAAATTTTGCATAACTTTCGAAAACATTCTTTTTCCTTTGGCAGAACTCCGTTATATGATAAAAAGAGAAGTTCTGACCAAAATTCATCCAAATCAAAAGGGGTCGATTCCAACCATTGGTCGGTTTGAAATGGAATGACCCACAACGGAATTTTTAATTTATCCTTAATATTTCTTGTTAGAGAGGCGTAAACCTAAACGATTTTCTTTCATTTTCAGATTTTACTGGGATCTGTGTATGCTTCTACTGCTCGTAGCGAACCTTATAATTTTACCAGTGGCAATAAGCTTCTTCAACGATGACCTAAGCACCCGCTGGATTGCCTTCAACTGTCTGTCCGATACGATATTTTTACTCGATATTGTTGTAAATTTTAGAACAGGTAAGTGACCACAATTCTTTAGAGCAATTAAAGGAAAAACTATGAAGGAATGTCTTCTCTAAAATCTCTATCTCTTTTCACTCTAAACATTCCTTCGCTAATTTTAAAGTCACTGGAAAATTACAGCAAAATTTAAATTCACATTTGGTGATGAATTTTAAAACTGCCAACAATTGGAGCACAAAACAAACTAACGCCGACGTAATAAGTTTTCAATACACTGCCAGTTTTGTCCGAGTCATGGGTCGTCCACCCGTGAACTACGTTTCGCGGAACGGACAAAGTGCACGTCTCTTCTTGTCACAATGAACTGAGCGTCGAGTGACATAGATTATTTTTCTTTTCAGGTATAATGCAGCAAGACAACGCCGAGCAAGTTATACTAGATCCGAAACTAATAGCGAAGCACTACCTGAAGACGTGGTTTTTCCTCGATCTAATTTCGTCCATTCCTCTAGATTATATATTTTTAATATTTAACCAAGTAAGTGGAGTTCGATGTTGTCGTAAAAATGTACCGAATGAGTATGCATCTAATTAGAAATATTGCTAGAAGTGAGACGGGACTGAAAACTTGGGAAATATACGGATTTTTTTTAGTTTTTAGGCATTTTTTATTTAATTTTATAAAATTTTGCAAAGGTTTTTTTTTCAAAATGGTTCAGTTGGTACGATATATGTATACTCCGAAGATTTCCTTATAATGAGTTCAAGAATTGTGAACAGGATTTAATATTTTTTGGAGGTTTTGAATGGGCTTGATAATCCTATCAAAAGCAAAAAAAAAAAAACAAAATTGTAGTACAAAAATTTTAGAAAGCTGTTTTTCTACAAAATAAACTTGAACGTGATGAACACTACTTCTTATATTTTTTTCTAGAGCAAAATTATTGGTTCCTTACATAAACTGCTCGTCAAAATTAGCGTGACACTTTTTAAGTTAGGATCATTTGCGTTCGATTCGGGTTAGAGACTTTTTTTAGAGACGATTTTAAATTTTAGATAACTTATAGGGTTGGTTTAAATGCATCTGTCTAAGTACGATGTGGCTTAAACGGTTTGGCGTCCGCACCCCAAGAAACAACCCCATGTCGAAATATGAATTCACAAGATTTTAACTGCAATTCAAAGACTTACGCTGCCTGGTAAGAACTCCGTCCCGCACACATTAAGACCTCCTCGATAAGTTCTGTTCATCTCATTTCCTACCCTCCTTTTGCATTTACACTGGGTTTTGCCTGATTTGTCCTCTGTTGGGCGAAACCATATATCCTAATACTACCAAATAAATTGGTGTAGGGTACCACAACTCGTTTTCACCCTTTGACAACTCAAGCACCGCTCCAGGCTATACCTATACCGACCCCACACCCACCCCCTCTGGTTCCACCCCTGTAGGAAGCTGTGTGGGATTTCGTTTTGTCTCGAGTTCATGTCATGGCATTACTTGGAGGCTCTCGAAGTTGATGAGACCCGCTGCAGACGGCGGATTGAGTGCCAAGAGTAAAATTCTAACCCCAACCCACCCCCTGATATTTTGTCGTGCTGAGGGGCTGTAAGCAGGTCCTGATGCGTCGGGTGACTCCGAGAGAAAGTCGGGAGAAAGCCTTCCTGAGGATGCTCGAAGCCTTTTCTTCACACCCCAAGCTTATATCACCCTCTTTATTGACCCTCTAAATATTTTTTGAGTGGGTAAAAATTCCTGAAAAAGTTATCGTTAGGCGCAACCTTCCTTTTCACTTGTTTGAATCGTCAATCACGAAGTTCGTGAGAGATGCTTAGTACGCGCTACAAGTGTTCACTGTGACTTGGGCACGTGAACTCTCTACTGGACTGGCACCTGCAAGGTAGACCACCCAAACAGCACATGTTTCTTCTAATTTTATGAGCGAAAGCATGTTTGGGTGGCTCACCTCACAGGCGCTGGCCCAGTCGAGAGTTCACGCGCCCAAGTCACAGTGAACATTTGACGCACGTACCAAGCATCTCTCACGAATTTCGCGATCACTGATCCACACAAGTGCAAATGAAGGTTCCGTCTACCCAACGAACCCTCTTTCAGGAATTTTCACTCACTCGAAATTTTTTGGAGGGGGGTCAAAGAATGAGGGTGATAGGATCCCATGCAGCCTCCTACAGGGGCGGAATCAGAGTGGGCGTAGGGGGGTCAGTTTAAGTGTGGTCTGGACGGGTGCTTGAGTTTTCAAAGGGTGAAAGAGTGTTGCGGCACCCCATACCAATTTTGGCACCATTAGCATCAATGGATTCGCCCAACAGAGATCAAATTTTCGACGTTTTGACGAAAATGGCACTACATCCAGTTTTTTAAATGGGATTCCTTGAATATTTTTACATAAAACGCGTCATAATACATAAAACTCGAGAGTATGTTTTGGTAGTGGAAAATATGTTTTTCAAAATCTTTGTTAATTAATCAAATTAAGGCATTGAGCTGGTTGCCTTTTTTTTTTAAAAGAAAACCTCATTTTGTTCAAATGGAACACCTAACAGGAAATTCTTGTTTTAATTGTTCTTTTAATAAGAATTTAAACAGTATAATGTCGTTATTACCTTTGAAATAAATGTAGAAAATTTGGAAAATTTTGGAAAAAATATTTGGAAGAATATTTGGAAAAATAATAATAATTTTTTTTTTAATTTTTTTTCCAATATCAAAACGACTTTTACACTTGGCTTGCATGTACTAGATGCTTAGAATCCAAATATTCAAAAATATACAGGGAATCCCATTTAATAAACTGAATTTAGTGCAATTTTCGTCTATCTTGAATTTTTCCATCATTCCTTCGGAAATTAATTCTATTATAAACTGCCCTTATTTTCAAGAAATCTATAAACTTGGCCCGACCTCCTGAACCACACGGTATACACTCTTATCATTGCAGGGCTAGGCATCGCGACGACCAAATTTTTTATTTCTCGTGGTCATCAGCATTTATATCTAGAAGGAAACACTATTCTAACAATTCACCTTCATGCGCCACAAAATTCATAACTTTTCTTCAATTTCAGCTTGTATCTTTTTTCAGCATCTCCTATGATTTAAAAGTTAGCTATGCCATAACTAGGGTTCGGAATGTTTGCCTTACTGGCGTACTTAATGGAGTGTTACTGCGCATACACGGTCCTGGCGCCTTGACAGGATCTGTCAGTGGCGTAAGTATGCATGGGCAAGAAATACACGTGTGTAAAGAAATACACAATACAAAAGCACAAAGAAATACACGCATTTTGGCACACATTTCCGAACCTTAGCCATAACTTCGAAAAAATAGGACACCCTGTATGCTTCATTTATCTTATTATCCATGTAACAGATATTTGTACATGTATCACAGGTGTTCTAAACGACATATGATAAATAACATCCCAAACTTGTTGACATATAGTGTCATATAGACAACGGTTGATAGGGTGAGAATGTGTACATACGTTAAATACACATTTAAAAAAATTTTACACCGGCAATCTAAATCCGTGTATTTCCCAACGGTTTTTATTGTCTCTCGTTTGCATATGTGCATAAGACATGACTGTGTAGAATGTAAACAACCGTGACCTATGGTTTTACAAAACGCAATGGTCCCGAACAAAACCTGAACTGTGGGTTCAGGGGATTGGTAAGTAAGGTGGTACAAAAAAAGCAAGGTGGCAATGCGATAACGAAACAACGTTATCTGGTTGGTCGAATTTGGTTATTTATAATAGGAAAATGGGTGCTGGATAACGCATTCTAATGTAATAAATGTAAGTTTCCATTGCAGTTCCAAGAAAGTTCCATTCAATGACGTATTATTAAAAAAAATAATAAGAAATAACAAATTTGCATTAAGCGGAATTTTTACAGATTTTTCATTTATAATATTGAAGACTTACACGACACTCTTTATCTACATTAGTAATTATTTACAGGGTGTCCGGTACTGTGGTCTCTTAGCGAGATATCAGGCCCTAAAGAGATATCTTGAAATTTTGTTTTCAGGAAAGATCTTTTATGCCTTTCTGTAGATTTTAGGATTTTTTTGTTGGATATTTCAACTCATTAGGGAAGTCAGACAGTGGACTGACCCGAACACCAAAAAAATTGACAGACGTCAAATATTGGACCCAAAAATAATTTTTGGATTCCTTAAATATTTTACTAAAGAAAAGGTACTCTTCATCAATTTCGAAAACATTAATGGTTTATGCGATAATTAGGGTTTGGAATTTTTGCCATAACGCGTGTTAAACTACGTTTAACTATCCTGCTCTCCCGGAACACGGGACCGCTTACTACTCGCATACGCGGCGCGTTGTAGGGGATGGTCAGTGGCGTACGAATGCACAGGCAAAAAAATACACGCGTATATAATTTACAAGGCGCTTAAAAATACGGTTTATTCTTTAATTATCATAGAGTTGTATACTGCCGCCCATGCGTTATGGCGCACATTTCCGGACCCTAGTGATAATTTTTTAAGTTTTAAAGTTTTAAATATCTGACCAACTTGACCATTGTTTCATATTCGACTATGATATTTTTCACAGTAGTCGTAATGTCAATTACGGGTGAATACGAAACAGATAACAGTTGACCTAGGTACAGTCTGCAGCGAAAATATACACCCACTTTTTTGAGGATTGCTAAAATCCGAAAATGTTTTTTTTTGAGTTCGGTATTTGATTGTAACATTTTAAAAAAATATTTTGTGTTTGGGTTAGTCCACTTCTAGTTTTCCTGGTGATTTTAAACTAATGCTATCTCACCCTGTACATCCTATATAAACACCCTGTATATAGTGGGGTAGTAATGTTTGGGATAGATTTCGTCTTTTTTTATTTTTTTTTTTTTCGAAAAAATGTTCGGATGGATTTGTATTTTGCTTTCCTAAAAACATATGTTTCTGGGTTGTTACAATTAAGATTGTTATTAAAAAAATGACCGAATTGAGCTATGACATCATAGCTCAAAAACATTAAAAAAATGCGTTTTCGTAAAACTAAATTGGTCTGTCCGGGTATTTTTTGTAAATACCATGTAAGATGTAGAATTTTTCCAAACTTTACAAAGTTACTGTGTGTACAGGGTGTCCCAATGTAACTCCTCACCACTGATATTATTTTTTGAATGCCTTTTGAGAAAGACAATTGAAATGCAAAGTTTTCAATGAAATCTGAATTTTGCCTCGGAATTATTCTACAGGGTGTTATTAAAAAGATGTTCCTGAAAATCTTGCTTTTGGAAAATTATCGAATTTGAATTTTAGTGCGGGATATTATTAAGGAGTAGAAGAATTACCATAAAAAGTGTTTGTTGTCACGTAGATACGTCTTCCAGTTTCGCCGAAAGTAATTACAATTCAGTAATTTTTTGAGACACCATGTATATTATGCATTTGTTCGATTTATCTCATCTTCCAGCGATATAGTTTCATATATTTACATATATCTAAAATTCTTTGAGTTACAATTTTTCTTTTGCCGTATTTCAAGAAATTGTTTTTTAAATAATTAAAAATAAATATACAAAATTATATATCTGCAGATTCAGGAAAATGAAAGTAATAAAAATAAAATGCAAAATATATAGGGTGACTCAAAAAAACTTATGAACAAGTCGAATATGGCAAAAAAACACTTTGATAACGCTTCTTGTTTACTCCTTAATAACATAAAAATAAATCATTTTTTGGGAATGACTTTTTAACAACACCATATATAATAATCCCGAACGTAAATTCATAGTCTTTGCATTCCTTGGAAGGTTATGCATTACTTTAACGTTGTAATGTTCTTTCTAACGCAAAAATAACCCAAAATATCGACACTGAGACGTTAAATGGGACACCCTGTACCTAGACACGTGTAAAAAGTAGTCTAGAATATTGACACTTCATTATTCCGACGAACTACCTGAGATCTACTGAATGGAACCACTAAGTAAGTCACCATTAAGTAAACACTTGAGTTGTCCTAAATTTGAAGCAGGTGTATAAAATCACTTATATTGTCGAGTACTTTATATGCGTCAAATGTGCCGTCGTATTTCATTTTAGGCGCCCCATTGACCCCCGCCGTTTCTGAAAGGGGAAGCACACAATGCGATCGTGTTTCGTCGAACGTCCTCGTTATACGACATTTCAGGTTTCAGAGGAATTTAATCTACAGAATAATGTTCAATATTTACATTTCAATAATTTAAATTGATCGCTTTGTGCTCTCGTTGATTTTACATTTTCGTATAGTATTTCGTGCAATTTTTGAGTAGGGTATAGTGGGGCAGAAGCTCGCGTCGGGAAAAAAGCCCCGTACTCCACACATAACTAAAAAAACAAATATCTGTTACCCCATGATGGAAATGGTAGAGGTTAGTGGGAATTATGAATGTACTTGAGCCAAAAAGTAATGTCATATCTAACGGATTAATTTTTCTTTAAGAATCCCTGTAATTTTCGAACTATATAACGTGCAAAAAAATTGAGCATCGGCATAGATGATGTCAGTTCGCTTTTATAAGTGACATAAGCTACATAAGTCGTACATTATTTTTGTACTCCAGTATATTTTACTGTATTCAGTTATTGATTTAATTTACACGAGAAAAGTATAGTATTTACATTATCAATTAAAATTGTGACGTTGTTTACTTTGATTTTGGACTGTCTGTTTGTGTGAAGATTTATTTGAACTATAATTATTAATGTTATATAAGCACAGTACAGCACAAAAACAGTATCGGTGTCCTTCCTATTCCTATTATAAATAATCTAAATTAAATCGTAATTTTAATTGCCACATACATTGTGTTTAATGACAAACCTCATTACACAGCATGTCACTGTAATCAGTTGCATTTTTGATACGACACAACTACTGCTACCTCGAAGAGATCACCAAAATAATATTGACAAGACATTTTTTCATATCTTAAAAAATAATGGTGTTTTTCTTTTTTGGCGATCGAAAACAAATGATATGTACTTATTGAACATAATTTGTTATACTGTAACATTATAGAGGGTGAACCATCTGCGAGTATGTTAAGTTTTTTGCTCGGCCAACTTTGATAACATTTTTTTTGTATGGCTGGTTATAATATTCATATTTAAAACCTCCATAGTAAAAAATGCGATTGACGGTCGTCGTCGAAATGTAGATGGTGTAATGTGATAGTCGTCGTCCACACCAGGTAGCGCTTCGCACGAATAAAAGTTAGTCATATAGCAGATGGTTCCCTTTTGTAATACGAGATAGCGATAGTTATGAAAAATATATCTGTGATGCTCGTTCGTATCTCCATCATTAACCCTTAGAAAAGGGTTTTAGAGAAAGATAAAATTAAATTATTAGTTGATCCATTCTTTTGCTGTATAACAGTGATTGTTATACGAATTTTCACGAATCCAGCACACTTATTGGTGCATTTCGATATGAAGGACGAGTTCACCCAATCTGCGTTATAAAAGAACTTCCACGGTGCACTGAACTGCTGGTCGCCATGACCGTGACATGGCGAGCGTGACGTGACGAGCGTGACGTGACGAACGTGACTTGACGAGCCTAACATGGCGAGCGTAACATGACGAACGTGACGTGACGAACGTTACTTGACGAACGTGACGTGATTAGCGTGATGTGACGAAAGTGACGTGACTAGCGTGACGTGACTAGAGTGACGTGACGAACGTGACTTGACAGGCTTGATTTTACGAACGTGGCGAGACGGACGTGATGTGACGAACGTGACTTGACGAGCAAGACACGTTGAAGGTGACGTGACAAGCGTAACGTGACGAATGGGACGTCACGAACCTGACGTAACCAGCGTGACGTTCAAATGTGATGGTTTTTGAACCATTGCTTGTGTGACTTGACGAACGTGACGTGACGGGCGTGTCATGACGAGTGTGACGTGGCGAGCGTGGCGTGACTAACTGACTGATTGGACTGACTGACTTGACTGTATTTACATACTGTAATGACAGATTGGACCGACTGGACTGAAAATTGACGAATCGGACTGCACGAATTCACGGACTGGACTTGCTCGACTGCATTGGACTAACTTACTGAACTAGATTAATTGACTGGACTGGCTGACTTGGCTGACTGCGAGATATGCGCCTCCCACCCACTCATGCCTCGCAGTCGTGGGTGGGAGTGTCGAACGTGAAGTGCCGAGCGTGATGTGACGAACGTGACTTGACGAGTTTGACTTGATGTGAGGGGCGTGACAAGACAATAGTGACATGACGAGCGTGACGTGACTAACTGACTGAACTGGATTGACAGACTAGAATGACAGATTGGACTGACTGGACTGAAAACTGACGAATCGGACTGAACGAATTCACGGACTGGACTTGCTGAACTGACGCATTAGACCAACTCACTGGACTAGATTCATTGACTAGACTGACGGACTTGGCTGACTGCGAGGCATGTGCTCCCACCCGCTCATGCCTCGCAGTCAGCCAAGTCCGTCAGTCAAGTCAATCAGTCCAATGCGTTAGTCCAGCAAGTCCAATCCGTGAATTAGTTCGGTGAGATTCGTCAATTCAGTCCAGTCGTAAATCCCGTAAAATTTGCCTGAAACCCGAAAAAAAACTGGAAAACTGTAAAAGCGGTAAAAGCCAAAAAAAAACCGTAAAAACCTAAAATCCCGGAAAACCCATTAACCAAAAAACCTGTAGAAAACAAGAAACCCGGAAAACCCGCAAAAAACCCGTAAAACCCGCAAAAAACCCGTAAAACCCGGAAACCCCCTAAAACCCGGAAACCCCAGAAACCCTGAAAACCCGTACAAACCCGGAAACCCTAAAAACCCGAAATACCCACAAAACCCGGAAAACCCGCAAATCCCGTAAAGGCCCGGAAAACCCGTAAATCCCGTAAAAAACGGAATACCCGGAAATCCCAGAAAACCCATAAATCCCAGAAAACCCGAAAATCCCAGAAAACCCGAAAATCCCAGAAAACCCGTAAATACCGGAAAACCCTTAAATCCCAGAAAACCCGTAAATCCCGTAAAAACTCGGAATACCCGTAAAACCCGTAAATCCCGGAAAACCCGCAAATCCCGTAAAAACCCGGAAAACCCGCAAAAACCCGTAAAACCCGGAAACCCCCCTAAAACCCGGAAACCCCAGAAACCCTGAAAACCCGTACAAACCCGTAAAAAAACGGAATACCCGGAAATCCCAGAAAACCCATAAATCCCAGAAAACCCGAAAATCCCAGAAAACCCGAAAATCCCAGAAAACCCGTAAATACCGGAAAACCCTTAAATCCCAGAAAACCCGTAAATCCCGTAAAAACTCGGAATACCCGTAAAACCCGTAAATCCCGGAAAACCCGCAAATCCCGTAAAAACCCGGAAAACCCGTAAATCCCGGAAAACCCATAAATCCCAGAAAACCCGTAAATCCCGTAAAAACTTGGAATAAATCCCGACCCGTAAATCCCGGAAAACCCGTAAATCCCGGAAAACCCGTAAATCCCGGAAAACCCGTAAATCCCGGAAAACCCGTAAAAACTCGGAATACCCGTAAAACCCGGAAAACCCGTAAATCCCGGAAAACCCGCAAATCCCGTAAAAACCCGGAAAACCCGTAAATCCCGGAAAACCCGTAAATCCCAGAAAACCCGTAAATCCCGGAAATCCCGTAAAAACCCGGAAAACATATAAACCTCTTCCCAATCAAACCCCTAAACCTTCCTGCAAAGCCAACCCCTAAACCTTCCCCTAATCCAACCTCTAAACCTTCCTGTAAATCCAACCCCTAAACCTTCTCCTAATCCAACCCCTAAACCTTCCTGCAAAGCCAACCCCTAAACCTTCCCCTAATCCAACCTCTAAACCTTCCTGTAAATCCAACCCCTAAACCTTCCCCTAATCCAACCCCTAAACCTTCCTGCAAAGCCAACCCCTAAACCTTCCCCTAATCCAACCTCTAAACCTTCCTGTAAATCCAACCCCTAAACCTTCCCCTAATCCAACCCCTAAACCTTCCTGCAAAGCCAACCCCTAAACCTTCCCTTAATCCAACCTCTAAACCTTCCTGTAAATCCAACCCCTAAACCTTCCCCTAATCCAACCTCTAAACCCTTCCCCCTAGTATGTGACGTAGTAGAACTACTTTTTTGGGAGCTCAAAGAACAGCCCGATCAGCGACGGAGTTCAAACACCCGCCACCAACCGAGAGGCCCTGGGAGCCATACCAATAGCGTAGTGGTGATATTTAACTGTTATTTTGATGATCCTATAAAAAAAGAAAAGTGATATTGTCGTTGACGCTACCGTCCTGTAGCTGTATAAATTTACATTTGACGATACTTTTTGACGAAACGAAACTACACTGGTCAATATTTTACAGCATTGTATTGTAGCGACAATACTTTCTGATGCTGGAAGGTGTTGTCAAAAGTGATGTTCGTTTTCATCAAAAGTAGAGTACTGACAAAAGTAAAGTATCTTAAAGTAAATTGTTTTATTGTGATGATTGACAATACAGCAATTTACTTTAAGATACTTTACTTTTGTCAGTACTCTACTTTTTTGATGAAAACGAACATCACTTTGACAACACCTTCCAGCATCAGAAAGTATTGTCGCTACAATACAATGCTGTAAAATATTGACCAGTGTAGTTTCGTTTCGTCAAAAGGAAAGTATCGTCAAATGTAAAGTATCGAACTAAGTACAGTGTCGTAGCGTCAACGTGAAGTTTTGTTTCGTCAAAAGTAGGGATCGTCAAATGTAAAGTATCGTAATAAGTACAGTGTCGTAGCGTCAACGTGAAGTTTTGTTTCGTCAAAAGTTCGTGAAAAGTAAAGCATTGTCCACCGTCTAATCGAAATGTCAAAAATAAAAATGTACTTACCGCATAGCAAATTTCATGCGGAATAGACCCTATATGAGAATACATAGGGTGATCCATTTGAAAATGTGAAGTTCATTACACTTCCTATAAATCCGGATATATTATTCGGATGTTTACTCGTAATGTCAGAATACGCCCGCTTTGCTCTACAATACACATTTCAAATTTCGAAATCTTCTCCGTATAAATAAAAAAATGGCGGCGTGCTGATACAGCCTTAACCTTAACCTGCTATATTCGTATAGAAGTATATAAATGGAAAAAATGAGATGGAAAGCAGAAACAAAAACGAAGTAGGTACTTTAATTTGGAAATTAAATGAGTCGCGTAAACATAGAACTCGTTTTTTGCATGAGTTTGATTTATCGTGTGTGTTCATCAGACATCGGCCAATTATGAAAAAGGACAAACAGAAGTGAGACGACAGATAAGAAGCAACCGCATACACATCGAAGGTAGTGAGGGAATAAGACCGACCCTCTCATTAACTATGAAGTATTTAGTCGTTAGAAAAAGAAGTATAAAATTTGTCCTTATTGCCAATGTCTGATGTACACATACGATATACTGCATGTGTACAGCAGACAACGGTCGGTTGTGAAAAAGGACAAATGCTACACTTCTCGTTCTTCGCACAACGACGAACGCAGGTGGGAGAGGGCCGGTCTTATTCCCTCACTACCTTCGATGCATATGCCATTGCTTCTTATCTGTCGTCTCACTTCTATTTTTCCTTTTTCATAGTTGGCTGATGTCTGGTGTACACGCGGATATACCCTGTATACATATGGATCAAACTCCTGCAAAAAAAAAAAACAAAAAAATGCAAACAGGGCAAGTTCTGCATTTACATTGGAACATTGCCTATGATACAGATAATAAACATACAAGATAATGTTGTTATCTACAAGTTACTGAATGTAACATCAAAAAGTTACTTTGTCGTATGGCTATTTTATATATTTTTCTGTTCCGCTTTTAACTCCTATTTCAACAATATTAACATAATTTCCTTATCTTTTCAGAGTTAGATAAACCGAATTTCCGTACCATAGACTAAGGAATTCCGCTTCCGAATTATAAATGGCTGTTACCTATTCGTGTCCAGATAGCAGAGTAGCTAATAATAAACAAAGAGTAGCTAATAATGAATAAAATAAATAGTCTTAGTTTAATATGGCTATGTTTTCCAGAACGTTAAATTGAAAATATTAGGTATTTTGAAACATTCAAGTATAAGTATAAGTATAAGTTACAATTATTATTCGTTTTATGAACTGGTAGTCACAAATAAAGATGAGTTAGGTATAAATTTGATAAATACCTGAATACTATTGGTTATTTATAGTAGGTAATAAAATTGTGATTTCAGTTTTTTTTTATTATTTGTGATTAGTATATAGAGACTAATGTAGTGGTTAATATTCTTTGCAATATTTTTATTTATTAGCATCTTGTGATGTGTTTTCAATGTTCACTGTCATATTGATATCATATTTAAATAAAATGTAAAATGCACCAAACTTGTATTTTTTACCAAAAAACTAATGTTTTTGGGAAGGTTTGTAAGAATTAAAAAATACACGAAATTGTTAATTTCACAACAGCAATTTACAAGAAGAAATAGAAATACAGAAATAAGTAAAAGAAAAGTTAAATCCATAAAAAATCCATTTCAAACTTAATGCCGGTCCACAATAAGACAATAACATGTCTTAATAGCATTTTTAAAATGTTTCCCAAATAAAGGCATTTTCATGTCAAATCTGACGGGTGCCGAATTGACCTGGTTCATTCGTCTCAAGTATTTTTTATGGCAAAAATAACCCTAACGATTTTGGAAACAGGTTTGAAATACAAAAAAAAAAAAATCCATTTGGAGCGAACCTTTTGGGAAACATTGAATATACAGGGTGTTTTCAAATGTAGTAGGTAGTATACCAGGTGTCCCATTTTAAAACATATGAACAACTCTGTAGAAAAGTTGTTTGGTTGGGAGGGGGCCATCTGACCATGTGATCCAGCACCTTATCCGCCATCCTGGTAGGGCCACCCTGAGGCATCCATTTTTTTTTTTTAATGGGAACACCCCCAATTTTCTTTGCAGAATCTGATTCTACGGGAAAAAATACGTCTAAAATAAGTTTTTGAGGTCATTTTCCTCACATTCGGGCTTCATCCGAGCTCCTTACGAATGCTTATCCATTCTTTTTTTTTCAAATACACTACTCACAAAAATTAGGGGAGCAAAACAAAATCTAAATTTTTCCCCGATTTTTGACCTGCTGTATCTAAGTGAAATATGGTCGTATCGTGAATTTAAAAAAAAAATGTTTTGATCCTAAGCGCTCCACGAGCTTAGAAGATTTTTTTTTTGTTAAACGACCATATGGACCAGATAGCCTGTTTATTTGGTTACAATTTCCTTTTTTTAATTGTTTGGTACGTCTATTTGTTGCGGAGATATCCGAAACTGAATGAAAAAAGGACCCTTCTTTCTTCAACCATCGATACCTCAGCAACCAATGATCGTACAGGAAATTGAAGGGCAATTTAGAAAACTGGAATAAACCTCCTATAAAATCTTGTCAATACATTTAAAAAAAAATCACCCTCAATATCGACTTCAAGAAATTTGAAAAAAGTGACTTTTTCCTTTGTTTTGGTAAATTGACTGTATCTTAGCAAATATTGATGGGGAGGCTAAGACTTTTGGGAATCTTACACCTCAATGTACCCCCTAATAGCCCTGTAAATTTGCAGATCGTGGCTTCAAAAAAAGTTCTGGCCTACAGATTTAAAAACTATAATCTTTAAAACGCTTTTTTTAAATTCGCGATACGACCACTGATCGATTTTTCACTTAGAAACTTAATTTTTGTGAGTAGTTTATGTGTCGGTCCCATGACCTCGAATTCACGAGATATTCGAGAAAAGTCATTTTTAAGGGCCCTGGTGAGGCCCACATGTCAGGAAAATAATTTGGATGTATTTTTTTCCGTAGAATCAGGTTCTGCAATGAAAATTTGAGGTTCCCATTAAAAGAACAATTGGGTGCCTCGGGGCCGTATCTTCTAACCCAAGAAGACTAGAACTAAGGAGACCGAACTCCGGCTTTTCGCTGTATAACGCGACGGGCTCGAATATGTCCGCCTCCAGAGGCGCTGTAAACAGTAGTGTACCCTGGTTGCTACGGTATATAAACATATATCTATACGTATACCGTGGTTCTGTACTAATCTGTGTGCGTTAGAGGTTAGAGTCCGTGTGAGTGTCCGTGGTGCGAATACATTTGACAGACGCTCGATATTTTTTCATGTCAAAGGTCAACATCGTCCAAAAATTAAGCTTTTCAAAGTCATTGCGTAATGTTTTAATAAATTTTCACGGTCAGTACTGCGCAATAATCTGAACTCGTATAAAAGGGTAAGGCAAATTGTAGGTACGTAAATGTGGAAATGCAATATTATTGTGAAACCTTTACAGAGATACGTGTCTAAAAGAGCAAGAGAAATTTCACAGATACATGCGAAATGAAAAAATCACTATTTACGCGTTATTTTACCCACCCAGCACCTATTCGCTCCCTTTTCCCGTTAACTTGTGGGAGTAATACTACTTTGCGCACGATTTTGGTGGTCAAACATAGTGTATATTACTGTTTTCTGGGTATCTGACGAAAAAAAAAACGCTAAAATTTTAAAAGTGGCTTATCTGAAAAATGACCCTCAAAATAGTTCATGTTACGTGCTTCAACGTTAACAATACAACAAAGGAAAATATTTCGTTTCATACATACATCAGTAATTTGAAATAACGTCCGGTTATTCGTACCGCTTCTTATATCACACAATGCAACACAGCACTTTCGAACCACATTTATTTTGTATATATTTTTGCTAAAGTCAAACGGCATGTAAGCTTTGACAGCTTAATGATAAATGTCATATAAAACCATAGCATGGTTTTCTATGATAATTTGAAAAACATTCAAATGTGGTCCGCCGCTCATCACGTGACATCGAGTACATTACTGTTTACAGCGCCTCTTGGAGGCGGACAGATTTGATCCTCTAGATACCGAACGAGTTCGGTCTCCTTAGTTCTAGACTTCTTGTTCTAACCATGTGATCCAGCACCCTATCCGGTATCCAGGATACCGGATAGGGTGCTGGATCACATGGTTAGAAGGCCCCTCCAAACCAAACAACTTTTGTTAAAGTCATTTCTGGATTTACCGAGTTGAATGATGCCAATGAATGCGGAAGTTACTATCAATAATGCAATAATAAAATGTCGATTGAACTTAACTTACCTGATAATATAATATCTTGACTGTATACCTATTGAGGTATAGAGTCAAAATCTCCAAATCAACTTACCTACACATTTTTATAAATAAATGTAGATAAAAAAATCGTATTAAGTTCATATTTGCTATGGATAGATACCCTCATGGTAGCGATTATTATCAGTTATGCTACTTCATTGGAAAACACCCCATATATTAGGGTGGGGCAAATAAACTTTTATTTTTCTTTAGTTAAAAAGCCTGTCAAAAGGGCAGCTCTTAATTTTAATGTTAAGAGGTGTCTCATCGTGATTTTTGATTTCCCATTTAAGTAACAGGGGAATTTTTTTTTCTTTTTTTTGGTATTTTATTCCGTTTTAACGAATTGTTGTGTTGTAAAAATCAATACATATTTTTGAAGGAAATTAAACGATCTACAAAAAAAGGTCTGGAAATTATTTTTTGCTAAGTCAACTCGTTTAAGTTATTCGAGGTTAAAGTTCAACCTCAAATGGCACATGATGACTTCCACAATTTTTCATACTTCACCACAAAATAATGATTTAAAAAACATAAAACATCATATTTTTCGTAAGGTTCATTGAGTAAGATTATTAAAAAAAATATTAAAATTTTTACGAAATACCAATAATCATAAGGAAAATCGATTTTTTTCTGGTAGGAAGAAAAATTAAATATAGAAAAGATTTTTTTCTATATTTAATTTTAAGTGGCAGTCGAAATTTTTGTTTTACCTGAGTAATGACAAAAAAATTAATCATTCCTTTGATTAATTGATTACAATAATTGATTACAAAATTATTGGAAAATGGCTTTTATTATCTTACATTACCTAATGATCAAGTGTAAATAAGACATTTATTATTTTTTTTAAGTCATTGCTCAGGTAAAACAAAAATTTCGAGTGCCACTTAAAATTAAGTATAGAAAAAATCGATTTTCCTTATGATTATTGGTATTTCGTAAAAATTTTAATGTTTTACCAGAGAATACTCAATGAACCTCACGAAAAATATGATGTTTTATGTTCTTGAGCCATTATTTTGTGATAAAGTATAAAACATTGTGGAAGTCATCATATGCCATTTGAGGTTGAACTTTAACCTCGAATAACTTTTAGGAGTTGACTTTCATCATCTCAATCATTTCAGACCTTTTCTGTAGATCGTTGAATTTCCTTCAAAAATATGTATTGATTTTTACAACACAACAATTCGTTAAAACGGAATAAAATCCCAAAAAAAGAAAAAAAATTCCCGTGTTACTTAAATGGGAAATCAAAAATCACGATGAGACACCTCTTAACATTAAAATTAAGAGCTGCCCTTTTTGACAGCCTTATTTTTTTTGTCATCTTGAACAATATTTTCATGGTAATTAAAGAAGGAAAATAAAAAGTTTTTTTGGCCCACCCTAATACATATATAACAGAAGTTTTGTGAAGTTATGGAGTTATGGAAAGGATTCCACTTACTTTTTTGTCCTGCTGTGAACCTGCTACGATGAAATGGAAATGGACGCCTTCAAAATTCATCACGGATGGAAAACGATTCATCATAGAGTGAACGATGAACATTTTATTTTATCAATCATTCAGAAATCAGCTATCTGAACTATGTAAATAAACAAACCGGATATAAAGAATAATTAGAATATGAAGGATAAGTCTTTCACTGGCTGTTTGGATACCAAACGGTATATTCTTAACCAGCAGGGGCGCATGAACTTGAAAAAAGGCGTGTTCTGCATTATGGAAGTTATTATATCAATCACAACGGATTGATAAATATATAGTTGACCTTAAATTTATAGTAGACATCAAAAACCATCAAAACAAACCCATTATTAGGGCAACATGCAAAATTGCAACTGTAACTATAAATGTTATGTAATGACAACTATAATATACGAAAAAGACAAAACTATATTTATTATAATCGTAAAATATGAAATAATCAGAATATCTTATGCACAATTGATTCCGCATCTTTTGCGGGATTTTTTTGTATCTAGCATAAGATTAAGGTCTACTATACATACCCAAACTTCTTCAGATATCAATATAGTAAATCCACAAACGTAAAACTCGCTCAAAAAATTTCGCAAAAAAAACAGAGGAAACCGGCTTAAAATGTAATCCAGGTTGCCTGTGCGTCAATAACCGACTGTTTAGATAAAGCAGTCCACGTTGACTTCACAATAGTCTTTCCAGCTGTCTGACTAGGGACATCAAATTTTATTTATATATCGACGATAAATTCCATAAATTACATTTTTCCATAAATTCGATGTATTAATAAAAATTATAAAAACTGTAAAATTTGTGTTAAACTGTAGTGCAGTGTTAAAAACTTGCAAAATAATACAGTCGACCTATCTATTGGCTGTCTGTGCAACATTTTTTTATTGTCGGATAAAACATATGTCAAATGTCAATGAAATTTAACTATCTCGAATTTTGTACGAATTGTGACATATTTTGTGCGATCTGCAGCACTTATTCACCAGCCACCACTGCACTTAACACTTCGATTATCATACCTTACGTACCAAAAATAATCGCAAATAAAACCACCCACAAGTGCTCCTTCACTCCTCCCTTAATCCCTACCGAGTTTACGTCACCATGTCAGTCATGGCTAAAACTACGAAAGGGCTCGTAACTTATATACGCGGATGAGGTAGATAATGCGATGAAAAAACGTTACTAAACTATCAAAGTAGCGTTAAAAGTACATTGTGGCAAAACGGAAATGTTTAGCCTATTTTAAAAATAAAATATAAATAAAGTGTCCATGGTGATCTCTATAATTCGGCAATAAGGTAGCAGTAGTTAAATCAGTAGTTACAACAAATAACACACTATACTTTGTTTGAAAAAGAGAACGAGTAATGAAGTTTGGGACAAGTTCTTATTACATCTAAGTACACGCAGAGTTGAAATAACGAATTCGAGATAGAATCACCAATATTCCAGTTGTTTTATGCCAGCCTGTGTTCCAACATCTACGCACCTGTATAGAGGAGTGCCTCCCGCAAGATGGACAGCATATGAACAATATTCTTTTCAAAAAGTAAATCCGCATATGTCTGCTTTCATATTTATTTAATAAATATATTCTAACTTTACACATGGTTTTGTAATAATAATAATTTGAAAAGGGAAATCTACTCTGGGTCACCTGTACTTAAATCCTCTAAAAAATGTCTTCAGACAGGTTACGTTTATAGAAGTCGGTCGTCAAAACTCCTAGACGCCAAATTTTAAAAATTAAAATAAAGCACATCATTTCATATTTTGCGCGTTTTTTTATGTACAGGGTGTCTAAATTTAACGCCCTCATGCCAATATTTTGGTCTATTTTTGAACAAGAATGAAAATTCAAATACTGATGTTATTCAAAATTTATCAAATGATCTAAATTTGTGAGTCTTGAAGTTTGTGAGACTTTGAGATTTTAAAAAATATTAATTTGGGCCAGTTTTATAACGTTTTCTACGTGACTACGTTATAAAACTGGCCCAAATTAATATTTTTCAAAATTTCAAAAAGTCTCGCAAACTTGAAGAGATTTATGATTTTTCTAGACCAACCCGGTCAATATCGTACAATAAACAAAGAAATGGCATCATTGTTAATTAAGGCTTGCAAAAAAAATTCGATCGTTAATTACTTATTAATCGTTAATTTTTTTTGTAATTTCATACTATAAATAGCAGCCCCTCCAAGAAATTTCATGGTCATAGTCGCCCTACTTTCGAAGTAAAAAAAAAATAGTGAAAAAAAAGCACGTTTTCAACGTCAGCAGTCATTTGCAAGTTAACAATAGCACTTGGAGTCTTCGGGTTGGGCTTAAAATTTTGGAAGTTCAATAGGCTACAACTTCTTAAATGCATATGCGATATAAAATATGCCAAGGAACGGAGATATAAGCGGAAATGTGAAAAAAGCCGTTTTATTCCCAAATTTTTAATTTAAAAAATTAGCGGATGGTTTCAGCCTTTTTTTTTGTTCGGCCAACTTAGACGAGTTTTTTTTGATGGCTCGTTATTACATAACATCAAAAAATAATGCGCTGTAAGCACCAGTACGTTGCGTAAGTACATAACACGGTGTCCACCTGAAAAAAAAAACGCATTACTCTCTCTTTTCCGGACGGCCTATACCCCTGAAACGACGGAATGCTAATCGTTGTTGTCTCTTGTAGATCTGTTGGGCGTGTCTAGTTCTATGCAATTACCGATGCTTTTAAAAATTCTGTTCCAGGATAACGGCGAGGGTTTCCAGATCCTGCACGCGGGCCGGGCGTTCCGGATATTCCGGCTCGCGAAGCTGCTGTCCCTGGTGCGCATGCTGCGCCTCTCGAGGCTCGTGAGATACGTCAGCCAATGGGAGGAAGTCTATGTAAGTAGCGCTCGCATTCTGGCCTCTATACGGCGCGCTCATGCTTCCACGCACTGTGTATAGTCCATTTCATCGCGGGAGCTTGAATTAAAGTTGGTGTAGGCACCCGGACCGCGTGCGCGCGAAGTTACAAAATCGCATCGCACGTTTGAAAGTTTTAGCTAATTCGGTTTGCGATCTTATCCCGGTCAAGAATACGGGGTGTTCGAGGATTGAGCGCACAACGTAATTCGAGAGACTTCTCTACCCGAAAGAAAACGATTTAGGCCAACTTGTGTGGAGCTAGAACTGCTTAGCTTAGCCGCTAGGGCTTCAACATTTAAGAAAAAATATAGTGTAGTTTTTCTTTAATAACTCTAAAGACGGCTGTCAATTTTGATCATTTTTTGGATAACGGTTTTAGGACTATGACTGACGCCTTTAGTGCTGTGTAGGGCGCAAAAAATAGAAATACCTGATAATGAATGTGGAGCATAATAAGAAAAACTAAATTTTTCCCGAAATTTTGAGGCTTATCTTGCGGTTTAATGAAGCAACTTTGGCTATATGCAAGCTGGCCTAAATTGTTGTCTTTTGGGTCGAGGAATCTCTGGCATTATTTTGTACATTAAATTCCCGGACACTCTGTATATGAGAAAAATTGCGACTATCACCTCAATATAGAAATTTTTCAAAAATTATCTTTGCGGTCGTTTCGCGAAATTTTGCAATAACAGTCGTCGAGCATTGCCATGCCTAAAAAATGAGTCAAATTGTCGATGCGGAAAGCAGATCGTTAAGAAATCATCAAAAACATACGTATATACGTTATACTTATACAGGGTGTTTCCTAAGTAATCTGAAAAACTAAAGGAGATACTTCTTCAAAGAAAGCGTCATGTAAAGTTTTTTCGCAAGTGGCTTAGTTCTTGACATACAGGGAGTTAAACTTTTTTTTGTTTATTTTTTTTTGAAAATCTGGAGTAGACTAAAATTTTCTTTTTAAATTGCTGTCACTTACACACCGTGATATATGGCGTGTTAAATATTTTGGCTGTTATTAATTTTTAGGGCTAAATACTGGATAACTAATAAACAAATACTAAATAAAAGTACGGTTACAATTAAACTGCTCGTCAAAATTATTGTAACACTTTTTTTAGATTAGCGCCATTTGCGTTCTATTCGGGTTACAGACTTGCGGTTTTTAAATTTCGTTAGCCTATAGAGTCGGATTTAACGCCCCGAAGTTGCTAAGCTGTAGCTTAAACGGTTCGCCGTCCACACCCCAAAAAACCAACCCCACGTCGAAATTTGAATTCGCAAGATTTTGACAGCAACTTCAGAGACCTACAGAATGAACTTAGAAGGATGCTGTTAGGTAAAGGCCCAATCCTGGCACATATTAAGACCTTCCCAACAAGCCATGAGCGTTTGGTCGCTTCCCCATCCCTTCAACCCTATTCCAACCTCTGTGAACCATTTGCGCTGGGTTTTCCATGGTTTGATCTCTGTTGGGCGATTCCATTAATTTTAATGCAGCCAGATAAATTGGTGTGGGGTGCAACAACTCGTTTTCTCCCTTTAATAACTCAAGCACTCTTCAATCCACCTCCTCTGGTTTCGCCCCTGTCAGAGACTGCATAGGATGAATTTTTGGCTCGTATTTATGTCTTGGCATTACTTGAAGGTTCTCGAATTTGAGGGGACCCACTGCGGATCACCGGTTGAGCGCCAAAAGTGAAATTTTAAATCGCCCCCTAAAAATTTGCCACGCTGAGGGGTTTTACGCAGCTCTTGATGCATGAGGTGACTCAGAAAGCCTTCCTAAGGATAGTCGAACCCTTTTTGGCCTACCCCGAGTCGTCCGTCTGCTTCTAATCCTCTTTTGCATCCAATCGCCGTCTTTGATACCCTCCAAAATCATTTTGCCTAGGTGAAATTTCCTGAAAGAGAGCTCGTTGAGTAGGCGGAACCTTCCTTTGCATATGTGTGAATAGACAAAATCGCGAAATTTGTGAGAGATGCTTGAGACAGGTGTTCTGTATGTCTTGGGCGAACACCAGCAAGGTACACTACCCAATCAGCACCTGTTTCTTCTAATTTTACGAGCGAAAGCATGTTTGGGCGGCCTAACTTGCAGGTGCTAGCCCAGTCGAGAGTTCACGAACCCAAGTCACAATGAATACTTGCCGCGCGTCGTTTGTCGATTCACACAAGTGTAATAGAAGGTTACGCTTACCCAACGAACCCTATTTCAAAAATTTGTACCCACTCAAAAGTGGATTAAATAAAAGATACCTCCAAAAAAAAAATCTTTTTTAGAGGCTGTCAAAAAAAGAGAGCAATGAGATGCAAAAGAGGATTAGAGGGAGATGGACGACTCGGGGTGGACCAAAAAAGTGTTCAAGCATCCTCAGGAATCATCCCACGCATCAAGACCTGCTTACAACCTCTAAACGCGGCAAATTTTCAGCCACCTACAGGTGCGGAACCAGAGGGGGTGGGTGGGGAAATGGTATAGGGGGTGGTATAGCAAAGGGTGAAAGCGTGTTATGGCACCCACACCAATTTACTTGGCAGCATTAATGGATCAATAGATTCGCCCAACAGAGGTCAAACCATGCAAATCCCAATGTAAATGCAAAGGGGTGTCTCAGGGGACATTAAAACCAACCTTATAACTTACCTTAAATGGCGCTAACCTAAAAAAGTGTTACGTTAATTTTTACGAAGCAGTTTGACTAATTTTTTTGAAAAAGTATGACAGTATTTCTGATAGAACAAACACTACGGTTTTGTTAAAATTTCAGGTAATGAATCTTGTTTGTACGATTTTAATTAAAATGACGTTTTCTACCTAAAACAGATCCTAATTAAAAAAAAAGTCAGGAGACGTTTTTTGTTAAGCTCTAAATAAAGTTTAAAAAGATTGTATGAAAAAAAACCGAGAGTCAGTCAGTGGCGTACATATTATTTTTTCCATAACAATATTATACTGACTATCCACATGTACGCCCCTGAAGTGGTGGAAAAAATTAACAGCCAGAACATACATATTTCCACCATTTTTAAGCGACAGCAAAAGGAAAATTTTAATTTAATCCGAAATACAAATATAAAACATCTTTGAGTTTAAAATAAAATAAATTCCTTTAAAAATCATTAAACCTTTTTGTTGGAAAACTATTGTATCGAAAAAGAAAACAATGTGATGTCAAACTTTCACAATCAACCGTAAAAATAATTGTTGAGGAATTACAATATTGGGGTACTAGTTTCGAGTTTTGTACCACATTTTTGAAAAATTAATTACATCGCAAAAAAAGAGTATAACTGCGAACCTTTGCGAATAAACCGCAGACCAAGTCACTAAAAATTTTCAAAAGTGGCATGCCAACTTCATACGCATCCGGTCGGAGTTCGACACTCAGTACGTCGATGGTCGAAAGGGTTATAAGGTTTGTTATTTTCTTTTGTACGAAGCTTTTCGCCGTTGCCCATGCGCTACCGCTCAGCTTTAATTCAAGTTTCTATCAACTGTACGAAAACCATTTTCGACACAGAAAAAAAATATCGAAAGCGAGTTATACAAAAAAAGGACGTCGCGTTTAGCAAAGCCACCCTTTGAGCGACGAAGCACAACGTCTTTAAAGGTTACTTTGAGACAACTAAGCGATAATACGAAAGTTGGATTAGAAAGGGCGAAGGCAGGATATACGGAGTGTCCCGTTGATAATGTAACCCAGCGAAACTGCAAATTTTTTTGGGTGAAAACATTGCGATTAAACTGAACTTTGTCTAAAAAAGCTGGTAACAAAGAGACGGGATGTCAACACTACAAATAAATACTTTTAAAAACCAACATTTTTGCCCCTTTTTTTGAAGCAAGGAATTTTAATTTATCAAATATGTCGATATATAAGATGTTTCTAAAATGGGTGACCCGGTATCTTGGTTATCATTAACTTTGGGACTAAGGCAACTCTGGTTAAATCGCAATATTTTTACCTGAAAATTATGTAGGTCTGCAGTGTCCCATTACTAATGGGACACCCTGTACTTATGATATTGTGAGCTTTGAGCTTAGCAGCGAGCCCAGGCGTGCTTGGAATGAGGGCTAAATTTGCAATTTTACAGCACCTTATTACTGTTGCCGATTGCACTGTTCAGCTTACGAAATTGCCTCGAAATTTACCGCCGTCTTTCAGAGCTAATTCAGATTGTCTCTTGAGAGAATAATCCATTTAATTTTTTAAACGTATGGTACAGAAGAGAGTTATACGTCTCAAACCTACAGGGTGAGCTTATGAAAATTTCCCCTCCCTTCTACTCGGTTATGTTAGAGCTACGAAAATCTTTTTGTACAGGGGTAACCTATTTTTTTTTTCTAAATTTCAGAACATACTGTCAGAAAGAGAGCTGAAACAAAAATGTAGTAGCTTTTTAAATAACGTTATTTTTTAATGGGATACGCTGTATTTTTTTAATTCCGGTTGTTCTTCTGATTACAACGGTACAAAATAATTCAGTTTTCACGACAGGTTTTCATAGAAATATCAAGAATTGCTTATATGAAATGATACACTCAGCAAAATGACATAATTTATAGTAATCTATGAACAGTTTCTCTTTGTTGTCAAAAATAAACACAAAAATTTACGTTTATTTAACCTTTAGACTGCCGGCTGGCTCATCATATATGGGACAGTAATAAAATAATAGTTTTAGTGATGAATACAGATATTATAGTGAATTTTTCCCATTTAATAGGCTCTCTGATCTCTAAAGGATACAACTGAAATTCTTTCTAGTCGATCGAGGTACCCAAACTACCCCTAGCGAGGGGGTGAAATATTTAAAAACTCGTTATTGAACTTGTATTGGTTATTGAACTTTTTACTGATTTTTTTTTAATAAAATAGCCTGTAAATCTGTAAAATATATCCTAAAATTTTCCGCAATTGATTGAGATGCCGAAACCAATTGCGGAAAGGCAAACCCCTAGCGAAAGGGGTGATATTTTCAAAATTCTTTATTTAACGGTTATTGACTTTTTATCGGTTATTTCAAATTAAAATTGTTTTACATAGAATAATTATTAGTTTTTTACTTGAATTACTGTATTTAGGATAAATAATATTTTTGTTAGCGATACTTGAATATAATGTGTTCGATTGAATTCGAATGTAAAACATTGAATTTCTACCTATAACTATATAAATATATAAGTATAAAAATATATACGTATGAAAATATGTAAGTCTAGGGATGAAGAAAAAAATATTATTTCAGTGTAACTGATCGCTTTTTTCACGTTTTTGAGTGGTTTTATTGGTGACTAAATATATTTTAGATGTTTTTGGTAGCTTATTACGTTATAATATCAAGCACATTCGGTTAAAAATAAATATATAGTAATTTAGACAATCTGAGAATTTTTAACATTGGCCCGACCGTTGCCAGCCGACCTGGCTCATATATGAGCCACCCGTGACCTCGGCAACTACTCTAGATGTATTAGATGTTTATATATATAAACTTTGCCCCTCAAAAATATCCATTTATAAGGGAAAAATGCCGGCAGTCTAAAGGTTAAATTCTGATAATTTTTGTACTACACTATTGATTTAGGATTACAGCTTGTGAAATTGTGCGTCTAATAAGCCCAAGATATGTTTTTGATGTTGTGAAAATATATCGCTAAAAAAATAAAATTGTGTTGTTTTCAAAAAACCGTGAAAAATTCCGAAAATATCAATTCCTTTTCAATGGTCTTGGACTCATAATAAAGGAAAATCTTCAGAGTATCTATCTGACTGAGCCATTTTGAAAAAACAATTCCTAGACATTAAAACTATAATAAGGATGCTAGAGTTTTGAATATTTATATTTTTGGTTCAACTTTAGAAATATTTCATATCTAGGAAAAGTTTGGTCCAAAAATGACTCAGTTAGTCGGATGAATACTCTGAAAATGTCCATCTTTTCAAACTTCAAACAAATCTTCAGCTTTGACTTATTAGATGTAGAATTTGATTTGACAAATCCTATCAGAAACAAAAAAAAATCAATACTGTAGTACAAAAAATATCAGAAAACTTGCGAGGACAGTTAGTTAAATCTTTGTAATCAGAAGAACAAGCTGAATTCAACAATGGAAAACAAATACATGCATATTCTGATGTTTTAAAAAAATAGAATAAATAGATCGTAGGTCAAAAAATAACGGAACAAGAGGGGTGGTAATTCTCACGAACTCACCCTGTATGTGGAACTAAATATGTTTCGACGAAATAAGCTTTTCAACATGTTCCTGAATTTTAAGTAAAGTTTTCTGTTTTTGTAAAAGCCAAATATTAATTGACTCTTTAAAATCTTAGTTAGTTGTGAAAGCTAGTAAATGAACTTGGCATACGTTTTACACAACTTAATTACAATCTTGTTTCGCTAAACTTTTTTCACAGTATTTAAGCGTGATAAACAAAATATTAATTAAAAAGTGTTTTTATAGTGTAATTACCTTTTAATACCTACATTTCAAGCTTTTTGTTTCATTCATACGCCAACACGAAAAATAATAATTAATGCGAAACAGTAATCCTTTTTAGTTAGCAGAAGGAAAAATATGCTTTTAATTAGAAACACAAAAAACTCGCTTTTTTACAAAACGTAATCCGATTACGTCGGACTCCATAAAGTTCCCTTACTAGCAATCAGAACTGACAGCGGCGAAACACCGCATTTCACGATTCAACACAAAGGTCACTTTGTAATATGAAATGTTTTAATTTGCCCTGAACCTTTATAGAGATAAAATTGTAATTTTACTTTTTCAGTGGTTAAAAAGGCAATCCTTTGTTACAATGTTGTTTGTTACAATTTGAATGCAAACAAGCGAAATGCAAACAAGCCGAAGTAATGTACGAGGTGTTTCTAAAATGGGCGGTCAAAATATAGACATATAGAAGAAGCAAATTAATGTCGAAAACCTTAATAAACAATTTTTTTACACTCAATCAGAAGTGTGCATCTGAAGGTGGTTTTTTCTAAATGTCTTGAAAACTATTAGACATAAAATCACGAAATTTAGTACCCACTCACTAAAAGATTTTATGGTAGTTCTCGACTTTCTGAACAAAAGTTCTCATGTACCAAAAAAGATCCTATGATTAGGATTCAAGATATAGAGAGATGAAGGTTGATTATTTGGTTATATTACTGAATATGCCTAATGTACACGTATTTTGCAGATCATAAACTTGGAGAATTAGTAGTCTGTCACCCGATGTCACCCAAAGGTCATGTATGTTTACTTGCCCTTGACCATAAAACTTACAAGGTCATTTGTAGACCATTCCTGGACATGTAGATTTTTTTTTTGCGGGGACCAATATTTTCCATCTAGAAGAATCTGAAACACGGCTGAACATCTTGACAATGAAAACTGAAAAGCATATCTATCTTTTTATCGTTGACGTTTATTTACAGTTTCAGTTTCCATTGTCAAGATGTTCAACCGTGTGTCAGATTCATTCTTCTGAATGGAAAATATTGGTTCCCGCAAAAATGGCCAGGAATGGCCTTCCCCCCAAAATTTACATGGCCAGGAATGGCCTAAAAATGACCTTGTAAGTTTCAGGGTCAAGGGCAAGTAAACAGACATGACCTCTGGGTGACATCGGGTAGCCAATTGACTTTATATCTGAAGTTGCTCGAACTCTTCATATATGGCTCTCTTCATACATTAGAATACAGTGATTTACATGTAAAAAAATTAACTTGACCTTGAATTGACCTTGTAAGGTTCATGGTCATGGCCAATAATATACCTCTCAACAACTGTCTATAACTTTTTTTTATTGAAAGATTTCTTGCAGACTACTAATTCTCCAAGTTTATGATCTGCAAAATACATTAGGCATATTCAGTAATACACTAATGGAAAAAATTAAAGGGTCAAAAAAAATTTCAGAATTTTTAATGATTTTTCAGAATGTTGTATCTCAGTGAAAAATGGTCTTATCGAGGTCTAAAAAAAGCATTTTGAAGCTTCAAGTTTCTAGTGTTGAGATATTTCGGCGAAACATTTTTATGTCCATCTCCATGAGCTCCATGTTTCGCGCCATTTTAGGAAGTAGTGTGGAGAAAAAAATTTTGCGAGTTTTTATTTTTTTTTCAAGTCCACGAGCTTGAGAAAAAAAATTCTAACTTAGCCATGGTATGGACCGGATAGCTTGTTTATTCAGCTTCAATTTGCTTTTTTTTAAATCTCGATACTACCATTTGTTGCCGAGATATCGAACTTTAAATCAAAAAGGACCCCTTTGTCTTTGATCGACGATATCTCAGCAACCAACGGTAGCACAGAAAATCTAAGGGTAGTTCTGAAAAAAATTGATTTTTTTTTTGTAAATTTCAACGTTATTTGTGGAAAATATTGTGGGGGAGCTCGAAACAATTTTTTTTCTCTTTAACCATAATAGGACATGTTTAAGCTCAAAAAACGTGACCCTTTAATTTTTTCAAAAGTTTGACAGTTTGGTGTTCCAAACGGTTCATTAGATCGTAATGTAACTTTGCATGGTTTTTGGGGATATATTCCCAAGTCACACGCAACACTAGTCATTTCATGAAGATTGGAATTTCAGCCGTTGATGTTCTGAAAAACCATCAATTACCCGTTTTTTCCTGTTTTTTCAAATTCATGTCAAGGATAAAAAAAATGTCTCCTCAAAAATCGCAGCAGAACCTTGTAGGGTGTTTATTCCAGTTTTCAGAACTGCCCTTAGATTTTCTGTGCTACCGTTGGTTGCTGAGATATCGTCGATCAAAGACAAAAGAGTCCTTTTTGATTTAAAGTTCGATATCTAAGTGAATTTGAAAAAAAGAGCAAAAAAATTTACAAAACTTTTTTTCTCACACTACTTCCTAAAATTGCGCGAAACATGGAGCTCTAAAAATTTTTAGCCGAAATATCTCAAAACTAGAAACTTGAAGCTTTAAAATGCTTTTTTTTAAGACCTCGATAAGACCATTTTTCAGAATGCTGTATGCATTCTGAAAAATCACTAAAAACTCGAAAATTTTTTTGACCCTTTAATTTTTTACATTAGTGTATAACCAAATAATCAACCTTCATCACTCTATATCTTGAATCCTAATCATAGGATCTTTTTTGGTACATGAGAACTTTTGTTCACAAAGTCGAGAACTACCTTATAATCAATTTTTAGACAAATCGACCGGGACCCACTTTCCATTTGTTTGGTGCGGGGTCCTTTAAGTCTTAAGTTACAAATACATTAGTTAAGTCTCAAATACATTTTTTGCTAAGCCAACTTTGATGACTTTTTTTGGATGGTTTCAAAACATTCGGAAACAAAACATTCTCTAGAGGCACACTTCTGATTTTGTTTATTTCATTTTATTTTTAACCGCCAGTTTTAGAAGCACCTTGCATTGAACATGAATCTGCGAGGTCGTCCCTCCAAATCTATTTTTTCATGAAAATATTTGCTATGGAATATAAGAGAAGCTATTCTAACTTTTTAAAAGACACGCTAAACACCCGAGTTTTTCATGGTTCAAATTCAGCTGATTTGCCCTTCCCCCGTTTGGCTTCCAGCTCGGTAGAAATAGACTTCCGATAATACTGTTGACCGAAGTAGTTCGTTTTAACTTCTAAATTATTCCACGTCTTCCTCCCCTGGAATTCTTTTGTAGTTAACCTATATTTTCCAACACGATCGATAGATTCATAATGCATGAGCTGCGTAATTTCTAATTGAATTTCAAATGGATTATTTTCTTTAGGAAGAACAAAGAGAAACGTTTCAGATACATCACGATTCAGATATTCCGTAGATTAATATATCGCTTACTACATCTATGCATCAGACTTGCTATGAGTTTCTCATTTCCTCTTTACTTATACATCATACTGTATAAACAACCACACTGTTTACACTCCGCGCCTGTGGTGATTTGTTGTTGACCGATCGTATCGGTGAGCAGGTACGAACGTGTTAAGTCGGTGATTATGGACAATATTAGCGCACCATGACATGCCACACAACATTCTCTAACCTCTGTAGTACCGCGAAAGAAAAACAATTAATAGCTTACAATTTTCAGATATGAAGACGACAAGGAATTAGTAGATAAAACAGCCGTAATACTTTTTACTTTAACAATGTTTCCCTTGTTTAATTTACTACGTATACTTTAAATTACATGATACCTGATAAAAGTTATGGCAGTTTTCCAGACCCTAACATATATGTATATATTTTTTAACAACATCAAACATGACTGAAACGATTGTATTTAGGTGTACAGGTTATGGCACTTATGGCGTGATACAGGTTTTCGACTCAAAATTGTGTTTTTTCTAAAATAAAAATATATACGATGTTAGTCGACCCACAGAAGTATATGAACACCCTGTAAATTTGTCAATAATTTAAAAAAGTTGGCAAAAATGTTCTGCAAACAACCTCAAGTATAACATTTTAGTATTTTTTTTAAACAATCATTTTATCACGAACCAGAGTATATTTTTCTGAAGATTTTCGACGTGCTGAATCCGATTCTGACCTCAAAATTTCTCTGGTTGCTCAGGTTTTCGAGATATTCAAACCGAAAAGTGCAAAATCAAAAATGTGTTTTACTTAAAAAAACTTGTACTGTATTGGTACACAAAACCTTGTGATGAACAAAGAGGTATTTGATGCTATTCTAAACGTTTAAAAAAAATTCAATAAAAAATACATATTTTTAATGTATTAATCCGCCAACGTTCATCCGCCATACTGAATTAAAAAAAATAACCTCAAATTCATAAACAGCGCCCCCAACAACCCCTGAATACAAATTTTTTGAAGTAAAACACAAAATTTCGATGAACATATTTTCATTCTTTTAGGCCATCATTTGGAATTTTGCAAATATAAATTCGTAACCAGCGACGTCTAAAACCCCTACCTATATCTAAATTTCCAGAAAGATTGAACGAAAAACAGAGCAAATATTGATTTTTTCGTAAAAAAAAACGCGTTTTCTGCAATTTGTCGACTAAAACTACTTCAAAATGCGATATTCTGAAGAAGAAAACAGATATCACGATAAATAAAAATGGGTTTTGAACGACATGAGGAACTCTTTCAGAATGATAATTACCTAGTGATGTGACATAACCTCAAATATACCGAAAAACAGTGATTTTTACACTTTCAGTTTAGAATATCTCAAAAATCTGAGCAACCAGAGTAATTATGTGGTCAGATTCGGATTCAGCAGTTCGAAAACCTTCGGAAAAGTATGCTTTGGTTTCTGGTAAAAAAATTTCTCGGCCTGTGTTATCATTGGTATACTTGAGACTGATACACAGTGTATTCGTAAAGTAGTGGATAAAATGGATCAAATCACATATTTTTTGGACGTACAGTAAGGTATATGTCGATGTAGGTCACACAGAGATTTAAAATAAATCGAGTTCACAGTTAATTAAAGACCAAATTTACTAGAAATGAGAGAAAAGTCAAAATGTGCACCGTGATATCTAGACAGTGAACAAGATCCGGGAAAATCTTGTTTACTATTTTTTTTATAAAAGTATTATAAGCATCAGGGTTTTGAAATGATCAACTTTGTACTTCATTTAGTATGAAAAACCGTTTTTCCGATAGTAGAACTATCACTAGCGCATTCGCCATTTTTGACAATGTAAATAATTTTGTTACTTTTAACTTAATATTGTTTAATTAGATTTTCTTCAGATTCTTGCGCCTTGTCAGGATGACAGTAGTGCATAGTTTGAAGATTGAAATTTGTTGTCTTACTTTATTTTATTTTATTTTCAGTAAAATTAAAATTAAATTTAGAAAAAAATTTTAAGCACGAAGAAATGTGCTCCTTCCAGTTCCAACCAGGGTTTTCGATAAAAATATATTGAGATGTCAAATCCTTTTGAACGTAAAGTCAAAATAAGCCCTAATCAGAGAATGACAATTTTTATATATCTTTTGACGTATTCGAGCGATTTTTCCGAAAAAAATTCGTGACGATTTTATCCATCTTATCCACAAATTTACGAATGCCCTGTAGAACGAATACGCACTAAAAACGAATCCTGTATATACCTGCATGGTGTTGGTATTCGTATACAGTGTGACGTATTCTACATTCAAAAATAAGATTTTTTCCCTATAAATATGGGTCCTAAAATTGTTTCTAAGGGAGCTACAGCCCTTTGAAGGTAACGTAAGATATAAGGTAATTTAACGTAAGATATAAAAAAAATTAAGTCTTGAGTTTTTAACTATAAAAAAAAGTTCTGTCGAATGATCACCATTTTTTAAGGAAAATTTTTTTATTTTTTAATGTAGAATACGCCACTAAAATATTGCCGGCTAATGTCGGAACATCCTGTAGGCGACATCAGTTTATACTGGCCCAAATACTAACAATTTACACTTTCTATACAATACGAAAAATGAATAGACCAATAGACCAGTAAACGAGATAACAACGATAGTCTTCTTAAAAAAATAAAACCTAAACATATCTATAGTTATTTAAGATATCAAAATTTACCAAAATTTGTAAGTTTATAGTTAATTAGAATATCAAATTTTACTTGAAATACCAAACACCGCTTTTTCCGTTTGTAACAAAGATACTTAGCAAAAAGAAATCTTAAAATTTACATTTTTCATCATCTGTATACATCCGCACAAAAGGTTGTATTAAAAATAAATCTACATAATGCGCATAGGACTGAATTTTTTTTTCCGGGCAATAGGATTGTCTTCGAAAGGAAAATGTTTTATTCGGCAAGCCGACGTAAAGTATGTAAATCCGCTAATTTTGAATTGAATTGCTCAGAATAGCGATTTCACTCGACAATGTAATTTTATTGTTCATGGGGAAAATCGGATAATTAAATTTTACCGCGGGATTTTCTTCCCACCGAAGTGTGTCGTAAGTAACGGGATGGTCGCTTCACAAAACAGAGAAAAATATATACAGGGTGTCTGTCTACTTTTATGTATGTACAAATCCATATACCCAATCCTCATTTTTCAAGGTGTTTGATTAAACTTTTTTTTTATTCTTAGCATCATTCCATGGCACACTTGACTCCAACTTAAAAAACGATGGTAGGGTCACCAGACGCAATAAAAGTAGACACCCTGTATATACAGTGTGTTTTTGATTGTATTGGCCTATCGCTATTATTATTTACAAATACCTGATGTTTCTTAAAGAGAGTCCAATATTGTGCAGATTGGCTTTTCAAGTAATTTAAAAGTTCTAATAAATGTGTGGTCAAAAACATTTCTTTTCTAAATACCATGTGTTAAAAACTATCCGCAATATTGCTTTTTTTCAGCTTGAAGAAAATTATTTCGATGATTTGTCTCACCCAAAGTTTGAATACCCTGATTCTTCTAAACGAAACATTTTTGACCATGTATTTAAGCTTTCGTCTCAAAACTACTTGAAATATCACACTGTACAATATGGGACACTTACTAAGAAACCTTGTACAGAGGATTGGGACGTTTTTGAGATAAATGCCATAGCGAAAACAAAATGTGGTATCTTCATCTTCATTCTTTTTGCAAAATTGTGGGAAATTATTGTAAAAATATTTTTGTAAAATCGGTATATGTTCAAGATTATTACAATTTTTTTTATTTTATACGTATCAACATAACTCACTAGTAGGGAACTTATCCTAGTTTAATATTTCAGGAGAATTCAGACCATTTTTATTTTAATTTCCAGATCTCTAGGCTCCGCTCATACACTGCGGAGTACCTATAACTTTATTTGTAATCCCACAGGATTATCTCTCCTGCAGTTCAGGGTTTAAAATTATCTCGTTCTAATACCGGTAGACTTTTCACGGTATATTTCCTCCATTCCTGCATTCTCGTCATTAAAACTGCATGCAATTCTCCTACGTTTTCACACAATTACGTTACTTCTATTATTTGCCGTAGTCGTAGCGAATACAGTGTCATTAAAAAGAACTAACTTATTCTACCATGATTTTTTATTCCCACTTTCAAATACTAAAAGTCTAAAATTAAAAATAACACAGACAAAAATAGTCATTCATTTTCATGAAAACTAAATGCGATGTTGTTGCAAAACTAAATTATTTATCGAAATATAAAAACAGTCACAAATTTTATTGTCTACAATTTTTAAATTCGTGTTCAGAAATGAGGTTTCTCTATAAGAACAGCAAAAAAATATGTTTTTGCCTGAGAGCATAAAATGTGATTACTTGCCTTATGGATACAATTTCAAACTTAGTGGGCGAAGAAAAAATACTTATGAATAAATAGGTACATCAACTGTCAATGTCTTCTACTAACAATAAGTTCAAAGATTTATCCATAACGCAAATTGAACTAAAAAGACTTAGGACATAGAAACGGATTTGAAAATAACCTGACGGAAGATCTGACTTTGCCAACAATATATGCTAACGATAAGGCAAACATTTGTGGATTTATTAAAAGAAAAAAACGAAACAACTGCCGACAACGTTATTGAATTATTGCGTCTCAGTTTTAGTCATCTCTTGATAAATGTTACTGGAATTTATTACAAAATACACGCACTTATGTACAAATATGGTTCGGTGTTTGCACAAGTCCGAAATCTGATTGCGCAAACGATCAAAACGCACAAAATATGGGCATTTTTTACAACATACTTGAACGTGTATGGCGCCCTTTAGTACTGAAAATAAAAAGTTAAATAATGTACAGTTACTCGCAAAAGTATTCGTACTTTACAGGAAATTGTAAATAATCACAATTTTCTTTTAATGGGTGTGAGTATAATTAATCATAATATTTTTATTATAAATATACATCTGTAAGTATATTACATAAACTAAACTTGAACATCATATAATTTACTGTTTAGATAATAAAAACTAAATTATTCTCTATTGCAAAATCACGGGTCGCAAAAGTATTCGTACATCAGGATTTTTTGGTGAAATTGGCCAAGTTATTATTTGGTTGGTCCACCTTTAGCTGCAATCACAGCCTCCAAACGTTTAGGCATGCTTGCTACCAATTTTTGTGTGATATCAGGGTCCATATTTTGCCATACATTTGTAATTGCCTGTTTAAGAGTGTTTTTATCTTTTATTTCATAATTTCGTAATTGTCATTTCATTTCCTATCATAAATGCTCAATTGCATTTAAATCAGGGCTTTGAGGGGTGTAATTAACTGATGCTGGGGAGTATTGTATACAATCCATTGCCTCACTATGTAAGCAGTGTGTTTTGGATCGTTGTCTAGTTGGAACCAATAATTATTTCCTAGACTCAATTTTGCGACACTTAATGGCAAATTTGTTTTTAATAGGTTTAGGTACGTAAATTTAGTCATAATGCCATCAATAAAAACTAAATTCCCCGTCCCACTCGCACTCATACTACCTCACACCATCATTGAACCGCCACCATGCTTAAAAGTTGGACGCACATTTATCGATTTAAACTCAGCGTTTACCTCTCGTTGAACTTACTCTCATCAATAAATAAAACTCGTTTCCAAAAGGTGCGATCCATGCAAAAATACTTGTTGGCAAATTTTAATCGATTTAGACGATTTACTTTACTAATAAAGGGTTTTTTCCTAGATACTCTACCATGCAGATCGTGCTTTTTTAAAACCCGGCGGCAGGTATCTGCACTTACTTGCTTTTTAAAACGATTATTTACTAATGCCGCCAATTTTGGGGCACTTGTAGAAGGGCATTTTTTATTTCACGCCTTTTATTTATTGCCTTCTCTTCTCAAGAAGTTAATAGTTTTGGACGGCCCTTTCAAGGCATATTGGAAACTATTCGATTTTCGTTATACATATCTTTTTATAATATATTGTATAGTACTTTTGCTTCTTTTTAACAAATCACCTATTTGGTTATATGATTTCCCTGAACTGTATGTATAACTGTATGATTTCCCTGTATGTATAACTGAAAACTGTGACTGAAGTCTTAACAACTGGGGTCTCACCGTTATACCTGGGACACTGAGGTCATGCGGAGTACGAATACTTTTGCTGCCTAGATATTGCCATTCTTAAAATTAAATATTTGTTTTATGTAGGTATTTAATGCAATATGAAGCTAAAACTTGATTTATGCATTGCTGATGTAGTGTGTTTGTAAATATATTTATTACATGAAATTTTCCGTACAGCTATAAAAATGCTGTTAATTTCTTTTACACGTCAATTCAGGGTACGAATACTTTTGCAAGTAACTGTATATAAAAAATCATTAAATTATATCCGTTAACGTCCTCAAAAAATTTACCTATCTACGAATAGATGACATGACACGCTCACATTTATTCAGCTTGGCAAAAGTTAGATCCATAAAAGCCGTCTTTATAACGCGAAAAGCAATTTAGAAAACTGAATTTCAAGCATTAACGCCTAGCAAATAAAAGAGACACGAATGAAAATGTAGTCGATGTAATACCCGACTTCTCCCTAGTTGGAATTAGGCAATACATAATTTAGTTCCTTACAGTTGCGGGCACTCGGTAATATTAGTTAGTTCTCATGTAGAAATTTATTAAAATCATACTTCAAAATTATACTTCATACAAAATAAAAACCTATGCATGTCATCAAATACGTGATTAAGTTTTAGAGCGCACTGATGCCATATTGTAATTATATATAAAATTATTCAGTGTCTAGAAATAATTTTGACTAGTATCTAGAAATAATTTTGATAATATATGGATGGATTCTTTGTGTTTGTTTATTGTTGACTAACTTATTTTTTCAACATCAAAAAGAATGTTCAAATCAAAGTTATTTTAAAAATTTATTTGTTTTAAAAGACTGGTTGGTGCAAACACAACAAAGAGAAGGAAAGTAATAAAATATTAAAACTTAATATTTTAAAACTTAATATAAAACTAAAATAATAAAACTACATGTCCTTATATTGTTTTAGCGTGTAGCACGAGGCCTAAACTTGAATGTTTCTACGGTTAATTATATTTCACAAAAAGAAAAAAATATATGAACTTAAAAAAACACCTAGAAAGCGTAATCCTACCAAGAGGGCTACAAGTACAGTAATATTGAATATAAGTGCTATTCGAAACATTTACAATAATTGATATTTATGTACAAAAAACTACACTGCACTATTTGTAATCGAATGGTGTCTAAGAGAAAAATTTTAAATTTGTATGTACTTTACAGAAATGTCAAAACTTCCGTGTGCCTTTTTCTACTATTATAATTTATCCTCTCATTAAAAAAAACATCTTAACTAACTTTTACTAACAAGTTTCCTGCTCTTTTTGTACTTGCATATTTATGCACTAACCAATGTCTTTTAAAACATGTAATTTTTTAAAATTACTTATCTTTTAATGTTGAAAAAATAAGTTATTTAACAATAAACAAACACAAAGAATCCAGCTAATCAAAATTATTTCGAAATACTGAATATTTTTATAACAAACATGGCATCAGTGCCCTCTAAAACTTAAACAGGTGCTTGATGACGTGCATCAGTCTATTTTTTATAAGTATAGTTTTTATTTCAATATAATGAAATGAGTTTAATTACTGGTAACACAAACGATCATCTATTTTCACACCTTCAATGGGAAAAATTGGAAAAGTATAAAGTATATAGCAAATACATACCAAAACAATGATACTGACACCCAGAAAAGAATAATTCTTTCCAGTTTGTAATTAAAAAAAAACGGTATAATTCAATGAACCTAAAAAATTCGACATTATGCATTTGACCTTGAAATGTTATAATAAAATCTTGAAATAACATAATAGTCCGGCTGAATCTGCAATTATGTTTCCTCTAATCTTTTTTAGCGACTTGTTTTTTAAAAACTTTTTCAAATAAAAGTTATTTGACTTATATTTTTGCATCTTCTAACAATATTCTTCATTTTCTTATTTGTTTAACGGGTTTCCAGTTGCGGCAGTATATGTATACTATATATTAATACCAGTTTGTTCTTCAATTTCCTTTTTTTTTAGCCCAGTAACCACTGTTCTACTTAGGACTGTATTAAATGTTCATGATGACGATTACAGCTTGACATAAAGACAATTCCTGATTACATCAAAGTCGTTCCATTTATGTATCAGGCCGTTCCTTATTAGACTGTGTTTTAATAACTTCTTATTGTCGATTTAACTCATTAGTCTCAATGGCAACTATTAGTTTATACTGTGGGTTGTATCAAATATTTTTTTGTTTGCATTTGGGTCATTTATGAAACCAAACAAATTGCTTAAATTTCTAGAAATACTCGTTATGTTACGTCATAAACATTTAACGAAAATCTAATTTTAGAAAGGCATTTAAAAACAGACATGGATTTAAAAAGCTGATAAAGCTGATAAAGCTTGATAAAATTTGAGACTGGCAGAGTTTCCTATGAAGCAAATGGTTTCAAAGATATAAAGATTTATTGAAAAGGATTTTAAGATTAAACCTATTCTTACTTTTTTGTATTCGAATTTGAGTTAAACTTGGTAACTATAAAATAATCGTTCGCTATAACGACAGAGGGATAGAATTGTTGTGTGGCGATATGCTCGTAAAAATATGTACAGGGCGAGTCAGAAAGAATGGGACAAGACTAAACTGGAGATACTAGACACATGATTGTGCTCAACATCCATTATACCAATGTCGCTAGTTTAAGACATACAGCGTGTTCAAAGTTTAAATTTTATTCTGAAGTTTCTCAATAACTGAAAAAGTTTTGATAGTATAAATCTGAAAATTGGTAGTTTTATGTTTTTTTGGTGAGAATTACGAATTTTAAGCGTATTTTGACGTTGCTCCTAGAGGGCGCTAGTTTATTTGGGTAAATTAAAACATATTTTTTTGTCTGTTGAGTCATGCGTAAGCATGTCGAGAATCTAAGGAACGCTCAATTCTACGAGAAAAGGTACTCTTGTTTAGGTCGTCTAAATCTATCGGTTTTTAAGTTATTTGCATTTAAAGGGTTCAATGTATTTTTGTCGATTTAAACTTTGAACACGCTGTATCTCTTAAACCAGCCACATTGGTATAAGGTATGTTGAGCTCAATCAAAATAATTTAATGATATGTAAATTTGACAAATGTTGACACAAGCCTACTTAGAAAAGATATAGCAATATCAGCACCTGAAAAAAAAATCAACAAAATACATTGAACCGTTTAAATACAAATAACGTAAGAACCGATACATTTAGACGACCTAAACAAGAGTACCTTTTCTCTGTAGAATTGAGCATTCTTTTAGATTCTCGACTTGTTTTACGCATGGCTCAACATATAAAAAAAATGTTTTAATTTACCAAAACAATACGGCGAAACTAGCGCCCTCTAGGAACAACGTCAAAATAAGCTTAAAATTCGTAATTCTCACACCAAAAAACATAAAGCTACCAAGTTTCAGATTTATTCTATCAAAAGTTTCTCAATAATTGAGAAATTTCAGAATAAAACTGAAACTTTGAACACGCTGTATCTCTTAAACCAGCGGAATTGGTATAAGGCATGTTGAGCTCAATGATAATATTTTGGTGTCTAGTATCTCCAGTTTAGTCTTGTCCCATTCTTTCTGACTCACCCTGTATATTACCCATAAAAATCGTCGTCTCTTCCAAATTTTATTTAAAAAATCAAGTATTTGGGCTGCACAGATACCCATGTACCAGCATCCCACCGCCGGGCGGCAGGCTGAGTACGCCCCTGACGGTACCCCAATCATTCCGCCTAGAGACAGGACCACCGAGGTGCTTTACTGTTCTATCTGTCTGTCTGTCTGTCTGTCTGTCTGTCTGACTGTGTGTGCCTGTCCTTGCCGGCGCCGTGGTGTTACTGGTCTTGGCACTGGCTTGGAATTTATTTTCTGTTTTGTATTTGGAATGTCGGTGTTACATAGGGCGATTAGTTGGATAGTTTTTGTTGGATGGTTACGTTTGACGCGGTCGCAGGACTTCGTTAGGTCCGTTTCGACGGTACCGGCGACTTCTTACGGCGCTTGTAAACGATTTTTTCATTTATACACTAGGTGCAGAAATTAAGGGACAAAAAAATCAAAAATTTTTGAGTGATTTTCAATTTGGGGAAAGATGGTCGTATAGAAAACAAAAAAAGATTGAAACTTTGAAACTCCAAGTTTCTAGTTTTTGGAACTTCAGTTTAATTTTTTTAGCGTCAGCTGGTTTTGAGAGAGCAGTTTTGAGAGATAAGAAAAACATGGACAAAAATTTTTGCCTGTCTTTTGATAGGTCCACCGACTTTAGTAACTTATTTTTCAATAATGTCATCATAAAGCTCTTTCAGATAATTTAATTATCTTAATTTGATCTATTTTCTAACCCTGTACGACGATTTTTCGCTGAATTATCGCCGTTCGAAGCAAAAAAGTCATTTTTAACTTTGGTGATCATTTACTCGGGAAATAAAGAATGTACAGATAATTAACGTAGGGTTTTAAAAACTGCAAAGTATACTTTACAAGATATAATGATATGAATTTTTTTCGAAACGAAATTGTTGACTGAAAAAGAGGTCAAAAACTGCATAACTTTGCAAAGAATGGATATTGACTGTAACTTTACAACAAAAGGACCCCAAAGAAACTCTGATAGTTTGTTTTACAGTAATTAACATACTTTGCTAGAAAACCTTTTTAACTTAAAAAAAAAAATAATAAAAAAGTGGAAAATCGATTCTACATAGATTTTTAGCACGACAAAAAATTCAACCATGCCGAGTCCTATGAAAAAAAAAATGGCAGCGCTTTGAAACTATCAAGGTTTTTTGAGGTACTTTAAGGTTGAAAAGTTCCTTAGTCTATCCATTATTTGCAAAGTTATGCCACGTTATGCAAATATCTCAAATTTTATACCACTTTTTCAATCAAAAATTTCTTTCGAAAAATTTTTTTAGCAAAAACCAATCACTACAACTTGTAAAGGATACTTTGCAGTTTTCAAATCCCTACTTGAATTTTCTGCACGTTCATTATTTTCCAAGTAATTGATTACCGATTTTTAAAAATGCCTCTTTTACTTTGAACGGCGATAATTAAATTTTCTAAAAGTGCTTTATGATGAAATTATCGAAAAAAAAAATTATCGAAATCTAAATTATCGGAAAATAAAAGTTCGTGGACCTTTTTAAAAGACAAACAAAAGTTTTGTTTTTTTCTCGATGTTTTTTTTTACTTGATTTATTCAAAGACTGCTGACTAAAAAAAATTAAACTAAAGATTCAAAAACCAGTAACTTTGGAGCTTCAATTTCCTTTTTTTCTCTACCATTTTTCCTTAAGTTCTCACTCTGAAAATATCCTAAAAAAATTGTGATTTTTTTATATCTCTTAATTTCTGCACCTAGTGTATACAAGGTGCGCGGGAATTGAGTGTACAACGTATTACCTCGACCCAAAAGAAAACTATTTTAACCAAAGATGCTTCTTTTAGCCGATAGAAGGCCTCCAAATCCTAGACAAATTTTAGTTTTTCATTAATAACTAAATCGCAGCTATCAATTTTAGGATACAGCTTTAGGCTTACAACTGACGTTTCTTAGTGCTATACAGGGTGCTTTCGAGAATGTAGAAAAACCTGGTAGAGCGTAGTTTAATTCTAGTCTAAATCATTTTCTTTTGGATTTGTATTTTCAAGGATTCTTTGGTTTTACTTTGTACACTTAAGTCCCGGACACTCCGTATAGAGGTTTGCAAACGCCAAAAAAAACCTAAAATAAAGTCGTCACGATCATTCTTGTGCATTTGAGTTCGTATTGGGGAATTTTTTGAGTTTTTTGTGCTATTAAATTATACCAATTATTATTGTTATTGTTAGAGTAGAGAAATCGCGTACCCTAACAGAACTACCTCATTTTGTAAGGAAACGTGAGACCAACATCATATTTTAAGGAGTCAGTATTAGACCCACATAAATAGAAGGCTTAAATAGCAAAAAAAAAACTAAAAAAAAATGCTGAGTGATGTGTCACTAGAAATCCTGGAGACGGCTAACAAAATACATGTAATATTTATTTTTCACAAATATCAAGTGAATATAAAATCTGTTTTAATTTAAACCTATTATAAAATATCATTAACAAAATGCTGATCCGAAATAAAAATTAATATTTCCATAAATTTAACAATCTCGAGATTTCTAAGAAGTCGCAACATTAGAAGGATTTTGTGTCTACTTGGTGATTAAATTTGCTATTGTAGTCTTCTACTTAGGCCTAATAAAATCAATCTCTAATGGATGCAAGGTTTCCTTGCGCAAAAACGACAAAACTGCAAAAATGTGTTTTTTCCTTTGTACACGTTTGTAGACATTTTAATTGAACTCGTGAAGTATTTGTGTTATTATAATATAAAGTAGTGCGATATTTGTAGGGAAAAACATCTGTTTAATAGTAAATTGCAAGGAAAATATGTCTGAAAAATCTGTAAATCAATGCTATAGTACAAAAATTGTCAGAGTTTAAGCACCCTTCAAAAAGTGGGTGTATGATGACTTTTTGTTTGTATTTATATTTCATACAACAGCCAGTATTTTTTTTTTTTTTTGGTTACGAATGTCGCTACTTGAGTAAAATGCTTGAGAAACATTAACTATTAGTGCTGTGCTTATGAAGATGAATATCATTCCCCGACCTTAGTGTTTATTAAAGCCCTCCGACAATTGTAACTAAATCTGAGACGAGGGAAAGAACTCGAGGAGCCGAGGGCCCTTGTAATTAGTAGGCGCCACACTTCTTGTGCTCCACATTTCGTCTTCTCTCATTCTCTCAAATTGTTTCGTATCTCATTAATATTCTTAACTTTGTCCCTAGTCCCAGCACAAAGAATTTGTATAAATTTTGTTTGGTTTATTTTTTAATTCGAAATAAAACCAAATTTTAAACAAAAATCCGAAACACCACCACCAACATTCACCAACCATATTGACGTAATCAGGTGTGGACTGAAAAGAAAGTTCAACCTAAAAGTCTACCCTGTTCATGCTAATATTTCGAGTAAAAGAAAGGATCGAAACAATTCTTTCAAGTAGGTACTGCTAGCACCGTTATTATAAACTTTGTTTCATGCTGCAAAAGCTACTTTAACCCGTTTCGGCCTAAAACGCATCGCTCTTCAGCGCCTCATAACTAATCCTATTTGCGACAGATAATTTTGACAGGGACATATTTCTGAAGTTTAAGACGTGTCCTTTCCGATGGTGTCCAATGTGAAATGTCTAATGTATTCTTTGAGTGATTTTAAGAACTTTTTTATTCTTGCCCATTTTTTGTAAAAGTGCATCATTTTGCAATAAAAAATTCTTGAATTTTTACGCAAAAATTTTGCAGTTCAGGCGTCATTTTGAACGCATAAGGAAAAAATCGATCTTTAAACCACGTATACTTAAAGTTCAAACATTTATTCCACCGGTTAGTGAGGTTCCAGGTCCATTGCAGACCTAAACCCCTTGAAAATTTGATTTAAAAAAATGTGCAAAAAAATCGTGTTTTTTTTTAAACTGCTTTTTTTTCATGATTAATAATTTTTTTGGAGGAATTTCATGGACACCATCGGAAAGGGCACGTATTTAAGAATTTGTATAAATTTTGTTTGGTTTATTTTTTAATTCGAAATAAAACCAAATTTTAAACAAAATCCGAAACACCACCACCAACATTCACCAACCATATTGACGTAATCAGGTGTGGACTGAAAAGAAAGTTCAACCTAAAAGTCTACCCTGTTCATGCTAATATTTCGAGTAAAAGAAAGGATCGAAACAATTCTTTCAAGTAGGTACTGCTAGCACCGTTATTATAAACTTTGTTTCATGCTGCAAAAGCTACTTTAACCCGTTTCGGCCTAAAACGCATCGCTCTTCAGCGCCTCATAACTAATATTATTTGCGACAGAAAAATTTGACAGGGACATATTTCTGAAGTTCAAGACGTGCCCTTTCCGATGGTGTCCATGAAAGTCTTTCAAAAAATTATTAATCATGAGAAAATGCAGTTTTTTTAAAAAACCCGATTATTTTGTACATTTTTTTAAATCCAATTTTTCAAGGGGTTTCCGGTCTGCAATGGACCTGGAACCTCCAGCCTGGAAATAAGCATTTTTTTTAAATTTTGCAAAAATTGACCATTTGACTTGACAAAGAAATGACCGAACCGATTTTTTTCAAGTAGGTACTGCTAGCACCATTATTATAAATTTTATTTTATGCTGCCAAAGCTACTTTAAACACTTTGAAATTGAAGTCACCCTGGAAAAAAAAAACTTAGATAGATATATGAAGAAGTGGCATTTTACAATTATCTACAATCTATAGGATTGTGATTTGTTTTGACTTGAATCCCTGGGGCACCCTGTATATCCCACGTAACGAAACATATTTCATAAACTTCATAAAAAAAACTTTTGCCTCTTTAGTAAATATCTAGAGGTAGAAGGAATGAAAAAGAATGTTGAAGTGCTTGAGAGCAGTAGGCATGATTACTTTAATTAACGCTGATATCCAGTGAGATTAAATTGATGATTAAAATTTTTTCTATTTTTAGGATAGAGTTATCTCAATCTGTGTCTGTTCTAAAATCAAATTCGTGTTCCTTCAGTTCACTATTGCAATCTAGTACATTATTGTCATGTTTTGTGTACACTCGATGATGTATCTCTATTAGAAATTCCGAGCACTAATTGAAACGAGAACTTTGCATTAACGTTTTTACCACCAAAGTAAAAAAAAAATCAATATGGCAACTGTGAATATTTCGGTCATTTTAGTCAATCAACTAACTTTATCGGCAAATTGTCAAAAAGTCAATGATGCAGATTTGAAAGGTCAAAGCAAAAACTATAAATAGGTATTCATCATGCACGTATTGCATGTACACAACATGCATGTATTTTTGAAGGTTGCTTGAATCCAGATAATTTTTGAACTACAGTATTTAAATTATTCTCAAAGTTCCTGGACTTTATATCAAAAAGAAATCTTCTAAAAGAGTATACAGTAAGCGGCAGCCTAATGCGTACATATCTAGGTGGATATTAACAACATATTAAACTATACATTTTTATGTCATAGTTAGGCGAATTTACTAGGGCCGGCGGGGCTTGGTTTTAGTGGGGATTTATAGTGGAAATCTAAAGAGCAACGTTGCGGCGAATCGTAGCTCATGTCAGAGTCGGGCTCAGGTCACTATTAGCGCAAAGCGATACACAGAATACATTAGTGAATATTCGAATAAACGTACTATTACACGACGGTATTTAGGTGTGGTAATGTCAGTGGTCACGAAAAATGAAACTTAAAAGGACTTACCAATTAAAACTCATTAATTGTTTGATACAAAGAGTAACATTACTTTTTAACTAGCGTATGATATTTTGCAGGGCATATTGTTGCAACTTTTTTCGTCTTTTGTTAAACAGTTGCAGTTTTATTACAGCTGATTTTGTGTCACTTAATTAATTTTACCTTTAATCTGACGAAATATTAGAGTCTTCCTTGTCTCAAAACAGGTATTATGGAAGCAGGAATTTGGAACAGGTATACCCTGGAAAAACGAGTCTTCCTTCAAGGGCAGACCTGTTCCAAATATCCGTTTGGCAGGTAAAAATTTGGCAGAAAAATTTGGCAAATAAGACTCGAATATTTTGTCGGTCTAAAGGTAAAATTGAAGTAAATTCTAATCAATTGAAAGGAAACCGCAATTGCCTAACAAGAGACGAAGAAAGCAATAGTGTACATTTTAGGTCGAAATTTTATGAGCTTCGTGGGTAAGTTATTTTTGTGCCATGTTTCGGGACCACTAACATTACCACACCTAAATACGGTGCCATTTTGTAATAGTTATCCCCTTAGTACGTTTTAATTTTCTGTGAACTATCGGTTTGTAATAATAATGACCCGAGTCCGCCTCTGTTGAGATTCGCTGAAATCTGACGTAATTACCATGTTCATGTTAGTAGCATCTGCGTATGTCAAATTCAAACTACGCCATCGCTCAGAGACTAGAGGTTTATTGTCGTTTGGTTAATTTATATTTTATATTAGTATGCGAACAGTTGTCCGAAGAGGATGTACTGGCGTATGTGTTTTAACTTCCACACAAACATACGTAAAATCATTGGCAAATGACAATATTGAATAATAATTTATAAAAAGTTAATATGGGTCGAAAGATTCGGCCCTAAAAAAGCGCGTTGTTACAAGTCCGTACTTGCAAATAACAAAATAAACGGTTGAAGTTCATACGCCTGCGCTAGTGACTAGATCGCGATTGGTTCTCACCTCATGTTTACATCTGCTTAGTAAAAGAAGTTAAATTATCAATTGCCCTTCATTCGGCTATGTACGCATTAGGGTGCCGCTTACTGTATATCTGACTAACAGCCATTTTTGAAGGACGTTTCCTAGACATGAAAAAATTCTAAAGTTGATCCAAAAGTGTCATAAAAATTCAAAAACAATTGACGAATTAATAATCTAAAGGTGGTAGAGAGTTTTGAGTTTCTATGATGTCTTTGCTCGAACTTTTATCAGAGTTATTCACGGGTTTTTGAAAATTACGCAATTTATTCCTTTTTTAGCCTCAATCACCTCAACTTGGGCTTATTAGATGCAGCATTTTACAAGCTGTAATCCTAGCAGATGCAAAAAAAAGAAAACAATATTGTAGTACAAAAATTATACAAATTTAAGCAACGTTAAAAAACACAGATATGTTTTTAGATATTTTTCAACTAGAAAATAGAATCGCAAAATAAGTATATTCGTTTTACAAAGAACACACTGTATATTTACACATGATTGAATATTTCACATTTCCATAAATTGAAATTTGTAAACATCAAATTAATGCCAATATTTCTTATTTATCATATTTATACACAGTGTCAATTTGAAAACGAACAGCATTTAATATTGCCTAAACTAATGACAGTATCAAAATTTGGCGAAACACGTCAATTTACATATCAAGGGGGACAACTTTTAAGGCATTTGTTGTCGTACTACTTTCAACCCCTGACCCCTAAGGCACCTACCCCTAAAATTTTAAATGGCAACCCCTATTTCTTTTGCCTTTTTGTAGTTTCTTGTACAATTCTAGATAAATTCCATTATTTTTTTTTTCAAAATCGAAGTACTTAACCTCACGAATGTGTGAAATGTATTTATTTTCTGAATTGACGTAGTGCAACATTCACTGACACGTCATGTCAGTCACATCCATTCATTTAAAAAAATTTGTTAAAAAACTAGGTACCAAGTTGAATGGCCACCTAGATCACCAGATCTGACACCTCTCGATTTCTTCCTATGGTGTCACTTGAAATCAGTTGTATTCAAAACTCAACCAGATTCAATTTAACAACTGCAGCAAAGAAGTATACAAGAATGTAGGGCTATTTTAGCTCAAACAAATAAATAACAAGTCAATTAAATATAAATTGAAATCATTCATCTTAACTTTACCCCGAGAAATATGCCACAACTACATTGAAAATAAAATGAATTAAATAAAGGCTATTGTCTGCATATATATTTTTTAGTTAGTTTGTTTTTATCTGAACCTATAAAAGTATGGATAAGCATAAATTTTTTGTTAATTATTGTAAAAAAAATGTTTCATTTGTAATTTTGTATGTGTAAAAAGTGTGTAAAAAGGAATATAAAAATATTTCATTTATTGTACATAATAAACTCTTCTACATAATTAAGATAATATATAAGATCCGTACATACCTATAAATTGTAAATTATTTTGTCTCGAAACAAGTGCCTTAAGCACTTATCGAGTATACATATTTATTTATATTTATTGATATATATGTTATATGGTTTGTAAACCTTAAAATGTAAATAAATATCTTATTATTATATTAAATATCTTATTATTAAAAAAATTATTATTATTACCTGAAACTCTTCACGTCCGCGAACAGTTTGAATATCGGCTGTACTGGTGCTTAGAAAACAATGGAACCCATTTTGAACAATTAATAAAGTAATTAAAAATTTGAGTATTTCATTATCATACTTTTAAAAGTTGCATTATTTCAATTTAGAAATTAAATACATTCCATACATTCATGAGGTTAACTACCTGAATTTTGACAAAAAATAAATATGGGACTTATCTAGAATTGTACAAGAAACTCAAAAATGGCAAAAGAAATAGGGGTTGCTATTTAAAATTTTAGGGGTAGGTGCCCTGGGGGTTAGGGGGTTGAAAGTAATACGACAACAAATGCCTTAAAAGTTGTCCCCCTTGATATGTAAATTGACGTGATTCGCCAAATTTTGATACTGTCGTTAGTTTAGGCAATATTAAATACTGTTCGTTTTCAAATTGACACCGTGTACAGAAGTAGTAAAACAATAATTTATAACCATTGACGATGACAGCCCGAAGACGTTAGTCGGTGGCTTTGTGCATAATTTTTCATAAGGACCATAATTTTTCTCAAGCATTCCAGCCTTTAAATGACGTCAATTTATACTCTACATTTCTCTATAGCAGAGTATTAATAAAATGTATTCAAATATTATAAATCATAAGGCAGTGTCACAATTCGTCTACACTTAGGCTTAAATGTTAATTCAATGGCTATTGTACGGTCTTGTAATGAGTTTTATTACGATACTGTTTAAAAATTAGTAAAAGCAAAGAGGCCAGTTGAAAAGAACCAAATACAATTAAAAAACTGTTGTTCTCTGCTGAGCAAAATTTCATACAATCGATAGTAATATTATTGCGGAAATATTTCCACAATACGAATATATGTATGTACATCAGTATAATACTTCCAAATACAGTTTAATACTTCCAAATATCGTACGAACATACATTTCTTCTTTAAGGAGTTCTTTGCGTTTTTTTTAAACGACAATATACCGGTAAGGAGGGATCTTGCCTCACACTGTATAGGGTGATCGATCGTAACCGCTCATTAAAAGTATTGGGGCCTGTAGAAATTACTGGTTTTGAAAATATACTTAAAATGAAATGAAAATGACAAGCTTATAGGACTACGGTGGACTTGAAAATATTTTAAAGATCGCTGCACTTCCGGTTAAACAGGAAGTCGGCATCAACTTCCTTATTTTAAATGGAATGGTACATTTTTTATTCCAGATTTCAATTTTATACGTTATTTTAGGTATATTTTCATTAGATTTTCCTATCTTTCTTTCCCTATATTTCCAGATCCTTCCCTATCTTTTAACCAATTTTAAGTTATTTCCGGTAATTTTTGAAATTTTGTTCGTTAGCGCCATAACCTTTGAAACTATCTGTAGTGGTGATTTTTTAAAAAATTAAGTATCAGTATTAGCACTGTCGTTGGTAGAACTCTAAAGCTATGCAGCAATGGTTTTATTATTTTTCAATTTGAATTACCATTTAACCTAACTTCAATCTATCGAAACCCATTTTTTTAAAATACGATACCCCATATTTTATTATACATTTCAATGTAGAATTAAATCTGAATCCATCTACATTCCCTATACCCTATATTTAATAGTTATTTAGTTTTTTTAGCATTTTTTTTAATTTGCTTATAACCTAACAAATCGTTTGATTTTTTCACTAGCGTGTTATGGAATTTATACTACTAATGAATGCTGTTTTGTTTATGTTACTAATGAATATTATAAATGCTGTTCCAAGCCATCTTAAGTGTATAATAAATATACATCCATATTTGAATATTCTTGATTTTTCATGTTGACGAACACAGGAAGCTCAGTATACAACTCGATTGACACGAAGATGGAATTATACTTCCCCATTTCACAATTCCCCACAGATATTGAAAATGTAAACAAATTATGCTAAATTGCTTAAGAAAACAGTAACAGTAACATCATCACACAAGTGAATTAAAAAAATATATTAAATTTAAGTATAGGTAATGCTAGTGCATAATTTAATTCCTCATTAAAATGTGAAGTAAAATATCGGTCACTGTATTTACAAAATTTTAATTTGGATGGTTTTAAGTTGGGCTAAATGGTAGTTCTACATTAGACACCCTGTCTAAAATTGAGAAATAATAAAAGCATTATTCCATAGCATTAGGAATTACTAACCACAGTGCTAATACCGATACTTAATTTTCAAAAATGAGCACTACAGGTAGTTTCAAATGTTATGGCATTAATAAATAAAATTTCAAAAAAGCGGAAATAACTCAAAAACTCAAAATAACTCAAAAAAATAGGTCTATGGAAATCTCATGAATATCTACCGAAAATAACGTGCAAAATCGAAATACAAAAAGTACAATTCCATTTAAATAATAAAAAAATAAGTAAGTTGATGCAGACTTCCGGTATAACCGGAAGTATGGCCATCTTGAAAATATTTTCACCAAGTCTGCCATAGACCTATTAGCCGTTATGTCTATTATAAGCCTAAATTTTCAAAAAATCAGTCACTTATATAGGCCTTAATACTTTAAACGAACTGTTTCGATCAATTACCCCATACATCTCTCCGTTTTTTTTTCTTTTCGACACCAGTCTACAACTAAAACATACTCTACATGATGCCAGTTGTTTTAACTACTAGCAGATAAAGATCACCATTACATTAGTGTACAATTATTATCAATCCAAGTCACAGTGACTTATCGTTATCCTCATTCTCGAACTCAAATGCGCACAGAAATGTTTTGCGATCGAGTTGTCTGAAAGTTGTTAGCACGTTTATTTTAGTACGGACAAAAGTCATGAGTGTCATGACGTTAGGTAGTCACCATAATCGAATTTACGAATCGATTCAACTAAGCTTAAGTAAGTTATTGGTGTTCACTGTTTAGATGCGATAGACTGAATGCCTAGAGACTGACGTGTACAGTGTGACAAGCAAAAATAGAGCGTCAAATAGAAATGCCGGGTAGAAACTGTCGCAAACACATACATTAAAACACAACATTATTAATGTCTTAATAATCTACAGGGTGTTAGAAAAGTATAACGCCCTGTATAACTACTGAAGAGTGGAGTTTACAAGTGTTAGTTTGTATTTAAGACCATTTTTTATTATGTCTGAGAGATTTAAGTTACATACTTCATACAAACTAAAGACCGATCCACGTCATCAAATACATGTTTAAGTTTTAGAGCATTGATGCTATAAAATTATGTAGTATTACGAAATAATTTCTTTGTATTTGTAACTTACTTTTTTTAAAGTTATGAATTTTAAAAGACATTGATTGGTGCACAAAGATTCTTTTTTTAACGAGAAATATTGGTAGAAAAGGCACACGGCAGTTTTGAATTTTTTTAAAAATATGTGAAAAAAAGATTTTCTCTTTTCGAAGAAGACACCGTTCGATTACAAATTGTGCAGTGTAGTTTTCTGGACATTATATTGGACTGTAGTTGCATTTATATTTTACTTTTATATTCAAATTACCTTTCTACCAGCTATCAAGGGTAGCAATGGGCCATTATTGTTTCGTCCATTTTCAAAATAGCGTATCAAACATACTAGTAACTCTTGGTATGCTGTTATTTTGGCATTTCGCAAATGGTCTAACAACTGTAACATTAATTGTTCTGAAAATAACAGCTTTTCAATTCAAGATAAAAGTTTGAGGCTCAAAAAAGACACAAACCACTATTAACGCCAATGTAAGGGTCAGTTAATTTCACTGTCAAGTAATACAACATGGCACTTCGGATCTGCTACCAACTGCATAGCAACGAATATGAAGCGCGAAATTTAAAATTCAATAAAACTTTCAATTATAGTTTTTATTTCAATATAATTGAGTGGTATCACTGCACTAATTTAATAGCGTTATTAGTGACGTGCATGGGTTTTTTATTTTGTACAAAGTATAATCATTCATTTGAGGAGTTTTAATAGTTATATATGTTTAGGGTTATGTCTTGATTAGGGTTATCATAAAGCATCAACCAGCTCTTCATTTGACGGCTTAATTTTGCTTATGGAATGGTCTTTTCACATAAAATCATAAACTCATATTATAATATTTTGAAAAAAATCTTTTAGATTACATTTATAATATCCCATATTATGGGCATCCATTTAGACATGCAGTTTTATATTGTTTTAGTCTAAATGCAGTGGAGTGACATATATGTGCTTTTACATAACACCGAGCTTAAATAATAACAGATAATATAGGTTTTAATACATATTTAAATTATACGATTTGATGTGAAAAGTGACTAAATATGCGGGTCATTTTGGTAGGTATGTATAACTGTGTTCCGTACATTACAGATATACAAGTACTCTTTATTGACACCTTTACTATCTTCTATTCTAAGTCTATTTATTTTATTCCGTTCTGTCTGACTTTTCCTACTTTTCTTTTCTTTCTCTTACTATTGCCATTGTCTGCACATTATTAAATGTATGACACAGTACCTAGTATAGTCTCGCGTATACATATATTTATATCATATTCGTCATTAGTGCCACAGAATTTAGTTTATAATTATACTACCCAATTTAGAATTCCTTTTTATTATTAGATTAAATGCAAGTAATTTTTTTTCAGTTAATTTTAATCTTGTCCCGACTGCTTCCTTATAGTTATTCTTAGTTATACATAAAATACTTAATTTTCTTTAACTAGTATAATTCTGCCATTTCTAAATATAATATCCTTGTTCGTTTGCTTATGACTGTTAAAATATTATTAATTAAAGTATGCAAATGTAAATTCCTCCAAGAGCAAGTTTTTTTTTTACTGACAATCATGAAGCTGCATGGTAATATAATAAAATACGATCACAAACGATCTTATTTAAATGCGTAGAAGCAACGTATTTACCTATACATGGTGTTTACGAAGATAGGGTACACTCAATAACTGTTGAACGGAAAGAGATACATGGAACACCCTGTATATTTTTGTGGTAATAATATAATACTAGTAATAATAATTCTTGGACTACTTTGCTCATAAACACCTCTACCCGTAACATTAAACGGTGACTATAAAATTCAATATTAATTTTACAATTTTTTACTATTCCAACTACTAAATCGCACATTTACTTGGACACTCTCATTATTCCTCACATTTTTACTATTTCACCTTTGCTGGCTGTCTTTCCTTGACACTTTTTTTTGCAATTTTTTATTTGCACCGAGAAAGAAGGCGATATTTCGTCAAGGGAGTCGATTCGGAGATTTTTCACCGTCTAACGTTTTTCGAGACAAGGAAATTAATAGTACGGGATGTTTTTAGAAGCTCGAAACAAGGTAGGGCAAAACCTTAAGCCAATTTTGGCTACATTTCCAAGACTAGTTTTGAAACTTAGACGGTTTATGGTCAGTTGTAATCGAGAAAATTGAATCAAGAAGACAAAATGCGCAGTAAACAGCATCAAATATGTTCAGGGTGTCCCAATGTCTCACTTCCTGAATTTTGCCTCGATATTACTATATAGGGTGCTGTTAAGAAAATGACAATGACCAAAAAAGAAAAAGTAGAAGTTTAGTTAGATACACAGTGACAAAAAAATATAACAAAATGAAAAAAAAGATTACTGTAAACCGAAAATCGGATGTGACAATAGACGCTTTTATAATCTTTTTTGTATTTTAACTCTTTAACAATCTCCCACATTAAAATTGGACCTTGATCATTTTACAAAAGTCAGGTTTGTTTTTTGGAATATCTTTTTAACGACACCCTGTATAATAATTGCGATGCCAAATTCAGATTCCTTGGGAAATTCTGCATAACTTCAGGGTTTGAGTTTTCTTTTCAGCTCAAAAATAACCCAAAATACATACGTCATATATAATCCAATTGATTTTCATTTATTAATTACACAGCCACACAAAAAAAAATCGGGTTCGGGGGGTCAGACCATGTTTACCCAATGTTTTTGGGGTCGCTGAATCCGAATCTGTGGTCAGAATAACCCCATCGGGATAGGGTTTCCCATAACCTCAAAAAAAAACATTTTTTGAGCTATATACCGATAAACCCTTCACATCAAACCCCTTAACCCCTTGAGACCAGAACACAATAACCCCATAATACCTCGAAACCATAACTCCATAATCATATAACCCCATAACACCATAACCCCATAACATCATTGCCCCCAAATCAAACGAAAACAGTTCATCTCAGGCAATTTGTATTAATGCAAATCTTCACGGACACTCAGGATACGTTCGAACAGTGAACCTTATAACCCAATAACCCTCTAACCCCGTAACACCATAACCCCATAACCCCATATCAAACGACAACTGTTCATTTCTGGCATTCTGTATTACTACATTTTGTCACGGATATTCAGAATAGTTTTGACCAGCGGAAACAAATGTTATTAACCCATAACACCATTAACCAATGATAGAACCGTCGCGTCGGCATTAGTTACTCGATGTACACCGCGGGAAGGTTGCACGATCGGATTTTGTACATCATTTGGCCCTATCTTATAAGACCTTTTATGACATGACTAGAATAAAAAACGAATGACTACAATGCATAAATATAAAATGTATCCTTATTAAAATATCTGGTTAAAAAATGTAAAAATTGAATATAAAATATATCACTCTTTTTTGCTACTGTAGCGGGTTCTTTTTTTCATCAAACGATCTATGTAATGCTTTTCGATTTCGATCACTGCTTGGTGTTTTCGTTTGATTTGGGGGCAATGGGGTTATGGGGTTAGTTGATTATGGAGTTATGGTTTCGAGATATCATGGGGTTATTGTGTTATAGGGGTTAAGGGGTTTGATGTGAAGGGTTTATCGGTATATAGCTCAAAAATGTTTTTTTAAGGTTATGGGAAACCCTAGTTCGATGGGGTTATTCTGACCCCAAATTCGGATTCAGCGACCCCAAAAACGTATAGTACCCCCGAACCCGATTTTTATTTTTTGTGTGGCTGTGTTATTATATATGTATGGGACATTTCACGCCAACTTCGCCACAAACAAAAAAATACATTTCTCTGAAACTTTGTATAGAAGTATTATGTAATAAGAATAGTTGATACCTAAAATTTCAGAGTTCAAGTCACATACGCTCTCGTCACGAACGGTCACAAAATTAGAGCTTTTTAGACAATCTTAAATTCGCGACTGTTGTAGGCAAATGAGCGCGAATAAAAAACTTTGAAAAAAATAGTAAAAACATCGCATTTTTCCCGTAGATTGCGATAAAAATACTTTTGAATCCATCAAGGGTAGTTTGCACCCCTTTTCAGAGGGTTAAAACTTTAAAATCGAAATTTGGAAAAGTATGACTTCTTAAAAAAAATTTTTTTTTGCTTAAAAAAAGTTTGACAACTTTACTTTCGAATGGCTTTTGTCCCAGACTGGGATGAGCAACGGTATGGCAGCTATAAGACTTGAAAAGGTGAAAATGTACCATTTTGACGTTATATCTTGGTACGTAAAAAAAAGAAAATGTATGAAAACCATATTTTAAGGTTTTTAGGGTCGCTAATTACGAATCTGGTGTCCGATTTAGAAAATTGGTTTTTTATGGGGTCCCATGGGGCCCTATAACAAAATATATGACGAATTTCAAAATTTTACATTTTTGTTTTTAGACAATCTTAAATTCGCGACTGTTGTAGGCAAATGAGCGCGAATAAAAAAACTTTGAAAAAATAGTAAAAACATCGCATTTTTCCCGTAGATTGCGATAAAAATACTTTTGAATCCATCAAGGGTAGTTTGCACCCCTTTTCAGAGGGTTAAAACTTTAAAATCGAAATTTGGAAAAGTATGACTTCTTAAAAAAATTTTTTTTTTGCTTAAAAAAAAGCTTGACAACTTTACTTTCGAATGGCTTTTGTCCCAGACTGGGATGAGCAACGGTATGGCAGCTATAAGACTTGAAAAGGTGAAAATTTACCATTTTGACGTTATATCTTGGTACGTAAAAAAAAGAAAATGTATGAAAACCATATTTTAAGGTTTTTAGGGTCGCTAATTACGAATCTGGTGTCCGATTTAGAAAATTGTTTTTTTTTGTGGGGTCCCATGGGGCCCCATAACAAAATATATGATGAATTTCAAAATTTTACATTTTTGTGATTTTCAAAGCTAAATATGAAACCCGCACCAAATGCTAATTATCTTCCAAAATAAAAAATGGTAGCTCATTTATAATTTCCATTATTATTACTATTATTATTTTTACTGTTGCTGTTGTTACTAAAGGCTTATCAAGGTTCTTATAGGAAAATGAAATATATTTTTATACAAAATTGTAGAAAATGTACAGTTTTTTCTTTTTTGTTGATTTAAAATGTGATTTTATATCTAATTTCTTAACGACTGGCATACACCGAATATTTGGATCCATTTCTTCAAAGCGCAGTTTATGGAGATATACGTTTATTACAAACTAGTAATTTTTCAAGTAATTTTGGTTCAAAACCGCATTTTTTATTTTATTGATTTTCTATGTAACATTGATATGTGTTTCAATTGTGACTATATACAGTAAGCGGCAGCCTAATGCGTACATAGCCGAATGAAGGGCAATTGATAATTTAATTTATTTGTAAGTAGAGTAAACATGAGGTGAGAACCAATAGCGATCCAATCGCTAGCGCAGGCGTATGAAAGGCATCCGGTTTGTCGGTACGGCTGTTTGAGTTAAAATTTGAAATACCATTTTATATTTTATACTGGCCTAGTGCCTGATTAGAAAAGTGCGTTATTACGAGCGTATTGTAGAAGCACTACATACATTCATAAAAATAAAAATAGATATTTATCACATTGACGAAAAAGTTCAAATAATTAAATGACAGACGGTATGAGCGCGGCCGCCGATAACCGCGGAGATCCGTGACGGGGCAAGGAGAGTGCATTAGTGGGTGGAGCTTAGAGCGAACCATTGGACCGTTCGTTCTGCTTTCGTTCGCTGCGTGCGTTCTCTGTTGTCATATCAACATAATATTCCTATTAGATATTTTAAAATTGTTTCACAGCGTTTAAAGTAACATTAACTGTTTAAAACTATTGCACAGTAGTTGGGTTGAAAAAAGATAACAGTAAACTTTATTATACGATACGCAATTGATCGTACATCAACGCATTTTGTAAATATAGGGTTTTTATAAAGTCTTATTATGCAGAGTTAAGAGTTACAGTTAGTTCTGGCAACGTTGCTCTTTAGATTTCCGCTAACACCCCCTCTTATACAACCAAGCCGCCCCCCCCTGGCCCAAGTAAATTCGCCTAACTATGACATAAAAATGTATCATTTAATATGTATTTAATATCCACCTATGTACGCATTAGGGTGCCGCTTACTGTATATTCTTAATATCACTGAGAAACCTAGAAGTACTTACGCCCTTCCCCCATATGAAGCCCATGAAGAAGAGCTTTACTCATAACTTCTGTAAATTTTTTTTTTGCGCATTTAATTAGCATTTAATGAGCTTTTATTAATCCACGGTTGAAAATCACGAAAATGTTATTTTGCATGAATGTTCTGCTATCTTTTTTTGCAAGTTAGCAGAACATGCGATAAAAAATATATGAGCTAAAAAAAATTCCTGCGCATTTAATTAGCATTTCATGGGCTTTTAATTCTACATATGAGATACTTGTGTTCTGCTAACTTAAGAGATATTTTTTTTATATAAACCCAATTAAAAAAGATGAGGGGGGAGTCTATTTACAGAGAATCACCCGGTATATGCTCTATATGAGCTGTACTCCGCCACTCGCCACACTTGCCCAGAAAATTCCGAGAGAATGGAATCAACCGAATATTAATATATTAATTAATGTTCTTTTTTTACTTTCATAATCTTATCTCGTAACTGCAGTTAGACAATAAAATTCACAACACATAAAACTGGTACAAATGTACCAAGAAACTGGTACAATACTTTGATGATAGACACTATAAAAAAGTAACTTCAAGAGACTTCCCCAGAATTATTTCCAAAATATTTGAAAAACGAAACTAAATTCTTGGTATCTTTCTTCGAAAATTATCTGAAATATAATCGTAAAATGTTCTTATACTTTTAACCCATTATCGTAACTTTCATTGCTGATTCTGATTTCTTAAAAGAATATAAAGGTACCTATAGGGTACATACTTGCCTCATATCCAGTTATAAGTTATATAGGCAACTGTGTAATAGTTTAATATTTGCTTATAGGATAAACAGTAAAACAGAATAATTTGAAATTTTTGTTTTATATTTTTGTGATATGACTTCTTCCTCTTGTCACAGATTTTAACAACGAAAATATTAATTAAAATATTAAGATTAATACAGTACCAATTTGTATTAAGGATATTTAACATGTGTTTTACTATTTTACCCTAGAAACGTATTTTATAATTAACAATTTGTGAAAAAGCACACTGAGTATTTCACACTAGCACAACACACTCGTTTTATTTTACTTCAATAATTGTCAAATCAAAATCATAGCCGGCATATCAAAAACAATACATACAAATTAAACTCAAAATATTTAAGAAATGAACTTGGAACTATCTAAAAACAAAACCATGCACTTTTTCGAATAAGAAAACAGTCTCTACCCACATTTAAACTTGAGCTTGCATTAGTATACTCTGTACAAAATTGTGTAAATATTATATATATGTATCATGCGTAGTGTTAAATGTTGAATGTTGCACTCTGTCTTATTCTCACCCATTTGCCTGCCATTCTTGTGGCATGCCACAGCTCTGTCCGTGTTGCTTAGCACTGCACTGTTCTTTCTTTATACCAAAAAAAAAAGAAACCAACAAAAAAAAACAACTTTACTAACTCTCGGATCAATCCGGACGAAGAGATCCAATGACGGTTGCTTGACCACTTTTGTTTTTCATTTTTTTATGTTTTCATATACATTGGCAGTTCCAAACGGGTCCATTTTTTTATTTATATCCTTAGAGTGGCGGCCATTTTATTTTGACAGCGCGGGTCGAATTTTGATATTGGCAATAACTTAAATATCTTTGGGAGGATTGTGTTAAAAAAAATCATCCACACCTCAGAAAAACTGAAGTATATGTATTTGTATTTTGTATAATAAAAAATAAAAGTACATACTTTGAAAACAGTGGAATTTTTTTTGGATTTGTTTTCGCTTTTGATTTTTTTAAGTTGGGGAGAGGGTAAATAACTATAATTTTAAAATATCTTTTTTAATTTTGTTCTGATCAATTGATTGGCTAATTTTAAAGCCTAAAAAAAAACCTAAAAAAATAAAACCAGCCCTGTTTTGAACAACCAATGTACATATATAGGAATAACATACACGGTGTTCCACCGCGGTGCGCCTAGACTGATATCTAAAAAAAAACTATCAGTATTAAAATTCTGAAAATTTGGCGATAAAGTAAAACCGATGTTCTATTTAAATAAAAATATTTTGACCCATCTCAAATTTATACCGGAAATAGGTGTCAACTTGTTAATTTTAAACGTTAAAATACCTTGTATATTATTGCATATTTGGATTCTACGGGCAATTGTAATATTTACAGTATACTATGCCTATATCCAATATTTTTTTAAATATTTACAATTTTCGATCACAAATGACCAGTGGCGGCCGCTGGAATTTGACACTGTCTTATTTTCATAAGGAGACATGGGACCCACACCATATTTTAGAGAATGATTACTGGACATAAAAAGAAGGCTATAATGGTCAAAAACTTTCAATGATACTTGAAAATGTCTGCCTCCCCAGAAGATCTTGGAAACGGCTTGCAGAATAGTTGCGAAATATTTTTTTGACAATTTCCAAGTGAAACAAAGGCATTTTATATTTGTGCTTTTTGCGAAATTTTCGTTCAGCTTAAGAAGCTTTTATTGTAAAATCTCAAAAACGGAAAGTTGGGATGAAATAAACATTCAAATTAAGTACCATAACTTTTACAGCTATCGAAATTTCAAAAAAATCACAAGTATAAAAAGACTTTGTATTTCCTTGGTTGTCATGAAAAACATATATTTCGCAAATATTTTTCAAGCCGTTTCCAACATCTTCTAGGGAAGACATTTTTTTGGAAACATTTTTCGAAAGTTTTTTCGCTATTATAGCCTTCTACATAGGTCTAGTAACCACCCCCGTAAAATAATAGTGTGGGTCCCATGGTCTCACCGACAGCCACTGCAAATGACATTTGGAAACCATTGCGGATATCTATACGTTTTAATTTAGACATAGACAATCTAACACAGAGTTATCCTTATTTTGAGAGCTAAATATAAATAAAAAAATAGTGAGTTACTCTTAAAAAGAAGTTTTTTGTGTATTTTTTTAAATTGACATTTAATTAATTTTTTTCGAACACCCGGTATTAAAAGTCGGGTAGGTATAGGAGTGCAAGTTTTACTAAAATAGAGTATTTTCTACGGATTTACAGAAATACGTTGAATGATCGTTTACGAAACAACCGCATTTTTTTCAAAGTTCCCAACCGTCATTTTCAATCGCAAATTGTAAATACTTCAGAAACTAGTAGACATTCGTATAGGACATTGTACACAAAATGCCTTTAGAATCCTACAATGCTATAATATACACGGTGTTCCATTTAAAACAAGCAAGTTGACATCTATGATACTTCCGGTATTGGCGGAAATCCCAGATGTCTCAAAATATTTTAATTAAGTAGAACGTATTGATTTTAGAATTTTAATATGTATAGTTTTTGAGATATCAACATTAGCCCACCGCGGTGGGACACCCTGTATAAATAAGGTGTCCCATTTTAAAACATCCACTTGATAACTGTGTAGAAAAGCCGCCAATCCAAAAATGACTTTAACAAAAGTTGTTTGGTTTGAAGGGGGTCATTTGACCATGTGATTCAGCACCCAATTTTTTTAAGTTTTAATTTTTATTGCAGAATCTGATGATACGGAAAAAAATACGTCCAAAATAGGTTTTTTAATCTTGAAATATCCGGGCTTCATCTCAGCGCCTTACGAATGCTTATCCATATTTTTTTTTTAAATATTTGTGTCTCCCATGACCTTGAATTCACGAGATATTTGAGAAAAGGCATTTTTAAGGGTCCTGATGAGGCTCAGATGTCAGAAAAATAAACATATTTTGGACTTTTGACGATTGACAATTGACAATTGGGTGCTTCAGTTGTTCACTCAATGTTTTAAAATGGGACACCTGGTATATAAAAACGAAAATGAAAACGGTCGAGCTACCAAAAATACTTTTTTTATGGGATCGCTTCGCGCGGATCGAGCTGACCCTCTCTCTATTTAAGTCGTTCTTCTGGACACTAGCGAGCCACGCTTCTCTCTACTACCTTGTGTTCTTCGCTTTTTCTAGATCTTGCAGAACCTTCAAAAAAAGCGAACGGAACGGAGGGGGCGCCTCAGTTCGGACCTCAACAAGTTTAAAAGCACCAAAAGCAATCTCATCTTTAAGGTAACCCGCTTCCGACCCGCTTGGCATTGCGCATGCCCGATCCGCGGCGCCTCTGCTTCTTCCGCCTCTGCGCCACTGGATGGACGCGCGCCCCCCCCCTCTCGGGGCAACGCGAGATGCCGTTTGCCCATCGCCTTGAATGTTCGAGAAAGTTCGTTTTAACTCGGGGGGTGGCCGGTTGCCCGGCCACTTCGATTTTCGCCGGCAAAAAAACACTTTAGGTCAAGGGTCATCCCGTATCAACTCGACCATCTAAGATCTTAATCAAATTTGCTATGTAGGTGGCCTGTATATAAAGGGTGTCTACTTGTATTCATGTACAAATCCATATAATCCCCATTTTTCAAGATAATCGATTAATTTTTTTTAAGTCATCGTAAACTATTTTCCCTGGTCTGCTACGATTTCTTTTTACCTCCGAAATTAAATATGACTCTTTGGCCACATTTTATTGATTTAAAACTGTAGTAGACAAAAAAAATTGTGCTACAGTAGGTCAAAATTAAGTTTAACAAATTCCAGATTCAACTGTTTTGAGATAATTCCACGGCATACTTGACTCTACCGGCTCTCAAATTCGATATTTTGCTCAACTTCGAGATCGTATAAAAAGGAACACCCTGTATATTTTTTATTCAAGTTTCGCATATGGGGGTTTTGAGGAGTTCTGATTAACGCTGTAGATTCAGATTATAAATAAAAAAAAACGCGCTGAATTGTACTGAATTTTGGAGGTGTAAAAAAAATCTGAGCAAGCCAAGGGGCTATTAAAAGCGGCTCTCAAAAAGGTCAGAAGTAGTTTTTGATGACCTTTAACAACAAAACAAAAAAACTTGAATCAATCAACTTGAAAATGGGGATTATACGGATTTGTATATAAATAAATGTAAACACCCTGTAGATTAAATGAAATATACCAAATTTGTTCTTCAGATATCCACCAGTTTTGAAAATACAACCACAATATATAAACTTTCCAAAAATACCCCAAGATTCAGTGGGTAAGGTACCTTTTAGTAGAATTTTTTTATGCTCTTTTATTTGATATACATATATCACCATAGGGGTTAACATAAAAACATTTTTTTTATTTGTAATTAAGAATTGTAATTTTGAATTTTTCACAATGCGACTCCAAAAAGTAAATCATAAAAAAGATAAAAAACATGCAAATTGAAAATTAATTTAGGCTGAATCTTAGAAAGTTTCATTAACAACTATACATACAGAGTGAGTCAGAAAGAATGGGACAAGACTAAACTGGGGATACTAGACACCAAAATATTATGATTGAGCTCAACATGCCTTATACCAATGTCGCTGGTTTAAGAGATACAGCGTATAAACTTTAATTATTGAGAAATTTCAGAATAAAATTTAAACTTTAAACACGCTGTATCTCTTAAACCAGCGACATTGGTACAAGGCATGTTGAGCTCAGTCATAATATTTTGGTATCTAGTTTAGCCTTGTCCCATTCGTTATGACTCACCCTGTATAGTATTTTAATTGTTTACCATTAAATAAACCTTTTAATTAAACAATTTTTAATTTTTTCATTGATGCGTTTAATCTGAGACAACGTATTTAATTTATTTTTTAATACTATTATACACAAATTTTTCGATTTTTTTTGGAGCGCCGCATTTTGAAAAATTAAAAATTTAAATTTTTAATTACACACAATTAAAAAAATATATCTGGCGTTGAATATAAAATAAAGTATCATAAAAAATACTACAAAAAGATACACTTCTCATCTCTCTAGCTTAATTAGGGAAGTTGCAATCTCAATTTAAAAATATATCAGTGTTCTGGGATATTTTTAGAAAGCTTATACGGGGTGATTGATCGAAACCATTCATTAAAAGGATTGGGGCTTGTAGAAATGGCTGATTTTTGAAAATTTGGACTTTAACATCTAAAAGGCGTATAGTACATTTTTTATTCCAGATTTCTATTCTACACGATATTTTAGGTGTATTTTCATAAGATTGCCCTATACCTATCTTTTACCGATTTTGTAATATATCCATTTTTAATTCAAGTTTGTTCATTAGCGTCGTAACTTGAAACTGTATATAGTGGTCATTTTAGAAAATTAAGCATCGGTATTACCAGTACTAGTAGAATCCTAAGGCTATGCAACATGGATTTTATTATTTCCCAGTTATATACAGGGCGTTTAAAATAGAACTACCATTTAGCCCAACTAATTACACATTAAAATGTGAAGTAAAATATTGGCCATTGTATTTCCAAAATCTAAGTTTGGATGGTTTAAAGTTGGATTAAATGGTAGTTATATTTTAAACACCTTGTACATAATTGAGAAATAATAAAAGCATTGTTGCGTAGCTTTGGGGTTCTACTAACGGCTGTGCTAATACCGACACTTAATTTTCAAAAATGACCACTACAGATAATTTCAAATGTTATGGCTTTAGTGAACAAACTAAAAAATAACGCAAAAACTGTAAAACATAGGTATAGGGAAACCTCATGGAAATCTACCTAATGTGTAGAATCGAATTCAACAAAAAAAGGTACTATTATTCCATTTTAAATAAGGAAGTTTACGTCGACTTCCGATATAACCGGAAGTACAGCCATCTTGAAAATATTTTCCAAGTCCGCCGTAGGCCTATTAGCTGAAGTGTAAATTTTCAAAAAATTCAATTTTCAAAAATCAGTAATTTCTGCAAGCCCCAATACTTTTAAAGAATGGTTTCGATCAATCACCCTGTATAGTTGTATTTTCAAAACCGGTGGATACATATGCAGTTTTTTTATTTGTCTTAATCTATAGTTTCAAATAGATTAAGACAAATCTATAGCTATATCTCAAATTTTATTCAAATCTGAGATGGTGATGGAAAATACTCTCAAATTGTTTGAGTTGATTTGGAATGAGAATATTTTCGAGTAAAACCACAAAAGAAAATTGTAACGCAGTGTGATTTTTAATGTGTTGATTAAAGGCGGTATTTTAATATCACGAAAAAAAATACAACAGCCCCAGGGACGGAAAATAATAAAAAAAATAGAAAAAGTTTTTTCATTGATTGCTCCTAAATTTTTCAAACACAAAGCGTACAGAATTTGTAAAAAATGAGTAGAGCACACATTTTGCATTTGTAAAAAATGTCTTTATGAAAGGATCTAGCGGAATAAGTCTGGTAAAACTACCCTCACGGCTATTGGGGACATAACACGCTGAAGGATGCTCTATGACATAAAAAAATCATTTCACAACGTTTCAACAAACTAACACCTTTAAAAAAAGTCTGTTTGGTCTGGTAAAGTCTGTTTTACCAACATTAACATGGTTTTTAGATTTTTTTCTCCCTGTCTATTCTTTTTAATCTGATCTTAAAATTTTTCTAGGCGTTCTAGGAGAGAAATTCAAATTTTACAAAACAATTCAAAATACAATTTTCAACCGAAATCGATGGATCGCCAAAACGGGATTTTTTCCTGTACAAAGGCCTGTTAACACCCTATTATGGAAATAAAAATCAAATTTTTGTTTTGGGTGCGTCACGGCAAAAAAAACATATTTTTGCCATGATCAAACTGAGGCCCATAGAAATAATGCATAAGGTGATAATAAATCTACCAGAAATGAAACAAAACAAAGACTCACCTTGCATCGTTGTCAGTCACTGAGATCGACCTGGAAAAAATATATTCATACCTTAGTTTCTTCACATTTTTCAAAAGAAATACAATGAAAATACCCTATGAATATATGACATATAAACGCAAAGAAAGTCTACTGAGAAGATATTTTTCTAACGTTATTGTCTATTACTACTGCCGTTTACTGAATAAAGCAATGAAATTAAACAAACCATTCGATATTCAGGCTTTTCTAATACAAGTTTTAAAATCGTATGGGCAAGTCTAACCTTAAACACGATAGGATCCACTCCATCCAATACTCGCAACCCGGACAATATAAAACCATCACTATTCACTGTTATTAAACGTTTCAAACACGCATTAGAATTTAGCATAAAAGTTTAAACGTTTTAAAACACTTTAAACGGATATATTTGTTGAATTAGTAACAACCGCACCGATCACGAACTGCCTAAAAACACCACTAATTGTTGGATGCGTCACGTTTGAAGACAAGTTGTTATCACGGCCAACTTTTTGTGCCGGTTCTTACGGGCTGCACACACGCTTCTTGCGGGTTTCTAGATTTTTATGCGTATCCGATCGACGTCAATAATAATAGTTAACTGTTTTAATTTGTATACATGGATTTAGGCATCTATAATTTATAAATTAGGTATACGATTTTACTTTAAATAGTGATTGATTTATGATTGTTGGCCTAAGTAGAGGATCTGAAAATACTATATCACTAAAAAGTAAAATTCATCAGTCATGTTTTCAAAAAAATCTTGAATAACTCCAAAAATATTAAATCAATTTCAAAGTTCTTGGGCTCATATTAAAGGAAAATCTTTAGAGTATCTATCTGACAAACTGAGCCGTTTTGAAAAAAAATCCTACACGTGAAATATTTCAAAAGGGCGTTCTTAAAATATTTTTTTTACGGAAAATCTTTAACGTTAACGGAAAATTTCATAAGAACATTTTTTATGCAAAAACGTGTGATCTTTACCGTTGTATTTTATATATTGCCGTATATTGGCTCAGTTTGAAAATATTCGGGAAAACCCGTGAAAAATAATTTTTTCCACATATTTTTCCATTCCCCCAATGTAATCTTTTCATAGTGACTTTTAATGAACACAATAAAAAAATATTGTCATTACAATTTTTTTTTGAGTAAATATTGAATTTCCCACTGAATTTTTCTACTTCAGAAATCACATCAGTTTGGGCGTATGGTATATCGAAAGGCTCACCCTCATAACTTTTCCGTTTTCAGAGATGATAATGAAATTTAAAATTGGTAGTTAGACATAAATCTACATTTATTGACATTGTCGTATTTTTTTGTTTACTTCCTATTTAACCGGGAAAGACCCCAACTCTCAAATGACACGTGGTGTTTCTTTTCACTTATTTTGAAATGCAATCCTAAGCACGATGATTCCTAATATGTGATAATATAGTGTACAGGGTGATGGATTTATCAAAGGAAGTGATATTTATCATAGGAAGTGGCAGTTTTCCTCTGAAGCGGCTGAGGGAAATGAATTTTTGTGAAAAATAAATAACTTTTACTTACTTTTACTCAAAACATAACCAAGAATAAACAAATATTTCTTTTCTACCTTACCAATATAAAATATGTTAATTGTGGGTTATTTTTCTTTCACATTTTTTTTTGTATTTTGAATATTTAAAAAGTTATTTACTTGCCTTCACTAAAACCAGAAATCTCTGCCTTTTAAGACACATAAAAAAAATATAGCTGAACGATGCCAAGCCGATTTTTTTTGGCAATATACCTTTGTATGATTCCTAAAAATTGTTTTATTTTTTTTTTATGTTTTCATTATTTCAAAAAAATCTTATTAACCTTCCAAATAGTTTATTTTTAAATTTATATAAATAAATCGTATTCAACTTTAACAGCTCCCAGAATTTAATTCTTTGCGTGTTCAACTTTTTATAATCGTACAATTTATTACGTTTTAAAAACATCTGGTTTTATTTAGTTTTTTTTTATGCCTCTCTGATTGTTACTTTAGGATAAGTGTAAGAGCATGGATGAAGATCAGTTTTTGGCTTAAATTTGGTGAAAAATGAAGTAAATACATACCCATTTATCAAAGTAATTGTTGTTATTATTTGATTTCGAATAAAGACAAATGGGTTGTGCACAAAATAATTTGTGTTTTGATTTGAAGCAAGAACTTGATTGATTGATTGATTGCGTATGGGGTAGGTACGTGCCCTGTGCACTTAAGCGATGCTTATTGTGCCCCCATAGTCTAGTCATTCCATTAGTCCTGTTTCCTTAAGAAATTTAAGGACAGTTTCTAATGGAGCGTCTGTCACTTCTTTTGGTTCTATTGTTATGGCCCCAAAGTTCGAATACCTGGCAGCTGCCAGCGCCGGGCATTCGCATAATATGTGGAGGGAGGTTTCTTCCTCCTCTCCGCACCTTCTACAGTCGGGATCATTTTTCACCCCGATTGTCGTAAGATGTCGCATGAGTGGACAGTGTCCCGTAAACAGTCCTACTATCCATCTCAGCTGGTTTCTGCCCAGTTTTATAAAGTCTTTTGACTTGTTCCAGGATGGTTCACCGATGAACATCCGCGAGTGTCTCAACCCTGGGACTTTCGCCCAGTGCGATATGTGTTTTTCTCTTAATAGGTCCTTCATGACCCTCCTGGCTGTCCGGTAAGCCAGACCGCAGGTGGGCTCCGGCCCTATCAGTGGAACTTCCGCCCCTTTCTTTGCTAGAAAGTCCGCTCTTTCGTTCCCTACATGGCCTTGATGCCCTCTCATCCACTTGAGAGTGATGCTGTTGTGTTCCGCTAGTTTCGTTAGCGAATCCATACAGTCTTTAACTACCTGGGAATGTATTTCTACAGCTCCCAGGGCTTTGAGTGCTGCTTGGCTGTCGGAGATGATCTGGATCCTCTTATTTGTGTAAGACCTCCTAGTCATCTCCTGCGCACAAGCGGATATTGCAGTTATTTCTGCCTGGAAAACGGTTGCATAGCTCCCCAGATTTATGCTGATTTCGCAATCTGAGTCTCTGTTTGTTGCCCCCGCTCCAGTACTTTGTTCGGTTTTGGACCCATCTGTATACCAGGTGGTTCCATTCTGCTGGATTGGTATGTGACTGTCTTCCTCTCCCTCCTTCGGTACGATCACCCGATAAGGTTTGTGGAAGATTATGTCGCGACCAATTCTGTCCGACCGCATGTTTAATATACGGTTTTTCTTTAATTCTTCAAATATCTCTGTATGGAGTCCCCGTTTTGTGGTGGTTACTCCATGTCCGGAAATTTCTAGCCTGTAAGCTGCCATCAGAGCCTCCGTCTCCAACACTATGTGTAGAGGCGGAAGACATAGTATTGCTTCCATGGCTGCAGTGGGCGTTGTTTGCATGGCCCCTGTTATTCCTAAGCAGGCAAGTCTTTGCAGCTTGCCTAGTTTTACTATGGCTCCCTTTTTTCTAGCTTTATGCCACCAGATGAGAGAGCCATATGTTACCATGGGGATTATCACTTTGGAGTATATCCAGAGTGCCATTGCTGGTTTTAATCCCCATGTCTTGCCAACCATGCGTTTGCAGGCCCATAGGGCCCGGGTAGCCTTGTTGGCGGTTTTTTCCAAGTGGGCCCCAAAGTTTAGTTTAGTGTCTAATGTTAGTCCTAAGTACTTAACTTCGTTGCTCAGTTGGAGTTTGCTTCCCCACAGGTGAAGTCCCTTCAAATCTTGAAGGTTTCTTCTTTTTTGTGAAGGCAACTACTGCTGTCTTTGAGGGGTTGACGTTTAGCCCCTCTTTCTTGCACCATCTTTCTACTGTTCTCAGGGCACGCTGCATGAGATCGGATACAACCCCTGCAAACCTCCCACTGACTAGAACAGTGATATCATCTGCGTACCCTTGCGCATGTATGCCTCCTTGTTCTAGTTCCCAGAGAAGACTGTCCACCACTAAGCTCCACAGTAGAGGCGACAATACACCCCCCTGCGGACAGCCCCTGGCAGCCACTATCGCTCTGGTTACATTGCCAATGGAGCTTGTTATTTTCCTGTCTCTAATCATGGAGCTGATCCAGTCCGCAATGGGCTTTCCAACTCCACGATTTTCGACAGCTCTTTTAATCGAGTTGAAAGAGGTGTTATCAAATGCTCCCTCTATATCCAGAAAGGTTCCTAGTGCAATTTCTTTATTTCCTAGGGCCCGTTCAATCCTGCTTGTGAGTTCGTGGATGCTCAGTTCACAGGATTTGCCTGCTTGGAAGGCATACTGGTGTCGGTGCAGGGGGTTTTCCCTTAGTGCCACGTCCCTGATATGCCTGTCCACTAATTTTTCTAGCGTCTTTAATAAGAACGCTGTTAGGCTGATGGGGCGAAAGGATTTTGCCTGGGCATAGGATTCACGCCCAGGTTTAGGTATGAATACCACCTTAGCCATTCGCCAGTCTTGTGGCACATAGCTTAGGGCCAGGCTAGCCCTAAACAGTGCGCACAGAGGGGGAAGCTAGAGCTTCCAACCCCTGTTGTAGCATTATTGGCATTATCCCGTCTGGGCCCGGTGATTTATATGGTGCAAATGATTTCACAGCCCATATAACCTTGGTTTGATCAACTAGTTTTTGAGCTAGTCTCCAGCTCTCCCTTGTTCCCCGAGTATTCGGTATTTCAGGGTCTGAGTTGTTGGTTTCTGTGGGTGTGCTGCCTGGGAAGTGTGTTTCCAGGAGTAAATCCAGGGTGTCCTCCTCTGATGCAGTACACCCACCCTGTGGTTTTTGCAGTGATCCCAGTTTACCCCGGTTGTCCTTCTGCAACTTAAGCAAGAACTTACTGCTGCCCATGCTGAATTAGGTGGAACTATTTTCAGAAAAGTAACTTCTATTGAACTGAGAAAACGTTACTTTGTTGTGCTAATCAAAATGGTGTACGTATTGAACATTGTTTGCAATGAAAAATGCACTTTTTGTTGTTGCAAATGTTGCAACATTTACTACAAAGGAATTCACCGAGAAACCGCCCATAACTTTTGAAATAAAGAAGACATGAAAAAAAAGTTATATAAAATAAATGTAAAAATCAAAAACATTTTTACATAAAAACAAGTAGGTAGGTATATTGCTAAAAAAAATTGAGCCATCCTGACGCTTAGCATTATGAAGCTATATATTGTATTTCCGTCTTAATTTTTAGTAAAGGCAAATACATTTATATGCTCTTTACAGTGATTATATTAATTTACCCAGCAGTTTACGAGAAAAACAGATAGTTTACGAAAAAAAAAAATAAATCGACCATAATTTTTGAAATATTCAACATACAACAAGTAGAAAAATAACTCAATAACTCATTAATATACCTTTATACCTGAAAAACATTTTTTGAGGCGTCGCGACGCTTAGCATTGTTAAGAAAAGTAAAAGTGATTTACCTTTCACAAAAATTAATTTCTCTGAGCCGTTTCCGAGAAAAACTCACTTCCTATGATAAATCGATCATCATACATAGAATATTAAAAAACCATAAATTAAAATCATATTGCTATTTGATTACTGCCACTTGTGCTACTTCTTACAGCTTTGATTTACAACTGGAAACATCCCATAAACCTCAGAAAGGAAAAAAACTATTACCTAATTGATTACTTTGTTATTTTCTTTTTTTGTTCTTGAAATTCTGTACCCCTAAAATACTGCCGGCAGTAGTAGTCACTGATAGAAATTTTTCCGTATTACCTCATGACTATCATACATTATTGACCTAAAAGAAACACTGTCATAAAAAGTTCCACCTCATATTGCATTATATAATACGATATTTCCATAATTATGCATATCGTTAAAAATAGTATATTAATCGTAAAATTAATTACCTTGTGATTTTTTTGGAGTTTTATGAAGACTTTTGAAGGACACGTATAAGTACAGTTCCAAGTTGTCTGCAGAGGGGTGAATGTACTCGTAGTACCTTGTGATGAAACTTCTTACCAAACCAAGTGAAATAACCAAGTTCGCTGCAAAAAAATGTTACCTACTGCTAATATCCATTGCGATAATAAAAGTACATATGGGGCATTTCACGCCAAGTGTCAAAAAAAATTTCTAAAATTTTAGATTTTTTGAGCCACAAAGAGAGGGATTGTGAGGGTGAGAAAATACAAATTTTCGTTTCCACTATAAAATTTCAATCTTTCTCAATAAAAAAACGAAAAAAATTAAAAAGAAGGTTGCAATGGTTTTCGATGTGTTTTTTTTGCGTAGAATACGATAAAAATTTTGGGGGTAGTTTTCACCCTTATATTGAAAGTTTAAAATCGAAATTTCGAAAAGTATGACACGATTTTTTTTTTCAATTTTTTTGTACTTTAGATTAATTTTGAATTCATAATGGGCGTCGACCAGGAACTGGCCCAAAAAACGGCCCAAAGGTGAAAAAACGTGGTTTTAGCGTATTTTCTCGTCCTGTGAGATAGTAAATGGCAAGTGAATGATATATTCCAAGGTTTTTGGGGTCGCTGATTACGAATCTATCGTAGAAAATTTCCCGTAGAATACAATGGTATTTTTTAAATTTCAAAATTTAGCCATCTTTTAAAAGTTGACCACCATACTGGATCCGCCATTTTGTTTTTTGAAAATCTAACGTTAAATTCGTGATCAGCGACCCCAAAAACCTTGGAATATATTATTCACCTGCCATTTACTATCTCACAGGATGAGAAAATACACTAAAACCAGGTTTTTTCACCTTTGGGCCGTTTTTTGGGCCAGTTCCTGGTCGACGCCCATTATGAATTAAAAATTAATCGAAAGTACAAAAAAAAAAAGAAAGAGATTAAAAAAAATAAAAAAAAAATCGTGTCATACTTTTCGAAATTTACATTTTAAACTTTCAATCCTCAAAATAAAGATGAAACCTACCCCCAATAATTTTGAAAATATTTTTACCGTATTCTGCGCAAAAAAACACATCGGAAACCATTGCAACCTTCTTTTTTACTTTTTTTTGATTTTCTTACCGAGAAAGATTGAAATTTTAGAGTTGAAGTGAACATTTGTATTTTCTCACTCTCACCATTCCTCTCCTTGTGGCTCAAAAAAATCTAAAATATTAGGGAAGTTAGTTATTTTAGCAAGTACTATCGCTTGTGATATGTTTCAAACAGAATTTTTTTTTTGACCTCACTTAGTTGGCGTGAAATGCCCCATATACATATACATGTAATTAAAATTTGGTCGAAAATCAATTTCATATTAAACATAATATGACCAAATTAGAAGTAGAAGGAAAATTAAATTGTTTTGCTCGTCTCTGAAAACCAAGCTTTAATGTTTTTTTTCTTTAAGAACATATGTACTATTACGTATATTTTGCATCACAAACAATTTAGAGAAAATTCGAAATGAAAATTATGAGATACAAATTTCATTATTACGAAAAATTAACTGTAACATTAAAAACGAAATGCATGATCAGGCCAATCAAGTCTACAAAATCACTGAGTTCATTGTGAATGACTTCTTCCATAATTTGTCCTCTCAATTTTATAGTCTGGTGATGTAGACTTTTACCTTTAAATATCCCCAAAGAAAATAATCCAGGGGCGTAAGAACTGGAAACCTCAGAGGCCATTCTATTAGCCTTCTTCTACCAATCCAGCGCCCAGGAGAGATTTCACTCGAACAGGTTGAGCAAAGTGGGGCGTTGCGCCTGATTGAGAATTTCAGAACCAATTTATTGGCCTGATCTTGCATTTTATTTTTAATGTTGTAGTTGATTTTTGGTAATATGTTACAATTTTGACGATCTAAGCGTGATATGGCAATCAAAATATGTATTTTTATAATTAAAATTTGCCCTGTTTCTTTTTTTTGTGGAAACTTGCTTGTTTCGGCTTCATTGAACTTCTGCGATATTTTTGCCGTTCCCTGTATGTACATTAATATTACGAATTTTAAATATCAAAATTGTTATACCTATAAAGTATACCTACTTTAAAAAATTCTTAACATTCTTCCAATTTACTTTTTACTTACTGGTATATCATCATAATCATAACATAATATAAAACAAAGTCGCTTCCCGCTGTCTGTCCCTATCTATCTATCTACTACCTACGTATGCTTAGATCTTTAAAACTACGCAACGGATTTTGATGCGTTTTTTTTAATAGATAGAGTAATTCAATAGGAAGGTTTATATGTATAATACATGCATAATATAGTAGAGAAACACTGATAATTTTAGAGGTTTCTAATGTGATGTCGTAAACCGGGCGAAGCCGGGGCGGGTCGCTAGTTAATTATAAAGTATACCAGTTAATAAATTGTATATATTTATTGAGGCATGTACCTAATAACCTACGGATTAGTTCACGACTGAAAGTGGCATGTCTCCGCGCCACCTGCCCGGAGCTAAAATGATTTTCTTTACATTCAAGGTGTATTTGAGCAGCAAACGTTTCACCCGACTCTGTACCAGACCATCCAGAAATCGAGAACAGAATAATACCGTTTTGCTTTTGATGCATGTCTCACGCAGACGATTTACCAACATAGAAAAGGCAGACATGGAACGAGATTGAATAATTAATTAATTTAGGTAAAGCGAGCAAAATTTACGAAATAAATCGTGTACTGAAACGCCTAAAGATAAAGAAGGGCGTACCAGTAAGAGGAAAATATACATATCCATGAAGTAGTAAAAGTTGGTGACTTTGAAAGTACCAATTTGCATTTATGATAGGACTGAGAAACCACAAAATGAATTCAGGTCACGCGTATATACTTTTGGAACAAACAGCATCGTTAGAAAACACGCAATCTCTTGGAACATCCCTTCTTTATCAACATTCTCTAAACCTCCTATTAAAATAGGTTTCACTACATTTTGCCATGAATAAAGAATACATTCGTAAGAAATACTTTTTAAGAGAGTGTCTGATAAAGTTATTGGTGATAATTGATTATTCAGCTCGTGAAATGCATCCACCGTTTTTGTACGTCTTGCCCGATTTTGTGACCACTCTGCTTGCTTTCGATCTACTGAGCAGATGATCACTATGGTTTACGTAAAATAGACAGATATTAATTTTATTCTGAAGCTCTTTATTACAGAGGGTTCAAAAAGTATGTTTTTTTAATGGCACATCCAGTTCATAAAATGGTATTATAATAAATGGTATAAACGTACCATAATTTATACATCTTTTATTGTTCAAAATATGACGGTTCAATTTTAAATGTTTGTGCAATGCAAATTAATTGCACTTAATTAATTGCAACTAATGCAAATTTGCATGAGACCCAACATCATATTTTAGGGAATTAGAAGGCAATTATAGCAAAAAACTAAATTTGTGAAAAACATTTTTAAAAAATACCCCTTAAGAAAGTTTTGCAAACTGCTTGAAAAATATTTTTTTCTATTTTACATTTCTTTTTTTTTCTGTCAAAGTTTTAGCGGTTAAAAAATTTAATGGAACATATACTTCATTCAATTTATGACCCATATAATTATTTATAACTTCAAAGACTATATTGATCAAATAACTACGAATTCACAAATCCATCCCACGGTATCTACTTCCCACAATATCTATTCCCACTAGACCTAAAATTAATAATTCACCCTGTAGATTTGTTGGGTTTTCCGAATGGCATTCTTCTATCCCCACATTAAGATTTCATCTACTTCCCATGAAATCTAAATATTCAGCTTCCCATGAGATCTTTTTCTCACCAATTCTAATTCCTGGACATAAATCATCCCATATGACGTCGATTTTCCCTATAAATTCCCAGCGTACTTAGTCGGTTGGTATTTGTATCCCACTTGATCTAATTCCCACAACATATAAGTATCATAGCAAGAGAACCTATGTCGATTTTGCTGTGAACGATATTGTATTAATCATAACATATTTCGATGAGACTGTACACTCGCTTAGATATAAAGGGAATTAGACGTCGTGGGAACTAAATAATAATCAACCAAATGCAATTGGAATTTACAAGGTATCTACGTGGATATTACTGTAGAATGGTGTAGATCTCATATGAAGTAGAAGTGATGAGAACGAGATCTTGTGGGATATCATATATTTAGACTTGTGGGAACTAGATGTCGTGGGAAATACGTGATATTGATATGAAGGTAAGAGTTTTAGATCTCGTGGTAAAAACAAGATTAGATTGTATTCATCAACCTATCCGTTTTTGTATACATCTCTAAATTATGCTCGAGTCTGAACAAATACCGAATTATTGAAAACAATGCGGCACCAGATCACTTGTGCATTTCAGATGAGATATCGTAAATCATGATGATTCTTTGCATTTTGCATGCGTTCCTTTTTTATGTTCAATGCATGTTTACAGAAAGCGATGAAAGGTAAGTCCCTAGGTTATAAGGAGATAATTAGTTGTGCTTGGAGTACGCTCAGTTCTCTGTGATGCCTAGATGCTGCTACCGTAGGTGTTATTGATGATTAACTGAGACGTTTTAAACTAAAAATAAATATGTACTGAGTGTTCACGCCTACAAAGACCTATGTATTGCCTTGATCGAGGTGCTGCGTACATATACATATAGAGTTTGTTATTTTTCGGTTACTCTTTGGTGATTCCTGGAAGAAGAAATCATTGACATTTTTCAGAATGTCTCCCTAATGTTTTATTTCATATTAAAAAAAAAACCATTTAATGAGTAAAAAATAGTGAATGCATAAGAGTAAGTGCCAAGTTAATTTAATGATAGTTTTATGAGAAAGACAATTCCTAAAAATTGGAATTTCCAATCAAAAATGTTAGCAAAGTGTGAGGCAATGAAAGTTAAGTAACTAAAAATAAAAAAAATCTTGAAATTACACATTTGGAAACAAGATGTCACGTCACTACTTTGTTTTTTTTTAATAGATTTTATTACTAACTACATATAGTCAGAAGAACTTGACATAAAGTATGACTAAACCGATCTTGTTAATAAAATTAAATCAATTATACCTAATTACATGAAATTACATGAAATACTCAGTATTTGAACAGTATATCTTGGTTTTAAACTTTTGTACTTAAATTATGCCAATGCAATCTTAACCTTTGGATTATTTACTTTATAAACTGAATCCTTAAACTTTACCCCCTTTGGGAATCACGGTCTAGAACTTTAAGAGTTTCTGTAAAGTAATTTTCCTAAGAACTAGATTGCTACACGTAGAAGCTCGTTGTTTAAATAGATGCTATCCTTAAAGTCTGTAATTGAATTGGCAAAGTGAAAATCAACATTGGACAAAGCCCGAAGTTTCAAGTAGTCATAAAAACTGTCATAAAAATTAACGAATATTAATTGCTTTTTTGAATGCTATGGAATATGAAAAATGTTATACAGATGTATAATATTTGATTACAGATTAACCCAATGATTCTCACAATAATAAAAATTGTTTTCCAAAAACGTACGAAACTTTTCAAAATAATTCAAACACGAAAAATATTTTTTTCTTAAGATCTCTTGAATAGCCACCTAAAAACGCAAATTCCTTCTCATTTAACCCATTCCGTATCTCTTACCATTTACAAGATTCAATGCATCCTTATTTTGGACACTGTGTATAATTAAAAAAACAAGAGGAAATGGAAAAGCTGTATTCATATTTTGCGTTATTAGACACTCAACAGGAATTTGATGCCTTTTTTAAGCCTTTAAAGATTACTCGCGCTGTGGTTATAGATTGTAGCATATACAGGGTGGTGCAAAATATACTAGCCGACTATTCAGGCCAAAATAATGTCAATTAACTTGTTGACGATAGCCAAGGTACAGTGTTAAAGTTTTAATTTTGCTTTCGATTTTTCCATATAATTTCTGAATAAATTGAGATAACAGCACAAAATTAGGGATTCGTTTTTTTTGAGGTGAGAAATTTAAATTCGTTGAGTTTTCATATTGCTAGTAGAGGGCGCCACCTACGGTATATCAAGCTTCTTTAACGCCACAAATTTTGTTGGCATAACATTTTGGAAGTCTGTCGTTTTCAAGATATCTCACATTTGAAATTTCCGGCGCAATAAATTCGTGCATTTGATTCACGTATTTTCACTTTTTTTTTCACAATTTAAATTTCTCACCTCAAAAAAACCCAGAAACTTTAGTTTCGCATGGTTATCTCAATTTATTCGGAAAGTATAGGGAAAATCGAAAACAAAATTAAAACTCTGACACCCTGTATGACAATATTGGACAAAGTAGCTGAATACTTTGTTTTGACCTCAGGAATTTGTTGTTGCTCTGTGGACCATTACTGAACGTGTGAATGATAAATATAGAAGACATGCTTTGGCAGGAAAAAATATGTTGTACAATACCACTTTGACAAATTAAATATGCCGTTTCGATAACATAATAATTTTTCTTTAATAACGAGCCATCCGAAAAAAAAAACGTCATCGAATCTGGCTATGAACCAGAGATAGGTGGAAATAGCGGTCATGTCCAAGCTCGAAGCGAAACTTTGTTGTTGTCAAACTTTTGACAAGTGACAAAGTGTCACAATTGTAAAATAAATATGGCTAAGAAATCAAACAGCCTTCGAAATTAAAATGGTTTTCTTTTTTGGAAAAAAAAATTGTCATTTTTGCTTCTTTTTTTGCCTTTTTTCTGATGACGTTTTTTTTTAAATGGTTAGTTGTCGAAAGCGAATTAAAAAAACTTCTTTTATATTCCGGATTCATCTGAATTCAATCTATCCTAAAAACCGCTACCTTCCTAAACCGTTACCGCTACAATCCTAAAAACCGCTACCTTAACATTATGGAAACAAGAAAATGTGCATTTACATAATGCAAATCAATGCATGGTGATGAAATCCAATTTGTAAAAAATTGGCTATACTATGGATTTTCACTTAACCGCGTTTTCGAAAATCTAAGTTCTGAAAAATGTTGATGGTCTTTTCCGATCGAAGTCCATACATTGGATATGCATACTTTTTTGACATTTTTTTGACATTTTTCCACACGAGTCGCTTCTTATTGCTTTTTATTTTAACGAAGGCACCGCTTGAGACTGGCTTACAGCGTTTCCGATTCAGCTCCCCTAGTCACGACAGAAGGAGAGGTTGCTTTTTAACTTTTATTTACAGTTTACACATCAGTTGGTTTATTAATATTGAGCGTTTGTTTCGTTTTATTTTTTTTACAGCTATGCAGTCTTTTAATTTCGTAGTCGTTGAATATATTTTACTGAGGATAAAACGGGTAATTCTATCGGAATGTCACAAAAGTTAGTTTTTGTGAGGAAATAATGAGGATGTCGAAAAACTTACAAGTACAAAAAAGATTATAAAACGTATATCTAAATAAATTACACCGACTAACTTTCGGGGCATGTTTAGAGGGACAAAATAATGCAATTTAACTCTATTTACCTTGGTACGTAATTGCACTAAAAGAGGGTGTTCACTTTTGTTCAAAATTTTATTACAATTACTTTAAAGATAGGTTAAATCGTATTATTTCGACCTCTAAACATGTCCTCGAAGTTTGTCGTAATGTACTTACGCCCTGTATAAAGTTACAGATACAGGGTGTCCCAACTTAACATCTCACTGTCTATATTTTGGGTTATTTTTGAGCTAAAAAGGAAATTCAAAAGCCGAAGTTTTCAAGGACTCTGCATTTGGCCTCGGGATTGTTACACAGGTTGTTTTTAAAAAGACAGAAGACTTTGGAAGATGTTCCCAAAATGGATTTTTAACAACACTCTGTATAGCAATCCCCCGAGGCCAAATTCAAACATACGCCTTGGAAAATTTTGTATAACTTCAGAATTTGATTTTTGTCTTTACATTGGACTTAAACAGTGATCTGTAACAAAAAGAGAGAAAACAAATTTCGAATTTTTTTGAATCTAATGAATATTTTTGAGTGACAAAGGTATTTCTTTATCTTGAACAAATAACAAAAAAAATCATAAAATCATATCAGCTTCCCTTTGAACTGACATATTTTACTTTCTTTAAAAAAATGAATCAATTGTCTGTGAAACAATTTAATACGTTTGAATTTTACCTTTGGATGCATAGAGATACCCGGGTTTATTCTATAGGTACATAGTTACGTGCCAGACTCGTGTAACCTTATTGAAATGCATTGTATTTGTAACGTTACAGTTTTTAAATATGGCCAGCGTCTTCATGAGGATATTCAATCTCATCTGTATGATGCTGCTGATTGGACACTGGTCGGGGTGCTTGCAGTTTTTGGTGCCGATGCTACAGGGATTTCCCGCGAATTCGTGGGTTGCCATCAACGAACTGCAGGTAAGGTTATGGCAGCGGCGTTGCAGAAGGGGAGAGAGTCCGGGTTACCCCAAAATTTAAATGAAAAAACCTGTAGTGTATCACGTGTTTCTAACAAAATATTTTGGTATCACATTTTCCACGCGTTTTCGCAAGGAAAAAAATTAATAATAATAATTTGCAAAACAATAAATCCATTGTAAACATATGGCCGAGAATGATAGCTGGATCCAATATGGCCGACGAGAATTCTATATGCTACCTTATCTCGCGTGAATTACTGTGGCGCCATCTGCGCGACCGGAATAATCAATTCTTAGATGATTTCAACTAAATTCGATAATCTAAAGAAGGAGGAGTATTAAAACAGAAATTCCAGAATTTTTTCGTGTGATTTTGTAGAAAAAATATATATATTTTGAGATTAGTGAAGAGATTTGTTGTCACAACGATAATATATTTGTTCACATTGTCATTTGTGTTAATCCACTTGTTCTGCTCCACTTCCCTTTCGTATCCGGGAAATGTATAAAAAATAAACCCGCGGTTTTTCCATTCATTATTTTTAAAGTTGAACACACAACAACAACGAGCAGCTCCTGCGATCATATTTTGCAGCTGATCAGAGATCATCTAACAGTTGCCAGTGACGTCCAACAGATAGCGTTGCCGACGCAACGCAGGAAGCCAATAGTGCCTTAGTAATACGAGTATAATAGGTTTGTTTTGTAACTTGAACTGTATTCAGTGCGCATGCGCGGGTTGAATTATGTCTCGAACGCGTTTAAAACAAAAATTAGCCGAAACAACAGTAACAGCGACGTCAGACAACTCATTTCTGGTTTCTAATTCTGTGACTGACAAATTGTTTTCCTTTTTATCATTGAATATCTCTGAAAATACGTATTAATCTAAAAGCATCATCGTTTTCAGGAAAGATTTCTACTTCTGAATAAAGCGATTCAAAGTAAAATCTTTCCACCACTTTCATCATGAATGAAAAAAAAATTGCATATTATTCATAATTAGATATTTGAAATTTTCAGTGCACAAATCAGACGTCACGAAACACTTAAAATGACCTAAATAAACGTTGTTATTATCAACAAAACTGATAACTGTTTATATTTCTGCGGATAGAACCTAGAAGTGTAAAAAATTACAACTTGAACAAATAAGTAAGTTCTAATTGCGCATGCTTGAAATCAAATGTTCCCACATTTGTATCAGACAATTATTTCTTGTTGCAAACATGTTTCAAACAGCCTAATAATGCTACTAGAACACCGAACATGTACTAAAAGGCTCTAAAAGTTCAAATAAGTTTATAACACGCTAAAGAAACAAACCTAAAACACTAGCCGCAGAAATTAAGGGAAAAAAATAAAAAATTCTGATTTTCAATGGGCTGTAATTTGGGGAAAAATGATTGTAGAGAACAAACGAAAAAAAGAAATTGAAGCTCCAAGTTTCTAGTTTTTGGATCTTGAGTTTAAAATTGTTTAGCGTCAGCAGTTTTTGTGTAATTATAAGAAAACCATGAAACATTTTTAAAGGTTCCAGGGATTTCAATAATTTTTGGCTTTCACTGATTATTTCATCATAAAGCTCTTTTAGATCATTAAATTCCCTTTAATTTGACCTCTTTTCAAGCCTTGTACGATGATTTTTCGCTGAAAATTCAGCAAATGCAAATTTTTACAGAAAATTCAAGAAGGGTTTTGAACTGGTCCTTTGGTGATGGTTTTTGTTTTTTCGAAGCGAAAATGTTGATTGAAAAAGAGGTAAAAAAACTATATAGGTACTTAGTAGGGTTATTTTTTTTCAACAATTTTTTTTGTTTTTCAGTCCCCACTTGAAATGTTGAATATGTCGAAAAAAAATCCCTGAAAGTTACAGCCCTTAATATTAATTTTAAGTACTTTCCCAAAGCGTGAAAAGATTTTCCATTTAAAATACAGATAAAACGAATTTTTTTTTCAAATTTCTATAACTCAGGCGCATTTTATGCTATTACATTGGTCTTGGTCTCATTGGTCTGGATTTACTCAGAAAAAAACACTCTACAAAAGTGCCCATTGCAGTGAAAATGTAACTTGTACTGGTGAGTTGGTTTGGGTCGCTGATTTTTACCCAAAATTATCGTTTTTTTGCTGTTATCTCCTAAATTATTAATTTTACCAAAAAAATGTAAATTAAAAATTTGTTGGAAATTTCATTTAATACAAAAAAGGTCCTATAGACCAAATTGCTGAGATTATTGTTTCTTGAGATATTAGACTTAGACTTATGAGTAGTACAAAATCATCGAAGCAGTTTACTTCGATAAACCGTAAAAATTTTGTACTACTCATAAGTTAAAGTCTAATATCTCAAGAAATATTAATCTCAGCAATTTGGTATATAGGACCTTTTTTGTAGTAAATTAAATTTCCAACAAATTTTTCATTTACATTTTTTTGGTAAACAGCAAAAAAACGAGAATTTTGTTCTCTGAACCTTCTGAAGAAGCTGACAGCATGATCAGCGAAACGTCAAGTCAATTTAGACAACCGCGGCAAAACCCGGAAGAAATAACTTCACCAAAAGTATAGTAGTTCGGTGTTTCGTGGAAAACGTCCAGTTTTTTTGTTTCTACGCCGAAAGTTCCAGTATCCACTCCACGAGTTTTATTTTTTCGAAATAAATTTCGAAAAAAAATTCATGATTTTCTTATAATGACTCAAACTGCTAATGCTAAAAATGTTTGAACAAGTTCCAAAACCTAGAAACTTAGAGCTTCAATTTCATTTTTTCTTCTTTTCTCCACGACCATTTTCCCAAGTTACACCTCTTTGAAAATCACCTAAAAATTTGGAATTCTTTTATAGCCCTTAATTTTAACATCCCGTAATATCTCTACTGTATATTACTGTGTAAAATTCACCAAATATTTCGAGTAACCAACCAAAACGAAAGCGTTCTTTTTCGTCTACTCACCGCAATATCCGTTTTCCAGGAGGCCTTCTGGCTGGAGCAGTACTCGTGGGCTTTGTTCAAGGCCATGTCGCACATGCTCTGCATTGGGTACGGCCGGTTCCCGCCCCAGTCCCTCACCGACATGTGGCTGACGATGCTCTCCATGATCTCGGGGGCGACGTGTTACGCGCTCTTCCTGGGGCACGCGACGAACCTCATCCAGAGCTTGGACTCCTCGCGGAGGCAGTACCGCGAAAAGGTAGTGAAAAGGCTCCACTGGCTGCGGTTTTTGTTGTTGTTTCTGTTGGCCTGTAAATTAATACATAGAGGCATGCGTTGGGTAACGTCGAAGCTGTACATAATTAAGCTTTTTTTGTGTAGTATCAATTTAATGGAATGGGAATTCACGTGTCTGTCGATTTGTCTACGGTGTGAGTGTTAGGGTGTTCGTTATTTCCCAACTTGGTTTTTTTCTTCGCAGCGCCCCCAAAATTTTTAGTTTATGACCAAAAAAAATTATCAGACCCATTTAGGCCCTTACTATTCATATTAAACCCTGCCACAAAGACGATGCATTTCCCATTTAAATAACATGGGATTTCGGCACGTTTTACTTTTTTTTTTTTCTCTTGAGCAAGTTAATATACAGCGATGAGAGACATATTTTTATATGAAATTGAACGCTCTACAAAAAAAATCTTTATGATTTTTCGATAGATTCAATTGTTTAAAGTTATTCAAGGTTAAAATTGAACTTATAGTAATTTTTTAGATTTTTTTACTTTGACCGCAAAATTATCAATATTTATATAAAAGTAAATTGTTTATTTGAAAAATATGCGATTTCTTCATTAAAAGTATTATTGAAAAGAGATAAGTAAAAATTATTGACAAGAGGTTCCAATAAATTTAAAATTTTATATTACATTGCACGAATCTGGTACTAGTATTATTCAATTCTAGTACGATTACTTTTTTTACATAATCTATTTATTTCTGTGAAATAAATAATCAATGAAAAAAAAAAAAAAAAAAAAAAAAAAAAAAAAAAAAAAAAAAAAAAAAAAAAAAAAAAAAAAAAAAAAAAAAAAAAAAAAAAAAAAAAAAAATAAATAAATAAATAAATAAATAAATAAATATGAATGAATAAATAAACAAATAAAATAAATAAACAATGGACTCAATTGAAAATATCAAATTTTATAAATCTGGAGCATTCCATCATGCTCGATGGATGTCCAAAGCAATTTATTGTTTAAAGATTTATATTTTTCGAGACTGTTTTGAGTTAACTTAGGAAGGAATTCTAAAGCAGTATACACATGACGTAAAGCGAAAAATAGTCGAGGCTTTGAGATCAAGTGATGAGAATCAGTTTGACTTTCCTAAACGCTTTATTTTCAATTCAGATGATTTTAAATGGTTTCTCAACAAAAACGTTGATTGTTTGATTAATTCTAACTATGTTAAATTTTTTGAAAGATTTGGTGTTGATACAAACTTTCTTCAATTAGATGATAATACAAATAATCCAGATCATTTGAGAGGGTTAAAAATTGTTAGACACCTACAAATGACACTGCAAGAGAGCTGTCAAATTGATTGAATAATAAATTAATACTGTAGCTAAGCACGAAGATCAAAAACAATGTCATTCAAATTGTAAGTGAGAATAAGAAAAAATCCATATGTCACCAAAGAATATTTAATAAAATAAATTATGTTAATCAATATGTTAAAAAATTTGTTTAATCTCACATTTTTCCCTATAAATTGCAAAATTTTGAACATCTCAAATCGTCAGTCACATTATTTTTCGATTATCTCAATTTTTTTACAATAATTTTACCTATAATACAGTTAAAATTAGATATTTTTCCTAATAAACAATTTACTTTTATATAAATAATGATAATTTTGCGGTCAAAGTAAAAAAAATCTAAAAAATCACTTTCAAGTTCAATTCCAAACTTGAATAACTTTTAAACAATTGAATTTATCGAAAAATCATAAGAGAGCTTTTTTTGTAGAACGTTCAATTTCTTATAACTTGCTCAGGAGAAAAAAAATTAAATGTAAAACGTGCCTAAACCCCATGTTATTTAAATGGGAAATGTATCGTCTTTGTGGCAGGGTTTAATATGAATATTAAGGGCTTATATGGGTCTGATAATTTTTTTTTTTGGGTCCTAAACTAAAAATTTAGGGAACGCTGCGAAGAAAAAAACCAAGTTGGTAAATAACGGACCTTAGTGGGTGTGTGTGTGATTCGTTACGAATTAGTTTTGTAGGTGGCGTATAGAAACAGAAGACAAAGTGCGATGCCTATTTTTTTTTTCAGTAACGACAGTTAACATTACTTTAATTTGATTTAGAAACTAACTTTCAATATGACTGTTTCAAATTGAAATTATTTTTTTTAAATATTTTTCAGAGAACAAGACAAAAAGTAATGAGAAAGACATATGTACGTACATATTTGTAATCAAAATGAAATGGAGAATATCAAATTATGAAAATATACAGGATGTTCCGTTTAACAAAAACATACTTTTTTATACTCCCTCTACAGTGTGTTCATTTATCTGTTCCACTTTTAAATGGCTGTAGAAATGATATTTTTTGAGCTCGAAAATTCAGCAAAAAAGCAGCTTTATTTTTTTTTTGTCAAGTTTTATGCCGTATTGTCAAAATTGTTTTCTAATGAAACACTCTGTATCAATATCATATGTTTCCATTCTCACGATATTCGAAAGAATTTTTTTACAAAACTTTAACACCCTATCTCAGTAACAACGCACATTCAAAGGTATATATGTCATATATATATTTTTTTTGTCATTAAATGACTCATACTATATATTCCCGAAGTTGTGGGCATTCCTCCCGAAACACCCCGTACATAGGCACTTCCAACTAAACTCCTTGTCAGTAGTTTAGGAAATATTATTTTCCTTATATTTTGTACTACTGTAAAGAATTTAGAGATTATTAAAAAATACATGATATGCTTACAGGATATCATACGAGGGGTGATCAAAAAGTTGCAGGACTGATTTTTGGTTCAAGTTTATAAATAAACTTACAAGTTATTTTACATTTTTTCCTTCAAAGTATTCACATTGCCCTCATTGGAAAGCTATACATTTTCTCCGCCTCCATTTCCACTGCTGGAAAGATGTTGGCAACTCATTCTGGGAATGCTGTTCAGCTCATCCAGCGATTTTTCTTTAATTTCGTCAAACGAGTCAAATCTCCATTTCAAGGTCCAATCATCACAATGGAAGACAATATCTTCTTCACCACCCAAAAAAAAAAAAAGTTTCCTTTGACTGGAAGGTTATTGTGCACTGTTCATTCGGCGTTGCTTATTCGCGATTATTACACAAAAATGCCGTAACTATCCTCCCTCAGCCCCCGTACTCGCCAGATCTGGCCCCTGCGGACTTTTTCCTATTTCCAAAACTCAAGAGACCTTTGAAGGGGAAGAGATTTGACTCATTTGACGAAATTAGAGAGAATTCGCTGGATAAACTGAATAGCATTCCAGAAGATGAGTTCTCAAGGTGTTTCTGGAACCGGAAACGGAGGTGGAAAAAATATACAGCTTCTCAAGGGGACTACTTTGAAAGGGACAATGTTCAAAAACTTTTTGATTATCCCGCGTATCTCCAAACTATCTGTCAAAATGTTGATATCTTGTTTTATAATGGAGTTTTTCGGTTTTCTCCACTTTTATTAATTTTCGTTTTCTGACGAAAGAGAAACAAAAGTAAAGGTGTCGATTGGTTTTGTTTTCATTACATATCTATCGTAAAAATTGATCCAAATCTTAAAATGTTTTACAGGGTGGATCAATTAATAAAAATGTTGTTGTTCAAGTATTGATCATTTAAGCGCCAACTCTTTTGCATAAACGCTGTCAATTACAAATTTCTGGCCACAAAATGAACAATGTACGTATATCAAAGTTAATATTCACAAAATACCTTTTTGTCATATTTTTTGTAATATTTATTAATTTGGCTCACCCTGTAAAAATGTTGCAATTTTGATTAAATTTGATAAGAAAATATATGCATTCAAGAATCATAGAACATACCAGCAACGAAAAACAGCCAACTTATTTTTCTTTAAAACAGCAAAATTAACAAAAAGTTGAAATATGAAAAATCTCAATTAACCTAACAAATACATCTGGAGATACATGTATTTTTATTTATTATGGTAGTAAAATAAACACTTATATTATTATTCGCGTATGGCCAACCATGTTGGCATCATCGGGAGAAAGGTGTGTTAGTCGTTTGTTTAATTATGTGTATTTTGTGTGTCTGCTTTTTGCTTTACTCGCTTTTCTTTGGTGGCATGTTAGTCGGTCTTTTCACGGGACTTTTATGCTCCGGGCCAAATTAGATTAGTTTTAGTTTTTTACGCTGCCATCCCAGACGTTTTGGGATTAAGGAAAGGCGATATCGACGACACGAGTTCAATATTTATGTAGGCCAGCAAAGGCGTTTTACGGCAAGCTTTCCGAATATAAAAACGTCTGGGATGGAGTCTTAGCGAGATGCTTCAACTTTAATATATAGAGTTCTGCACCGCTCCCCTCTACAGAGGCGGCTCGATATAATTGAAATTGTCGTATCGTGTTAATAAATCGTGGAATCTAGACAGTGCAGATGCAAAGAATTCAGTCAGAATTAAAAAAAATATATCCAAAACAAAATGACAAAAAATATTTTGGCTGACAACCTACATATGTATATCGGCAGTCGCGGATTTACCAGTAGGTCTTACAGAAATAAAAAAAAACATTATATACATAGAGAAAACGAGTCTCGAAAATTTAACAAAAATTTTAATATTTTAGTACTGTACAGTATACTGAACACTCTAACGTCTGTATATGAAAAATTACTACAGGCTCTGTGAAATATACTTTTGTGATCATGAATTTTTAAAATATTCCAATCCGAAAGCGGATGTAATGAAGACGATAGAGCACAAATCATAAAGTTGCAATTTCATTGACAGAATACATGTAATTAACCCTTTAACGCCCAAGTGCACTGTCAAGAGACATGAACTTAGAGGGTCATATTACTGATAGAAAAAATAAAGAAAAAATAACTAAAACCATGTATTCCCATGTTTTCGAGGTCGCTTGTTCGAATGGAATCGTTAAAATTTGCAAAAAAAATTATGTAACCTTCAATTTTTAACAAAAACTATTAAAAAACACTATTTTTTTCAAGATCCTTTTTTTAAAATCGCAATTTCAGTTATGTTATCGTCCTTTATACCACTCAAAAACAAATAGAAATGTGCACTCGAGACGTGTACTTGAAGGAAACGCAATGAGAACAATTTAATTTTCTCATTTTTGATGTTAGAATAACTAGATATGGCAAAATTCAATTATGGGTGATATTTCTCGTTTTTTACCAGTTGCGGGATCATTGACGCAAAGAAGAATTTTGAAAAATTGTTAGTGCTCTAGAGGTTTTTGGGGTCGCTGATCATGATCCTGATGTCAGAATTTTAAAATTCAAGATGGCGGATCCAATATGGCCACCATCCCGAATCAAATTTCGAATTTTTCGATTATTTTGCCTCAAACTTTGTAAACCAGGGGTTTTCGGGGTTGCTAATCACGATCCCGATGTCAGAATTTCAAAAATTCAGCGACCATTTTGAAGCAAATTTGGAAATCTCGAATTTTGAAATTCTGACATCGGGATCGTGATTAGCGACCCCGAACACCCCTAGTTTACAAAGTTTGAGGCAAAATAATCGAAAAATTTAAAATTTGATTCGGGATGGTGGCCATATTGGATCCACCATCTTGAATTTTGAAATTCTGACATCAGGATCGTGATCACCGACCCAAAAAACCCCCAAAGTACTAATAATTTTTCAAAATTCTTCTTTTGTGTCAATGATCCCCGCAACTGGTAAAAAACGAGAAATATCACCCTTTGAATTTTGCCATTTCTAGTTATTCTAACCTCAAAAAATGAGAAAATTAAATTGTTTTCATTGCTTTTTCCTTCAAGTACACGTCTCTAGTGCACGTTTCTATTTGTTTTTGAGTTGTATAAAGGACGATAACATTTGCAAATTTTAACGATTCCATTCAAAAGAGCGACCTCGAAAACATGGGAATATATGGTTTTAGATGTTTTTTCTTTATTTTTTCTATCAGTAATATGAACCTCTAAGTTTATGTCTCTTGACAGTGCACTTGGGCGTTAAAGGGTTAATATAATTGCGAACTAGGGTATCGATTTTCAGAGGTCAGTAGAGGCGGCAAAAATTGAATGGCCTACTGGCGGAAAATTTGTAAATCCGCCACTGTATATCGTCATAATACCTTCTGATCTGAAGCATTTACCTTTCAAACGTCGGTTTAAATTCCATTGTTGATTACACAGATATGACAATTTCAAATTTCAACACCTGTTACTAAGTCCAGTGCTCTTAGAAAGAAAATAGCCATTCAAGCATTTCCAAAAACAAATCTAGAAGTGAAGGACATGTTCCGGACAATATTTTATTCAACATTATTAACACACTTAAAATTCCAAAATACCACATTTGGAAAAACCCGCAATGCTAGGAAAATCATCGCCACCTTGCATATTTCCGTCTCTATAATATACAAACCGTCCGCAAGTCTGAGTGTAAATCTAACTGCAATTTTTTGCTTTTTGAGTTTTGTTGTAAAACTACGAGATTATCAATTCCCACCAAACCAACCACCACTAATTGTTACGGACATTTTCACACATTTTGAGCTTGTTTACCAAAGTTCGGGTCCTGACTAACTGCACTGGACTATACGCCAACGATCTCGAAATTTACCTATTTCAACTGAGTAAAAAAAAGGTTTCATCCAAAACATTACTACATCAAACCTAATAACTACGCCAAAGATAATTTTTCCTCGACCTTCTCTCGTGAGTAAGGCCCCTTTTTTATGTCTCTACTTATTGGGCTATAAACATATATTCGAGGTCGTTGAGGGAGTTGAACCGCCCTTACCGAGCACATTCACCGTTAAATATGTACCAGAGATAGCACTAAAATATTAAAGACAGATACGGACACTGAACATAGATTGTTTACATGAGGAATAACTTACGAAAAAGTACATGCTTTCAGTTAAAACTAGTAAAACATAGAAACATACGTCTGTCTACCTGAGGAGTATGCAATCCGTGTAACGTTACGAACCTCAAAATTGACTACTTTTACCGGGATAATATTCGGACGTATAGGGAATATAATTAATATATATACAATAATATAATAGGGAAAATATAATTAATAGGGAATATAATAGTTTGCTCAGTCGCTATTTGATCGGCTGCGGAGCGCGCTAATGTATAATGGTTTTTACAAAACGTGATTTCTTTGGTGAGGTGATGTACTTACTTGTAGTTTTTTATGCTGATTAATAAAAAACAGCGATCCGCATCATTTGCTTATAGATTCTTAAGATTATATCGGACTTAAAAAGTGGATGGGAGCATGACATATTTATTCAGCTTCAAGTTTCTAGTTTTGAGATATTTCGGCAAACAAATTGTTAGAGCTACATGTTTCGCTCAATTTTAGGAAGTAGTGTGAGAAGAAAATTTTGCGAATTTTTTTGTTTGCTTTTTTTCAAGTCCATGAGCTTGAAAAAAAATTCTAACTTAGCCATGCTATGGACCGGATAGCTTGTTTATTCAGCTTCAATTTGCTTTTTTTTTAAATCTCAATACGACCATTTGTTGCTGAGATATCGAACTTTAAATCAAAAAGACACTTTTGTCTTTGATCGACGGTATCTCAGCAACCAACGGTAGCACAGAAAATCTAAGGGCAGTTCTGAAAACTGGAATAAACCCCTACAAGGTTCTGCTGCGATTTTTTGAGGAGAATTTTTTTATCCTTGACATGAATTTGAAAAAAACAGGAAAAAACGTGTAATTGATGTTTTTTTCAGAACATCAACGACTGAAATTCAAATCTTCATGAAATTACTAATGTTGCGTGTGACTTCTACAGTTGAATATACCCCCAAAAACCATGCAAAGTTACATTACGATCTAAAGAACCGTTTTCTTGCAAGGGTCAAACTTTTGAAAAAAATAAAGGGTCACGTTTTTTTAGCTTAAACATGTCCTAATCATGTCTAAAGTGAAGAAAAAGATTATTTTGAGCGTATTCACAATTTTTTTTCGCAAATACCGTTGAAATTTACAAAAAACATTTTTGTTTTTTTTTCGAAAATTGAAAAAAAAAATTTAAAAGCTTCCAAAACTTGAAAAATTTCTTATTTTTCACTACCGTCGGCATTAGCATTACTCAAAGCGTACCCATGGAGGTTGCGCGATCGGATTTACGCTTCTGTGTGTTTGGGTCTGTTTTTCTGATGTTTTTGATCATCAATTTTTAATTTAATTTAAGTTAAAGTTAATGACCCAAATCGCGTTTCGACCCTGATTCATACTTGCTTAGGAGACAAACTGATCGATTTTCGTGCTAACTGAACACCTAAAAAAAACAGTAAATCCGATCGCGCAACCTCCACATGGTACGCTTTGGGTAATGTTAATGCCGACGGTAGTGAAAATCAAAATTTTTTGGAAGCCCCTTTTCAAAAGTTTCGGAAGCCCTTAAATATTTTTCCACTTTAGCCATGATTAGGACATGTTTAAGCTCAAAAAAACGTGACCCTTTAATATTTTCAAAAGTTCAGAATTGTTTCAAAAAACAAGAAAACGGTTCGTTAGATCGTAATGTAACTTTGCATGGTTCTTGGGGGTATATTAAACTGTAAAAGGCACACGCAACATTAGTCACTTCATGAAGAAATGAATTTCAGCCGTTGATGTTTTGAAAAACCATCAATTACCCGTTTTTTCCTGTTTTTTCAAATACATGTCAAGGATAAAAAAAATTCTCAAAAATCGAAGCAGAACCTTGCAGGATGTTTATTCCAGTTTTCAGAACTGCCCTTAGATTTTCTAGGCTACCGTTGGTTGCTGAAATATCGTCGATCAAAGACAAAAAGGTCCTTTTTGATTTAAAGTTCGATATCTCAGCAGCAAATGGTCGTATCGAATTTAAAAAAAGCAAATTGAAGCTGAATAAACAAGCTATCCGGTCTATAGCATGGCTAAGTTAGAAAACGTTTTTTTCAAGCTCGTGGACTTGAAAAAAAAATCAAAAAAAATTCGCAAAATTTTCTTCTCACACTACTTCCTAAAATTGCGCGAAAACCTCCAAAATTTGTTTGCCGAAATATCTCAAAACTAGAAACTTGAAGCCTCAAAATGCTTTTCTTTAGACCTCGATAAGACCATTTTTCACTGAGATACAGGCATTCTAAAAAATAAATAAAAATTCGGAAACATTTTTGACCCTTTAATTTTTTCCATTAGTGTATCTTAATTGTGTATTGCTTTCATGAGTTCGGTCCTGATTCGCCACGAGCTTATTGCACTCTACTATGTACTGAGTGCGGCCCTGACTTTTAAGATTTAGTGCTATCTCCAGTACGTATCTTCCGGCACGTTTCCGGAGTACGCACGCGCGTGCCATCCTCCCATTCCATTAAGGTCGAAGCATTAGCGTCGGGTAGGGCAGGGGGTAGGCGCGCCTGCCCCTCGTCGTGTGTCGGAACTGCAGCCCGGGCCCCTAAAACATCTAATCTATGCACGTTACGCGTCTGCACCGCGCAGGTGAAGCAAGTCGAGGAGTACATGGCGTACAGGAAGTTGCCGCGCGAGATGCGCCACCGCATCACCGAGTACTTCGAGCACCGCTACCAGGGCAAGTTCTTCGACGAGGAGTGCATCCTCGGCGAGCTGTCGGAGAAGCTGCGCGAGGACGTCATCAACTACAACTGCAGGTCGCTGGTGGCGTCGGTGCCGTTCTTCGCCAACGCGGATTCCAATTTCGTCTCGGACGTCGTTACCAAGCTGAAATATGAAGTCTTCCAACCTGGTGAGTATGCGAGACGACCGACCAATTAAATGTCGGCCCGTTATATGTAGTTGACCGAACAAAAAAAGAACGCGGATAAATTCGATATAAATTGAAGGAAACATTTGTTAGAAAAAAGCTAGAAGACGTCAATTTTTAATATACTCGTTTTTAACACCATCAAGTATACTGGGACACTCATGTAGTATACAGCAAGCGGCAGCCTAATGCGTACAGTATAGTTAGGCGAATTTACTTGGGCCGGGAGGGCACAGCGAAACAAGGCAGAACCAACGGTCCAATGCGTCGGCTTCGGCGTACAAAATTTCAGGCGAATCGCAGCTCAGGTCAGAATCGGGCACAGGTCACTATTATTGCAAGCGACACACAGAAAATACATCAGAATACATTAGTGAATATTCGAATAAACGTACTAGGAAGCGTACTATTACACGACGGTATTTAGGTGTGGTAATGTCAGTGGTCACGAAAAATGAAACTTAAAAGGACTTACCCATTAAAACTCATAAATTGTTTAATACAAAAAGTAACATTACTTTTTAACTAGCGTATGATATTTTGCAGGGCATATTTTTGCAACTTTTTTCGTATTTTGTTAAACAATTGCAGTTTTGTTACAACTGATTTTGTGTCACTTAATTAATTTTACCTTTAATCTGATGAAATATTAGAGTCTTCCTTGTCTCAAAACAGAAATTATGGGAGCAGGAATTTGGAACAGGTATACCCTGGAAAAACAAGACTCCCTTCAAAGGCAGACCTGTTCCAAATATCCGTTTGGCAGGTATAAAAATTTGGCAAGTAAGACTCGAATATTTTGTCGGTTTAAAGGTAAAACTGATGAAGTAAATTCTAATCAATTGTAAGGAAACCGCAATTATCTATCAAGAGACGAAAAAGCAATAGTGTACTGCTATCATGGCAACAACACGGATCCTGTATGCCCCACTTTTATAACTGGTCATTAAAAATCTGTCATTATAACTTTATAGCTTGTGAATCAAATTTCTTCGCATTTTAGGTCGAAATTTTATGAGCTTCGTGGGTAAGTCATTTTAAGTGCCATGTTTCGGGACCACTAACATTACCACACCTAAATACGGTTCCATTTTGTAATAGTTAGTCCCTTAGTACGTTTTAATTTTCTGTGAACTATCGTTTTGTAATAATAATGACCCGAGTCCGTCTCTGTTGAGATTCGCCGAAATCTGACATAATCACCATGTTCATGTTAGTAGCATCTGCGCATGTCAAATTCAAACTGCGCCAGCGCTCGGGGATTCGCCTATCGGAAAATTTTTAATTAAAAATGGCTTTAATATCTCTTACAGACCGACCACCAAAATACCATTTAATTATTTGACGTCGGACGTACTGTTTTCCATCGGATCCTAGTGAAAACAGTATGTCCGACGTCCGCCGAAATGTGAATATAATCCGAACTATACAACCATAACGTTAAAACACGGATGCGGAAATGTCGTCATCTGAGGTTGCTTTTTCTGGAGAGGTGTAGGCCCCATACATCGTGTAAAGGGAATCATGGACCGAGTATATGTATATTAACATATTGGAAAATATTCTGCACCCATTGTTTATGCCTGTTACGTGGAAGCTTTTTCAAGACAATGATCCCAAACATACTGCGAAATCTGTAAAACAGTGATTAATTAATAACTCCGTATATATTATTGACTGGCCATCTTGTAGCTCTGACCTCAACCCCATAGAGAATCTTATGGGGTGAAGTAAAACCGCGAGTTTGTCAGTGTCAGTTTAAAAATTTTGATGAATTGTATGAAGTTGTTAGAGAGGCCTGGTACTCGATACCTGTAGAGTTATGTCAAACTTTAATAAGCTCTATGGGTATGTAGGAGATACGCAGAAGTAATAAAGAACCATGGCTATCTAACAAAATATTAATGTATGTTACATAGTTTCTTGAATAATAAACATTTTCTTATATCGTTTCTAATTATGTGTTCTTCGAAAAATTGTAGGTAAATGATGCAACTATAAATATAAAAGTTGAACTGAGAGAGATGGAGCACAAAATAAGTTACGAATTGATTCGCTTTAGAACGCATGTTTATTGTATATATAATTGTTGGGACGGGTTAAAAACTAAATGACATAATGTGCATAAGTTATGCTAAAACAATGCCTTTTCTAATTATGTGACCGCCATTGTATGTACAATAGGCCGGCAAACAGCGTCATTTTCACTTTTATGAAAAAATTTTTAAAATGTTGGTAAAAGAGATTCGAACACTTTTTCATAAAATATTTCTCCGCTCCGCTAACACTACCGCGCTTTTTTTCCAGGTGATATTATAATAAAGGAGGGCACGATCGGCTCGAAGATGTACTTCATCCAGGAGGGCATCGTCGACATCGTGATGGCCAACGGCGAGGTGGCGACCAGCCTGAGCGACGGCTCCTACTTCGGCGAGATCTGCCTGCTGACGAACGCGCGACGCGTGGCGTCGGTGCGTGCCGAGACCTACTGCAACCTGTTCTCGCTGTCCGTCGACCATTTCAACGCCGTGCTCGACCAGTACCCGCTGATGCGGCGCACGATGGAGTCGGTCGCCGCGGAGAGGTCAGTGCGTTGGTTGGTATAAAGAAACCCGAGGCGGTTCTATTGAATTATGTTTGTTTAATCGCTTCTTTGCTGTGTGCGCTCCCTGTGTCGTCCCCCCCCGCCCCGACGTTGTTCGTTGCTCCCGATGTGGTGAATAGAGGCGTTAAAATTGCGTGGAGACTGGAAATTTCAGAAGTGGGATTCATTCTATTTTTTTCTTTTTTTGGAAGTCGTTCTTTTATCGGCTTATTGTAACCAACTCATATATTACTCCACCTACTCTTGTACCCTGGTGTCTTGTACCCAGATCCACAGAAGAGACACACAGCACGTATGTCTCCAAAGGCGCGTTTGTATTCTCAAAGATTTCTTGTCTTTCTAATGCCTCACAGATAGTCCAGCAATTTAAAAGATAAAGGGCTAGTTTTGACGGTTTTCTATGAATTTTTTTGCGTAGAACACAATGCGGGATCCGCTAATTTTTTAAATTAACAATTTGTGAAAAAAAAACTTTTTTTCACATTTTCACTTATATCTCCGTTCCTTGGCATATTTTATATAGCATAAGCATTTAAGAAGTTGTAGGCTATTGAATTTCCTAAATTTTAAGCCCAACCCGAAGTTTCCAAGTGCTATTGTTAACTTGCAAATGACTGCTGAAGTTGAAAAAGTGTTTTTTCACTATTTTTTTCACTTCAAAAGAAATAACTATGAAATTTCTTGGAGGGACTGCTGTTTGTAGTATGAAGTTACAAAAAAAAAATCAGCCCGATCCGTTAATAACTTTTCGAGTAATTAACGATCTCATTTTTTTTTGCCTTAATTAACAATGACGCCATTTCTTTGTTTATTGTACGTAATTGACCGGGTTGGGCTAGAAAAATCATAAATCTCTTCAAGTTTGCGAGACTTTTTCAGATTTTGAAAAAATAATTTGGGCCAGTTTTATAACGTTTTCTACGCGACTGCCTTTTTTGACGCTTTTTTATAATATCTCAAAAGTATGCTTCAAGACGCGTACTTTAAATAAAAAAATGGGCGTCAAGATACTACAGTCACAATTCCGAGAATTTCGAAGCGGCAACGCTAAAAGAATATATGTATACGTCGGGTCAAAAAAAGGTAGTCGCGTAGAAAACGTTAAAAACTGGCCCAAATTAATGTTTTTCAAAATCTCAAAAAAATCCGGTCAATATCATACAATAAACAAAGAAATGGCGTCATTGTTAAGGCTAAAAAAATGCTATCGTTAATTACTCTATTAAGGGATCGAGCTGAAATATTTTTTGCAACTTCATACTACAAATAGTAGTCCCTCCAAGAAATTTCATGATCGTAGTCGCCCTACTTTCGAAGTAAAAAAATGGTGAAAAACAGTACTTTTTTAACTTCAGCAGTCATTTGCAAGTTAACAATAGCACTTGGAAACCTCGAGTTGGGCTTAAAATTTAGAAAATTCAATAGGCTACAACTTCTTATATGCATATGCTATAGAAAATATGACAAGGAACGGAGATATAGGCGGAAATGTGAAAAAGAGAGTTTTTTTTTTCACAAATTGTTAATTAAAAAAATTGGCGGACGGTTTCAGCTCTACGGACCCCGCGCATTGTGTTCGACGCAAAAAAAAAATACATAGAAAACCGTCAAAACTAGCCCTATATCTTTCAAGAACACATAAAAATCTCTGCCTACTGGACCTGAGACTGAGAGAATGTCGAGAATCGACATCGAGAATCGAATATCCCCATTGTTAGGTGACCTATAACTGACGTCAGTAAATATTTTTAACTGATTCTTACTAAGTTTTTGGAGGCTTCCAGCTCTTTTAACGCTCCAGGATATCGGTTATATGTTCCTATTTGTGCTCTAGTTGTTTATCTCACACATTGTAGGATAGCGTATACCTCCTGAAAGGCCGAGGTGTGCTTTCCAAGTGAGAAAAAGCATCTTGTATTCATTATCTCACTGTATATTCCTGCTCCTGCCCTTTCATCAGTCTTTGACCCTTCCGTGAATCAGACCTCATCTCGAGGAAGAGACCAGTCTTTCTTTTGAGTATCACACTTTATTGTTGGAACAGTTTTGTCATTTTCAAAAGGGTAACTTCCTTAGGAAGTATTTTTGTATTAAGACAAGTTAGGTAAGTTAATTCGGCCTTAAATCCCATCTAATATCTGGGAACTTTCGTTTGGTACAAAAGTTTTTGTACCATGAAGACACACTGTATCGACATCATGGTGTAGTATGACGAATAATTTTTTTGCGTGCCCCTTGTATTATTAAGTATTAACAATTGATTTTCGTTGATCAATTCTCTTTCCTATGAGCAGTTCTTGTTCAGAAAATGTATTTTATCGATAAAAAAGGTCATATAAATATTACTGCCAAAGTTCTATTAATCGAATAAGTAACCAATCAATGTCTCCCCTGTTTTTCAATTTTATTGCCTTATTTACCACATGCTAACTGAAATTACAGGACTATAATGGCGGATTTATTCACTTCCACAACTCCAGCGGGTGATATTCAGTAAAATGTATGAATAAACACCATTAACAGGACGTGAAATGGTTGAAAATGGGATACGAGGGGTATTTCCTTAGTTGACCGGCAACAGAAAGTTAATTAGAGGTTAATAAATCGGCCACTAGTCTTGTAAATGTTTTCTGTTGGTTGTTCTCCCGTTTTTGTTTGTGTCGTCCTGCACTGGTGACGGGAATGTTCCTTTATTTTTATTTTCGTTATCCTTCCATGAGGTAGTAGTTGTTTTTCTCCTTGCCATGTTATATTAACTGATATTTCCTTGATGGCAGGGAAACCAAACACCCCACGCCTGGAGTCATAATATTTATCGTTGGTATCGTCACCACATGTACTTTAATTTATTTGATACAGAGTATCCACAGATTATACTGACAACCGTCTAACTACAGGTCAAGGGTACAAAAAATTCACAAACCTCGTATCTTACACAAGTATAATTTTTAACAGTTTTAAATTTGTAAATATCTTCTATAAATGCTGACCAGTTTTTATTTCACAAAGTGTTAATATTTATCTATCGTTTTATGTTCATTTACAATCTTTTGCGAGCCAGCCGACGCCCAGTGATGGAAAATGGAAAAAATTCGACCTTCGCGGCTGTATTAATCGTAATTTCATGAACTTTTTTTTCCTTAGAATTTAATGTTATTTCTTTGGGAAGAGCGAAAAATGTGAAATTCAGTAAGGAATTTTTATAAACCAGAAAAAAAAACTAATAATTGAGGCATTATACTTCATTCAAAACGCGAGGTGAAACGTTGCAATTCACGCCATAGATAGAGACTACTTCTAATATACATTTCTTGGGCCGCTGATTACAAAATTGGAATCCCGCAACCCTAAAATGGTAAGGAAACCCCTAAAAATTAAAAAAACACGCCTTTAAGGGGATTTTTAACAAGTTTCTCGCAATAACCTCATTATAAATGTTAAATTGTTAACTATAAAAATAAATGTTAATTGTAAATAAAATGTTAATTGTAAATAAAATGTTAACCTTATTAAATACTGTTTTGTTTCTAAGAATTTATACTTTTAGTCAAATAGAATTAAATTTAGCCAAAATTTATTCGTAGGGTTAATTACAAAGAGGTGAAAACCACCCTCTCAGCAGAAAAAAAAGAGGAAAGGATTTTTTTAAATCGTAAATTAGATTCTTTTTCAATTCACAAATAGGGTAATTAGGGGTAGCTTTAATCTTTGAAGGGATGAAAATATTTTCCTTGCGATTAAATGGCTATTTGTTTAAAATAATATGCAAAGAGTAAAAAACAACATTTTTGCTTGGTACTTTTTACTTTACAATGTTTTAGGGGTAGTTTTACCCTTCAAAAGGGTGAAAATATTTCAGAATTTTTTTAATACTAATTCATTGACCAATAAAACAAAATGCAAAAATGATATACATATCTAAACGAATTTTTTCAAGTGCATTTAAATTCTGGGGTGTTAGGGGGTAATTTAAGGGTAGTTATAATATAATTAGGAGTGAAAATAGTAGTTTTAATTTTTCAATAAGTTTTTATCAAAAAACTTTTCGAAAATATTTACAAAAATTAAAATTGTTTTATCAAGTATTTTCCTCTTTTTTTCTGCTGAGAGGATGTTTTTCACCCCTTTGTAATTAACCCTCACGAATACAATTTGGCTCAATTTAATTCTATTTAACTAAAAGTATAAATTCTTAGTAACAAAACAGTATTTAATAAGGTTATTTAACATTTATAATAAGATTATTGCGAGAAACGTGCTAAAAAAAACCCAAAAGGGGTGTTTTTTGCATTTTTAGGGGGTTTTTAAGGTTGCGGGACCCCAATTTTCGTCATCAGCGACCCAAGAAATGTATATTAGAAGTAGTCTCTATTTGTCGCGTAAATTACAATGTTTCACCTCGCGTTTTGAATGAACTATAATGCCTCAATTATTAGTTTTTTTCTGGTTTATAAATATACCTTACTGAATTTCAAATTTTTCGTATTTCCCAAAGAAATAACATTTAATTCTAAGAATAAAAAAAAGTTCATTAAATAACGATTAATACAGCCGCGAAGGTCGAATTGTTTCCATTTTCCATCACTGTGCGACGCTTCAAGGCCAAGTCGCCAGGACTGTGAATCTGTTTTAGTGGTGGGTTTATTCAGAATGTGAATTCGGAAAGAGCTTCCATTGATGACGTTTTTGACCGAATCTGATTATGCCCATCACTAATATGTCGCATGTCGCAACGTTTTCACGTAGACGCTTGTATATTGGGACCGGCCCGGTTCTCCAAAACTAATTCGATATACGTAACCTAACCCAATACGTAATCTAACGAGTTTTTAGATGTATCATTTTACAAAATTTACGGCCAAATTAATACACTGGATGATGACTTTTTTGTGATCAGGCGGTTTTTTAGGTTAACTTTGGATACTGCGACTCCGTAGACCATTTTATTTGACACCCTTAATCTGCAGTTAAATGTTGTCGATGTAATTTGAGGACACTCTGTATATAAGTATTGATATAACGCTGGACAAACGGTATAAAAGTCCCAAGAAAATAATTATCACACGATGAGTAAAAGTTCTTTCTTTTTTTCTGACGCCTATTAAAATAAATATATATATCAGTTAATTATAGCGTGACAAAACAACAAGATACACGATACACAAACACGAACACACAATGAAGGGCGATGGTTGAACATAATTTGATAAAACACAAACACATATCAATAGACACGGCCAACACCATATTCTAGCTTTTCTCATTAATTTGCAAATTGGAACGTACCATTCGAAGGATCGTTGCATGCCGAATCGATGAGACGACGGTTTTGGGACTTTTGGGGGAAATTTCACGCACAGATTTTGATAATTACGTTTAGTTGTTTCTCAAAAATATGGAGGGTGATAGTTTACCAACTGTACAATCGATTAACAGCAATACATTTTTGAGTAACTAATGTTGGGATATTTTCGAACCGATTTTATTCGAAAGTGGTATGGTCCTATCCAAATTCAACATTTACTGGACAAAATCTCTAAAACTTTACAATATTTCATCACAAATAGTAAAAAATTACATGAGTGCGGATCAAATTCACCACCATCCCTTAGAGTTTCACACGCCCAGTATTAATTATTTACTATGCAAACCCTATTCTGACTTTTGGTCCACACTGTACATATATAAGTACACTTGGTATATAACCATCTCCTCTGTATTTTTTTCTTGATCATTTTTCACCTGAAGAAAACGATTGTCAAAATCTGCGTATCGTCCACCGAAATCTGAATAGACTAGAAGGAATGTATCGCATTTACGCTGGTCCCCAAAAAATAGTGTAAACAAAATGATAGCATAAGTCTACGTACGTGAGACCAGTAGGAATATTTGAAATCTCTGGACCCATGACGTCTTGTAATCACCTTAATCTATATGTTGAAGTTCCAACAAGCATTTAGACTATTAAACTGCCAATCGTATCAATTACCCTTGCTAGGTATAACCATCTCCTCTGTATTTTCTTGATCATTTTTAACGCTGAAAAAATGATCGTCAAGATCTGCAGTATCGTCCAGGCGCAATCTGAATAGACTAGAAGGAATGCATAGCATATACGCTGGTCCCAAAAAATAGTGTAAACAAAGTGATAGCAATATGTCTACTTCGTCAGAAAAGTAGGTATTTGAAATTTCTAGATACCAAAATTCTTGTAATCACCTTAATCTATATTTTGAATTTCCAACAAGCATTTAGACTATTAAACTGCCAATCGTATCAATTACCTTCTTAAAATTCTTCATTAAACCGATCTTAATGTGCAGTAAAGGTAGATTTACATTTTTTGTTTGATTTTGATATGATTACTGAAATATTAAATACTTTTCAGTATTATAGTTCGTGGAAGCGAAAAGTTCTTTCAAGTTAAAGGGAAGTCTTCAGAGTAGCTCTCTGATTAACTGAACCATTTTGAAAAAAAAATCCTAGACATGAAAAAGTTCTGTTCGCCACACATAATTCTAAAAAAATTGACGGGTTAATATACGAGTATCTCTAGAACTCGATGTGTTTTATTATAATTTCATGAATATGATATTTAGTAAGGATGGTTTGAGTTTTTATTATGTTTTCGGTTCAACTTTTTTTCAAATTTCTTCGTGTTTAGTTTTTCTTCAATATGGCTGTTAGTTTGATATACATATACTCTGAAGATTTCCGTTTAATATAAGTCGAAGTACTTTGAAAAGGGTTTAATGTTTTCTGCGCTATTCACGATTTTTTGAAAACATTGTAATTTTACCTTTAATCAGTGGCGATCGGTGAAATTTGACATGCTTGTATTTTCGTAAGGAGGTATGGGACCCACATCATAATATAGGCGGTGGTTAGTAGACCTAAGTAGAAGGCTATAATGGCAAAAAATCTTAAGAGAATTTTTTTTTTTTTTCAAAAATGGCTGCCTCCGGGCAGATCTTGGAAACGACTTGAAAAATATTTGCAAGTATAAAAAAATTGTATTTACACGGTGATTATGAAAAAAAGTATTTCGCAAATATTTTGCAAACCGTTTCCAAGATCTGCCCGGAGGCAGCCATTTTTTGGAAAAAAAAATTCGCAAGCTTTCCCTGAAGATTTTTTGCCATTATAGCCTTCTACTTAGGTTTAGTAACCACCCCCTAAAATATGGTGTGGGTCCCATGTCTCCTTACGGAAATACGAGCACGTCAAATTCCACCGACCGCCACTGCCTTTAATAATAGCTTTTCACACAATCGACATATCAGCTTCAACTTGGGCTTATTAGACGCAGAATTTCAGAATCTGTAACCAGGAGAAAAAACAAAATCAATACTGATGTTTCTATGAAATCTAAACAATTTCCTATCTAGACATTCTTCAAAAGTCGTCGTATGATCTCGATATCATAGGCGTACCATGAGGAGGGTACTTTATTTTCCTGACCATTGGTGGAGGTGGTCCAAATAGGGATATTATATTATGAGGCTTCGTATTTGGGGGTCATCCCCGATACCCATCAGTGCGATGTTGCCAAATTTCCTCAAAACTATTTAACTTAGGGAACGCTCTAGTTAGATGGACAGACAATGTCAACTAAGACGCTTTTGACGAATTGTATATTGAACGTAGCCCGAAAATTTGTACCTAAAAAACATGACTTGATAGAAACTTTTGATGTTCACCAGCCATCATTACTAGCAAATTGTGAAAGCTACCAATTGCTTCGTCACAAAAATCGTGTCGTAGGGTGTACATGGTACACCTGAGGCCTGATTTTATCACACCAAACTGGACAATCCAAAGAAATACTTTGTTTTCATCGCACTGCAGTAACAATATGGCCGATTAATATAGGCAGCAACATCGGGATTCCTTCTAGTCTGTTCTAAAAAGATGTTCGTCGTTTCGGCATGAACAACCGACCCTCCCCGCTCCGGGGCGACCACCACTAACGCACCCCCGTGCGCCATCTCTCTGTCCAGGCTGAACAAGATCGGCAAGAACCCCAACCTGCTGGCGCACCGCGAGGAGGACCTCGGCAGCGAGAGCAAGACGATCAGCGCGGTGGTGAACGCGCTGGCCGCCGAGGCGGACCATGTAAATATGTCGAACGAGTCGGTGGCGCGGCTGCACGCCAGCGAGCGCAGCCTCCAGGAGCTCGGCTGGACGCTGCAGAAGCTGTACCCGCCGTCGCTGCCGCGCCCCAAGTCCGAGAACAACTTCGCGTCGCAGGACATGCCGCTCACCAGGGGCTCGGAGCACAACGGCCGGCCGTCCTTCCACAAGTCGGACACGTTCCACAAGGAGAGCTCCATCCAATGACGGCACTCGACGCACTAGTGCTCGGCGCTGGCAGGGCAACTGTGCCAGGTGCAGGTGCTGACCGTGGCCGCGGCGGCACTCGCCATCCGCACAGACCACCGCTGAACTGGCAGGCAAACGCCGGAGGGCACTAGTGCGCGCGCAGGCGCACGCGCGGCGACCGTGGCGCCGCCGCCGGCGGACGGCGCAACGAGAGGGAGCAGCGGCAGGCCGTGGACGCGGGCGCTGCGCGACAATCGGACGGAGAAGAACGATTGATTCGATTTCTACTTTACTTTCGATATGACCAATCCGGAGCAGTGACTGCTGGTGGATTTTGAAACTCTCCCATTTTCGTAAGCAAGCACGCCAAAGGACTACGCACACAATACAGAGGATTCTGGATACCGGTTAAATTTTCCGGAGACGGATTCATTAGGGGTTTTTTAGGTCGCGGAAATCATTTTTTGGTTTATTTGGTCATGTGAACCCTTGTGAGGGAGTGAAATAGGGTGAAAATAGCATATTTAAAAAAGGTCGGGTTTGAAAATTCGAAACTGTTTCTTGGTGGGTTTTCATAATATGGACCACAAAAAATTGTGTAGATGACAAAAAACACGCAGAACCAGTTATACAAGTTCTCTTAAACCAATCTCTCTTAAAAATATTCCATTTTCACCATGTGCAATCCCGATTTCATCGGCTTAAAGAGTTGCATAAGATCAAATAGAACCCGAAACTAGATTAACCGATAAAAAAAATCTATAAGAAATAGTTTTGAATGTTCAAATCTGATCCATTTTAAATATGCCTTTTTCACCCTCTACAGTTCCTATTTCACCCCTTTACCAGGGTTCATATGATCAAATAAGCCAGAAAAATAAATTCTGCAACCTAAAAAGCCCATAAATTGTCCGTCTCCGGAAAATTTAACCGGTATCCAGAATCCTGTGTATTGTATACGTGGTCCTTTTAGGGTATAATTATTAGACTCAAATAAGGCTAAAAAAATTCAAACGAAACTTGCGAAAAAAAAATCAAAAAACGTCTATCAGAAGATTTTTTTGTCGGTTAAATTAACTCGTTTCACTCTCAAAAACCTTAATGAAGTAGAGCATAAAATACTGTGTGTCCCAGATAATTCTGACCCATTTTGATCCTAAATATCTTTTGATACAACGAACTTACAAATATGTGGGTTTCTCCAATCGATTTACTTTTCAATAGTTTTTTTTGTACAATGTTAAAAACATGTTACTTGTCCTACAGGGTGTTTTTGACATATGGTCCATTTCAACATTAGAATTCGCTACTATTTTGAATACAACACCCGGTATATGTTAACCGTACACCAAACAAAAGCTGCAATCTTCAGCTTTCAAAAAATATATGCTTTGCTATGCCTTACTTTCAAAATGGGTTAGTAATTTAATTTTTAAAAACATTGTGTTTTCGACATCCCAGAAAATTCTGGCCCATATTGATTGTAAATTTCTTTGACAAGGATGTGGTTTTCGCAGTTGATTTACTTTTTCAAAAAATTATTTACGTGTTTTGTTAAAAGTTGGTTACATACCATACAGAGAGATTTTGAGTATGAATAATTCAAACATAAAAGTACAAACAATGTTTTTTATTTTTGTACTTTTTTAAAAAATATGATGAAATTAAAAAATGATTAATTTTGTTAAGTCAAAAAATAAAAACACAGGAATGAACCAAAATAAAATAGCATAAATGTTATGGTACATATTCCAATGTTTACCATTCACATCTGTACACTTCTGAAATCTAAATAATAAATTAACATATAAATTACTCAATTTCTGGAGTAATCCCTTGAAAATTGCTGACAAAATTTCGACGCAACTTTTCAGGGGTTTAAGGAATGGGATTGTATCATCTATCCTTAATATACCTCACACAAGAAAATCTCGCACTTTTGTTAAGTCTGGTGAGTGTGCGGGCCACTCGATTGTCCAGCTCTTCCTATCCACCCATTCCCAAAGCTTTCCGTTTCAAAATTCCTTGCAAGAAGCAAAAAATGAGGTGGAGCACAAAGTTACTGGAAAAATACCGTATGGCTGTTTTGATTTTGCTCCAACTGAGGGTAGAAAAAATCTGCAACATATTCGTATAAACTTTCCAGTATTTTCCCCATTGTAAAAAGAAAGGACAATACGATCAAAATGGGTCAGAAGTTTCTAGGACGTCTAAACACAAAGTTTTTAAAAATTAAATTACTAACCCATTTTGAAAGGAAAGTGTCGTAAACCATGCATCTTTGGAAAACGAAAGATTGCAGCTTGTGTTTGGTGTAAACATATACAGGGTGTTGCATTCAAAATAGCGAATTTTAACGTTGAAGTTGACCATATATCAAAACTCCCTATAGGACGAGTAACAAGTTTATAACATAATACGAAAAAAACTTATTGAAAAAGTAAATCGACTGGCAAAAAACTGCATCCTTGTAAGTTCGCTCTGTCAAGAGATAGTTACGATCAAAATGGGTCAGAATTATCTGGGACACCCGGTATTGTCCGGAATAAGTGCTCCACAATAACATGGCAATTTCAAATTCCACGAGCCGTCACTGGAATGTAATGACATGACTTTTTCAAACCAGTTCCAACCAGTGGCGCAACCAATAAATTTAATTGGGGGACGCCAAATTTGCAAATATAATTTTTTACGATTATGGTGTAATTTTAATTTTTAAGAGTGTCAGACACAATTTTATCGCAAAGCATCACGCACCCGCTCGCGTCGTCAAATGCTGTTTTCTTTCCGTCTCGTTTTCCGTCTACGCCGCTGGGCCCACGCCCGCGCAGCGCTTCTGTTATATTAATTATAAGCAATAAGTGACGAGAAAGGACACTTCGCTAGAATTGTGCAATATTAGAACTAAAAAAGAGTAAGTTAGCTTTAACTATTAGGTGCTCAATGAATTATTACATGAAATCATAAATAGTGACGACACACACAAACACACACACACCCACACGAACCCGGTTTTTGGGTATCCCTCTTTTGGGTTACGTCTGCGCGCTGTTCCTTTTCCTTTCGTGTACATAACTTTCTAGGTCGTATCGGATTTTTGTATCGGATAAGGGAACCTCACCCTGTACATGTATATTCGTCAATTAGCTGTCCTGGTAGGCACGAATGGGACGTTCTGGAACGTTGACAGTTCAAAAAAAATGTGTTCTGACATTTACGTACTTGTAAAATACAGTTATTGTATGAAAAGTCTATTAGGAAACTATACAGGGACCGTCAAAATTATATATCTCGAAAATGACGTGTTTTGAAAAAAAAATATTTATTCAACAGAGATCTGAATATTCGAAGCCGATCCTGTTCATTTCTTCCCTGCCCGGGAACTAAAGCGCTGTCACAAGCACTACCGTGGCAGAAGACAATGCGAAAGTGTTCCTTGGGTTCAAAATGACCCATTCAGCAGTGCCGTTATATTTATTTCACTATCTTTTATTTTAATCGAATGGCTTGGTTATTTTGCTCCAAAAATCTATAGACAATTGAGTTTTACATAGAAATACGGGGTGATACAATTTGGATTAGTTTCAATGCATCATTTAAGTCACGGTAACAGAGAAGAGTTTTTCTCTCAAAAGAAATTAACGCGTCACTTAAAACTCCTATATTTTGACATATAGTGCGGTCAAAAAAAAATTCGATAACCTTTTAGAGAACGTTTTTACAAAAAAGCTCGGACACGTTGATTTTGTTTTTTAACCCTTAATAGTCACACTTTCCCAGAAAGACGTAATAGTCAGACTGGGTCCATCGGAATCGAACTCGGTGTAGAATCTTTTGTTTTAAAACCAACTTTAAATGGCCTTGAAATTCAATATCACCATGAAACATATAGGTTTCAACCCAAGAGCTTCACTAACTCACTAAAAAAAAGGCTTCACTAACTCACTTATTTTGGAGTGGGTACTGGAAGCTTCGGCGTAGAAACAAAAAACTGGACGTTTTCCACGAAACACCGAACTACACTTTTCTCGACGCGCGTTTTCGCCAACCAAGTTGGCATCTTCAGGAGAAGATCAAAACTGAAGATGCCAACCTGGTTGGCGAAACGCGCGTCGAGAAAAGTGTAGTAATTCGGTGTTTCGTGGAAAACGTCTAGTTTTTTTTCCACTTATTTTGATTTATACGCTATATGAAATGTACTGTCATAGCTACTAATACCGTAACCTTTTCATATCATTTTTCCTAAATTTACATTATCAAAAACAGGGATACTTTATTTGTGAATCAAGTCCTTTCTTAGGATAAAATTTCAGTGTAGTTTTACTTTCAGGAGAAGTATCAAAAGGTTGTCTCGATAATAACAAAAAAAAAAAACATAATTTGCCTTAATATACAGAGTGTCCCAATTTAACGTCTCAGTAACGAAATTTTGGCTTATTTTTGAGCTCGAAAGAAAATGTAAACGCTGAAGGTACATACATATGCAGGAATCCGAACATGGCCTCGGGATTATTATACAGGGTGTTGTTAAAAATATATCCCTAAAACATTGTCTTCTTGGAACCGAATGGTAGTGCGGGATAGTATTAAAGAATATACAAGATGTATTATAAAACTGTCTTTTGTCACATCCGACCTCCGATTTCGCCAACACCCTGTATAATAATCCCGGAGGCCAAATTCAAATTCCTTGGAAAATTCAACTCCTCGTTTGAAATCTCTTTCTAGCTCAAAATAACCTAAAATATCGGCAGTGAGACGTGAAATTGGGACACATTGTACATATTCTTTGTATCTGGACAGCATAAAAAGAAAAAAACCGAAAATGTATTGTTACTTAAAGCAAACACCCTGAATATAAAAAATGAAAGAAGTGCAAAGCAGAATGCTTGGTAATTTAGAAACGATAGTGTATGATGTTAGGAGATTTTTTTTAATCGACTAAACTCTTACGACGAGTCTTTTTAATTTTAAAAACATATATGATTTAGGTGTATTTTCGTAGAATAGTGATTACAAAAGCAGGTCATCGTAAAAGAACGTCCTATTCTTACTAGGTACTAGCATCCTGTCCACACGCATTCAACTTAAAAAAGCTCCCTCAAAAACTGAACACTACTTCGAGGCACTCCAATCTCCACTTCAACTGTACATATAAAGAAAAAAATATATATATAAATTTTGTACAAAACATTAAAATCATCTGGATTTACAAAAAAAAAATGTAGAGACTCATACTAACGCGTTAAGTAAGCAGAAAATTATCTAGAAAAAATGCACGGTGCTTTTCAATTTTACAAAAAAAAAAAAGGGAAGAACGACTTGCTGCATTTTAGTTTAACAAACGCGGTCGCGGAAACGATTGCGAATCGTCGGTCCGGACGAAGAGAGGAATTTAAGGCCAAATTCAAATTCATAGAGGTGGTTTTTGTCTTTGCCTTTGGTTTTAAGTTCGACTGACGAGGCTCGTTCGTCCAACGCGCCATCTATTGCAATTAATAGAACTTTATCTAAAAGTATTTACAAAAACCGATGTTCAGTTCACTATTTGCTAATATAATAGTAAAATATCAAATAAACACAAGGAATTGTCAAGGATTTTTTAAAAAAATTTCATTATACAGCCAGCAACAAAATTATGGAACCAAAACAAAAAAAAAAACATTGTCATTTCTTTGGCCAAAAGATTTACCGGAGTACGTCGATTTTATTTGATTCAAAAGCACATTCGAGCATCGGGGGTTAGTCTACAACTCGGGGGTTGTCGTTTTGAAAAAAATATTGCTGACGTCATCGCTCATAAACAAACGACTATCGATAACTGAATGTGACGCTAAAATGTGTATTTTGATCAACCGAAATAGACGTGTTTTGTGGCACTGTGACTTTTGTTGAATGTGTTCCATAATTTTGCCGAGCACTGTACACACTAAACTACAGAATCACCCGAAATACATCTACCGATTCGCATTTGTTTCCGTATCCGCCTACAATCAAACACCAAGAACCGAGGTTATAAAACAGCACACAGTAAACACCTGTTTGCTACGAAAAAAAATGCATGTCTCCTGCAGACGAGTACATTAGAGAAAAAAAAACAATACTAATTTAGCCGTAGAGATGAGAAGTGCAAGTTAGGCCTAAGGTTTCCATAAACGCAGAGACTAATCTATGAGTTTGCAGGACCATTTATACTTGTAAATTTCAACTACTCAACACTTATAAGGGTGGAGACGAAATTCTGACCGAGATCCGATGGTATTTTTATACAGGACTACTTGTAAATGTACCAATAATTTTAACGCGGTATATCTAAGGTACGACACGAGTAAGATATACATATGTGTGTGCGTGCGGTTTCGTCGTTGAGGGGTTCGCCTCGATTGCGCGGTCCACTGGAGGTTTCGGAAATGGTCGGACCTTTTACCTGCTTCGGAGATGCTTCCACCTTCCTGTCACAATCAGCACACAAAAGTATACGTAAATTCGCGTTTCTGCAGCTTAGGAACTACCTGATAGGCTAACCACTTTTAGTTTTGAGACGTTCTAAGAAACTACTATTGTGTGATATATTTTTAAACTGTGGTTATGTTGATAAATTCGTTTTTTCGCATTTCATTCAACAATTCTTTTGTACAGTGAAACTTTGCGACATACTTTGCACAAATGGCGTGCCCAAGGAGACGAGGGTGGTTCTGGATAAACTACCCTCCCCACCCGCCTTTGACCAAGCCTTCACTAAAAATAAAAACTTTTGTACCTCCACCTCATCGTATACCCAACCCCTCTCACACCCAGCAAAAAAATTCCGGGCACGCCACTGTACGCATAAATACAATATTGGTAAAAGAATATTATTTATTTTGTTACATGTAGAAAATTAAGACTACAATTACATATATTTGAAAATTTAACAGAGCTTCCTTGAACACCGGAGCAATTGGTGATTGAACTTCACGAACCAAAAACCATTAAAAATCATTTATAAAGATTACGATCACCAAGAATAAGAACCACTTTTGTGATGTCCTGTTTGGGACGTTTTCTTCCATTTATCCTTGCCCAAAACTTGTTGAATGCCACCTTCCTTGTCTTTATTTCAAGTCTGGATATCTGCTCCATTAAGTTTCCGGTATTCCACAATCTTCTCCACAACCTACTGGCTGAAGAATTGCTAATACCAGATGTTATCGTGAAGATCAGTATCATCTTTGTTTTTGTGTCGCCCAGTATTACAACCACAACTGGGCCTGTGATATCCTTCTATATCACATACATATACATATATCAGCTTGCACCGAACACAATTATTGTCGTCTCTAGTTACCATTGAGACAGAAAATCGATAAAAGTAGAAAAAAACTAGAAAGTCAAATCGTGTTCCATTGTCACGAGTTTCCACCTCTTAGACTCCTGGTTGTCATTTTAGCACACTTTTCGTGTCGAACTCTCCCATCAGCGCATCATTGGATGCCTTCAAATTATCAACCTACAAATGAATTCATATTATTAAACAAATCAGAAATATTTTCAATCCTTTACCTTTTCAAAAAAGAAACAAAATAAGATTCGTTGATAGCTTTCACCTTCTTCTTTCTTCAGTGAAAGTCTGTAGATTTCATGATGGTCTTTTGATTGACTATAAACTAGCAAATTTTCCTTCGTTGCTTTTGGAACAAGTTTGGAACCAAAAAATCTTGAGGATATGTGGCTCACAGTAAAGCTTTTTTTGCGAATCCATTTATTTACTTGTGCCAAAGATTATTTAGGTCAATATGCTATCGAAACAACGTACCTATTGGAGTGAGATTGAGACCAACACAAACTTGACACGTTTTCAACCGATACCGAATTCATCAATATGCAATGTTTGGCAACATCAGGAGATGACTCAACCAAGTTTTGACCCCTGATGATAAATGTTGGTGTTGCTGAATGAATATAAGAATTTAACCCGTTTCGGCCGAAAACGCTACTCCCGGTACATCGCTCTTCAGCGCCTCATAACTAATACTATTTGCGACAGAAAAATTTGAGAGGGATATATTTTTGAAGTTTAAGACGCGCCCTTTCCGATGGTGTCTATGAAATTCCTCCAAAAAATTATTAATTATGAAAAAAAAGCAGTTTAAAAAAAAAACACGATTTTTTTTTCACATTTTTGGTGAAATTCCAAATATTCGGTGAAATTCCATTTATTCCACAACCGGTGGAATAAATGTTTGAACTTTAAGTATACGTGGTTTAAAGATCGATTTTTTCCTTTATGCGTTCAAAATGGCGCCTGAATTTTTTGGATTTTGCAAATAGACAATTTTTGCAAAATTTAAAAAAATCCCAGTGCATTCTTGAGTGATTTTAAGAACTCTTTATTCTTGACAATTTATAGTAAAAACATTGTTTTCGAGAAATAATTTCTAAAGATCAATTTAGTATCGAAATTTAGAAATGTTTTTCTCGAAAACAATGCATTTTTACAATAAATTGTCAAGAATAAAAAATTCATAAAATGATTCAAAGAATGCACTGGACTTTTTTAAGCAATTTTTTAAATTTTGCAAATATTGACTATTTGCAAAATACAAAAAGTTGCTCAAAAAAATTTGTGATCCTAAGAATTTGTTATTCTTGACAATTTTTTGTAAAAGTGCATCATTTTCCAATAAAAAATTCTTGAATTTTTACACAAAAATTTTGCAGTTCAGGCGCCATTTTGAACACATAAGGAAAAAATCGATCTTTAAACCACGTATACTCAAAGTTCAAACATGTATTCCACCGGTTAGTGAGGTTCCAAGTCCATTGCAGACCAGAAACCCCTTGAAAATTTGATTAAAAAGAATTGCAAACAAATCGTGTTTTTTCTTAAACTACTTATTTTCATAATTAATAATTTTTTGGAGGAATTTCGTAGACACCATCGGAAAAGGCACGTTTTAAGTTTTAAAAATATATCCCAATCAAATTTTTCTGTCGCAAATAGTATTAGTTATGAGGTGCTGAAGAGCGATGTACCGGGAGTGGCGTTTTCGTCCCTCTAATCATCCGACTTTGATGAAATATGATTGTGAATAGCTGATTGTGAATCCGGAGTTAGATTTTCCAAATTCAAGATGGCGGATCCAATATGGCGAAAGTCATTTCCATTAATGTTTTCAAATCTTGTTTTCAATGTCGCTATTGTTGGAATGAAATGTGAAAAAATAACATACGTACACAATATCTTCAGGAAATTGTTCTTACTTTGTATTTCTTTTAATTTCACATTACACGCGATTTAATTTCGTTGTAAACCTACAATCACGTAACGACAATAATAATTGCAGAAAGGTAAAGGCAGTCTGGTCCACTATTCCTCGCCAGGTGGAGGCCAATCGAGGCGACGCTTCAACGGTAACTTTTAGATTTGTGATTGTTAGGATACCTTTTTAACGTTGAGCAGTTTACGGCCAAAGTGCCCGCTGGGATCACTTATTTCTTAGGTTTCGCGCACGTCACTTGGTCACGTGACCCCTCTCCGGTGGGCAGTTTGGGATTGCAATGTAATATAAAAAAATGTTATAAAAAAGAAGGAGACTCTTCACATTAGCTGTGATCTACAATATGGATGTCTTATCATTATAACAAATGGTCTACTGCTGAATGATTTGTATAAGTATAACAGTTCGCGAGGAAGACAATTTATTTATTTTAGAATAATTTTACATCGGCTAATTGTGTGCTTGCAATTAACACTTTTGACAAAAGCTGAGTGGTACAATATATCTCGACTATTATATTTTTAGTATAAATCAAAAATCATGACAGAACTTTTTAATCGTTAGTAGCGCAATTATTATTAATAACTAGTTAGTTAAGAGATGGGTAATACGAAGAAAAATGTAAAGGATATGTGTAAGCAAAAACGACAGTGGCGCAGCCACGGGAGGGATATAGGGAATATATCCCCTGCCCAAGAGTTATAAGTATATTTTTAACAAAGTTTACCAAAATACTTGTATATTGATTCATGAAAAAATAGTAAAACTTTTAACATGCTCACTTTGGTCAACATTTAAATGTGGGCCACAACAAAAAAAAATTATTCGATCGACGCCTACTTAAAATTTCAGTTTAGACAGAATCTAAAATCATGAAATAAAATAAAACTGAATAACAAAAACAAACAACTATAGAATACCGAAGTTTTGTTTTCTGGAATCAGACTTGATACAGGTTCTTTAATAATAACACTGATTTATGTAGTTTACATCTAAAATTTTTGGAAAACAATGCTACATAATGTATAAAGAATCAAATGGATTTAAAATTGTTAAAGACAGTGGCGGTTGGTGATATTTCAGTTAGTCATATCTTGAAAACGAGGCATGGGACCCACTTCACTTTTTAGGTGATGACTATACACCTCTTACAGAAAAGATTTATAGTGAAAAAACCGTCAGCAAAGTTTGCGAAAAAAAATTCAAAAAAATCTGCAGAACACCCTGGGATCTCAGTAACGCTCTGTGCAATATTTGCAGTATATATTTTTTCATAATCTAGAAACAAATATAAGCAGAGGTTTTTCGATTTGTTACAAAATATTTTTTTTTCAAAAAGTTATGGCCATTTTAATTTTAATTTTATAGGAACATTTTGTTTCCCAAAATGAAAATGGCCATAACTTTTTTGAAAATAAAATTGTAACAAATCGAAAAACCTCTCCTTATAATTGTTTCTAAATTATGAAGAAAATATACCAAATATTCCACAGAGCGTTACTGAGATGCTAGGGTGTTGCAGTTTTTTTGAAATTTTTTTCGCAAACTTTGCTGACGGTTTTTTTCACTATAAATCCTTTCTGTAAGAGGTGTATAGTCATCACCTAAAAACTATTAAGTAAGTGGGTCCCATGCGTCGTTTTCAAGATATGGCTAACTGAAATATCACCAACCGCCACTGATTAAAGGGTTCGACGAAGGACAAACAAAAACAAAAAAAATTAAGGAGTAATAAATGATTTTTGTGACGTTACCAGTTTTTGAGTGATGACTTGTATTGATATGTATTTTTTTTATGGAATGGCATATTTTTAAGTAATTGACAGTGCATTTAAAGGCATTTTCGAGAAATCCACATTTAATATCGGCAACTTTAATAATTTTATAGAGCAAGGAACATTTCAATGGAGATTTAAAAAACGGTTTAAACACTTTCCCTTTAAAATTATCATTCGTAAAATGTGCGAGGTTTTTGCTTACACTTATCATTAAATTAACTAGTGATATTTGTTTTTAATATTGTACAGTGATTTTTTTAAGGTGTAGATGACTGAAAATATAAATAAGCATATAGAATATGTTTTTTTTTTAGTTGAATATCGTCGTGTTGCATCTGTGAAGAGGTGATATGTCAGATTCAATCTAGGTTATTTAATTTCTAAGCATCCAACACGTCAATGTAGGGAATTATACTGTTTTACGATGACAAAGTGATATTCTATATGTACATGTTTTATATTTATTTGAGATATCTCACGGTGCAACATCTCTTAGTACCTATAAATGTAGATTGTAAACAATATCAATTATAATAATAATTTATGTTATATAGGTTTCACAAATTCTTGCCATGATGAAATCCTAGCCTAGACTGAAAAATTTTAAATGCTTTGTTAAGTCAAGTAGAATAAATTTTATGAAGACATTCTAGAGTGGGTCCTCCTAAACATTGGGACGGGTACCATTGAATAATTACAAAAATATCTGATGACATCTTCATGTGTAGTTGAGAACACAGTACCTATATGAATGGAAATATTGTTTTGAGTTTTGAATATAGTATTCATGTAGTAAAGTCATCTACATTCCAGTAAATTGTCGCCAAATGTTTGATGTACAAGGTGTCCCAACATCATTTTGACAAATATTATTTGGAAACAAGCGTAAAATTAGTTATACAAATAATAGGTATTCGACTTTTTTCTAAATGTAATATTAAATAAGCATAAAAAATAATATCGATCGCAAGTGGGCGTGAATCACATTTTTTGGCAAGCCACAGCTTTGATCAAGAATTACTTTTCGTCAAAAAATGAAATTGCTGGTCCATTATACTTATTGTAAACTGTGCATCAGTGAACACACTGTATAGTCAAATAATTGGATATATAAGAAGTAAACGTCTAATCTACTACTGTAAAATAAGATGTCTACTAAGGGTTTGTCTAATTTTAATATCAAAAATTCAGTTTTTTCAATATATACCATACATTAAAAAACGTAGGTAATCAAAATTTTAACTGAAATGATCACATAAAAGTAATATTTGTTTCTGTTTTACACAACCGGAGTGTTGCTTAGTTAATATGTTGGGACACCCTGTATAACATCGAGGCACCTATACAGGGTGTGACAAACTTTGATACAGAACAGGAAATTTGAGGCTGAACAAAAAGGGTCCTCTTCAACATGGTCCGATTCCTTATCGTTTTTGAGATATATGGATTTTTCAAGTTTTTCAAAATTTTACGACGTATGGACGAAAAACGTTTAGAACATCGTTATATTGAACTCTACAATAAATTTGTGGGTACCGTTGGATTCTACGTTAACTTTACTACGAGAGACAACCTCGCTTGATCCCAGAAAAAAAATTCAACTCAAGGCAGTGTCATCTGAATTTTCAAAAATTTACAAAATTTTGTAAATACATAATGTTGTATTTGAGACACAAGTTCCATACCTAAATGGCAAATTTGACACTCCGTTTTGCCACAGTTTTACCTACCATTTTTGTAAATTTAAAAATTTTTGAAAATTCAGATGATATTGCCTTGAGTTGAATTTTTTTTCTGGGATCAAGCGATGTTGTTTCTCGTAGCAAATGTAACGTAGAGTCTAACGGCACCCTCAAATTTATTACAGCGTTCGATATAACGATATTCTAAACGTTGTTCGTCCATACGACGTAAAATTTTGAAAAATCTAAATATCTCAAAAACGGCAAGGAATCGGATCATGTTGAAGAGGGCCTTTTTTGTTCAGCGTCAAAGTTCCTGTGCGATCTCAAAGTTTGTAACACGAGTAGTCAAACACCCTGTATAACATTGATAAAAAATGATCTCATTGATAAGAAATGATGAAATTTTTAGTAACAATTCCAAAACTTATTGATCAAATAAAATCCATTCTTTGGGGGTTTTGATGCATTCAAAAGGAAAGCTATTGATGTAAAATAGCTTACTTTTTTAAAATAGCTAAATGTGAGTTCGCAAAGTGCTGTCGGTCCTGTGAATGTTTACGAGGAGCCTTATTTTAGTTACATTAAAAAAAATCTAGTTATGTACACACTATAGAGACTAAAACTTGCAGTTCTGTAAATTCTTGTTATATTTTTACCAAAAGTGCTCATGCTGTTACGACGTTTAGAGTTTGTATAGGCTGACTTACAATGGGAGGAAGCTCTAAAAGAGGGTATTAAAACGTTACCGATAATTTCTCTCGTATTTCACGAAAAACGCCTACATTTTTTCACGGGTTTCTCATGTGAGTTTCACTTCTTTTGCTTTCAAGAACATTTTTCGTTTGTTTAGATCTAAATAAACGTTCATGTCCACAAAACTTGAGTTACAAACGATATTCCGGATTATAAGTGAACTATTTTTAAATGTTTGGTGAATCAAAGTAACAAATCAAATACTTGCCAGTGGGACAGTTACTTCAAAGTTGTAATAAAATCTGCAATTATCAAAAATGACAAAAAAAAAATACAAATGAAACTCAAATATAATTGGAATTTCTTACATTAATCAGAATTATAAAATAATTCTGCGACTTAGTCTTTTTTTAACCAACAAACGTATTTTTTTAATTTTTGTAGTGATATACATATATACCTGTACCTAGAATGTTTATTTATATCCTTCAAAATATTGCACATTCAATTTCAAATCATTTTAAACTTTCATATACAGGGTGTTTCTTAAGAAGTGTACTATATTTTACAAGATGATTTTTCACGTAATTTTAAGGTAGAAAGTTCTTATAAATACATATGTGGTCAAGATGAAGTGGTAATCACAATGATTTTTTTAAATTTTTTCGTCAAATTATTCACTTGAAACATGACAGCTACAGTCAGCAGCGAAAATATTCATTCACCCACTTTTTGAAGGTTGCTTATATTCTAATAATGTTTGTACTACAGTAATGTTTTTTTTCTTGGACTTTTTCAAGGACTACAGCTTGTGAAATTCTACGTCTAATAACCTCAAAAATCAACTCTGTAGTACAAAAATTATCAGAATTTAAGTTATCTTCAAAGAGTGGGTGTGTAAGTGTAACACATGTACAATATTTAAAATATTACTTTTAAAAATTAAAAGTAATATTTTAATATTCTAAAATAGTATTAAAAAAAAACGAAAATAAATTACAATTACAACACTGTATCTACGAAACGAAACTTTTTTGACCACATATTTTTAAGAACTTTCTATCTAAAAATTAAGTCGATAAATCATCCTATAAAATATTTCACCTTTATTAACAAACACCCTATATATGTAGGTTAGGTACATATTAGCAAAATGCATATCAGAAAGTCCAAATTATTTTGTCAAACATTTCAATCATAGTTTGCAAAAATGTATGCATCAATAAACGAATCTTTGAATTAACTGGACCATTTTGTAAAATAATGACAAACAAATAACTTTGATTCCGGAAATATATGTATACTTCCTTGTAATGAAAAAAAGTGTCATATAAAGAGAACAAAATCATAATCTATAAACAAACTGAAACAAAATATTAAACTTTTACAATAACCGAAAATGGGTTTAATTTTTTTTTTTTTTTTTTGGAAGTAGAAAGAAGTGAATCTTTGTTTATATACACATTCCTGTATTGATTTCAATTAACCAATTTTCCTGAGAACTCGGTAGGTGAACCTCTGTTATACAACTGTATATAAAATGTAGAAAAGTGCCTCTTTTAAATTGCGCATTGCTACTCTCTTGGTCAACTGTTAGAATAATCTCAAATTATTTAAATGTTTTAACTGTTGTTAACTTTGGTTTATTATTGAATAAAGCTGCATTTTTACAGTTAATCGTGGCGTTTTTATTTATTTCGTCAATAATTCCCCCTACATACTCTATACCGGGTGTTTATATTGATATCTTCTAAAATATTTTAAGAGATCCGAGATTTCCGCTTATACCTACTGGAAGTAGATGTCAAATTGCTTATTTTAAATGGAACACCCTGTATATTATTGCATTTTTGGATTCTACGGGAGATTTTCAACAGTTTGTGAATTATTTACAGTTTTCGATTACAATTTGAGAATCAAAGATACTGAGGATATTTCATAAAAGATCATATAAGAATTACAAAAAAAGATTTTTGTATATTTTGATATCTCAAAAACTATGAAAACAAAAATTCTAAACATTTGGTGACAAAGTAAAGCCAACAGGTTCTGTTAACTGAAATATTTTGAGAGATCCGCGATTTCCGCTTATACCGGAAGTAGATGTCAAATTGCTTATTTTAAATGGAACACACTGTATATTATTGCATTTTTAGATTCTACGGAAGATTTTTAACAGTGTGAATTGTTTACAGTTTTTGATCACAAATGACAGTTGAGAATCAAGGATACTGAGGATATTTCATAAAAGACCATTTAAAAACGTAGAAAAAGGTTTTTGTATATTTTGTTAATTAAAATTTCATTTTTTGCGAGCACCCAGTAGAGCGCCGGTATGAAAATGTTTGTGCAAAATTTTTATGCAGACGCTCAAGTTTTTTTTTTTGATTTGGAATATTTTTGTTTTTATTTAAAATGTAATTTTTTTCAAATTTTTATAGAAAGATGTGCCTTTTAAATATTCCTCTCAAAGATCGTTTTGGAGGTGTTTGCGTTTAAATTGTTCAGTCCAACGATGAAGTTGCTCTTTGAATAAAAAAAAAATACCGGAACAAGGAAAACATCATAGGTTAAGTAAATTAAATTAAACCACAGTAACTATATCAGAAAAATTGCAAGAAACTTCAATTTTAAAAACAGAAAAAAAAAATTAAATTAAATATTTCCACCCTTAAATGTGAATATCTTGAAACTAATCCACTCTATAGGTTCGCACCTGTAGTACGTAATGTACGTACCTAGTCATTAAAAAACCTACCCATATCCCTACGCCACTGGCAAAAGTAGATTAATTGATTTTTCTACAGTCAAGTTAGGTGTCATTAATGACAATAAATCCCTTTGCCGAAAGTAATAACAAGTGATAATAAAAATGTTATCAGTAATATGTTTTTCAATTTTTAATTTTAACACCCTGTATTTCGGAAACGAAAAATATTTTACTTAAGCATCAGCGGCTGCCCATGTCCCATCATTAATACGATATTAATTGTAAATCTCGCAATAATGATTTAAATAGACAAAGGATTTTTAGGGGATGTTGGACAAATGACGAATCACTAATTTTCTGCCGACGTTTCGTCCAATTTACTCAGACTTCCTCAAGGCTACAATTTGTATAAGAACATTTTAAAAAATTATGGAGACAGTTACAGTTATAAAATTATTACATCTAAACATTACCTCAATTAGTGTTTTTTTTATACAACTGTACTAATTGGTCACCCTGTATATAAACACCCTGTAGATTCGTAAACATTATAAAACGGTGACAAAAAAAGTGCAAACCTTTAGCATTTTTCTATTCTATTGACCAAATACATATGTATATATGTAATATGTACTAAAAACTCACTCTGTAGTATTGTAATAGGTCCGGATGTGCTTTGATCCCTCTCGAATGAAAATCCTAGCTATGTATGTACGACACACTGCATACGACAACTCACCGAGTCCACTGGGAATTTACAATTCACAATTTTCTATGCCACAATTGCCACAGTTCCGACACACATTCTGTTACACATGGACAAAATACCGCAAAACACGACACGATAAATACGTCCATACATACATATTACATCGAGATGGGGAAATTGTATCGCGACAGTACAAGACACAAACCTAGTCCTCCGAACTTTTACGTTTTCACGCCTTGAAAAAGTCACATTCCATAAAAAGGAAAAAAGAAAACAAAAAACGTCGTTTACCAAAACGCAGAACGCGCTGCGATTCAAACGGATATATTATGTATGTATGTATGTATGAATATGATAGGAATTTAGATAGGCAACTCAACACGCCTGACTCAATTACAAAATCATATCACAGCATTACTTAATTACTTACAGTAAAAAAAAATGTATAAATACCTCGGTTGAGAACACTTCTATATACCCCGTATACTTTCACTAAGGTTTTCACCGATTTTTTTAAGTTTTTCTACATTTTTTCTCTAAAACTCACAGATAGCGTATATCTCGTAAATTGACATTTTAAAAATCGCATTTTGTCTCCCAGCCCACTTAATATGTGTATTATAATTCTAGTTTGACAGTTAGATTCCCAGGCTACTTAATATATAGGTACTTGAAAATAAATTGGAAATGGCTAATACAAAGATCTAGGTAAATGAATTCGATGTGCATTTTTTCAGTGTTATTAGTAAAAAGTCTATAAATACCTCGGTTGAGAAGACTAGGTGCTACATACACATGTACTTCACATACTTTCACCAAGGTTTTCACCCGTTTTTTAAATTTTCCAGCACTTTTTCTCTACAACTCACAGATAGCGTCTATCATCCGCAAACTGACATTCAAAAATCACATTTCATTTTTCTTAGTTTGATAACTAGACTCCCAGCCTACTTGATATAACCAAATATTTAAGATTAAGTTAGAAATTAATATAATCCAAACGAATCCAAAAAAAATTATGTATATATTAAGAACACTGTTATATACCTACCTACCTACCCCATGCATTCTATCCTTATATCCTTCTATACATACACGTATTATAAGAGTTCAGTTAATAATGGTGTAGGTACTCAACCTAGGTAGGTTGAATTCTCAAAGGCCTACTTTGACAATTTTTTATTCTTGTACTACAAACATTTTCTGTAACCAACTTTGATTTCTTCAAAAAGACAGATTAATTTTTGATCACCCACCCCTACCCTTAATTATTGCTATAAAAGTACCCCCAACAGTAAAAAAATCGTATGTTCTACCCACATGCCGTTTTTTTATGACGATGGGGTTTTTTCCAGTGTTTGTTTGGAGTAATAGAACTTATCCCTACGAAGATACGGTGGTGAAAATTCATCGTAGGAATAAGTGAGAAAATCCATTAACACAGAGTCCACGAAACAACTTCAGAAAAAAAGTTATTTTTTGACTCGCATTCATTGGATATAACCCACTCTGGAGCTAAAAAAAAATTTAGCTGGGAGCCAAAATCCTATATTTTTGTGTGGGGTTCTTTACTTCGTTTCTATTACACATCGTTTTATAACTTACCGCTACTATCGTTTTGATACTTCAACGTCTTTATTCTACCCATTTTGATTTGAAATATGTACTAAAATATGTAAACATTATTATTTATTGGAGCCTACAGAAAGTAACGAAATGTCCCAAGTATTAATGCCATAATAACCTGTGCCTTCAACAATATCAAAATCAGTACATACTGGGCTTGTGTAACTCTTGGACACTCTGTACAACTAATGCACCACATTTTTTGTGCACCATAAAAAATGCTACATGAATAAAAGGACATTTATTTGTAACTTACACTAAACTGTGTGCTATATACAACTTGAACTAAGTAATCTCAACATCGGAAATAGTTTACAACTTAACAGACCTATCGTATGTAACGTGTAGGTATCACAGGGCGAAACACAACAATAGGACTGCGAATCCCAATCGTTCGTACTGATTCATGACTACGGCGGCGACGCCGAAACGTAGAGCAGCTTTCATGACTCCGCACATTCCAAAACATCACTATTAGACGGAGCCAAGTGGAGCCAACTCTTGGAATTGGACTTAGTTGCTTTACGTTCTCGATTCGTTCGTGTGTGCGCAGTATTCTTTGAAAAATGCCGTATTTATCTATGTAGAAGCTCACTCTCCCTTCCGGAGGCATCATCAAGCACTATAAAATAAACCTTTAAACACTCTGTAGCTGACGTGACAAGAAAACTTAAATTTTTATGTGCTTATGCTCGTTAACTGATACGTTGTCTTACATCATATTTTTTCTCCAAAACTACATATTTAAGAAAATCTTTTTTCTAACCTATCATCTCTGTTTATGTACGCTGTCATTTAAAGCTTTAAATTTTTAAATACATACATAAACATATGGGAAATGGGGATATTTTACTTTTTTCTGTACTTGTGTTGGCTGCAATGTTAGAGAACACATGAAAGTTGTATGCAACGTAGCCACATCGTTCTAGAAATACATATTATCATTTTACGAGTTAATCCGTAGGCAATTTGTCGTGATATACCAGGTAAATTATAATACACTCGAACCCCTCTTAATTCACCTTCGCTTAATTCACATCCTCTCTTATTTCACCACGTTTCCCCCTATTACGTCACGAAACCACCCCTTTTGAGTCGCCGCCTGTAAAAGTTTTAGAACTACTTTTGGAATATTTAATACATTAAATATAGACACCTAACCTTTAAAATAGGTTAGGTGTCTTTTAAAAATATTTAACCTTTAAAATATTCATTCAAGTGGAAAATTGAACTTTGTCACGCACGACTGGGTATACTTACGTTGATTTTTTCGTTCAGTTCAGCCATTTTTCGTTTTTACAAAAGGCTGGGTTTTTAAAAATTTTTTTTTTTCCCCCAAAAACCCCAAAAAAGAAGGTGTTTTTTTTTCCCTTAAAGGGAATATTTTTTTCCCTTTTCCCCCGGAAGGAGGGGCCGCGGGGGTGGGGGGGGGGGGGGGGGGGGGGGGGCTCCCCCCGGGAAAGGGGGGGGAAGAAAAAGCAACCCCACACCAAAAAAAAAAAAAAAAAAAAAAAAAAAAAAAAAAAAAAAAAAAAATTGGTTTTTTTTAAAATGGCCAAACTGTTAACATTCGGAATGTATTGAGAGAAATATCTGATTAGAAATAGATAAATCCATGTTCGAGGGTTCGTCTACATTTTCTCTGATCTTACCGATCAGCAGTGAAATTTGACAACGTCGGAAGGAAACTAACGTCATCTGACAGCCTCGAGGAGTAGTAAACAAAACATTTAAAAATATTTTTTTAAACACTCCAGAATTTAAAATAATATAAGTAACAATATTGTAATAATTCCTATTTATTCAAGTCGTAATCTGTCTTTTTAAATTAAATAAACCCCTGTAATAATGAAAATCCCCATATTTCCACCGCCATTTTGCGGTGACAGCGACATGTAAACATAACCTAAGTTATGGCATCAGTTCAAGAGCGCTTACAAATGAAGAGGGAACCTTTAGACAAGTGGTCTGTCAGGGAACAGCTATGTTTGGCCTCGGCGGTCTCGAGGAGTGGCGACCAGAACTGGATGTCGGTTAGTAGATCTCTAAAACCCTTTGGCGAACCGAACAGACCGTCAGATTGGTTCCACCAGAAAAATTGCGCAGCTCAGTATGGGATGCTCTTGGGGAACGTGGAGATTCCCAAGCGGAAAAAGCGCACGTCGAGTGTGGAGTCCGTGATCGAAACTCCGACCGAAAGCATCCTGAGAAGATTATTGGCGGAACGTCAGGCGGAATTGAGGAAACTGCTTGCTGAAGAAAAAGCAGAGTACCAAAAGTTGCAGGAAGATATGCAGTTATTACAGTCAGGTAAATGAGTTTTAGAGGCATGAAATTTAGTTAGTAAAGGGTTTAGTTCGTAGGTAAAGTGTCGGAGGAGCAGTTGGATAAATGGTGCAGGGAAATCGACGAGGAGGAGCACAGAAGGGAACAAGAGACTCTAGCGCACGCGCAGTGGCTCAAAGAGAGGGAGCAGCGCAAGCAGGAGATCGAAAGAGCTTGGCGGCCGGCCAAACCGAATTCCCTGGCAGGACAGAAACGTAAAAACTCCGATTCTCTTGAGGGGCTGCTGGAAAACGAGCACTCGGAAGAGCTGCAGCAACAGCAGCCGACGCAGCACCAGCAGGAGCCGCCCAAACCGGCCCAATCGCCTCTACTCACCAGCCTGCTAAAGTCGCCGTCTCAGGTACAAAACGTGTCGGCATCGCCTTCTATCTTGCACACCGCGATCACCACCCGTCAAATTCCCAACGTCAACACCAACCCGACAATAGCCAGCTTACTGAATTCTTCCACCGACGTCACCGTGTCTCCCGGCCTCCAGCAACTGGTCAGCACGGCGATCGGGCAGGAGTCGAATAACGTGGTCGCGGAGGAGCCGCAGCAGCCAATGGGGAACAACATATTGGACGATGCCAACTTGCCGAATATCAAATTCGAGGATCTGGCCAACAGCATACTTGTCGGACAGGACGGTCCGCTTCCTGAAATTAAAAAGGAGGAGGTGGACGACATCATATCCGAGATAATAGAGAATGCGCACGACATCGTCACCGACCCCGAACAGCATTTACAGCTGGATGGCAATGGGGACATCAATATCAATTTAGAGCTGGACGAATTTGAAGACGAGGAGATGACCGAAGAGCAGCAACAGGTATCTACATTTTTTGTCATAGTTATTCAAATGATGCCCTGTATATTACGTTATGGGGCGCCCTGTACATTACATTATGGGACGCCCTGTATATTACAACCCATTATATTCCAAATATGAACATATTTAGAATCTTCAAAATTTTCAACGATACTCAAGTACTTTTTTCATTAATCTTTTCAAATTTCTGATTTGTTGTTGTGCCATGACCATCAATTACACTCTAATAATCCTAGTGACCCTAGAAAATCCTTATACCAACTTATAGAAACAAAGTGTGACACATAATGCGATAGCTATTTATTTGATCACAGCCACCTTAAATCAAATTGTAAATTGTTAATAATAAAAATGATATAATCTAGTATGATGTAATTCGTAAAATACCAAACTTAATAGGGTAATTTCATACATAAATAATATTTTTTGAGCACAAGCTTTGAGGCCTTTGTGGTTTAAAAATAAATCCTAAAATGTTTAAAAAATGCCTAATAATAAAAATTAATTTTTTTGTTACCATGTTACTCAGAACAACTTGTAAATTCAAATGAAACAAAAATATACAGAATGTCCCATTTCAAAATTTAAGTTCGTATATACCAAATTTAGTTGGCTATGGAAAACGTGGAAAACCTTAAAAGACTTCAAATTTCAAACTGTTTTCAACAGTGAAAACCCAAAATGTGTATCCTGTAACAATAGCAACAAAATTAAAAACCCGGAATATTTTGGTATCAAGTACATTCCCTATAATTTGTCACCCCTTTAAAAAGTTTATTTCTTTAAAAAACAGGTAAAGATTGGTTTGGAAAGTTGCAGGATTTTTCCTGAAAATTTTTAATATGTCAGCTAAAAAAACCATCGCAAGTTTAAAAGAAGGTTGGCTTCCGTTATTTTTTAAATGGAAAACTATATATTGTTAAATTTTTGAAATCAACTTAATTTCCACATTTCAACCGTTTTTGCCTTTTTTGAGTTATTTCCCTTTAAATAATTTCGTCTAGTTGGTTTGTTTTTTTTGGTCAACATATTAAAAGATTTCCAGCAAAAGTCCTGCAACTTATATCTATCTTTTTTTTCTGTGTGAAAAAATAAACTTTTTAATAAAGAAGTGGCAAATTAGAAGGAAAAACCCTGTACAATGCAATACAAAATTTTATACAATTTTAGCCCACTATGACCTACTATGTAATTAATTATGGCCACAATATAAAATTCACTTCACCATTTAATATCTTCAGGCACCCGAACCCGTCAAAGAACAACCGAAAATTGCCGAGAAAACTGTGGCTCCCCCGTGATAGACCCCTTCGAGTTTCAAGAGGACCCCGTGATTTTCGAACCTTCGCCTGCGAAATCCCTCTCTTCCGGCAAACAGGATTCGAAACAGTACGTCCCGCAATACCAGCAGCAACCACCTCCGCAGCCCGTGCAAGTACCGGCCGAGGCGCAGAAAGACATGGAGATAAAAATTGAACCGGACCTGGAAGAAAAAGACATCAAGACTGAACCGATAGCGGAAGAGCAACCGAAAGGGGAGAGAAATAACGTGCCCGGTTCCGTGGAGATCGTGGAGGTCGTCGTCATGGACGACGAGGATATCAACAAGGAACTGAACAAGACGCAAATACAGGACATCGTCCATTCGGCGAAGCCTGAAGAGCCGGTCGAGGTGAAGATAGAGAGAGCGGAGCAGGAGGAAGAGAAGCCGAAGGCGGAGAATAAAGAAGAAAACGGCAATCCGGAAAGTAAGGAAGCTGTCACGTACGAAGAGTCGTCCAAAGCGTCGGACAACACGACGGACGTAAAGAAGGACGTCAACATCAATCTGGACGTGCAGGACAGTACGGAGACCACCACCATAACTCCGGACTTCTCGGAGGAGTTCTACGACGATTTAAATATGGAGGTTAAGATCGACAAAACTGGGAAAGTGAAGCGGGACTATTCTAGAACGAAGAAGAAAGAAGGTATGATTAGTAGGTATCACAGTGTTGGGCGTATTCATTAAAAATATACAGGGTGTCCCAGATTTATATTTACAGGCAATAACCTAAAAAAAGGTTCTCCACATCGTAAACTCTAGAAACAACGTACTCAGTTTTTCCCGTCATCTTGTAGGTTATTTGAAGGTCAACTTTGTTGTTTTTTTTGGTATTAAAAATTTTTTTTTTGGTGCAGCTTAATGTTTGTCAAAAAATTCATATAACTCCGCAAGAAACATTTGTTTTGCTATTTTTTAAGCAGGCTTTGAAAAATAAACAGATGGTTGAAAAGCGACTTATGGTTGACAAGTAGAATTTGTTTGACGCTTCATTGTTAAGTTTGTGTTTTGTTTGTCAAGCCATTTGTTTATTTTTCAAGCCTTCTGCTACTGAGAAGGGCAAGTTTTCTCACTGCTTTTATGCCAATTATTTCGAAAACTGGAAAAAATGGCAGGCAAATGTTTGAAATGAAATGGTTGAAGAGCGACTTATGGTCGACAAGTAGAATCGATTTGATGCTTCATTGTTGAGTCTGTGTTTTGTTTGTCAGCCATTTGTTTTTTTTTCCAAAGCCCTCTGCTATTGAGAAAGGCAAGTTTTCCTCACTGCTTTTATGCCAATTATTGCGAAAACTGGAAAAATAGCAGGCAAATGTTTGAAATGAAATGGTTGAAAAGCAACTTATGGTCGACAAGTAGAACTGGTTTGATGCTTCATTGTTGAGTGTGTTTTGTTTGTCAGCCATTTGTTTATTTTCCAAAGCCTTCTGCTACTGAGAAAGGCAAGTTTTCTCACTGCTTTTATGCCAATTATTTCGGAAACTGGAAAAATAGCAGGCAAATGTTATTTGAATTTTTCTGATATACAGTTGGTTGAAATAAAAAATATAACTTAATTACTTTAACTTTAACTTTAATTTTGACCTAACTGTAGTAGACAAAAAAATAGTTTTCTAGATTATAGATAATATTCAACTGTCTTGGCATAAATCCGTGGCACACTTGACTCATCCAGCAGCTCTCAAACTCAATATTCTGCTTGAAACTTTGAGATCGTATTCAAATATACACCTTGTATATTTTTTGTTCAAATTTCACACATGGGATTCTTGAGGAGTCCTGATTAACACTATTGATTTGGTTTTTACATAGAAAAAATCGATAAATGGTTGTTTTGAATTTCGGGGGTATAAAAAAATCATAGCGGGCCATGAAGATGATTCCTAAAAAGCGACGGTAGGATCAGAAGAAGCAGTTTTCGATGTCCTTTAATTAATAATAAAAAAAAGTTTAATCGATTATCTTGAAAAATGAGGATTTTATGGATTCGTACGTAAATAAAAGTACACACCCTGTACGACCTTTTCTTCGTTCTTTTTTTTTTATCTTACTTTTATAACGCCCTGGATAATTGTTATGTTTCATCTCAGGTTTCGACATGCTGCTGGCGATCGAGAAGGCGCAGCTCGAGGACGGCGACCTGACTGAAGAGACGTTGTCGGACAACACGACGGACACCGAAAAGAAGGACGTCAAGCCGAAGATCAAGCTGGAGAAACGACCGGTCCAGCAGCCCCTGGACGGAGGAGGAGGACAACGCGAACCGCACCAAGAGGCGTTACTCCACGCCTGCCACCCCGGTCGATTCCGTACCGAACTCTCCGGCCTCCAGCACGGACGGTGTGCTACGAGGACGACAGGGAGTACCGCAACTGGAAGAAGTCTGTGATGTTAGTCTACAACCGTCTGGCCACGAACAAGTACGCGTCGTTTTTCTGAAGCCCATAACCGAGGATCAGGCGCCGGGTACGTAGTTTCTGATCTCGGTCGATTTACAGCGCGTTACCAAGTACACCCTCTAGTGCGATTAGATGGGACTAGGCGTATCCCGGTAGGTCCGACGAAGTCGGAACTGGTCAAGGTGTCCTTCCCCGAAAGCAAGCTGTAATGGCAAAACTGTAAAACACAATGACGATGATGATGAACGGAAATCATTCTCGCTTCGTTGAGCTTAACGGTTTTGCCGTCAGTATGTTTTCGGGAAAGACATTAATACAGTGAATGATGACATCGGACCTATCAGAATATATCTAGTCCCATTTAATCACACAAGAGAACGAAATCTCTAAGTGTTAAATGATGATGAATGGGAAATCATTCTTGCTTCACTCGATTTACTTGTTCTGCTTCAGTTTGGGATAGGATTGAAACCTTCCGCGTACAAATAAACAAACATCTTATAGTTATTTTCCTCTAACATCGAAGGAATACACATACATTTAACACATGCAGTTTTGCCAACCATGTTGGCATCATCAGGAGGTTACATGGGCACACAAAAAAATGTCTCTATAAGAGACTAGAGCATGTTAGTCGTATGTTTTCGGGATCGCTGAATTCAAATCTGGGGTTAGTTCAACCTCAACAGGTCAGAATTTGTCCCTAACCTCAAAATAGCAAAAATAAAATAATGTTGTTCGTATAAAATCGAACCCGTCTACACATTCATACGTTTACGGTATCAGGCAATCCAAATACGAGTTGAATAACCACACCTAACCTCAAAATCAATTACCTTAACCTAAAAAACAGCAAAACAACCCATCTTTTGGCTGGAAAATGAAATCAAGTTTCAAAATGCAGGTAAACATGATATTTGAGTATTTTCTGAGTTGCTGAGTTTAAATCCAGGGTCCGTTCGACCTCAACAGGTCAGAATTTGTCCCTAACTTGAAAACCACCTCAAGATACCCCTTTTTGTTTGTATAAAATAGAACCCGTCCACATATCATACCGTCATACGTTTTCAGTGGCACTCAATTTAAATACAAGCTCAACAATAACACCTAACCTCAAAATCGATAAACATAACCTAAAAAACTCCAAAATAACCCTTCTTTTTGGCTGAAAAATAGCACTTAGCTTCAATATAACGAGCCATCCAAAAAAAAAAAACGTCATCAAAGTTGGCCGAGAAAATTTTCTATTCTTAATGAATTATAACCTTATTTACTTAAGCTACCACCCTATACCACTTTTCCTCTCTCTCATTCATAGCCAAGCGTTTTTTTTTGTCTTTAGGTAAACATGATATTTGAATATTTTCTGGTCGTTGAGTTCAAATCCGCAGTCTGTTTGATCTCATTTGGTCATCAGAGAATTTGCCTCTAACCTGAAAAATTGACTGTCAACTCACTGAGATCATCCTTTTTCTTTGTAGAAAATAGAATCCGTTAACATATTCGTGTAATTTCGAGGTCACTGAATCCAGATATATGTTTTGTTTACCTAACATTTACTCCTAACCTAATACCGTTAAACATAACCTCAAACAAACATTAAAACTGGAAACCGATTTTATGGTCAAAAAAGAACGTCATCAAAGTTGGCTGAGAAAAAAATCGTATTTCTATCTGACTCTTAGATTTATAACCTTAATCAAATGTCAAGGCTCTTATGTGGCCATTATTTATTTTACAATTTACAAACAATAAAGTTTCGTCGAGCATCCACATAGCCACTATTTCCATCTCATTACTAGCCATATTTGAAGACGTTTTTTTTGGATCGCTCGTTATAACATGTAATTTTTTTCCGTGAACGCCCTGTATACAGATTTATCATTATCATTTTTTTTAGGGTATAACAGTGTTGTGTACAGGCCGATGGACTTGTTGGCCATCAAGAAGAACATCGAGAATGGCACGATCCGCACCACGCTGGAATTCAAAGCGCGACACCATGCTGATGTTCACCAACGCCATCATGTACAACAAGACGAACGACACCATATATAACATGGCGTTGCAGATGCAACAGGAGTCGTTGCAACCCATAGAGATCCTGATGCAGGCGCAGAGCCAGGGCGACGCGCCGCTGAGGAGGGAGACCAGGACCAGCGAGTCCAGTTGCAAGCGAAAGCGCACCATCACCGAGGAGACCGTCAAGAACAAGAAACGCAAGGACGATTAGCATTGCACCCTGCGCTGTTTCGATTACATACTTGACTTCAGTGATTTCTTTTAGTGTTTATTTTAGTTGGTCTTAATTTCAAGCAAGTTTAGTTTATAGAATTTGATTTTTTTTTGTGAATAACATATTTATTTTATGGGAACATAGAGCGAATTTTGTTTTTAATTTTGTGATTTTTCTTAATACTAGGTAGTCAAAAAAGTGTGCGTTGCCGTGGCAACAGCAGTCAATGCTGTGAAATGCAGTCGATTTAAACTGATGACGATTTCGCGTCTGCTGCTATGCATGGTACGAGGGCCGATAGCGACGGTGATGTTTTTCGTTCGATTCGTTGGCTCAATTATCGCAATTTGCGATAATTGAGTCTTTAAAACATTAAAATATGAGGATATTTAAATTAAAATAAAATACATTGGTAAGTAAAGGCATTGGAATCAATGTAAATAAAAAAATTGCTGATTAAGATAAATAACGTGATATTTTTTAGAAGTTGATTTTTTTTGTGTGAATAATACATATTTATTTTATGGGAACATAAAGCGAATTTTTGTTTTTAATTCGTGATTTTTTTTAATACGGGGGTAGTCAAAAAGTGTGCGTTGCAATGGCGACCGCGGTCATACAACACTGTGAAATGAAGCGGATTTAAACTGACGACGATTTCGCGTCTGCTGCTATGCATGGTACAAGGCCGATAAGCGACGGCGATGTTTTTCATTCGATCAATAATTATCGCAATCGCGATAATTGAGTCTTTAAAAGATTAAAAGATGAAATTTTAAATAAAAAAAAAATTCATTGGTAAGTAGAGACACTACATTCAAAAGTTAAAAAATCCAAATGTTAAGTGGAATATCAACATTCTAGAATAGTAACTTCTAGGCGTATTTAAAGTTTTACCTGAAGTGTGGTAGGCAAAAAGTAACCCTGATTTTACTTGTGACAATTTAATAAGAATAACGACTCTACTGTTGTATGTACACCTTCGTTTCTATTTTGGCACATGTTTATCAAAATTAGCAATTGGACATCGATAAGTAACAAAACGAACCAAACATATTTTTTTTTAAAGTGAAACGCACTGATTATTTTTACTTTTCTCTTGCCACTGATTAAAAAAAAATGAACCCTATTCACTTTTGCAAGAGAAGTGAATAACGCCTATTTTCTAAAATCAGGGGGAAGAGAAAAGTAAAAAATATATAGGGCGTTCCATTAAAGAAAATGATGTTTTGTTCGTGTTGTGACTTTTCGGAGATCAATAAATAATCTTGGATAATAAGCTTCAAAGATAATACAGAACGCTTAATGAAACATTATACTATACTAAGGTTTTTGAAGTGTCAAAATATAAATGAAAAACTGGTGCAAAAAAGCTGTGAAAGGATAAGATGTTAGTCTGTATGTGTATATATGTACAAATTGCAAATTATTCATGCTGTCAATGTTAGTATGTGATGCATATCTGAATAAATGAACACTAAATAAAACTGATGCCTTTTCATTAAATTAGCCTAAACTTATTATCCTAATAGACGCATTTCTATCCTTAATTTTATTACCCTGCTTAAAGCTTAACAAGATGTATTAATGCTAATTAATAATAGCGTTAAAATATACAGTGTGTCCCATTTAAGATGTATCCACACTTCTAAAATATTTATTTGTATTCCGATTTTCATGAACTTTCAATGCTTTTTATGAGACCTATCTATTAAAACAACGTTCATGAGAATCTGACTACAAATAAAGATTTTAGAAAGGTGGATAGAACTTAAGTGGGACACACTGTATGTATTAAATTAAAAACAAAAAGAGATTTTAGATAGCAGGTAGCACAACATACAACGATATTATTTTATGAACTAACGGCAGTATTTAACAGTACACCACTTTCATTATTTAGAAACGGAATAAAGTTTTACTTTGAATATATATCATAATCATAATCATAACATAGTATAAAACAAAGTCGCTTCCCGCTGTCTGTCCCTATGTATGCTTAGATCTTTAAAACTACGCAACAGATTTTGATGCGGTTTTTTTTTTAATAAATAGAGTGATTTAAGAGGAAGGTTTATATGTATAATACATGCATAATATAGTAGAGAAACACTGATAATTTTAGAGGTTTCTAATGTGATGTCGTAAACCGGGATATTTAACATAAATGGGATCAAAATGATCTTTTCATTAGTGCACAATGCATTTTAATCGTATTTTTTATATATTTAATACAGTATAGATATTGCACTTTATTATTTATTTTATTATTTACACAAATTCATATAAATATCAGTAGGTAACACATCACCAGATATTGGTCTAACTTTCATTGAGGAATTTCGCAAAACTCTCCTTGAATTTCCCCTGGGGATCGAATTTACTCCCTTATTCTTTCCCACTGTTGCGGTTGATTTCGCATTATGAACGTCGAAGCCTTTCTGACAATTCTTTTTTGAGCCGCTGTGCATTTTTCACAGTTAGTAGTTACTGCTTCTGGTATGTGCTCTAAAACAAAGTAAATATAAATAAAAGTAAATACAAACGTTTTTGCTTTGTGCGTGCAGAAAAACAAAAAAACACTGATACGGATTCTGAACGTCAGTTGGTCGTAGGATCTTTTAGCTATTCAGTCAGTGTTTGTCACTGAAGTTTACCATTTAAGTAGGTACCTTCTATTACGTAGATACTTACATAGGATATGGTACATACGAGGTGTGGCTATTAAATAACCGAACTGCTGTCATAACACTTTTGATTCGTTACCAATTAGAGTAGCAACTTTTTCGCCTTCAATATATTCCCCTTGGTGATTTCTACACCGCTCCATACGATTTTTCCATTGTTGAAAGCAGTGCTGGAAGTCCGCTTCTATCAGCTGGTTCAGAACCTCCGTCGCTTTTGCCTTAACCGCTTCCACACTTTTCAATTTTGTCATCACAAGTAATTACCGTATCTAACAAGCCTGGAGCAGTGTCAATGTTGTTTAGAATGTCAGCGCAAAAGTTCATTCGAGAAGTGAGGAGATTTGGCACCATTTTTGCGCAAACTTTGCATATGTTGAACGATTCATATAAAATCTGGCGAACACATTCTTTGTCGATTCCTGTTATTTCACCAAGCCCTCGGATGCTTAGACGACAATCTTCGCGGATTGATTTACCAACTGTTTCAATGTTTTCGTCCGTTTTTTTACGTTGAGGGCCGTCCGGGCCCGCGGATCGTCCTTGGTCGTTTCACGTCCCTCTTTAAACCTTTTAAACCCGTACACTTCTTTTAACACTGCATAAGCTTCTGTAAAAGTTTTCCTCAGTTTAACAAGAAACTTGAGATTAACCCGTTGCTCCATCTGAATACATTTTTTTCTATGCGTCACGGTGCGTAGATTAATTCAAACGACTGCTACAGTCAAACTGAGCGACGCACTGGCTTGTCCAGCGAGTTCAGGGCGGGGAAAGTATCACCAGACACAGTTCTGTTCAAACTTACTCAGCGATACGCTCGCAGCGCGCTGGTAGCAGCATCAGTTCGGTTATTTAATAGCCACACCTCGTATCACCATTTTACTTTTTTCTTTTGATAAAATCGACATATCACCTTCACCTTGGGATTATTAGACGTAGAATTTCACAAGCTGTAATTCTATCGGAAACAAAAAAAATATTAATACTGTAGAACAAAAATTATCTATCGGAATTTAGGTTACTTTCAAAAAGTGGCTCTATGATGACTTTCGTTTGCTGCTAAATGTTATATAATAAATATATCATGTTTTCATATCATTTTACATTTATTTCTCGCCTGATTTATTGTATTGCGTTAAAATTGCATATACCTATTCTACATATATCTCGATTTATCTCGAAAATATAATTTAAAAAAAGTGTAAAACCTTTTTTTCATTTCGATGAAAATTAAGAGAAATAAAGTGGACGTCACTTTTAACTGGTTAACCCTGTATATACAGTCAGTGAAACCAAGTACGGTAACTATTAAATCTGTAAACCTAGGCACTTTAAACTACGCCTTCATTTAATGCGTTTTTGCTTAAAATTTGCCATTACACTTACAATTATCTGTAATAATAATAAAATGTCTATAAACAGTTAATGTGTCCAGAGCTATTGTGTTATATATTTTCATATAAATAACTGCTTGCTGACCATTTCGCGCAGGTTAATTTCAATGTTACGTGCTTCTCAGAATAGATAACTAATTTATATTTGACCTAACTCTGTTAGTAAGTGCCTTCACAGTAAATAATATTATAAAACATTGTTTGTAACACAATGTAATGTGCAGATTATCATGTGATATATTATATGCTAGAGGAGAATTGGACTTTTGGCGTAGAATACATGATAACAGAAATATTATTCATATACCCACTTTTTGAGGGTTGTTTAAATTCTGGTAATTTTCGTACTGTAGTATTGTTTTTTTTTGCTTCTGATAGGAATACAGCTGGCGAAATTTTGCGTCGAACAATGCCAAATTGAAGGTGACGTAATAACTCGAAATATATTAAATCCTTTTCAAAGTTTTTGAGCTCCTATTAAACAGATATATCTTGAGAGTATATGTCTAACCAACTGAACCATTTTGGAAAATGTTTTCCTAGACATGAAAAATTCCTAAATTAGTACTAAAAATATCACAAAAATTCAGAAAGGTCCTGTACGCCACACATAAAAAAATAACGGGATAAACTCCCTCTAAAAGTCGATGTGTTTTATCAAAATTTCATTAATAGTGATTTTTACGAAAACTGTGGTAATATGGTAGAGTTTCGAATTTTTATGATAAGGATGATGTTTTTTTGACGTTTTCATGATGATTTTTATGATGTTTTCAGCTTCAGAAAGTTTTTTATGTCTAGGAAACATTCTTCCAAAATAGTTGTTAGTCAGATCTGCAGTATCATCTACTCCGAAGATTTCCCTTTGGTATGAGTCCAAGAACTGTGAAAATGATTTAATATATTCGAATTATTCACGGTTCTTTTGAAAACATTGCAGTTTACATTAATTATCAGAATTTAAACCTTCAAACAGCGGGTGCGTGAATATTTTTGCTGTTGACTCGTACACCCCTCCAGGGTGTAGAGATCGCCAAAGGAAGTACATTGAAGGTGAAAAAGTTGCTACTGTAATTGGTAACGAATAAAAAGTGTTCGGTGAAACATCAGTTCGGTGATTTAATAGCCACACCTCGTATTTTCAAAAAATCATTAATAACTCCGAAATTATTAAATCATCTTAAAAGTTCTTGGACTCATAGTAAACGGAAATCTTCAGGATATATATTTGCCTAATTGAGCCACTTTTATGTAGAAACATTTGTTCCTAGACATTAAAAATTTCTAGTTGAACTAAAAACATAAAAATTCAAAAGTCTAATGTAAGGATGGTCAAAACTTATTATAATTTTCCGTAAAAATCACTGTTCATGAAATTTTGATAAAACACAACGGATTTTCGAGAGCTTTTTTTGCTTTTTCACAAGACTTCTTACATGATATATTACATTTAAGTCGACGTTTTAATTCCAAAGAACTTTTTCTATTTTACTGCATTTAAAAAACAAAGGTATTTTGTGTATTTTTTTGTAATCTCTTACATTTTCAAAATTATCGACCACTCTGTATACAAATCTGACAATCTGATTGTTTTAGGAGTTTGAGCATAGTCAGTTTTTTTTTTTTGAAGAATGAAACGAAACCTTTTTTCGCAAACCCAAAAATAAAGACATTTTTCTTCTACTTTACTTCATCAGTGGACACACGGTATACGTATGTTTTTAATATTTTTAAGTAGTATTTAAGAGTATTTGAGGTAGAAGAATTCAAATATTTTTTTTGGAGACTCAATACCAAAATTATTTTAATATACGTAAAAAAGGAAACTTTTTACGAATTTTTGGCGAATTTTTTTAAAAAAGTGTAGCAGAAAACTCACGTTTAATTTCCCTCCCTTCGGCAGTGCATGGCCCCTCGTCCAGAATGCATTTTATATAATTGTTCAGTATCCGCTTGCTTGACAGGATCTTGTCGATGTCGATCTTGTCATATTTATCGGAATACGTTTGTCCCAACGCAATCGCCACCGCGCACAAGAAACACAACAACCCTATGCAGCGTCCCATATTGAGATTGCGAACCCAATAATTTTTCTAGCCTACAGCGATGATACTTAAAACAATGGTACTTGTATGGATGATAGTCGATGTTTAAATGGCGACGGTGGAATGGTTATTGTCACTCCATTTGTATCCGAAGGTATTGTTTAAGGATGAGTGTGGTGATTCCGACTATTCAAGGAGTTGTCGCAATCCGAAGCCTGGTCGTCCATACAAATCGATTTTTTCAGCGTGACAGACGGTGCTGAATCGTCTGCTAACGAATGCACGCAGTGTGGCAGTTAATTATTATCGTTTTTAAACTCTAAACGTTTTTTCTCTAGAAAATGCATTTTGAATAACCGCCGGTTTACATTTAATAAAATATTCCTATATTAAACGAGAAATTGTCTAATATATTGGTCAATAAATTGCAGGACCGTAGTCAAAGTTTTTAATATTTTTTTTATTGGAATTTACGAAAATAACATCTCAATAATATTTTTTTTAAAAATTTCAATAGAATGGAAGCATTATGGAAAAAATTATTCCATAACACTGTTTAATTCCATAACACTGTGCTTAATTTTCTATAACCGCTACACAACTTCGTTATTTTAAATGGAACACTCTACTTACATATATACGAGGTGTGTAAATTAAGTAATGAGACTGGCAACGTAGGACCCGATCTAGCAACACAGCGGAGACGGGACTTGGAAGGGCGGTAGGTTAACATGTAATGCACCTTCAGTATAAGATTCAACTTGTTAGTCATTTTTTTGTATTTGTGACTGTTTTCGTGAACCGGTTTTCTCTAGTGCGTTTTAAATGTGAGTGACATTAATTTTAAGCAACGGTGTGCTATCAAGTTTTGCTTCAGACTTAGACACCGCGCAAAGGATACTTATGCAAAGCTTCAACACGCCTACGGAGACAGTGTTTTTTCAAGAGCCCAGGTTTTTCGATGGTTTGAGGCATTCTCAGAAGGAAGAGTATCAATTGAAGATGAACCACGCACCGGAAGGCCTTCATCTTCAAGAACCAATGAAAATGTCTATAGAATACGGGATCTTGTGCCTCCAAGTCCAAAAAAAGCAAGAATGAACAAGTTGAAGATCAAATGCATGCTGGTTTGCTTTTTTGATAGCCAGGGAATTGTCCACAAAGAGTTTGTGCCTCCAGGCCAAACAGTAAATCAACACTTTTACAGAGAGGCTCTTGGAAAACTTCGAAAAAGGGTCCTGCTTGTGAGACCAAACATCAAGAACAATTGAATGTTGCATCACAACAAATCACATTCCTGTGCCTCCTCAGCCTCCTTATTCGCCTGACTTGAGTCCTTGTGACTTTTTTCTCTTTCCGAAATTTAAAAATAAGGACGTCATTTTGGGACTTAATTTAAACACCTCGTATTAAATATAAAATAAATACTTTAAATACAGTAAATAATATTATCAAAGCCCACCTGTGTCTTTTAAATCTCCTTTTTTTCGAACTTTCATCGAAAACTGATGGAGACAGATATGAATTATATCAGTTAAAAGGTAATTTAATTCCGCATTGAACCATATAAGTAAATGTGGGTCATTCCATTTGAAAAAAAGTTATTGCTGTTGGAAAATTGCCAGGTTTGACAATTGGTATTTGCGACACATATGAAGATATGTAGCGGTTACAAGAAATGGCGCACCATGTATGATTAAAAATATTTTACAAAAACGAACTATATCATTTTGGGCAACTTTTATTTGAAACATTTTTTTCTTGAATTTATAATAACAAAGTTATGGAAGAAAACAACGGTCGGATATGCTATACATTTCCAAATATTTAATATGCTGAAGTTAACAATTTTTTTTGTAAAACCTCTCAAGTGAAACATAAACGTATGAGTGAATAAGCCTAATTGGATTGCGTTTTTAGTTAACCTTGCGAGTTATTAAACTGTCTATTATTTTAATCTCCTTTTGTTATCTAATTAATTAACAATGAATTCTATGCCCGGCGAAACTAGACTAAGGTTTTCAGAATTTATTTTGTCTGCAAAATTTCAGTTGTATCCTTAGAGAATAGATTAAGATAATTAATAAAAATTAAATTCGTAAATCAAATTGTTTCCCTCGTTATAATCAATTTTAGGTAATTACCTTCTTGGGAGGTAAGAAACAGATAAATGCCTAAAACACTTGTTGTATATTGTTGTAATATGTATGTTGAATAAACATATTACTTTGTTCGGAGCGTGGGGAAACATAAGCTAGGTTAAAAATTTTAACCTAGACCTAGAGTTTAATTTTTCGTTAATTGAATGTAGTAATAAATTCTAGGTTCGTTTCAACTTTAAAGGTTATCGAACAAATAAGAAAATTGCACAAAAATGGCTCTCAAAATAAGAGTAACTGTCTGTTAAGATTGTGTATATCCAAATTAAATCGTTTTTATCTTATCTTCAGGTAGTTTTTCCTTCGCTTCAAATTTATTTTTTTTAACGCCGCCAGGAAACAAATAAATGGTTTAGAAAACGTTTTAAATAAATAAAATTATTTTATTTAACATAAATGTTAAATATTACTGAATATTTTGATCTATAAGTTCACTAAATAAACAATGAAATGAGTCATTAGAGGCAAAAAAATTTGCAGTTCTGCGGTATACTAAAGTAAAGTTTATAAGGAGTGTTTTATTAACATATTTATTAGTGAATATTTATGTGTTAATGTGGTTACGTTTAAATTAAGGATAAACTTTCAATTTAATAATTTTTATTGCCGGTTCTTAGGACGCGACTTGTGACTACTCATTTCATTATTTGTTTGTTAGACTCTACATATATTTTTTCAGACGCCTCACAGGCTTTTTTCGTTCACTTGTTTTTCGTATATACGCCTGTAGGAACCATCTGGGTCGTATTTGGCTTCCAGCTTATCCCACAACGAGCGTTTCTTCGTCATTAAAAATTCAATTACCTTCCTTGCGCCTTGCTTCTGTACGTCGTTGCATTTACTGCAACTGGTCAGAGTGCATCGGGAAGAATTTCTAAAAATTAATAGCAATCAGTAAAAAAAATAGATATGACACAATCACATTCCCTTGGTTGATATAGCGTATGCCCAGATCTGCTTGACAAATAGGAGACTTTTCTCTTTGTAGCCAAAAAAAAACAGTCTCAATAAAAAGTTTTGATGATTAACATTATTCTGGGGCACGCTGCATATTGTTATCAATGTGTCATTTACATTAAAAAGAAAACTGGACGTTTTCCACGAAACACCGAACTAATATACTTTTCTCGACGTGCGTTTCACCAACTTGGCATCTTCAGGGAGAAGATTAAAACTAAATTCTAACGTACACACTTGCTTTATTTATACTTAATCTGCGGTCACGGTTCACGCAACCGTAACATCTGTCTTGGGTATTGGACCATTGTTCTTATTCATACTACTGTTACATTTTATGATTTCTAAACTTTCAAAATCATCCAACTGTCTACTGTTTGTTACATTTCTAATTAATTTTAAGTTGTTTATGTTTATCCTATGGTTGGTGTCAAAAGCATGTTGGGCAACACAATTTTTTTCCTTCTGCCATATTTTAAATGAGCCATGTGTTCTTTAAATCTAGTCAAAATAGATTTTTTCGTTTGCCCAATATACCTTTGATCACAATCTCTACAACTTATTTAGTATATTCCTGACTTTTCGTTATTGTCGATTTTAGCTTTGGGGTTGGCTAAAAGCGCCTGTAGTATTTTTAGAATTATTAGAAACCTAATTGATATTAATATTTTTAAAAACTTTATCTAGTCCGCGGGTTAATTTAGGTTCATATGGTAACGAAACAAATTTCGAATTGTCAGTATCTCTACGAAAATTCGTGGAATTGTACAGGGCTCTCTTAAATTAATGTTTTCTTATTAACATATCTATTAAATTGACTGAATAACCGTTATTCTTACCTATATCCTTAATTAAGATTTTTCTCATGTTCAAACATCTCTTTACTGAGGGGGAAACTTAACAAACGGTGAATTAGAAAATTTAAACTTGCCATTTTATGTTGAAAAGTGTGGTGTGAATCGTTGGGAATGTACGTAAGAGTCGCGGTTTCTTTCCTATATACATACACGGTGTCAATTTGAAAACAAACAGTATTTAATTTAAGCTAATGACAGTATCAAAATTTGGCGAAATACGTCAATTTATATATCAAGGGGGACAACTTTTGAGGCATTTGTTGTCGTATTACTTTCAACCCCCCTAACCCCCAGGGCACCTATCCATAAAATTTTAAATAGCAACCCCTATTTATTTTGCCATTTTTGAGTTTCTTGTAGAATTCTAGATAAGTTCCATATTCCTTGTTTGTCAAAATTGAAGTAGTTAACCTCATGAATGTGTGGAATGTATTTCATTTCTAAATTGAAATAATGCAACTTTTAAAAGTAATATAATAGTAGGTGGCCATTTAATAGTTCCTCTCCTACCAATCCACTGCTCCGGATAATGATTATTATCCAATCCTGTTGGAAGTGCAGCAAAAGTTCATCTAGAGCAAAATTTCCATTGGCGTCTCTTTGATTTTCCACCTCATGAATTATAAGAGGCTCTATAGCTCTGTCTAACATTTCGGCATAAATTTCAAGCAAAAAGAGACAACGAGGTTCGAAGACAGCCAAAAAATTTAAATTATTTCGTGTTTTGTAGCGGTGAAATATAAAAAACGAAAGAATTTGGTACCTAGTTTTTCAACAAATATTTTTAAATGAATGGATGTGACTGACATGACGGGTCAGTGAATGTAACCCTTTTTAAAAGTTGCATTATGTTATTAAAAGTTATTTCACACATTCGTGAGGTTAAGTACTTCAATTTTGAAAAAAAAAATAATGAAATCTATCTAGAATTGTCCAAGAAATTCAAAAATGGCAAAAGAAATAGGGGTTGCCATTTAAAATTTTTGGGGTGGGTGCCTGGGGGTTAGGGGGTTGAAAGTAATACGACAACAAATGCCTCAAAAGGTGTCCCCTTGATATGTAAATTGACGTGTTTCGCCAAATTTTGATACTGTCATTGGTTTAGGCAATATTAAATGCTGTTCGTTTTCAAATTGACACCTTGTATATCAAATTCTAACTTATTTTCACTATTATTTCTAATAACTAATACATCAGAAAATGGTAGCTGTTCATTGTGTTCCATTTCATATATAAATTTTATGGCAGGGAAACGGTTATTTAATTTAGCAACAAAATTATCTAAACTAATTGCTTTTGTATCAAATACAGCGAAGATATCGTCCACGTACCTGACCCAGACTCTAGGGAAATACTCGAATTTAACTATTGTTTCTGTCTCAAATTTAATCATAAAAATATTTGCAATGAAAGGTGACAAGGAGTTACCCATTGCCGTTCCCTCATGTTGTTGAAGTATTCACCATTATACTGAAAACAATTTTGATTCATACAAATACTAGTAAGCCGAATGTATTCATTAATAATTTTATCGTCTAAACCATTTAATTCCAGTAATTCCTTGAGGCAGTCCAGTTTGCGGGATTGGGACACTTGGAAACAACGAGCATATATCAAACGAGACCAAAATTTCACCTTCTTGCAAATGAATATTTTTGATATTGTTGATGAACTCAATAGAATTTTTAACTGAAAAACTAGTTTGTGCAATAGGCTTTAAGTATAAATAGAGCAAGTGTGTTAGAATTTAGTTTTAATCTTCCCCTGAAGATGCCAACTTAGTAAACCACAACTCCAAAAACTCATATAATTATTATTCCTGATGATGCATATAAAAATTTGCGAACCGTTTGCTAAATATGTTTTTTATTGAATATTTAATTTTTTTCACTAGTTCATAATAATATAATGAATGCTTACTTTTCAGTTCCTCGCCATCCTTGGTGCACTTTCCTTCTTCCAAAAGGCAGTTCACGTAGCTTTTCAACAGCCTGTCATTCCGGAGGATTTGATCCAGGTCGATGCCATCGTACTTGGTTGTATATTGGTCGGGCAGCGTATAGGAAAAGGCAAAAAGCGCACAAAAAACGGCGATAATTGCAAATTTCATAGTTCGGTTCGGATTTACACACGTATTCGTTTGAAACTGTACTGAGGGAAACAATTTTTGGTGGCGCATTTATATTGGAAATCGGCTTAAACGTTAAATGATGAGGCAATTTCCATTTCTCATTAAACAAAAGTGGTTTAAATGTTATCTGATAAGTGAGTAGTTATCGTTTGGTCAGTTAATATGCCTACTTGTATATTTTCGCTGAAAATGCTCAGGGCATTGTCGTACGTGCTAATAAGCCGGTTTTAAGAAACTTCCATTTAAGTTTCTATGTCTATAAGTACTGGCAATTTTGCAATTTTCCCGGTGCCAAATAGAGTCCACGATTATTTATCCTTTTCCGCGTAAAATGGGAACACAACAGAAATGTTGAAAGGAGCATTCCATGAAAATAAAAGATGGTCAATTAAATACACCTCAATTTTCATAATTTGGCATCTAATAATTTTATTTTAGACGCATTGCTATTACACAAATCAGTCTTCTACACTTTCTAGTTTAACAAACTAGAAACACTACCTTCGTAACTTCAATGTAACGTTTTGTGGTAATTTAACATCAATATTAAAAAACATGTCAACATAATCAAATCCAAAAATAAAGTTTATCAAAAGTGGTGAATATTAGAAAGGGTAATTTTTATAAAAAAACACTGTATACGATAACGTTATTTTGGAATTATGCATTCGAAAAGTCTGTAAATCGTTTAAGCTATTATAGAAAGCTATCATTAGACGTTTGTAAAAAATGCATTCGTATTTTTCATCTTCCATGATGATTTCCTTTTCAAAATTACATACTAGCAACATACAATAATTTTAACTTTACAAAATGTAACAAGTGATCTGAATGTTACGTTTTACACGTCTAATAAAAACTATATAAATCTAGTCATTGTTTTTTTTGCGTGTAACTTTTTTGCCACAATGAAATCATGCTAGCTTATTTTTACATGGCTTTATTCAATTTTCCTCCGTCAATTTTATTGGGCATTGTATAAAATATGGATAATTTTAGATACAAGATAGATATCACGATAAAACATTTACGTACAGTAAGGCAAGCTTACTTTGAGCACTACATACACAGACGTTTTCTACTAAAACGAGAATGATTCCCTGTTCAACGTCATTCACCATCAGAAACCACAGATTCGGATTTCGATCTCATTAGATCTCACCAGTGTGGCATATTCAATGGCGAACGACGAAGAACGAGCCTGATGGCTACTAACATCGAAACACAACGTTCACCCAACACATGCATTTTGCCAATTATGTTGACATCACCAGGAGATTATTAACCCTAGTAAGATAGCGGCGTGTAAAATTTACACATTTGGCCCATTTGATGGGCCCCGTCCAGCTGAATGGCGCCATCTTGGTCTCCCCTTTGTCTATTCCTCCGTTGGTTAGTAGTATCTTAACGAGAGAATTAGAAAAAATAGAGATGTTTAGGAAGATATCTCTTCACTTAGAAGAATCATTTGTGACAATATTTAATTTGTGATATAGCCTATTTACATTACTGCGATGTATATTAGTTTGTTTTATAAATTATGAATGCAATAAGTAGAATTTACTTTTCCGTGTAAGGCGAAATAATGAAATAAAAATTCTCATATTATGTTAGTTTGTTTGATTTATGGTATATTTGCTTTCATATATGGGACGTTCCATGTCAACCGGGATCTCCAAAAGTAGAAGCAAGGAAAAAATACGTTTAAGGTCTCAAAATGTTCGTATACTCAAGAGCTTAACGATGGCCATTTTTGGGAAAATTTCGAAATTCAAAATGGCGAAATTCAAAATGGCTAAAAATCATCTATACATGGAAAATACCCCGATCTAATAGTAAACTTTACGATTTTGGATTTTGCTGAATCCGAATTTCATATTTTTAAAGTCCAATAATGGTAGGAGTATTAGTAACAGCCATTTTTGACCATTTTTTTTTGTGTTTTAGACCATATCTCTGGAAAAAAGGATTTTTGTCTAGAAGTAGCTACTTTTATGTGTTTTGACATCATAATTTCAATTATTGGGTTCCCAAAGTACAGATTTGTGTTGTAAGAACTGGCCATTTTTTGACATTTTTTTTGGCATTTTTTGGCATCAAGACCAAAACCTATCAACTTTAAACCTAACATAGCCTAAGGTGATTATTAGCATCAAACCTAACAACTGTAAACCTAACATATCTGGTTTTAATTGCCTAATTGTCTAATTATTCGGAACCCTAGTAATTTAAACCTACCTAATTAATTTCCTAGGTAACAACAGATTATCAAAAAATATCCCGTTTTAATTGCCCTTATTTTTTTTTTTGGACTTCATAATCCAATAACACAAAGTCAGTACGTCAAAAAAACATAAAAGTAACTATTTCTAGACAAAAAAATCCTTTTTTCCAGAGATATGATCTAAAAACCAAAAAATGGTCAAAAATAGCTGATACTAATACTCCTACCACTTTTGGACTTTAAGAATATGAAATTCGGATTCAGCATGTCCAAAATCATAAAGTTCAGTATTAGATCGGGGTATGTTCCATGTATAGATGATTTTAAGCTAGGTACTGAATTATTGTTTTTTAAATTTCTGATTATAGTCGCCATTTTATGGCCGCCATTTTGAATTTCGAAATTTTCCCAAAAATGGCCATCGTTTATTCGAAAGCTCTTGAGTATACGAACATTTTGAGACCTTAAACGTATTTTTTCCTTGCTTCTACTTTTGGAGAGAACGGTGTCCCGGTTGACATGGAACGTTCCATATATAAACTGATGTTACAATAAAGATGTATTTGTGTTTTAATGACCCAATACCGTGCTTAATTTAGTAGGATGCAATTTTTTCTTATACATGTGTAAATTTTACACAACGCTATCTTTAAGCACCCTACTGACAGCGTTATCCTACAAGGCTAGTTCAGTTGTATTCATCAAAACGTGTTTAAGTTTGAGTTCGCTTCTATACGGAACGTCCTAATCCCACCGTTGTACTGAAAACGTTCCAGTTTGCCGAATGTTCCGGCTTTGAGGCGCCGGAAATTCGCCTTTCACCCTCTTCCGTTGGCTGCACGTCGTCGTGCATTGCCCAGGGCCACGGCGTGGACGTGGAAGTAGGATTCGTTGGCAGAGCTGACTCGATTTCTCGAGCTCTGACTTGCGTCAGCGACAGAGGGCGTTGATCGGTTTTTTCGTGGTGTACCTACTGCCATTCGGCCGAAAAGTAGACCACCCGATACCCATACCAACTTTTAACCCCCATCAGTAGCGTTGGGATTGGGGAACACTTGGATTTTTTGGAGGGGCACGCAACCAACCACCATGTGTAAACTAAAATAGGGAAAAATCTTCTAATGTTTTATGGGAATCTCTCCATCGTTATGATTTTGAATATTTTGTAGATTTTACACAACCTCTTTCAAATCAAAACAAAACAAAAAACCTCATCAAAGTTCATTGAGTAAAAAAGATTTAAGAAAATATCTAAATTTTAAATTTACATATAACCTTATTTAATTTTGGCTGTTATGTACATTATGTGATAGCCATTATTTATTTTACAATTGTGACAGCCACCTGTCAAAAGTTAGCCACCTCGACATAACCGTCAGTTCCATCTCTCTCGTTCATAGCATTTGATAACACTATTCTGCATGAAAATCCCTCCCCCCCCAAACTAATGTGTCATTTTAATAATTTCTACTTACGTAAACTTTATACTGTAAATGGTCGTATCATGTAGCAAAATCTAGAGAACATCAACATGTTTTGCTCGAACTTGGCCTTTCCTACGTACCGAGTGGCGACTGTTTATTGACTCTTCGAAGACAAGTCTGAAGGCAGTTTTACTGTTTAATGGAAACGAACAACCATCTGTTTCCCGTGGGTTTTGCTGTAAATATGACATAGACGTATGAGAACATGCGTGAACTTCAAAGTATAAAATATGAAGATCATAAATGGAATATCTGTTCTGATCTAGAAGCTGTTGCACTACTTACAGGACTGCAGAGTGGCTACACAAAATGTTTTTTATGCCAATGGGATAGTAGAGCCAGAAATCAACATTATGTCGTTAAAGAATGACTCTTACGCGAAAACACTGTGCCTGGTCTGAAAAACGTCCTTAATGAACCCTTAGTAGAGTAGACAATTTATTTACCCCCTTTGCACATACAACTAGTGCTTATAGAAAATTTGTTAAAGCTTTAAATACAGAAGGAACTGCTTTTCTTTATTTGGAGACGTAAATTCGCGCGTGTAAGTGAGGCAAAGCTTAAAGAAGGAATGTTCGTTGGGCAGCAAATACGAGAACTTTTTAAAGACGAAAATTTTGAAACTATACTTTCGAGAAAAGAAAATAGGCATGGACTCCTTAAAAAAAATGTATGTAGCAACTTTCTAGGTAACAAGAAATCGGAGAAATACAAAGTTACAATTTATGTGGCATTTTCTTCACTCCCATTTGGAATTCTTTCTGACAATTTAGGTGCAGTTTTGGACGAACACAGCGAAAGATTTCACCAGCAAATTGCTCTAATGGGGAGCGGGATCTCAGTAACGCTCTGTGGAATATTTGTAGAAAATTTTTTTTCATAATCTAGAAACAAATATAAGGAGAGGTTTTTCGATTTGTTACAAAATATTTTTTTCAAAATGTTATGGCCATTTTAATTTTAATTTTATAGGAACATTTTGTTTCCCAAATTTATTTTTGTTTATAAATTTATTAGTTAGCATTAAAATAAAGCGTTTAAAATTGCTGGAAAAAATAATTATAAATTAAAACAACTTTATGTATGTTACTATACTTAAGAAAATTTTGAAGAGCCGGCAACGCGATGCCAGCAACACCGATGCCGGCAACCAGCAAATGTCGACCAGTATACTATAGGATTGCTTTATATGTAATACATCCAAATATTTATTCGGTCCACTGTGCTAAGGTTTTACGACGTCGTTAAAATGATTTACGACGTTAGAAATTCCACGTGTTTAAGGCGCCAGTGACGTGTATTTCAGCTAGGTTTATTAACACAGACAATTTTTTGAGTCTGGCTAAATGAACATTATTTACAGCAAATTATATTACAAATATTAAGAGTTTTGTATGCAGGCTAATTTTAATCTCCTATATTGATTTGAATGAAAAAAATTATTTCACAATTTTTGAATCTATAAAAAGATATGCACGCCCATGGAATCATAAAGTTACACCGCTTTTTTTATTCCCAAGGCGTATTTATCATTTTCAATTAAAATTAGAACGACTATACGTATGTATATGTATCTATAAATGTACTACATACAGTTATTATTAGAGTTGGCCGATTATGCCGCAATACAGCGGCGCACGGCGGGCAGGTCATTGACTTCAGTCGTTTCGACCGACCGTCTAGCAAACTCTTGCATTATTATTAGTGTGTTCGATGCGTTTATGTCGTCGGCGTCGGTATTAATTTAATAATAAAATGTCTCACGTGCAAACACCTAAAAAACTACCATTTTCTGACAAAGTGAATACATTCATCGGTGATTTCTAAGATTTATTTTATGATGGCGCAATCGTAATGTGTAGAGTCTCCAAGGAAAAACTGCTGTGTAGAAACAAACGCGATTCTAGCCGTCACATAAATAGCGTGAAACATAAAAATAAAAACGAGGGTAGGTATGACCTTGAGAACTCAGTTCATGTTCGACTTACTTTTAATGCTGTGACTGTGATGTACCCTGAATGTACTTACTGAATGAAAAGTCTGTGGTGACGTCTTAGGAAGGTCCAGACAGGTTACCCCCAGGGGAATATTCAAGGCGAATTATCTGGTGATGTCGACACAGCTGCACAAATCAATTTTTGTTTACGATCCTAGAACGAATGCTACAATGTAAATGAAACCAGACATCACGTGAAAGTCTTGCTCAATTTTATTTCAACAACCGTAAATAGGTACAGACGTTTTTTTATTTTTATTTTAAAAAAATTCTCTATTCATCTAAATGGTGATTCCTTCCTTCTTTAATTCATCGGCGTATTTCTCGGCGTATCTCTTCCTGTAAGAACCGTCTGAGTCGTAGATGGCTTCTAGTTCATTGTACCACTCCCGTTTGTTTTTGAGAAGATGAGTCAGGATGACAAAGGCGCCGTTCTTCTGAGTCTCGTTGCATTTTGCGCAGTCTTCCTTGATGGCTTCAGGAAGTACCTCTGAAAATAATAACAAGTATAACACTGAACGAAAAAGTACCCAAGTACCCTCACATTATTATTATTACGCGAAAAATTGATCTTGAAAATCATTCTGTTCTTTTGCATTCTTTCGTGTTTAGCTTTCGTTCGAAACTTTAGTTCATTACCTTTACCATTAACTGACGTATGTATTTGTGAGCCAATCAATATCACTTTTTCCAAATTTGACTCACTTAATTTTGTGAATATGGACTTGGAATAAATCAAAAACTTTCACTGTTTTTAGGTATCTATTTTCTTCACAAAATTCTTCATCAAACCGAGCTTAGTATGCAGTGGAGGTAGAATGACTACGTTCTAGTTACATACTACCTCCTATTTGTGTTAGCAAACTGTTAAAGCTACCAGTTCTTTGGGTACAAAAACTGTGTAGCCCTTTTTTCACTAGAATTTGTTATTAAACGCAATGAAGGAATAACTAGTATTAATCATTCAGTTAATTCACTAACAAAACCAAAATAAAGTACTTTATATTATATCCCAAAGGTTTTCAAAATAATACAAGATAATGATCAATTATTACATTAGTTATTTAATTCGTTTTGAAAAGCCTATTATTACAAAAAGTACTATTTTAAACTACGCTCTAGTTTTTTTAAGTTTTAGTTAATACCCATGAATCAACATCAACAATAGTAATGTCGAATGAAGATACTGATATTTGAATGGTAAGGGTGAACAAACCAGTTGGGTTTTTAGGTACATAATTAAACAATGAAAAAAATGCTAACAAATGTATAAAACAGGTGTCATAATGACTACGGTAATGCAAAGTAAACCAGTTAGATTTCTAAAGAATAATTTTAAATTATTACGAGACACTAAGATTAATATCAATATATGTATGTATCTGATGTTAATACGTTGTGAGTGACATTCGGAAATAGCCAAAGACTATTACGAAATCTTAATGTTTTCGTTTTTTGTTTTGCCATTTGGTAATAAAATTAATAATAGCATATAATATGAACAGTATCGGCCGAATTAAATGTCATGGTCATTTTGAAGTTGATAAGTGTTAAATGAAATAAAAAAATATTTTGACGAAAATAGCTATATAAATTTTAAAACTACTATTTAAATTACACGTACACTTGAAGCTGTTTTTGCCTATTTTTAGTTAAATAAATATATTTAAAACATCCTATACACGTTATGGAATTTTAAAGTATTACATGGAAACTGCAAAACTTTACATTAAGTTGTATCCTTGGTACCCAATGCCTTCATATCATGTCCTCTTAATCCATGCCATCTAACATAATATATCTGATATTCATTCCTTGCCCAGTGTTCTTTAAATCCTTAGAAAATGAACTATTAAGATCTTTAAGTATTGAAAATAATAAACAAATAGCATCTTAAGTAATTTGACAGTTATTGTGACAGCTGTCATATTTAAATTCTTAGTAAAAATTACGTAAACAGAAAGTTTTAAAGTATGTTATGGGTATTTTATTTAAAATTATGTATTTTTTTGTATAACAAGAAATACGTTCATTTTATTTTTGACAGTTAATTTGGCAGCTGTCAACAATAAAAAAGGATTCGGATAATATCATTTGACAAATCATTCGGCTATTTGTATAATGAAATTTTAAAATTAAAAAAGTAAAAAATGTTTATATGTTTGAGACCTTGACACTGATTTTCATTGGAAAAACCCATATTTTTCAATAAAAAATACGTTTTTAGATTAAAATGATAAAATAATGTGAATGAAAATAAAAAATCCGGCTAAAGGAGTTTATGGAGAAATTCATAACGAATATTTTAGAAAAAAATCTTGAAACCTCCCAGTCCGCCGATTTCGTGTTTTATTTTCCAAAAACCTTATATCTCGAGGACGAAACAAGATAATCCAATAATTCTTTTTGGACGTTGAAGCTAAGATCATGAGGAATAGAGGCTAAAAAATATTAAGAAAGTCCGTATATTAAAACCTAACCTATATAATAATAAGGAATCTCAAAAAAACTTGTTATCGAGATATTTAAAATGAATCCGTAATTATTCAAGTATTTCAAGATTTTCTATAATATTATAGGTTAGGTTTTAATATACAGGAATCATTCATAGTCCTTTATATATCACTTACTCTTCCAGCTTCATTGTTAAGAAAGATTGACAAGTCAATCTTGTTTTACTTTGGAGATATTTAAAATTTAATTGTAAGTATTAAAGTATTTCGAGATTTACTATCACCTTTAAGGTTAGGTTTCGATACACACGAATTATTTTTAATCCTCATATTTTACTTACAACATTAGCTTTCTAATAAAAAAGATATTTATCAGACCCTCTTGTTTTGTTATCGAGATATTTGAAATTTTACACCAAGTTTTCAAGTTGTTTTGAGATTCCTTATTGTTTTATAGGTTAGGTTTTAATATATGGACTTTCTTAATAATTTCTCTTTCTATTCTCATGATCTTAGCTTCAACGTCCAAAAAGAATTATTGGATTATCTTGTTTCGTTCTCGAGATATTAGGTTTTTGGAAAATAAAACATGAAATCTCCAACTGTGCGCCGGAAATGGAAACAATTCTGACCTTCGCGACTGTATTAATCGTAAATTCATGAACTTTTTTTATTCTTAGAATTTAATGTTATTTTTCTTTTCTAAGTACGAAAAATTTGAAATTCAGTAAGGCACTTTTATAAACCAGAAAAAACCTAATAATTGAGGCATTATAGTTCATTCAAAACGCGAGGTGAAACGTTGCAATTTACGCCACAAATAGAGACTACTTCTAATATGCATTTCTTGGGTTGCTGATTACGAAAATTGGGGTCCCGCATCCCTAAAATGGTAAGAACACCCCTAAAAATGCAAAAAACACCCCCTTTTAGGGGTTTTTAGCAAAAATGCCTTACTCAATTTCAAATTTTTCGCACTTCCCAAAGAAATAACATTAAATTCTAAGGAAGATAAAAAAAGTTCATGAAATTACGATTAATACAGCCGCGAGGGTCGAATTGTTTCCATTTTCCATCACTGTGCGCCGCCGGGCCATCTTCCTCGACGACACGAGCACTGTGACTTACTTTTGAGCTCCTCTCCGTCGTTGGTACACTTCTTCTTGCCCAGCAGGCAGTCCACGTAGTTCCTCAGCAGCCTCGTTCTTGATGATCTCCTGCAGGTCGATGTTGTCGTATTTCGTCGTGTATCCGTCGGGCTTGGCGAGGGCCACGCCGCAGAGGGAGGCCACGAAGAACAGGACGACGGCGAATTTCATCTTAACACTTGACGGTTTCGAGGTATCAATCGAAGATGCGCGACATGTCCGGCGGTTTGTTTATTTATACCGAAAAACCGGCGAGAAAAGGGGAGGGAGAGCGGGCGAAGGAAAAATAACGAAAAAAAAGGACCATTAGGTTCATCGTTTCGAGCATATGTCGTAATTGCTTGTCCGCGAAAAAAAAAATGGCTGTTTTCTATACTTGTAGCGCTTGTGACAGTGATAATTAAATCATTTTCCCCTCCTGCGCGTCGTGGCCTTACCGCGGCTTGTGTCAGAGCAATTAATTCATTATTCATCATGCAAGGACGAGGGTACTTGAGGACGTGGAGCTGATGGAAGGAACCCGCTTCATACTGTGCAATCGTATACAGTAGTAACTACACAGGTCTACAAAAAAATCTACTCCAGGAATTAAACCTAAAAATCAGAAGTAGGTACTTTTTTATGCTGAAACCGAATTTTTAACTCAGAAAACTTTCTACCGCGTAGATTCTCAGTAAATCCAGGTTTTTTGTTGTGAAACTACGTTTTTATAAATTTCTCAACAAGACATATCATTTCCGAAGTATTTTTAAGGGAGTAAATACAATTAGACGGGCTAAAATTACGCATTAAAAAACATTTTTTTTACCAAGAAGGTTTTTACTTAATTATTCCAAAACTTTGTATATTTGTTAAGATAAGAATGCAGAATTCAAATTTTTTTTTATTTTTCAAAATCAAAATGGCGGCTGCACGCTGGCGCAAAGTGGACATACAAAAAAAACGGCAACCACTCTGGATGTCGTAATTGTCATCTGTAACAGTCCAGGAAATAAAATGTATATTAAAAATACATATAATTTGTCGGTAAACCTCAAAAAACTAAAAGAATTCTATGTTTGGTAGAAGTTTTCGAGAAAATCGGTGATTTTCCGTATTTTTTCAGACACTTTTGCATTAATAATTAAATTTTGCAACATAAAATTCCAAAACATTTATATAGGTTCCAAAACTATTGCAAACTCCAAAAAACTAAGATTTACAGACAAGCTAAGAGTATAAAGAACAAACCCTGAAAGTTTCAGCCAAATCGGCCGAGTAGTTTTTGAGTAATCGTGGTTGCCAATTTTGAAAAATGTTTTGAGTAAATTCGTTTAAAATTTTGAATACCAAAAAATGATACTTGAATGTGACCAAAAATGAGACGACTCCAGTCAGCGATTCCAGAGGCGTACAAAAGGCCTTCAATCTCTTCGAACATGCTGTTATTCATATGTTGTAGTCCTTGGTGAGCCTTACGGCCTCGGGTATTTCAAAGTAAGATGCAATAGATAAAACTGTCACTAGGGCCGACCACTCTCGTATACCTGCTGCGCCCTTGAAAAAGGCGTTCTCGAAAAATGACGAAAAAAAAAATAAGAGAAGTTCGAATTTCGCTCTGAAACTTTCATGAGCCTGTTCTACGGGGAATTTCTTTATAGAGAAAAAAAAATGGATGTTTTTGACCACCTAATTATATTTACCCCCTTAAGCGTTGAATATGATCACGTTTTCAAAACTTGTGCAAGACGTTTAGATTTCCTATAAAACGAGAATTTAGGGTGAGAAACAGACCAAAAATGGAAGATTTTTTCAATCAAGAACGTATGATCTGACATGGCATTTCCGAAATATGTTTACGATCATTTCTTCTCTGTAAAATTCCTATAAATTAATATTACTTCGGAAATATTTACTGGATCGTAAGGATTCCGACCTTCTTATCTATGTTGTACTTTCTGATCAAGGCCCGAAGTAGCTGGCTCCAAGAAACCCACAATGGCAAGTAGATTGGCAAAGCAAGCTCACAGCAACAGTAAATATATATATTCAAAAGCAACTGAGCCTTTAATCTTTATAATATTAACCAGGATAATTTTAACACTATATTAATTCTAATAGAACCATTTCAATCTTTCAAAATAATTGTTATGTCATGACCATGAGATCTGGCACAAATTTCGACAACGAGATCGTATTCAGCGCGTAAAAATACTTCGGAAATAACATGTCAGGTCATATGTTCTTGAAAAACACAAATTCTTCCCATTTTTGGACTGTTTTTCACACTGAACTCTCATTTTATGGAAAATGGAAGGGTCAAGCACAAATTTTGACAACGGTCTCGTATTCAGTGCTTAAAAATACTTCGGAAATAACATGTCTCTTTATGAAGTGATTATTATTTAAAAAAAATATTTCGTATAAAAATGTATTTTGACAACAAAATTAAAAAATTCGGTTTTAGCACAAAAAAATACTTTGGATTTGATAGGTTTAGTTCCTGGAGCAGATTTTTTTTGTAGACCTGTGTTATTGGCGTCTAAAATATTTTGTGCATTAAAATACAGTGGCGATTGGTAGAATCTAGATTTTTTGTATATTTGAAATGGAGCGTTCTTAGAAGATAAGTCAGTGAATTTCTATACTTTGAAACATATTCTGGAAAACCAACGAATCAGTTGAAAAATCGCCAAGAGTCATGACATTTATATTTTCGGATAGGCATTTTTTTATCAAAAAATCGATATATATTTCTTGGGTTATGAATTTTTAAAATGAATCTCCCAGCCAAAAAACTCGCTATTCTCAAATTTTCGATCGCTTGTATTATCGAAAATATGTGAAAAACAAAAAATCCTCGGACACGTATCTCTTATTTTTCGATATAGATTCCGTGAAAAAAGTTTCAGCCAAATCGGAGATGTGTCGGTCAAAAAGGCGTTCGGTTTGTAAAAGATTACCCATATGTGTGTCATTTTCTTTCAATTGTGAAATATCGACTTCAAACTTGATTCAGATGAACATAGGTGCAAAGAGAAATTCTGAATAACTTATTTTAATAGTTGTAGCATTAATAACCTGATAATATATTAATAAATACAAGCTGTACATCATGGAAACACTATTCAGTACATACATGACTCACACCTATAGTGCAGTAAACACATAATTATTGTGTCACTTATTAAAATTATTCACGATAAAGAAATAAAAATGTTCCATTATAATATTTATTGGTCGTTCCAATGAATATTCTCAAATCATTAATTTATTAAATTAGGAATTAATGGACAAAGTTTAATAGCTGCTTTAACGCCTTGATATTTTGCATACGTTACCTATTTATAGAGACTTGTAGTTAACGTACTTCGATGGAAAAAATATAACTTACTTATTATATTAGGTAATACTATACCTAAATAAATAAAATATATAAATAATATAACCTGCTTTCAATAAAAATGACATCAAAGCAGGCTTTACCAATTCAAACGTATGTATTTGTTAAGTTCAGGAATAAAATTGTTGTGTTGCGATTTGAATTTTGACAGGTTTCCAACTGCCAAGGAAATTTCTAAAACAAATCAGGCTTTTAGGGCGGTTAGGGGGTCTTTCTGGTTACAAATTTTCAAAAAATCGAATTTTTTTTCGGATTGTACTAATAAATATCTTCAAAAACATGATACAAAAGGTTTTAGAGCGATATCTTAATTCTAAAATTATTTTTAAGCGTATACAGTGAGACTCTGTGAGAGAGCATTTTTTCGACGCTCGGCTGTGTTTCGATAATCTAGACTCCCCACCTGTTTTTAACATCTGCCGATCTGACTCACTCTATACTATCATCTCTTTCTATAACATACATCTCGCTTTTATTACACAACGTGTTAGTCTATAAGCAACGTATATTTTTTAATTTCCTTAATAATTTAAAACGCGATTTTCTAGAAACCATGTTTTTTAGGGTTGAGGGCACGATTTAAGACAAACTACTTGACCAATTGCTCTGATTTTTGAATATGTTATTGTATAAATTTACGGCTATCGCATGAACTAGAATCGTTTTGATTGGTAAAAAAATTTCCGATTTTCACCCGATTTTCCATCCTCAAAAATTGTTTTTTTCGAAAAATGGCCGCCATTTTATTATTTTTTTTATGAAAAACAAATATTCTAGTTCATGCTATAGCCGCTTCAACAAAGAATAATTTGCCATTTTTTATTTTTTGTCCCGGCAGTCATTGTTTGATGTTTTTTTTTTAATTCGTGTTAAAAATACAGTGTGTCTCTAAAAGGTCCATACAAAAATCCCACTACATATTCCTTGGCTCAAATTAAGTCTATTTAAGGCAACTTACCTATATACCATGTTGCTCCGCTTGGCCGCTACGAGGCGCCAAAGTTCAACTTCTGAGATGGTTTTTTGTTAATAACTTCAAGACCATTGGGGCGATTTAGCTGAAATTTTGTACAATAACATAGTTTTTAGTTACGAAAGCAATGATCCTCAAATTACCACCGAAATTAATCCATTGGCGTATTTATTTAAGATTTCGTGTTTTAGACCCTCCCAAGTTTTACGCTAATGAAATTAAAGACTTGTTGCTGGAGTGGGTACTGGAACCTTCGGCGTAGAAACAAAATTGACGTTTTCTGAAACACCGAACTACTACACTTTTCTCGACGCGCGTTTCGCCAACCAAGTTGGCATCTTCAGGAGAAGATTAAAACTGTTAGAAGATTAAAACTAGTTTTAATCTTCTCCTGAAGATGCCAACTTGGTTGGCGAAACGCGCGTCGAGAAAAGTGTAGTAGTTCGGTGTTTCGTGGAAAACGTCTTTTTTAGTATTTTTTTTTAAAGACTTGTTGACATGAAATTTCGATTAATTGACTAACTTGTTACAAAAAAGGTACTCTTGATAGAAGTCGATAACTCTCGTGGTTTAGGAGAAATTCGCATATCAAAAAATTCACACAAAATCACATATGTAAATACACTACACGAACTCTAAAACAAATACGTACACGGTGCAAAATACGTATGTACACACGTTTATTAGTTACTCACTCACGACACATGAAATTATTTTAAACTCGGCGTTCTACTGTTCGAACGTTCGAATTAGTAGTAACTAACATAATTCACACAACGGAATGCTCGCTACGCTATATGGCTAAACTGCATACAGGCTTTCCGCAAACCCGCACGGGAGACTCCCACTGCGAGATGGTTGGCACGGTCAGCGGCGTACGTATGCACGGGCAAGAAATACACGCGCACATAATTTACAAGGCACTTAAAAAGTACGGTTTATACTTTACTAGAGTTGTATAGTGCCGACCCTGCGTTGTAGCGCACTTTACGGACTCTACAGAAAACTAATATAAAAATAATAAGAGAAAGTGAAGTACCAGATGCAAAAACAAAACAATAAGAAATATGTCAGCGTCACTGTTTGACAGAAAGAGACAAAAAAGATCAGTAATTTAAAGAAGAAAGAAGAAAAAGAAAGAACGTACAAACACATTATGTCTTAGTCTGAAACAGAGAATAAAGTGTGGAGTGTGGACTTGGATCCTAACACATAATGTTGGAAATTTTTAAAGTTCAACGCAAGCTTCATAATTCCCGGCTCAGGCGGACTGTATTTCGGAATATTCCGGGGAGATTTTTTGCTTTCTGTTATCTGCTTAGGAATTACCCACTTGCCTCCTTGACTCGGATAAAAAACAAGAAACAAAAAGACCGCTTAACAAACCACCGACCACTTAAAATTTAGACGTTGTCACACAATTATTTTGGAAAAGTATGGGTTTTTTCGTACTGGAAACTGAGACAGTGAAAAAAATTCTTAATTATTTTGCATCTCGAAAAGTATCGATAAATGATTTAAATAATCACACAGTAATTTAAATTGCATAAAAGTAATATGTTTGTTATAGTTACTTGGTGGTATTGTAGGTAACCTTGAGGTATAAATGTCACAGACATAATTATTCATAAAGTGCGCACTTTAACGCATATATAGTATGTTTTATTTTGAGCCCAACAGCGTTTTCCAATTTTTAAATTTTTCAATTTTCATTTTTATTCTTGACCATATGGTGCTCAAAGTAAGCTACTTTGTTATTAAAAGTGTAAAATATTATGGGATCGTATCAAGATTTATTATTAAAGATTTATTATAAGATCGTATCATTATTTATTATAAAAAAATCTGATCGATATGTGACATTCACAGGTTATATGAGAAATATTCATGGTTTATCGATGGAACTGATCATAATTCAACTCAAGAGTACATTGTTAGAGTTTGAAAAATTGTTATCTGCAGTTGATTTGACAAATTCTAGGGAAATTACCTGGTGATGAGACTAATAGACAGATAATTTTAAAAATTAAAAATGTATATATTTTAAAATATTGGTTGGTGCATACATTTCAAGTACAAATAAGAGCAGGAAAAAATGGTAGTCAAAGTTTGTAAGGATGTTTTTTTTTATGTGAAGAAAAATTAGTAGAAAAAGGCACACGAAAATTAAAATAAAAAGTGAATTTTTAAAAAATATGCAAAAAAAGATTTTCTCTTCTCACAAACAGCATTCGATTATAAAGAGTGTAGTGTAGTTTTTTTGTATTATTCATAAATATAAATTATTATAAATGTTACGAATAGCACTTGTATTCAATGCTACAGTATTTGCACTCCTCTTGGTAGGATTACGCTTTCTAGATAATTTTAAAAGTTCATTGTTTGTTGCTTTTTGTGACATAAAATTAACCGTAGAACCGTTTATGTTTAGGGCTGCCAAAAATATAAACCAAAACAAAATATTGGACTGTAGTTTTATTAATTAATATTTTAATTTCATATTTAAATTACCTTTCTAACAGCTGTTAAAGGTAGCAATGGACCATTATTATCTAGTTCTTTTCCAAAAATAGTGCAACAAAGATGCTACTCACTATTGGCAGCAGTTACTTAACTGTTTTGGTGTTCCGCAAATAACACTTTTTCAATGCAAGATGAGAGTTTGAAGTCCAAAAAACACAAATCCGCCATTTTGTTTTTTGAAAAGCTGACGTTAGATTCGTGATCAGCGACCCCAAAAAACCTTGGAATATATTATATATATTATTCACTTGCCATTTTCTCATCTTATAGGATGAGAAAATACGCTAAAACCACGTTTTTTTCACTTTTGGGCCGTTTTTTGAGCCAGTTCCTGGTCGACGCCCATTATGAATTAAAAATTAATTGAAAGTACAAAAAAAAAGAAATAAATAAAAAAAATGAAAAAAAAGTCGTGTCAAACTTTTCGAAATTTCTATTTTAAACTCTCAATCCTCAAAATAAGGGTGAAAACTGCCCCAATAATTTTATAAATATTTTTATCGTATTCTACGCAAAAAAAAAACATAGAAAACCATGCAAGCTTCTTTTTAATTTTTTTGATTTTCTTACCGAGAAAGATTTAAACTAAATTTTAGATTTTTTTGAGCCACAAGTAGAGGGATTGTATTTTTCTCACCCTCACCATCCCTCTCCTTGTGGCTCAAAAAATCTAAAATTTTAGGGAAATCATTTTTTTTTAGCAAGTACTATCGATTGTGATATGTTTCAAACAGAATTTTTTTTTGACCTCACTTAGTTGGCGTAAAAATGCCCCATAAATATACCCTTTGTTGAAAATAAGTGTCCATTAACTTTCACTTCACGGTATCTAGTGCAAAAGGACCTATCTACATTGACAAATGTGTATATAGAGTTCATATAATTAATTGTAATCAACAGTATACGCCCTTTGCTTTCACTAGCATAACACAAGTGCCGTAATTGTTATAAGTGGTATTGGCCTATGTTTATAACTCATTGTATACAAAAGTGTACACAAAACTAAACCATAATCATCAAGTGCCTTATGCATAAAGTTAACAGCGAAAGTATTCGTACATACACCCACTTTTTAAAGATTGCTTAAATTCTGATATTTTTTGTACTACAATATTTTTTTTTTTTTGCTTCTGATAGGATTACAGCTTGTAGAATCTTGCGCCTAACAAGCCCACGTAGAAGGTGGTGGTCGATTGTGTTAACCCTTTCAGGGGCAGTGGGACATAAGTATGTCCCACCTATTTTTTACTTGTTTTTTTTTCTTACACCTTTTGCCCTATCTATAGGTACAAAAGTATTTTTTAGACTCTTGGGTACCTAATTTATGAAATTTCGGCGTAAAATTTCAATAATTAATTTATTTAAAAACTTGTTATAAACAACTAACATGAAGAAATGCTGTTTTTTCACTGAGAAATCAGTTTCTCGGTAACGCATATGGCTACAGCTCTGAAATTTTTCTTACGTATTCTCCATATATAGTTATAATATATTTTTCAAAATTTATGTACTTTTATTGTCATCTTTTTCAAAATTTTTCGTTGGTTTTTCCAAAAAAAATCTTAAAATTGCAAAAAATCAAAATTTTCGAATTTTTGTATTTAAAAAAAATATTATTTATTTATAATTATTATAAATTATAACCGTTCACATTAAAATGTTTATTTAATTAAATAATTATAAAATATATTGATGTTAAATTTGTAATAACTGTATAAAAACTGTATGACTTGTATCATGTTAGATATAAATGTGTTGGTGCTGTCGCAAGCACAAGAGCTGCAGTAAAAAAATATTTTTTACTATTGTTTTTTTCTTCTTTATTATTTTTAAATTATTTTAATAAAATATTATTTCCTGTCAAAATTGCCATTTTGAATTTTGAAAATCTGACTTCGGATTCGTAATCAGCGACCCCAAACCTGTGTAAACCAAGTTTGGTCCTGATCCATTATTTTTTTGAAAATTTTGTCCACCATATTGGATCCGCCATTTTGAATTTTGAAAATCTGACTTCGGCGACCCCAAAAACTCTAGTAGTCACTTATTTTTATAATAAGTGTTAAGGAAAAAATGTGTCCCTGAAAGGGTTAAAAGATATCGCCAAAAATGTAAAATTACGATATTTTGAAAAAACTGGGAATAACTAAAAATATTGAACCGTTTTCAAATTCGTATTGGACTCCAAATTAAAATGAAATATTCAGGTTAGGCGTCTATCTGACAAACTAAGCCACTGGAAAAACAATCCTAGACATGAACAATTTCAATTTACAATTTCATGAACAAGTTGAATAAAAAATATCGTAAAAATTCAAAAACGCATATACTCTACATAACTAAAAAATTGACGAGTTAATATCCGTCTAGAACTAGATGTGTTTTATTAAGGGGGAAAACCTTTACAATTTACAAAAAAATCGGTTTTTTGTTTTTTTTTTCTTATTTAGAAAGTACAGTATATTGAGAGTATACTGGAAAGAGGAAAAATCTAATTTAATTATCGCACATATTCGAGAGCGCCGGGGATCTACCTCATACCACATACCGTAAACTAGCAAGTCAGGTAGTCGGAGAACATTTCTTTCATAATACCTTTTTGTGAAGAAATCAAACTCTTGGAGGAGGCTGAAGGTTTATTATATGCACCCGGAATCGCTGATTGATCGGTAAGTAACTACAACTAATAGTTTTAATGTATTGGAACTTTGAATTCGATTATCTCGGACCTGTATTTTTAAAAACTGCTCGTGCTGTAACTTATCAATAACTAAAAAAGTTATTGATCGATTTGGCTGGAATTTTGAGAGATTTTTGTCTATACTATTATCGGAAGGATGTACCGAAAGTAAAGATATCGCGTAATTACATTACTTTTTTTGAGATAAAAATTGTCGAAAAAAATAATGAAATTTTGAACATTTAATTAAACAGTCTACTTAATTTCTAGTTTTATACATTTTTATAATTTTATAGGTTTATCCTTCCCCTAAGCACAATAATTGAAAAACAAATGTTTTTTGGTTTCCGATCATTAGAAAAACACGCCTGAAGGAATACCCTGTAACGCCGCCATTTTGTTTTAAAAGAAAAAAAAAAAAATGTTTTTCTATTCTTCAATGTTGTAATAAAATAATGTTAAAACTTTAAAATAGTGTGATTATTTTATCACCTTTAATAAAATTCATAAAAAAGACTCATTTTCGGGCGCCCAAAGGGTTTTCCCCCTTAAAATGTCATGTAGTGATGGTATGTACAATGTAGTAAGGATGGTAGAGTTTGAATTTTAATGTTTTTGGTTTAACTCTAGAAAATTTTAACTCTAGGTTTTTGAAAATAAAAGTGGTTCAGTTAGACAGATACGTAGGTACTCTGAAGGTTTTCCTTTAATATGAGTCCAATTAAAGATTTAATAATGATTTAATATTTTCATTAGTTATTCACAGTTTTTTCAAAATATCGTAATTTTACGTTCTTAGCTTGAGCTTGACATTTCTCTTCCAATTTTCATTAAGAGTCATTCGAATCAAGGCTGCATTTGAAGACTGTCGCCACTAATTTTTATTCACAGCAGTACTTAAATATTTTTTAATTAAAAAAAAAAAAAAACAAGCGGACATAGGTCATTCATGTACAAGATTAGAAACATGCAACTTAATTCAAAACTTCAATCCCTTCGTCAATTCAGGATTTCATTCCTCAGTACATACTACGTAGGTTTTCAACGAACGATGTTTCGACCTGACAAGCTTCTGTGTCCTTAGCTTTATTTTTAGGCACAAATTAACCTGCTTACCTATATTTTCTGATTCATTCATCTGCAAGCGTACGAGAAAATTACACACGATAATCATTTTCACTTTTGTTATGGTGCACTGGTTTACTAAGACAAGTTTATTGACCCAGCGAAAACGAAAGTGTTACAGATGTTCCTGTAATAATATAATAATGAAATGAGTTCTCAGACAATTTATTAGGGACCTGTGTAAGCCAAGAGCATAGTGACGGCTGACGAAAGGAACTGTGCTATATCGTGCATATGTTTGTAGCGTTAAAAATTAACCCACAAAAAAAGTTATGACAATTTTTATATAAGTTGCCAGTTTCTATTCTATGTGGGCAAAGAGGGAAAATATGTTCTTCTGCCAGTAGAAACACAAGATGTTCTTCTGCCAGTAGAAAACAAAACAAAATTCAAGGTTTAGCTAATTTCAACCTGTCAATAAATACAACCTGTCAAGTGATACAACAGGGCAACATCGGATCTGCTGCCAACTGCATAACAACGAATATCAAGCGCGAAATTCGATAAAAAGTTCCATTAAAACATTTATTCCAATATAATTGGGTATCACTGCACTCACTGCATTTATTTTGTACAAAGTATACAACTGGCATTTTGTACTCCTCATATTATACAAGCGCAAGTTTTACCTTATTTTGAACATATGCAATTTCCAATTGATATACGAGGTGTGTAAATTAAGTAATGAGACTGGCAACGTAGCGCCCGATGTAGCAACATTTCGGAGACGGGACTTGGAAGTTCGGTAGGTTAACATGTAATGGACCTTCATTACATGTTTGAATTTTTTGTCATTTGTTTGTTCCATGTGACTGTTTTCGAAAACCGTATTTTCTAGTGCGTTTTAAAAATGAGTGACATTAATATTGAGTAACGGTGTGCTATTAGGTTTTGCTTCAGACTTGGACACAGCGCAACGGATACTTTTGCAAAACTTCAACACTCCTACGGAGACAGTTTTTTCAAGAGCCCAGGTTTTTCGGTGGTTTAAGGCATTTTCATACAGAAGAGACTCGATTGAGGATGAACCACGCAAAGAAAGGCCTTAATCTTCAAGAACCGATGAAAATGTCAATAGAATAGAAGAGAAGAGTTAAATTTGAATCACACCACTGTTCATCAGATGTTGACTAACGATTTGGGGATGAAAAAAATCTGCGCAAAAATGGTCCCATGGAACGTGTCATTACTGGTGACGAGACTTTGATGTTTGAATACGACCCGGAAACCAAGCGCCAAAAGCATGGAAAGGCACACTTCCAGGCTCTCCAAGACCCAAAAAGCAAGAATAAGCAAGTCGAAGATCAAATGCATGCTGATTTGCTTTTTTGATAGCCAAGGAATTGTCCACAAAGAGTTTGTGCCCTCAGGCCAAACAGTAAATTAACACTTTTACAGAGAGGTTCTTGAAAAACTCTGAAAAAGGGTCGTGCGTGTGAGACTGACTTGAGTCCTTGTGACTTTTTTTCTCACCCCGAGATTGAAAAATCACCTCAAAGGATGTCACTTTGGGACCACAGGAAACATTCAAACGGCTGTAACCGACCAGCTGAAGGCCATTACAGTATGTGAGTTCCAGCACTGCTATGAGGAATGGAAGAACCGTCTGCAGTGCTGTATGGCTTCCCAATGAAGTTATTTTGAAGAAGACAATACTGAACTTTAAATCTATTCGAATAAAAAATAAAAAAATCGGTGTCATTACTTAATTTACACACCTCGTATGTATGTACATATTATATACTAACAAAATAAGTACAGGAATTGATGTAATTTCCTACAAAATGTCTCTAGGCTGCATCTTTTTTATCACTTTTACGTTTTATGATTACGATATAATTAAAAATTATTCTGCTCGTGTAAATGAAAACGAACAAATGAGTCACTAATTTGTATACCTACTTCCCATCATTAATAACATAACGACCGATCGTTTGATTGCTTTTAATTAAGCATGAGACCATTAGTTCGATAATGTGGATGTTGTTCCACATGCTCTGTATAATACAATAATTATAGTGAAAAGGATGCGAGGTTGTAAATTGCAAACATGAAATAACACTTAAACTAAAAAAGCAGTTAGTGCTTTTGTATTTTTGGTGGCAAAATACGTAAGCAGTTTGAGTCATGTACCCATTCATCTTGACCACTAACAACAAAGTATTAAACCTATCAGTGTGACGCAAAAGTAAAAAAAAAAGTCAGCTAGACATTACAAGAATTTTGATTACATATGTATGAAACGGTACCTAAAATTTGTACAAAATAAAAACCGATGCAGGTCACCGATGACGCCATTAGCATCACTGCCCACATTTACTAAAGCCAATGGAAGGAAATTGACTTTAATAGTGGTTAGTGTCTTTTTTTTAGCTTCAAACTTTTATTTTGAATTGAAAAATTGTCATTTTCAGAACAATCAAAGTGTTATAGTTGTCAGACATCCGTTTGCGAAATTCAAAACAGTTAAACAGCTGCTGCCAAGAGCTGGTAGCATATTTGATATGCTATATTGAAAAAAAGAGAGACAATAATGGTCAATTACTTAACAGCTGTTAGAAAGAATTTAAATACAAATTAAAATATTAATTAAAACCACAGTCCAATATATTGTTTTAGAGTGTAACAGTAGCCCTAAACTTGGATGTTTCTACGGTTAATCCTATTTCACAAAAAGCAAAAAACAATAAACAATAAACTGCACTATTTGTAACCGAATGGTGTTTGTGAGAAAATCTTTATTTTTTTACATGATTTTTAAAAATTTCAAAACTTCCTTGTACCTTTTTCTACTAATTTTTCTTCGTTAAAAATCTTTACTAACTTTTACTAACAACTTTTCCTGCTCTTTTTTGTACTTGCATATTTATGCAACAGCCCATGGCTTTTAAAATACATATATTTTGTATTTTTTTAAATTATTTCTCATTAAACATTCTAACATCATATTATAATCGTTCCATTATAATATACAAGGTGTTCCGTTAAACAAGTTGATATCTACTTTCGATATAAGCGGAAGTCCCAGATCTCTTGAAATATTTTAGTTACATAGAAAATTGTTATTTTAGAATTTTTATATTCACAGTTTTTGAGATATCAGTATAGGTCCACCGTGGCAGGACACTATGTATAAGCCGTACCTATTCCTGTACTGTAAACTGTCAACTGATTATCATTACAGTATACTACATCGTTTTCAACCCCCGCCATTGACGCTGTTCGTTTTGTCACAACGATGGCCATTCATTTCAACTTTTTGTTGATGTATCTATAAAAAGTCACAACTCGTGCAACTTGAACCCAAATCCAAATCAGAAAATGAACCCCAATAACAAAACCTCGTAATAGTAAAACTTTGATATGTTCAAAGCTATTCCACCAGAGTGTCTTTCTAGGAACTAAACATAGGACCTTTTATTTCGAATAAAAATACGGTATTTATAGAAAGTAAGTATTACTCATACAGAAAAGAATTGTACAATTACAATTACGTGTACAAAATTACGTTATCTATTTGTGTTGTCCACAGCGGCCAAGCGGCTTATGCTTTAATGCCTAGTTCTTCTTGATACTTCTTCTTGTACGTGCCTTCCTTGTCGTACTTGTCCTCCAGTTCCTTGTACCATTCTGGTTTGTTATCGATCAAATGACGGATGATCTTCTTGCTGCCGTTCTTCTGGGTCGCGCTGCATTTCGAGCAGTCGGTGAGGAGAGCGTCCGGGAGATGTTCTAGAAACGAGGAAAATGAAAAATTAAATTGGAATTACTATACTGATGTGAAAGCTTGAAGCTTTGGTAGGTGTTAATGATAGAAGTTATCACAGGGTTCAGATGTCCACCATAACCAAAGTTCAACAACAAGTTCAACAATGCGTTCAACAAAAGTTGATCTTAACCCGTTTCGGCCGAAAACGCCACTCCCGGTACATCGCTTTTCAGCGCCTCATAACTAATACTATTTGCGACAGAAAAATTTGAAAGGGACATATTTTTGAAGTTTAAGACGTGCCTTTTCCGATGGTGTCCATGAAATTCCTCCAAAAAATTCTTAATTACGAAAAAAAAGCAGTTTTTTTTAAAAAAAAACACTATTTTTTTTGCACCTTTTTTTTTAAATCAAAATTTCAAGGGGTTTCCGGTCTGCAATGCACCTGAAACCTCACTAACCAGTGGAATAAATGTTTGAAATTTAAGTATACATGGTTTAGAGATCGATTTTTTGCCTTATGCGTTCAAAATGGCGCCTGAACTGCAAAATTTTTGCGTAAAGATGCAAAAAAATTACTGATGAGACGATGAATTATGTTGAGGGTAATTTGACTTTCTTCTGCTTAAGGCATGTTTTATTCTGCTTAACCATTATCAGCTGATTGAACTAAATGGTAATGTCACAGAATATGTGTAAACGAACAAATAATAAACACAATAATTTTCCAAGTTCCTATTAATAACCTTGATCAAATTCAAAAAATATTTTTGGAAAAAAGTAAATGAGATTAACACCCCTTATTTTATAGAAAATGTTTTCGGTTCTGTTGGTAAAAAGGGTCAGAAATTTTTAGAACAACGTGGAAATTATTTCCAACATTTTAAGGCCAAACATTTAGGTACTTTAAAATAATTGAAAAATTTTCTTCTTGCGTGTCAGAAATATTTCAAGAAAGATGGCTGAGAAAAAACGATTTTTCCACAACCTACTTAAGGTTATATTTAATTGAACGCTCTATATTAACGCTATAGATTAATTACATATTACTGTGGTTTGATTTTAAATAGTTATCTACAGCATTATATAAAGTTTATAAAAATCTAAACTCAATTTTTTCAGAATATATTTCTTTAAAAAATATTATTATGTTGCGTGTAATTTTCAAGACACAGTTTAACTAAGTATTTGATCATTGATTGATTTAGCAATTGCATCTTGTAAGCATTCAAATATAAATGTAAATTTTAAATTTAGTTAACCCCATAAAATGTTATAGATAATAAAGCATAATATCTCCCCCAATAAATAGTATCCCAAGAAAAGTATCCCGAATTTTATTACACAGCCAATATCTCAGTTGTTTGAAGAGATAGAAGTTCGGATTCAAGAAAGAAATTGTATGATCGGAAGTAAACTCTAAAATGATTATGTCATTAATATAGAGTGATCGAAATTTTCTGAAATGTTGCAGTTGTTAATAATATAATAAGTATTTAAAACTTGTTAATGACATAATAAAAATGGTTTAACGAAATCTAAGCGTTAATGCAAAATATCTGATTTCTGACTTGTTTTTAATTTTGTATCTGATGTGATATTTAAAATAAACTCATCGTTTAAAGCCAGATAATGCAAGAAAGCGCCAAATTAAGGCAAAGCTGAGATACAACAATATTGTACTAAAGGAATAACAACAAAACATTCTACTGAAGAACGAAAGAGTTTTAGCAGATTTTTTCAATAGTGCGAGACAAATATTTGCAAAAATAGTTTGAGTGTAATGTCATTAAGTTCATCATGTGAGTTGAATAGCAGTTAGGTACAACATAATACTGAATTATCTTAGTCATCGAGTTCTTTGAAGGTTGTTTAAATTAATTTCCAAAAATATCATAGAAATTCAATAAAGCCCTCTACGCCACACATAACAAAGAGAAAAGCGAGGTAATATCCCTCTAGAACTCGATGTGTTTTATTACAATTTCATGATTAGCGATTTTTACGAAAACTATAGTAAGGATGATAGATTTTTGAATTGTTATAATGTTTTCGGTTCAACTTTTAGGATTGGAAGAATTTAATATTTGGAAGTTATTCACTGTTTTTTAGCTATAATCCCATCAGAAGCAAAAAAGGAATGAATACTGTAGCACAAAAATTATCAGAATTTAAGCAACATTCAATACGCTGCTGACACTATAACTTCATTAGATAATGTAATCTGTTAAAATATCAATTCACAAAAGTAAAACGGTAATATTTTTAATGGATCTGACTTGTAAGAATGTACTCACTTTTCAATTCTGAACCATCGGGAGTGCATTTTCCTTTCTCCAGGAGGCAGCTCACGTAGTTCTTCAGTAACCGATCACTCTTAATGATTTCGTCCAAGTCGACATTGTCGTATTTGGTGGTGTATTTGTCGTCGGCACAGGCGACGGCGATACAGCAGGCGAGAAATAGAACGCAGACCTTCATCGTTAACTTTCTTGGATATTGGCGCGATTTGAACGATCCAGGATTATTAAAAGGGCACATATTTATACGGCTATGCATATCGGGCAGGGTGGGGAGGCAATTACTCCATTATTTATTACTATCTATTTTTTTCCATCGTTTTTATAGAATCCAATCACCGCGGATAATCGATAAAAACAGCGTAAAATTTATTCCTTTGTCGAGGAACTGTAAGACTAACGCTTAATTGTATGTAAATAATGAAATACGGGGTGGTCGTTTTACGAGCAAACAGTCAGTGTGATTGAGAATGACATATTATCAATAAAAACAATTTTTTGTACACAGGAAAACCTCGACAATGTGGGCATGCGTTCGTCCAAACTTCCGCTAATTCGATCATCGATCGTACCGTTCTAAGGCCTTCTTGGGAATTTTAGCTAGTAAAATAATATGTACTAGACTACAGTGCACTAAAGTTTGCTCTACTTTAATTAAAAAATACAGTATAAAACATAAAATTAAACATTCAAATGTGGGATTTTTCACTGAACCCTTCCGGAGGGTATAAAACATTGCATATATTTTGGTTTCAGTGCGCAAAAATCCAATCCAGTCTTTCAGGGTCTTGGCAAGTGCTTTTGATAATCGATTTCGAAATTTGCTTCAAAATGGTCGCCATGTCATATCTGCCATCTTGAATTTTGAAATTCTGACATCTGGATCGTGACTCCGCGACCCCGAAAACCCCGAAAACCCCCAGTTTACAAAGTTGGAGTTAAAATAATCGAAAAATTTGAAATTTGATTCGGGATGGTGGCCATATTGGATCCGCCATCTTTAATTTTGAAATTCTGACATCAGGATCGTGATTAGCGATCCCAAAAAGCCCTTGAATACTAATAATTTTTCAAAATTCTTCTTTTGCGTCAATGATCTCGCAACTGGTAAAAAAGGAGAAATATATATCACCCTTTGCCATATCTAGTTATCTAACCTCAAAAATGAGAAAATTAAATTATTCTCATTGCGTTTTCTGCAAGTACACGTCTCGAGTGCACGTTTCTATTTGTTTTTGAGTGGTATAAAGGACGATAACATAGCTGAAATTGCGATTTAAAAAAAAGAATCTTGAAAAAATCGCCTTTTTTAATAGTTTTTTGTTAAAAATTGAAGATTACATCAATTTTTTTGCAAATTTTAACGTTTCCATTCGAAAGAGCGACCTCTAAAACATAGGAATACATGGTTTTAGTTATTTTTTTAAAATTTTTTCTATCAGTAATATGAGCCTGAGTATCAGTAATATAAGTTCATGTCTCTTGACAGTGCACTTGGGCGTTAAAGGGTTAAGTAAGCAATTACATTATGTTACAAAAATTAACTTAAAACGTGTTTTTTTTTTTAGGAAAGTTTCTTTATGTGACCATATCATATGTTTAGTGTCCTGTAAAAGAAAAATCTGCTCTTTCAGATATTGAGAGAAAACTTACGAGTTGTCATTTAAAAAATACATTTGGTCTTCACATCAATCAAACGCAAAAAGACAAAATTATTTCGTGTTGACAGAAATATGGAAAATAAACTGACGAATAACTTTGTATACTTACTTTAAGATCATTTGTTTTTTTTTATGTTCTTGTTTTGTTTAAGAAATAAAACTTATGTATACATACCTATATATGTGTATATTTCTGTTTAAAAAAAACTAGCTCCTTTTTGGTAATCCGTAGTTAATAATCTTTAGTAATAAATAGATAGTCTGAACAACCCTTTGCAATAATTAGTTCAGACTATCAAAGTTGCACTGTAGATTTCGACCATTTTCGCCAAGTTATGACTAGATCTGTGGCTCTATCTGAAGTTTAGAATTTACTGCACAATTAATTTTACATATAATTAAAAATTATGATAACTTCTTGATTTTTCCTCATTTTTTTCCCTAAACATTCACGAAGATAGAAGTACTGTCAATTCTCGATCTATCACCCTGTATATAGATAATATTTTGTTTTTGTTTTGATTTTTACTATATATAAATCTCTACATTTTCGAATACTCTTAGATTTTAAGCACAATTATTGTCTAGTCCACCCGTGAAAAATGCTAACGTTATTCCTCGACCTTCAATTAGATGTGTTTTTCTGCCTTCGTAACCAACCTTCGAGCAATATTTTGACATAGGCACCGCAAAAATTAAGGAAACCTTACGAAAACGCAGAACATCGTGCGTTGACAAAAACTGCATTCGTATATTTCTTTTCGCTTTAAATTCACCTTGAGTGTTTACTATGAATTAGTTAAACTGTATTTTTTTATTTCCTCGTTTAAAGTTACGTTGTATATTTGTATTTTTTGCCGTACAAAGTAAACATTGCTTTGTAATCCTTACGCTTTTCTATAGAACCGCTCATATAAATGATTTTTATATAGATATAAAAAAGAAAACTATTTTAGGTTTCTACACGAAATAACAGCATTACGTACATATATATTTTTTCATTGTTAACGTAAATATTTTTAACTGTAAAACTGTTTTGAATCTGTTTCTACTATTAGTCACCAGCGTTAGTTTTTCCTTGTGCATAAACCTTGACAATACTTTCATTAACTAGTGATAAAGGATTGTTCTTACTTTCATTCGATACAAGATACTTCAGTGTTAAACTATTCCACTGATTGGGATTTTTATTTCACTGCAAATCATTCTAGTTATTTATGAGTAACGATTATCTGTTGTTTTATCTAATAAATATTGTTACTTAATTGAATATTCTATATTAAAAGTGATAGAATAGAACAGAAATAATTTAATCTTAAGTATTGTTCATTTCTGATACCTATATTCTTCGTTTTGAATTCGGAATGCACATTGGAGGTACGTTATGATGATTCAATATGTTTTAATCATATTTTAAATAAGAAGACTAATAGCGATTTGTTAGTAGAGGCAAAAAATCAGGTAATAGAGTGTACCTAATCAGTACTAAACTAAAAACTAAAACTATTATATTAATCCAAAAGGATTACTACTAAAACAGAATTTAGACGCTAAGTGGCTAACGAATTGCTAACTTATAAGAGGACCTTTTTTTTTATCGAAATTACAGTAAAATGAAATCAAATTTTGAAATAGTGAGAGATAATAATCTTTAAAAAAATCATATTTCCAAATGTTCATTGTCATTATCGTCTACAGAGTATTTTCTATTTTATACAAGCTAATGAAATTAAATTTTGGATTTAAGAATTGGAATGTATACAGGGTTTCCCATTATTCACAGCTAAACTACAGATAATATTTTTATTAATATTTATTATTGCATTTTCAAACTTGGCAAAAAGTTCTATCGTCATAAGATACACCTAACTGTAGAAAATCCTCATAAATAACTTCTGGCAGTGGCATAGGATGTGGGTAAGTAACAAGTTTACCCCCCTAAATTTAATGCCGCAGTCCAAACATTACTTTTTAATACAATTTTGAATTTTTTAATGTATTTCACGTAGATCATGTACGATTGTTGGAAACTCATAGAGTGGATGATTTTCGAAATATTTGCACTTAAGGGGTCTTTGCACTTAAACAGCGAAAAATGCCAAGTATTTTTGGGAATTTATTGTAAGAGAACTATGAAAGCCAAGGGTGTGGAATAGGGCTCATATTAATAAGCAAACTCTCAAGTATCCGAAAAAAAAAAATTATTGTCATTAATAAAATGCGGAGACATCTTTTTTTGCGGAAACCAAACGGTGTACCTGATTGGTGAGGCTGCATTCGTCTGAAACAAACGCAACAATTTTTTTTAGTTGTTTATACCATTTTCAACAATCTGTACCGTGGGTTTTTCAGTATCTTTTTCCATTTGTTTATTATTAACAATTAAGTGGAGAAAAAATCGAAAAATACATTTTTTTAAAACTCCTGCCAAAAAATCGAATTTTTCAATTTTTCAAAAACCCACGGTACAGATTGTTGAAAATGGTATAAACAACTAAAAAAAATTGCGTTTGTTCCAGATTAATGCAGCCTCACCAATCAGGTACACCGTTTGGTCTCCGCAAAAAAATATTTCTCCGCATTTTTCAATGTAAACATTTAGATATTTATTTTTTTTATTGACAAAATTTTTTTCGGAATACCTGAGGGTTTGATTTTAATACGAGCCCTATTCCACAATCCTGGCTTTCATAGTTCTTCTACAATAAATTCCCAAAAACACTTGACATTTTTCACTGTTGTAAGTGCAAAGACCCCTTAAAGGTTGGTACATTTTATTTCAATTTCTTTTTATTTTTTTTTTAAATTGGGAGCCTTTTACATTTTATCTAGTTTTATTTCATTAACTCGGCTTATGTTTTTTTACTCTGGTATTTTTTTGTGATCAAAGAATAACTTTGTTTTTGCACTGAACAGTTTAGACGCAAATAACGGTCAATCGGAGCGGTATTTATAGCGTATACCTTTTGATAAATTATGGAGAAATCGATATTTTCAATAAAAACTTAAATATTGCAAGGCACAAAAAACAACATTTTGTATGGATTCAAAATGCTGCAGAGAGCGCCCTCTACAAATTACATCAAAATTATAAGCATATTAAAATTTCTCTCCTCGACAAACCTCACCAAATTTTGTCAAAAAATTTAGTTTTCAAAAAAAAGTTAGTTACGAAAATCGAATATAAAATTATAAATTTGACACCTTGTATCTTGATTAAATCGTAATACTTTTACCCAAAGAATCTGTAGATTCGCTGTGGCCCCCTAATAAGGCTACACCCTGTATACAATTGTTTCAAAGTAACTTCAAATTAATGCGTAGAAACTAAAAATATCGTTAAAATATAGTGTACTAGTTATAAGAGACGCAGCTAGCATTCATTTCGGGTACTTCTATTTCGAAGTCACCAAAAAGGCTATTCACCGTGACTCACCCTGTGTATGTATCTGAACTTAGTTTCTTTTTTTTTACAAAAATTAATTAACAGATTCCAAAATACGGCGGTGGGGCTAATTGAGTTTTAACACACGATATATTGAGTAACTTCAAAAATTCAATATGGCGGATGCGTATCCCAACAAATTATGTTTAATATCTTATAACGGTTTGAATGACGGTACATTTTCACAAGCATGCAACAAAAGAAAAAGGACAAACTCCATGGTAACAGCCTCTATACGTTTTACGTGGTAAAAAACCATGGTAACGCACACGACCTTTTATGTATGTACTTCAAATTGTCACCATGGCCACAAATTTTATTTTAGCATTATAAGTTTTGTAAATGTAATGGGTTACTCATATTCACTAAAGTTCGTAGGTTAATAATAGATTCCAGGACCGGGCTTCACGCGACTGGAATATTGTCATGTTGCCACATCAATAAAGTACATCATCGACTCCTATATACGAGTTCATACAGGGTTTGTCCAGTAATGTCAGTGAATGTTTTCCCGAGACTGTACGCGCCAGACCGCGCTTTACGTGCTGGGATTGTGGTGGGGGGATCTGGCAACAAGATGCAACAAGCGTCAGTTGGCTACCGGTCGTTGTAGAGGTCACATCACTCGTTCTTTGAGAGTCGTTACAGTGACCCGGTGCAAGAAAATATGCAACGTTCGCTTGAGCAACGGATGGCGATCAAGTTTTGTGTGAAACTGGAGAAGAGTGCTGCGGAAACCATTCCAGTGTTGAAGAAGGCTTTCGGCGTCGATTGTCTTTCGGACAGGCAAATTTTCCGGTGCACAATGCCTTCGCAGAAGGTCGGGAAGATGTCAACGACGAGAACCGCGCTGGACGGCCATCAACCTCCAGTTCCGACGACAATGTGAAACGTGTGCTTGACTTGTTGAACACTGACCGTCGTCTAAGTGCCCGTTTAATTTCCGAAACATTAGACATTACGAAAACCATTGTTCACAAAATTGTGTCAGAGTATTTAGGAATGAGGAAGGTATGCGCGAAGCCCGAGCCAAAAGTGCTAACGGACGACCAAAAAGCGAGGCGCGTCGAAACCTGCCAAGAACTTTTGGACACCTGCGAAGACAACGCCGCTTTCCTTGATGACGTCATTACCGGGGACGAAAGTTGGGTCTTTGAATACGATCCGGAGACGAAGAGGCAAATTGCGGAATGGCACACGTCGAACTCCCTTCGCCCCAAGAAGGCCAGGATGTCCAGGTCAAAGATCAAGACAATGCTGATTGTCTTTTTTGATTGCTGGGGATTGGTCCATCATGAGTTCGTTCCGCAGGAGACAGCCGTAACCGGAAAGTTTTACGTCGAGGTGCTGAAGCGGCTGAAACGCAGGGTGAATCGCGTCCGCCCAGACATCTCAAAATCCTGGAAGCTTCACCACGACAATGCGCCTTCGCACACCTACTTCCTCGCGGCTGATTACCTCGTCAAGGCAGGCATCACCGTTGTTCCCCAACCTCCCTACAGCCCCGATGTGCCCCCTCCAGACTTTTTTGTTTCCGCGGCTCAGAACCCCAATGAAAGGACAGCATTCTGGGTCGATGAAAAACATTCAGAAGGCTTGCACCGACGCTTTAAAGGCGATTCCGGAAAACGACTACCGTACGGCTTTTGATGCGTGGAGGACCCGCTGGAACCGATGTGTGGACGCAGGAGGAATGTATTTTGAAAGCTTCTAAAAGATTTGTACACATAGAACCAATAAAAACTATTTTTAAAGGTCACTGACATTACTTTCCGGACAAACCCTGTATATGTTAGTGGCGTCTGTGGAATGGAAAACACCCTGAAAAGAAATGATCTCGATTTACCCGGATCGAGTACCTCCCCCGTTTTTTGAGAGGATGCTGGAACACGATGCCGGTGTCAGAATGTCTCTTTGGGATTGCGCAACCCCCAAAACGGCTAAAAACCACCCCTACATCATTTCCTTGTAAAAAACGTCTGTCCCCCCCCGCTTTCGAGGATGCTAAACACGATGGTGGTGGATGATTTTTTGAAATCACCCTCAAATCACAAATCACCCATTCGGGGTGAGTTTTGACTGGTTGAGGGGTTGGTGGGATCACAAGGGATATTGAACACCACCATCGTGTTCAGCATCCTCGAAATCGGGGGGACAGAACGTTTTGATGAGACAATTTAACTTCAAAATGACGGTGGCGTGTAATTTTCCATTCGAAAAACTGGACCACTCCGAGATCAGAAAATTTGTCCAGAACGCTGTGAGTGGAAAGTACAACGAAGTGTCTGCTTGTCGAAACAACGATTATAGCACATAGCACCACTGTGTCACACATACAAAAAATCGAAACTGCATGATAAACTTATATGGCTTAGTATTGATGAAACAACGGATATTACTAATCTTGTCCCAGTTGTCCCTAATATGTCCCAGTTACGTCTGTAGATGTTGAAGGCCTCTTTTTCATCTTATAAGTGGATTTGGACATTGGACAGGCGCAGAGCTTAACTCTTGAACATATGAATCTGGAACATATGGAACATTACTGATAATTGCAAGTTCCGCGTCTTGTGGCTATGGGTCCCTTGCCGATTGGTTGGGCTACAATAATGACCTCAAATGTATAAAGTATGACCTGTTTAATATTTCGTAGCATTACTGATAGATATCCTGAAACCGCCCCTGGTAAAGTAGGCATCTATTGAACCTCCGAGCTCTAATAATCACCGTACTTGTAATGTTGTTCAAACTGTTGCAAAAGACGTTGTATGAAGGAAATAAAATAGTTTAACACTAGGTAATTTAAATAATAAATTCGGGAAATTCGCAGTGAAAAAATCATCACAAGTCTTCCTAAATAAAAAAGTAAGTTAATAAAATAAAAGTCAGACGGTTAATTCCCAACAAGATGGCTTTAATGATCGCAACCTGTTATTTTAAATAATAAGATAATACATTTATTTATCATACACTTTTGAGAATTCATAAATTTAATGGCATACCTTGTTACTAATGTTAATTAGTTTTGAAGGCCATAATTGTTTATAGTTTCCTACAATAATAGTTTGTCACTTTTTCATGCCTGCGTTTATATAATACACATTATAATACATATTACTTTTAGTCGATGTAGCCTTGAGATATTGAGAGTAAAAAAGCTCGACGTCAATCTTACATTCTTATCCTGCAGACGGTTAAGTCTTTTGACTATCCATTAATTTTTTTGTCGAGTCCAAATTTAAAACAATCTAGATCTATTTCTATTAACCTGTAAAAAAAACGGTCGATTTATGTCTTGACTACTTAACCAGTGATTAATTTTTGGATTTTCCCATATTAAATGCTAACCTGATAAAGCTGAATTGAAGATCAAAGAACAATTTTTAACGCTGAAATATCAATAAGAATGTATATTCAGAGCGACATTTTCTGTTAATAAATGATGAAAAAGTCGATAGTTTCAATAAAAATATAAATATTCTAAGACCCAAAAAACTTTACACCATTTTTTATGCACAGAGCATCCTCCACAATTTACATCAAACTGATTGACAAATTAAAATTCCTCTCCTTAAAAAACATTCACCCAAATGCGAAAAAAGTTTTTTTAGTTATTTACGAAACCGAAAAATTATTACTTTGATACCCTGGATTTTGGTTACCTACAACTTTTTTGGCTAAGGAGAGTTTGGTAAAATCGTAATATATTTACCCAAATAATCTGTAGTTGTTCCGTGGCTCCTTACTAATGGAACACCCTATATACCGCTCGACATAGTGCAGGATCACGGGAGAGAATTTTTGCCTGTTGTGCCCGCAGGTAGTTAGACGTACCGCTCGAATATATGTACGTTTCATATTGTTTACTGCATGTAGGTTTATTTTATTTTAATATAATACGAGGTGTGTAAATTAAGTAATGAGACTTTCTTAGGTTTTTAGTTTTTTTGAATCGAATTGAATTACAATTCAGTAATAAATTCCTTGAGAAGCTTCCTTCAAAATAACTTCCTTGGGAAGCCACACAGAGCTGGAGACGGTTCTTCCATTTCTCATAGCAGTGCTAGAACTCATATACTGGATAGCCTTCAGCTGGTCGGTTACAGCCGTTTGAATATCTTCTACGGTCTCAAAATGTTTTCTACATCCCTTGAGGTGATTTTTCAATCTCGGGGAAGAAAAAAAAGTCACAAAGGCTCAAGTCAGGCGATTAAGGAGGCTGAGGAGCCACAGGAATGTTTCTACGGGCTAAAAACTCGTTTACTGAAATGGCTGTGTGACAAGGCGCACTGTCGTGATGTAACGTCCAGTTGTTCTTGATGTTTGGTCTCACACATGAGCACTTTTTCAAGTTTTTCAAGAACCTCTCTGTAAAAGTATTGATTTACTGTTTGGCCTGGAGGCACAAACTCTTTGTGGACAATTCCCTGGCTATCAAAAAAACAAATCAACATGCATTTGATTTTTTGACTTGCACATTCTTGCTTTTTTTGGGTCTTGGAGTGCTTGATGTGATCTATTCCATTCAAAAAAGACATCATCTTCAAGGTTCGTCTTCAATCGACTCCTCTTCCTTCTGAGAATGCCTTAAACCACAGAAAAACCTGGGCTCTTGAAAAAACCATTGTCTCCGTAGGCGTGTTGAAGTTTTGCAAAAGTATCCGTTGCGCTGTGTCCAAATCTGAAGCAAAACTTGATAGCACGCCGTTGCTCAAAATTAATGTCACTCGTTTTGAGAACGCACTAGAAAAAAGTCCCGTCTCCGCAGTATTGTTAGATCGGGACGCTACGTTTCCAGTCTCATTACTTAATTTACACACCTCGTATGAGCGACGTCCAATGGAAATGAATTAAAATTTGTTACTCTAATTGACATCAATATTTTTGTGGTTTTTGCTCAATGTTATGCAACGATAGACTGATAAATAAAGTATACAGCTTTCATAAACGGAAATATACGAATATACATAAATATATTATAATGCAAACCAAAAAAAATATATCAAGTTCTTATCATTGATCAACCTATACCGAATAGCAATAATACTTTTCATTATTGAAGCCTTAATGTGCTTTTTAACCCATAGCAACAATATTCCCACTAACCTTGTGGAATACATTCACATCTTCTTAATACGGCTAATATTAAATTCAACGTTAATTATTTATTCTATAATAATTTGGTCACGCAAAATTGTGTTCTAAATTTGGTCGCCCATTTTTTCGTGATGATTTTTTTATGATCTATTTAACAGAGCCTCTACAGGAGGATCAAAATTATAGTGGCTCGAAAGTAATCAATAATAAAGATAGTAATTCTTAATAATAGTATTCTTTTTATTAGGAAACATTTAAAATTCGTTAAATAAAAGGACATATATGTATTGTTTGGTTATATTTTCAACAAAATGCAAATTCATTCTTTTACAAACTAGCTACGTTTATATGAAGAAAATATATTCTAATTTACATGAAAATAGTTTCAGTAGTTCTCGAGGTTTATGGCTTACCGCCAAGAGTGTTTATTGTAGGAAATGGTCTTGGAAAAATTGTGAAGTTTTAGGTTTGATTTCTATAATATTAATAAGTAGAGCCCGTAGGTTATTAATAGATTCAGGACCGGACTTAACGCGACGGGAATATTGTAACAACGAGCCATCCAAAAACAAAAAACGTCATCAAATCTGGCTATGAATGGGAAATACAATTAATGATTATGTTGAAGTTCGAAACGAAATATTGTTGTCAACCTTTTGCCATATGACTGTCAAAATTGTAAAATAAATAATGGCTGTCACACAATGTAACAGCCTTGATAAATAAATAAGATTATACATTTAAGATCAAGAATAGAAATACGCCTTTTTTGGTCGGCCAACTTTGATGATCGATAGTCGTGTGCATGATTCGTGTGCATGAAACGTCGAATAAATTTGTAAAAATGTTGGGACAGAATCCGTCACCTGTTACGGTGGAGCGTTGGATAAACAATTTTACAGAACTGACCTTTAATGGCAGTGAACTGCGTTGTACCGTGTGACAGTGTACTGACGTGTCACGTAAAAACAGATGTTTTTCATCATGTTGCTACAGACAGAAACGTTGCCGCTTCGAAATTCTCGGAATTGTGACTATAATATCGACGCTCATTTTTTTAAATATGCGTCTTGAAGCGTCCTTTCAAGATATTATAGTCTCAATTCCGAGAATTTCAAGCGGCTTATTTTGCCTAACACAATATATACGTGGCATCAAAAAAGGTAGCCGCGTAGAAAATGTTATAAAACTGGACCAAATTAATATTTGTTAAAATCTCCAAAAATCTCGCAAACTTGAAGAGATCTATGATTTTTCTAGCCCAACTCGGTCAATATCGTACAATAAACAAAGAAATGGCATCATTTTTAATTAAGGCTTGAAAAAAAAATCGATTGTTAATTACTCGAAAAGTTAGTTGGACTACAACAATAACCATCGCATGTATAAGGTAAGACATGTTTAACATTTCGGGACGCACTAATAGTGATATCCTGAAGCCGGCCCTGGTAAAACACGGATCTATTATTAACCTCCGAGCTCTAATAACAAGACGATTTTTCTTTAACCTTTTTTTAAATTTCAAGATTAATCGTCATTTTTTATCTCCAGACCTACAATCTCAGGTGTCTATAAAAGAACGTCGTTATCTAGACCAAACCGTCAACACCCAATCCCTCATTTCTGCCACAGTTTAAGTATCGTGTGTGTAACTATATCAGTTGCATAATATCCTTTTGCATAACTACAAATCCTCGTGCGTTGTCTTGCTTTGCCAACGGATTTCACATACTTCATATAATTTCTATGTGCGATGTCGAAAAAAATATTTTGTTATAATATTCGCAATATTACACGGTCTGATACACCCCCGTCACTCCACCGGAATAATTTAATGGCCGCTGACTTGCACCTGGCCAGAAGAACGGGAAACACTTTCAAAGTTAGGGGTAGGATGGGTCGGGTATATAAGGCCGACGTAGCGCCCAAACGTCAAGCAGTTGCATCTTCCGTCTGTTTTCAGTATTTGAACAACATCAGAAGTTTCTGGTGAGTTAAACGATGCGATTAGTAATTAAAGTGTGCATTTGTTTTAATTGGACTTCCTCGCAACGTAATTAGCGCACCCGGTCATAATAAAGGCGTTCGCTGCTGAATATTAAGAGAAAGTGTACAATAAAATTGTTGGATATCTAGTGTTTGAACGGATTCGAGGAATATACGTAATTGTTTGTGAAAGAACGATCAGGGAAGTTGACAATAAAACGAATTTTTGTATTAGAGTACAATTAGATTTTTGGTGATCGGAAACAATGATACTGACCAAATTAGAAATACAGTTCGTTCAAATTTATTAAAAATATTAAATAGTTAAAGAAGGCTAAATGGAACACCAAAAATTGATCCAATTTCATCCAATTATTACACATTAAAATGACATTATTAACTCCATAACTAGTAACAAATAATGTTTTATTCATTAGGAAATTATTACTTTTTATTTCATTGATTAGTCTAGTGTATGTAACTGTCGACAGTCTGATATCTCCGTATTTTAAATTACCTTTTTAACAGCTGCTAAGGGTAGCAATGGACCATTATAGTCTTTCAAAATAGCTTATTAAAGATGCTACTAAGTCTTGGCAGCAGCTGTTTAACTGTTTTGACATTTCGGAAACGGAACTCTGATGACTGTAACGCTTTGATTGTTTTGAACATAACACTTTTTTCAATGCAACATAAAAGTTTGAAGACCAAAAAAGATACAAACCACTATTAAAGCCAATGTAAAGTTCAGATTATTTCAAATTGTCGACAACTGTCAAGTAATACAACACAACTTCGGATCTACTGCCAACTGCATAACAACGAATATCAAACGCGAAATTTAAAATTCAATAGAACATTCCATTACAGTTATTAGTTCAATATAATCGAGTTTTGAAGTACAAAAGTGGATAAAATATCGGATACGCCTCTTGAGTTAAATGATGTTTATTTACTTGGTGTAAATACCTATCAATTTTCCCTCACTATTATCTTGTGAATATAAGTTGGCCTGAAATTTTTATTATTCTATACAGTTTAATTTTTGTACAATTTAGAGATTTAGCAATCTCATACCACGAGCCGTATTTTACATAAATAAAGAGAGCGTGTTATAATTTGCAAAATATATAATTTACGTTTCCCCGGATATCTTGAATACATTCTTTTATTACATTAATTTATCTTGAAATACAATTACAAGCAGGATTTACTGGTATCAAATGATGTGACTGCATAATGGCCACGATAGTATGCAGGTTTGTCAATAAATCAGCAACAATCAGTCCTTACACCAATTAGGAAAGGCTCGATGAAACCGCAGACCATATCAATATATAATTTCGTGTTAATATAGTTAATAAGCTCGTATTAACGACCAATTTAAATTTACTTTCACCCAACAGGAAGCCAAATGCACCATTCACACGCTTTAATTTTTATCGATCTTACCCACTTGATCGATCCAACCATCTGTAATCTAAATTGAAACGATTCTCAGTCGGTTTAATCAGAAGTCGACAACTTTCCCATTACTGTAAAATAAATGTGTCACCGAAACAATCTAAGTCGCTCCAATGGTGCCATGACAAATAATAATAATAACAGCGATCTCTTCTCCGCACAGATCTTAGATAAGAGTTTTGTGGTTACTCATCGCAGTAATTCTACGGTGATTATTATTTTTATTATTATTGTCACATTTCTCAGCGTAAGCGTTGAGAAACATTCACCCACTCCTGCTGAAGACAGTGATGAATTGGTCTCTGACCATCTCCGCCCCCAGCAGAAATTAGGTTCAGAAGATGAAGAAATTCATCTTGTCCCAAAACCTTTCGTAAAATATGACACGTTTGTAAAATATTGCCTTCTGGTCATTTCTAATAATGTTATATAACTCCCAACGCCGCAATGTTCTTGGTGAATATAGTCATCACTCCCTCTGCTGATGTTACTAGGGCGTATATCTCCACCTTCTCCAGTCTCCATAGGCGCTTCACCTCGATTGATAAGATTGCTTCCAGATCCTTTTCCTTATTTTCCTTAAGATTATTATTATTATCATTATTATTACAGGTTTGCTTCGTTCTGTTAACATCGGCAGTTCTCGCCGAAGAGGCCGCCAAGAAGAAACGGGGCCTTGGGTTGGGAGGCTTCGAGGGCGGTTTCGAAGACCACGGTGGCCTATCCCTTGGCGGTGGACACTTCGGCGGAGGTCTCGGCGGAGGTCTTGGCGGCGGCTTTGGTGGCGACATTGGCGGTGATCATGGCCACATCACCCACATCACTCTCACCAAGAAGGTGCCGGTGCCAGTGCCACATCCATATCCTGTGCCAGTAGAAAAGAAGGTACCGTATCCAGTCACTTACCCCGTTGCGGTCAAGGTCGACAAGCCCTACCCAGTCCACGTGCCAAAACCATACCCAGTCCCTGTGGATAAGCCCTACCCAGTTAAAGTTGTGAAGAGCTACCCAGTGCCCGTGAAGGTACCATACAAGGTCCCTTACCCAGTGAAGGTCCCAGTGCATGTCCCAAAACCATACCCAGTGCCAGTGCACAAGCCCGTGCCAGTCCACATTCCCGAGATCAACATCGTGAAGAAGCCAGTGCCAGTGCTCATCCACAGCGGCGGCCACGACGAGGGCTTCGGAGGCGGACTTGACGGTGGATTCAGCTCCGGCGGATTCGGCGGCCACGAAATTTCTTCTTTCGGAGGCGGATACCATCATTAGACGGCTCTCCTGACATCGACACCACGTACCTAACACTCGTTTTCATATTGTATTGATTCTCCATTCTGTGATGTCGACGATGTAACTGTAAATAGCTCTATCCGTAGAGATTTTTTATATTTACAAAAAAAAAAAAACAGATGGTTGTGCAACTGTGTTCATTGGTTGGTAGCATGTTTGTTTGCGAATCTCGTCCCTCATCTGTTCTTTAATATGTCTGTGATAGTTTCAGTTTCGAAGGCAAACAAATTATGATTTCCAATTCAATGCTCGTCTTAAAATTCATTTCTGTTACTAACATGTGCTGATTTATTTTTACAAGCAATAAACTTATTTTCCAATAATTAAACGTATTTCTTTATTTTATATTAATAATTAATATAAAACATTTTTTCTCAAATAACAAACATCCCACAAATTAAGTATTAAGTATTAAGTGATTTCATTCCTTGTAAAAGCTGAGTTAAAAAATATATAAACACAGTTCTCCATAATATTTTATTAATAATTTAAATTTTGCTAGTTCACCGTTGAATGCGAAATTAAATTGCAATTTAACTGATATACGAGGTATATAAATTAAGTAATGAGACTAAAAATTCTAGCTAAAAATAAAAATTCGTTTACTGAAATGATTGTGTGAAGGCGCATTGTCTTGATGCAACATCCAGTTGTTCTTGATGTTTGGTCTCACACGCATGACCCTTTTTCGAAGTTTTTCAAGAAGCTCTCTGTAAAAGTGTTGATTTACTGTTTGGTCTGGAGACACAAACTTTTTGTGGACAATTCCCTGGCTATCAAAAAAGCAAATCAGCATGCATTTGATCTTCGACTTGCTCATTCTTGCTTTTTTGGGTCTTGGAGAGCTTGAAGTGTGCCATTCCATGCTTTGGCGCTTTGTTTCCGGGTCGTACTCAAACACCCAAGTCGCATCACCAGTAATGACACGTTCCATAAAATGGGGATCATTTTCAATCGATTCTAAAAAGTCAAGCCACCTTTCTCTCCTGATGTTCTTTTGTTCCTGCGAAAGGTTTTTGGAACCATTTTGCGCGATTTTTCTCATCCCCAAATCGTTAGTCAAAATCTATTGAACATATTCTAATTTAACTCTTCCCCGATCACTTTGTCGTTAACCGACGATCTGAACGCATTCATCGGTTCTTGAAGATGAAGACCTTCCGCGGCGTGGTTCATCTTCAATCGACTCTATTCCTTCTGAGAATGCCTTAAACCACCGAAAAACCTTGGTGTCTGTAAAAACGCTGTCTCCGTAGGCGTGTTGAGGTTTTGCAAACGTATTCGTTGCGCTGTGTCCAAGTCTGAAGCAAAACCGGTTAGCACACCGTTGCTCAAAATGAATCACTCATTTTTTAAAACTCACTAGAAAAAAAACCGTTTACGAAAACAGTCACAAATAACAAACAAATGACTCTAACAAGTTGAAACTTGTACTAAAGGTGCAATACATGTTAACCTACCGCCCTTCCAAGTCCCGTCTCCGCAGTGTTGCTAGATCGGGCGCTACGTTGCCAGTCTCATTACTTAATTTATACACCTCGTAAAATGCACCTCTATTTGAGGTGCTGATTAAAATTACTGTTTAAATTAAATATTGCTAATGTTTGCTTATTTTGGACAAGAGTACATATTCTACCATGTCTAAGCACAAGTTCATACGCTACTGTCAGTATAAATAAATAATTTCTTCGTATTTCAGTATGTGCAACATATATTTTTCATCAAAGAGAAGAAAATTTTTGCAAATACATGTTTATTTAAAGTTTACGTAACACCGTTCAGAAAATCTTTCGAAGATCGATCATTTCAATGTTTTAATAGTGGAGCAATAGAGTTATAAATAGTAGTCAATTATTTACTTCAAGCGTACGCATCTAATTACTGTAAAATAATTATATGTAATCGAGAAGAAGTTTACTCTGACGTTAGATTTTTAGAAATGACGTCCATTTAGTTTACTAATATTAGCATTTACGCTAAGATGTCAGCAAGAGTGGTAATTAATTTAAACACATCAGTTTTTGCCTATTTTTTTGGATACATCATTACGGAACCGTGAAACCAGACACTTAAAACATTATTGCACTTCAGAAAACAATTTGAGTCTTTTTAAAATAACTTTCAATTGCATGTGTTCAAGGTCATTATAACTATTGGAATACTTTTGAAAACCTTTAGATGATGATATTAAGTTTTTCAAACAAGTATGTTAATCAGAAACAAATAAAAAATCGTGTTCTTGCAATTTCTACCCATTTTCGTAGATTGGATTTTAAAATTTTTATTTGAAATATAAGCATCACACATTTGAATTCATCTAACCTAAACATTTATAAGAGGAACAGCCTAACTTAAACCTAACCTAATTTAAAAATGTAAAAGTACTTGTACACGGTAGTCCTCTAAAAATCCTGATATACTGTATAATAAATAATAATCCTCTGTTTATGGTAACTTACTTAGTTGATAAAAAAAGTCGGAAAAACAAAAAAACATAACGGTTACCTGCCAAAGACAGGTGAATAATATGAATTCAATGATCTGTGTACCTGAGGCAAAATAATTTTTGTTTGTAAATAATATTGTAATATCTCATCTAAATATCACTGCTTTTAAAGGGTGGGCCATAGATTGGTTTCTTTTTAAACTGAGTGTTATTTCTACATTGCCGACAATGACGCGCTTGACATTTGACATATACATATGTGGTGTCTAACCTCCGCTGTAAGAAATGGATCGTTTACTCTTGAAAAACGTTGGGAAATATTGAAAAATTATTTTCAAAGTGAATGCTGTGTTGCAGAAATAGTGAGAAAGTTCTTAAGGAAAGTTCGTGAAACTGGCATGGTTATGGATAACAGAAGTCATACACGTGCTCGTCCGGTACGCACAGTTGAAAGAATTGCTGCTGTTGCCCAAAGTGTGCGTGAAAACCCAAGAACCTCAACTCGTCACAGAGCACAAACAATGTCAGTCGCACTTCTCTGAGGAGAATAGTGCATAAAGACCTCGGATTATTTGCTTACAAGTTGCAACTTACTCAAGAGGTAAGGAAAATGACCATTCACTTCGTTGTCGCTTCACCGTGTGGGTTTGAAAATGACGCCGATTTCAATCGAAAAACTATTTTTTTCGGACGAAGCTCATTTTCATCTTGCAGGACATGTTAATAAATAGAACTGTAGGAGTGTGGGTTCCGAAAATCCACACGTGGTCATAGAGAAGCCAATGCATCCTGCAAGAGCGACTGTTTGGTGTGGGTTTTGGAGTGGAGGCACCATTGGTCCGTACTTCTTTCAAAATGAAGATGGTAACAGCGTTACAGTAGATGGAATGCGTTACAGAGACATGTTAACTGATTTTTTGTGGCCGCGATTAGACGATTTGGACTTGGACGAGCTTTGGTTCCAGCAGGATGGAGCAACGTGTCACACAAGCCGTGAAACGATCGATCTTTTGCACACTAAATTCGGTAATCGTGTTATCAGCCGTTTTGGAGACATTAATTGGCCATCGCCCAACTGCGATTTAACACTGTTGGACTTTTTTGGAGACATGTTAAGGACCGTTGTTACTCCAACGATCCACAAACAATTAACGCACTGAAGGAAAACATCAAGCGAGTTATTCGTGCAATAGAGCCACAAATAATCGAATATGTACTGCAAAATTGGGTGAAAAGAATGAACTACTGCCAAACCAGCCGCGGCGGCCATGTATCTGAAATTTTGTATGTTCATCCTGTATTTTCATAAATAATGGGAAGGCATACTTTCTTGAATAAAGCAACAATCATTTAAAAATATTCAACGATGTAGTTTTAATAGCACTTTTAAAAAGAAACCATCTGATGGCCCACCCTATAGTTATGTAAAACAACGTGTTAGTTACGCCATATCTATGATGGCGTCTTTAGGAAAATGAATATATCCATTTAATTATCCATAAATTAGTTTAATTAGTGCTTGAGTTATAAATCGTTGCATACAACTTGGAAAGTTGCAATATAATTATTTAGATTTATTATTTCAATTCCGACGTCATGAGTTGATGATGTCGAAATAAAAGTATTACACACTGACAATTAGTTGAAAAATAAGTTTTAATTTGTTCAGAAAACAGTTATATTCTGGAGAATAAAATAATGTACATCCAGTATGCAGGTTTCTATCAAGCTGAAAATAGTCAGCAACGAGTCATCATTCATCATACACCTATTTTTTGAAGGTTGCTTAAATTTTCAGATAATTTTTGTACCAACGTAGTAATTTATTATTTTCTTTTGCTAGGATTATAGCTTGTGAAATTCTGTTTTACTAAGCTCAAGTTAAATGCAATATGTCGATTGTGTGAAAATGTATCGCTGAAAAAGTATAAATTCGATGTTTTCAAAAAACCTTAAATAACTCCGAAAATATTAAATCTTTTCGAAGTTTTGGACTCATTAAAGGCAAATCTTTAGTGTTTTAACTGAGCTATTTTGGAATTTATTTCCTAAACATGAAATGTTGAATCAAAAGCACTATAAAAACTTAAAACTCTAGCATCCTTTTTCTGAATTTTTATGATGCTTTTCGTTCAACTTAAAAAATATTTCATATCTATGATTTTTTTTCTCGAATGACGTCGATAGATACTCTGAAGATTGGCCTTTAATATGAATATAAGAATTTTGAGTTACCAGAATTTAAGCGAGCTTTAGAAAGTGGGTGACCTTTCGTTGGTGACTGTATGTTTATTTATAGTTGTATACAAAGACTTTTTTGCTAGTTTATTTTTGTTTCAGTATGATAATTTACAAAAATGCAGATTGTACAGAAATACAGACCAAGTCTTGGATAAAGAAAATTAGACGAAAATATCTTGGTTCTCAAGGCATAGCCACTTTGTTAAAATTGACGAAAAATGTATTCATTAATTCAGCCCTTCTTCAAATTAGGGCAGAATGTTGTTCTTTTTTTATTATATTGAGCTGAGCAACACACGGGAGATCAAAAAAAAATAGAAATACATTTTTTAGCTTTTGGAATGCCTTGACAACAGAAGACATTCTGGATCATTATTAATAGATCATAAATCATATTTTTTTTATTAAACGTTGAATGGATGATTTTTTTCAAATATCTAAACAGAAGGTATACATATAATAAATCCAAGACACTTTTTATATAGCTTTGCATTTTTTTTGTTTGTCATTATTATTTTTCCAAATTTAATTTATAGGATATATATTTTGGAAAGTGGCTATATCTTCTCCATTCTCCGAATTTCGTAGTTTTGAGATATGACCAAATTTGGTAAACAAATTAAAAGATAATTACACATGTATAACATGTATAATAAATGCATTTATATAAATTTCAGTGACGCATGTCGATAATTCTAGCAAACGCTGAATAAAAACTCGTTTAGTTTTTTGTTTGAGTGAGTAAATACTGAACAAAAAAACATACAGTGTCTAATTACGATTAATCATATGCGTGTATCATATAATTAATAATGATCTAGGGTTAGTGGTCCTTTTTTTTGAACATATATAATTAGTATTTCTGACGTGAGTTGGGATATCCTAAAAAGCGTTTTGCAATATTTTTAGATTTGTCGTTAATTAATTAACATCAGTAACATGCATCCTTAAGAACAGCCGTTGAATAATAAGGAGCGTAAATAACTAATAAACAAAGCTGTTTGAATAATTATATTGTTTATTTAATTTTGGTTTTATGTGGCTTATTCAAATAAAATTTATATACCTATATAAATGGAATTAAATATATATAAATGGAATGTCCTCTTTGATCCCCATAATCATATTTTCCCAACGATCCCATTGAGTCCAATGACCCCGTAAACCCCATATCCCCCAATGGTAATTTCTTACATATAGATTTCTAAAAATAGTTATTGTCTATAACAACGTTTAGGAAAATAGTTTATCTATAGGAAAAACTTTTATACAGAGTAAGGTAGTTTATTTTGAGAATTTCAAGCTAAAAATTCTTGTTTTTGCATAATTCACTGACGGTTTATAGATTACTAGAGTGGGGCTACTCAAAATGTAACACACAAAGTGTTTAGGGTGAAATCTAGGTAACTGGGTTTGTTTAAAACTTGTGAACGCTACAAACATAAGCAGTGTAAAAGAAAGGTAACACAAAAAGATCCAAATCGGAGTCATAAAATGCAAGAAAAAATAAAACGTACTTAGGTACATATAATATCGTTCAAAAAAATAAGATCACTTAAACGAATACCTCACTATTTTATTTTATAAAGTCTTTATGATTAAAAAATTTGTATGAATTTTTAAGAACCGTTTGCTAAGAATGTAAAAATATAAAAAAATAGAGCACACACCAATCTCATCAGACCTTGGGCATTTTTTTTTACATCGTCTATAAAAAAACGCAAATTGTAAGGCTGGTATAATAATCCAGGTAATATAGCAGAAAAGTACTCAGTTTGGCTTAAATTGTAGCTTTTGGTTGTGCCCATCTGCAGTAAAAATTTCATGCAAAAATAATAAGAACTTTTTGCATAAATCGAAGAAAACTAAAAAAAGGTCTTTCGAAAAACGGCTTGGACAAGCCGAAAAAGGGTCGTAGAGCATTTTCCTGGGCTTAAATTACTCGTCATTAAATTCCCTACAAATCCATTATCGTGACTTGTGGGAGAGGTTCATTCAATAGGCTGAAAAAAGCGTTTGAAAATCGAGCGTCACGTTGCTTTGAGCGCTCGGGTAAGCGAGTGGATGCCTGGTGGGGGAAGCCTCTCCCGCCGCAGGCTTTTGTCAGCGCGTGTGCGGCGGGGAGGCTTCCCCCACCATGCGTTCACTTCCCCTTCACTCGCTTACCCGAGCGCTCGAGGCAACGCGACGCTTGATTTTCAAACGCGTTTTTCAGCCGATTGAAAAGAACCTCTCCACAATTCTCGATAATGGATTTGTAGGAATTTAATGACGAGTAATTTAAGCCCGGGAAAAATGCTCTACGACCATTTTTCGGCTTGTTCAAGCCGTTTTTTAGAAAAGACGTTTTTTTTAGTTTTTTTTCGATTTATCTATAAAAGTTCTTATTATTTTTTGTATGAATTTTTACTGCAGATGGGCACTACCAAAAGCAGAAGTTTCTGAGACCATTAGAACCATTTGTAATTCGATTTCAAAAAATTGGAATTTTTCATCGGTTTTTATTTTTTTGTGCAAACTTCTGAACCGATTTTGATCACCAAAAACTCGTTTTTTTCGTTTTTTTCAAGCGCTACAACGTGCTGTTTTTTTGTTATACGAAAAAATTTATTTTTCGTACCTTAATCCGCAAAAAAAAAAACGGTTTTCGGAACTTTTATCGATTTTTTTACTAAGGTTCCTACATACCGATTTTATCCAAAACATACACAATCCATTTCTACTATTTTTTACTTAATTATCGCGCTGAGAAACCTTATTCAGGACTCTTTTCAAAAAATAAACTATCTAGCCTGGACTATAATAACAGAAAATTAAACAGGCGTCTTTTTGATGGCTGGTAAATCCCTCTCAGACGTCAAATTAAAACTATTTTGCATAATTGTTCAACGAATGTCAACATTAATTGCATACAGCGAGTAATATTACCTCGGACCTTGAACCTGTTTCTCTACTAACTCATTAAAAATCAATAACATTATGTACATTGCTATTTCCACGATTATCTGGGTTATTTCCGAAAAAACTTCCAGAGCTTATTTGACGATTGTTCTTACTGATTAACTCTCATCGGATATCTGGGAACAATAAATGCCAGTTGACGGGTAGTTGAATTCGGAAATAGTTCATGGTAAAGTTTCATGAATAGTTGAGTGGTTTTCGTAAATAATTTCTTGAAGTTTTATGAAATTCAAAAGTCAAGTTTAAGTCAAATTGGACATAACTGAAGTGAAAGCTTTTGCCACATTTTTTTTCGAATTATGTAGTTTATTGTTCCGTACCAGTCCAGTAGGACCTAATAGTCCAGTAGGCAGGAAGCTAAAATCATCAAAAAGTGTTGTTGAAACATATAGGGCTAGTTTTGATGGTTTCCGATGTATTTTTTTTGCGTAGAACACAATGCTCGGGGTCCATAGAGCTGAAACCGTCCGCTAATTTTGACATTCTATGTCTTTATTATGGGATTATGGGCGTCATGCGTCACGTCACCCCCCCTCCCCCCACCCGGCCTGGGCCTGGATGAGAGCTATCCCTAATTTAAACTTTCATCTCGGCCCTCATTTAACTCTCATATAATTCCTCATTCCAGCCCTCATTCAATTCTCCTCATTTTGACTTTCTATCTGACACATGACGTCATGGGTCCAAAGACATAGAATGTTCACGTGCGTAGCTTCGTGAGTTTAATCGGTTTTAAATTAAAATTTGATGTATACAATCTATGCATATAATATATATTTATCTATACAAATAGCATATGCATATAAAAGTTGTAGTCGATTGAATTTCCAAAATTTTAAGCCCAACCCGAAGTCTTCAAGTACTATTGTTAATTTACTATTTTTTTACTTCTAAAATAGGGCGACTATGATCATGAAATTATCTAACTACCTTCTTTAACGCGACGTATATATTTTTTTGCGTTGCCGCTTCGAAATTCTCGGAATTGTGACTATAATATTTTGACGCCCATTTTTTGTTTAAAATACGCGTCTTAAAGCGTACTTTCAAGATATTATAAAAAAAGCGTCGCGTAGAAAACGTTATAAAACAGGCCCAAATTAATATTTTTCAAAATCTCAAAAAGTCTCGCAAACTTGAAGAGATTTACGATTTTTCTAGCCCAACCCGGTCAATATCGTACAATAAACAAAGAGATGGCGTCATTCTTAATTAATGCTTGCAAAAAAATTCGATCGTTAATTACTCGAAAAGTGATTAACGGATCGAGCTGAAATTTCAACTACAAATAGCAGTCCCTCCAAGAAATTTCATGATCATAGTCGCCCTACTTTCGAAGTAAAGAAATAGGGAAAAAATCACTTTTTCAACTTCAGCATTTGCAAGTTAACAATAGCACTTGGAGACTTCGGATTAGGCTTAAAATTTTGGAAATTCAATAGGCTATAACTTCTTATATGCATATGTTATATAAAATATGCCAATGAGAGGAGATATAAGCGGAATTGTGAAAAAAAGACGTTTTTCTTTCACAAATTGTTAATTCAAAAAATTAGCGGACGGTTACAGCTCTACGAACCCCACGCATTGTGTTCTACGCAAAAAAAGATAGGAATAAGAATAGGAAACCGTCAAAACTAGCCCAATGTTCACGAACACATAAAAAATCTCTGCCTACTGGACTGCAACTGGAGTAGTAAAATTAGATGTTGTGCAAAATATACATATTTTTTATCCGAAAACAATAATAAAACCCACTGAAAAAGAGAAAAATTTGTTATTTTATGAAATAATAATATACGTAACACGTCCGAAAAATATTGTTTTTTGAACGAGTAGACAAGGAAATCTGTGAGCAAAAAAAAAAAGAAACAGTTTCCGGGCATGTCGCGTAACTACAAAACGTAATTTTTTTGCAACTTATGTGGAACAACAAAATAACTAAACCTTTGCTTATAATATTTTTTGTAGAACATAATTAGGAACATTTTAATCCTTGTTTATATTAAAATTTATATTGAAATGTTTACATTATTTATCACTATATTTTTTTTCTTTTACACTATACACTATATTTTCTTATACACTATATATTTATCATTATATTTTTTCAGCATAGAATACAAGCTTTATAGGGTTGAGGATTTAACAATTTCTACTTTTTGCACTAAATAAGCCAAAATTACGTCATCTGAAATAGTTTTGCATTTCTTTATTTTCATCCCCTTCATGAACAAATTATAAACTTTGATTTTTCAGTAGTAATCTGTTCTGTAGTTCTGTATTGGCAGTTGCTATATTGGAAATTTCGTTAGGCACATTTTCAAGCTCATTTTCACTGCCGCTTTCCATTATTTATTGCAATAATTGCGACCGAAAACCATGCAAATTTCTAAAAAGTAACATGTCAACTATTTTAAATTCAGATTGGTGCGTCGTTATTTCGTTGCTACATAATATTCAACTGCATTCTTCTATAGCATGTAAATTTCTATCCTACATATTAATTGGGTAATAAGTACAACTCCTGTACTTGTATATAACTCTTCCTGACCTAGTCCGGGAAATATGAACTTCCCGGACTCGGAAAAATGTTACTTTTTCAAAGGAATGCATCCGAAAAGTGGGCAGTTTCCATACTTTGCCAAAAAATTTTTTTTGTGATTCCATCATTATTTTTGGAAATATTGAAGTAATGCAAAACCTTTACTTTTTTAGTTCACTTGTACTTTTACTTTTCAGGTTCGAAAATTTCGAAAGGTTCGAAAAACTGCTCAAAGAGTCGAGTGTTTTTTATATTCTACTATGGTAAGCAAACATATATTTTATTTGTAACTAATGTAATTAAATAATAAAAGTTAATTATTCAATTAACTTTGAATCGTATCGTAATTTTACCAGTAATGTAAGGTTTTATAAAAAGAACATAAACTTTACGAGAATTTAAGTAACCATTTGAAGAAATAATATGTTGGTTACACAACAGCTTATATCCTTATATGTTACAATTAACATTACAATTACGAGAATAAATCTAACATTACGCTCTAATTGTAATAAGTATTACAAAAAATACATAATTTCTGCAACGGACCTACATACTTACATAAATATATTGACTGTGATAATCTATGGAAATAGTGTTTTTTTTTTTCGAAGTTAAAAGTGTTTAATTTTTCTGGAGATTTTTTTTTATCAAAAAGTGGCACAAAACAAACGTCCTAATAGAGCGTTTGGATTTGGCAAACTTGTGTATGTAAAATTTGGAAATAGACAACCTTTCTTAGTAACACTTTTTGAAATTTCATGGTGTTTTATATTTTTTGGAAAAATGACAAGTTTGACAGCTACTGAAAGTCACGTGACCTCTTCCGAGTTGGTCATTTTTCATCGTTTTTAAAGCACAAGTTAGCCCCAAAGTTATATTTCAAATTCATGTAGTTCATACATTTTTCCCTATATGATGCGGACTTTATGAAGGACACTGTATATACATCGACATCGGAATTTTTTGCTGGTGACAATCTTAATGTCAGAATAGATCTTCACGATTTGAAAATCGATTAATATTAGCTTCCTATCGTATCTCCAGATCTATTTGACATTTTTATATATAGTTTTTTTAAATGAATTTTCCGTTTTTAATGCTTTTATGAATTTTCGCTCTTTGAAGGAGGATAACCATAAGTAAACTGGTTCAATTTTCATTATAAATTTATTTGTTCGGTTTTATTATTTGCTAGAATCAATTATACTGTATCATCATCGGTCCATAACAATAAAAAGTATTGTTAGTTCATTAATGACTCATATACATATTTAGTAACAGTTAAACGTACAGTATACAATGTTTCCCAAAAAGTAGGCACCTTATGAGAATTTTTTTTAGAAATAAAACTGGTTTAAGAGAGACGTTATAGTTGATTTAAAACCGAAAAATCAAGCATCTGAAATAGACAGTCTAAGCCATCTGTCCATGAGAACAAGTATTAAAAAAAAAGAAAAATGGCATTTGTGAAGATTACATAAAATCTGTTTGAGCAAAGTTGTTCAGAATTTCACTTAGAACCTGTTATTATTAACTTAACTTATTTCAGACAGACGTTATGGTTGATTTAAAACTAGAAAATCAAGCATCTGAAATAGACAGTCCAAGCCATCTGTCAAAGAGAGAACAAAAATAAAAAAAAAAAAAAAAAACAGAAAAACGGCGATATTTGTGAAGATTACATAAAATATGTTTGAGCAGTTGTTCAGAATTTCATTTAGAACCTGTTGAAGTTGATATTTCACACAGGAATATAACATACTAATAAACAACAAATTGCAAAATAATCCATAAAATGCTGGAGAATCGTTGATTTCTATTAGCCAAGATGAAATTAGAGTGGTTTAAAAAAATGTTCTACTAATTTCAAAGTCAAAAAAAATGTTTACTTCAGTTCAAAACGTTTTGTTTTGTTTTAATGCTTTAAAGGTATTCGGTTTTAAATTTAAATTTAATGATAAAACGTTTTCCTATATGGTGCCTACTTTTGGGAAACACTGTATGTACTTTAGAACTTTGTTTCCATAAGGAAATAACAGTCATTAAAATATACCACCATTATTTTTTGAGGCGACGTCTATTGCCGTCACGTCTCCTAATACTTACTTCCCCCTCGAAATGAAGTATGTATATAAATAAACATTCAATTATCGTGTAAATAAAACCATTGTGCAGTAAACCCATAGGAACACAATGCGTTGGGTAGCATTTTCATATTGTATTTTGTGATAACGATAACCGTCAACTGTGATGACAAGTACACAGGCAAATACGATAATGTCAATCTTGAGGAGATTGTCAAGAACGACAGGCTCTTGAAAAAGTACGTCGACTGCCTCTTAGACAGGGGTAAATGTACTAATGATGCTGCAGAACTGAAAAGTAAGTCGATTTTTGTACTTTTTTTTCTTTAAATTAAGTTTATCCCTAAGAAACTGAAATACAGTGCTACCTCTTTAAACTGAACATATCCTTGCCAGTCTCTATTTGGATTATCGAATCGTTCGAATTGATTAATATACAGTGGCTGAATTTTTTGGCGAATTAAAAATTACGAATTTTTTTAGCAAAAATTTCAATTCAATGGATTATTTTTTGTAAGAATGCGATAACGACACAACGTTAGGACGGATTTAACTTTGTTTTATTCGTTTGAATAATGAAAATGTTGTTGTTGTACTGTAGTATATTTATTTCATGAGATTTTTTTTTTGCTTTGTGTCAAAATTTTATTTCTGTTTTATGTTTTATTTATATTCGGTATACAGTTAAAGGACCCTCGCTCATTTGTTAAGTGGTGCCCGGTAAAAAAGAAGTTCTTAAGGGCACCAAATTAAAAAATGCATAGTTTTCCAGATGGTTAAAATATCATTTTTCGGCATCTTGAAGCTTATAGCACTTACGAGGTGTGGCTATTAAATAACCGAACTGATGCTGCTACCAGCGCACTGCGAACGTGTCTGGTGATACTTTCCCCACCGTGAGCTCGCTGGACAAGCCAGTGGGTCGTTCAGATTGACTGTAGCTGTCGTGTGTCGTTCAGATGGAGCAACGGGTTAATCTCAAGTTTCTTGTTAAACTGTAGAAAACTTTTACAGAAACTTATGCAATGTTAAAAGAATGTTTATCCCGCACACAAGTTTTTGAATGGTTTAAACGGTTTAAAGAGGGACGAAGACGATCCGCGCCTCGGACGACCCTCAACATCAAAAACGGACCAAAACATTGAAAAAATGGGTAAATTAATCCTCGAAGATCGTCGTTTAAGTATCCGAGGGCTTGCTAAAATAACAGAAATCGATTAATAATGTATTAGCCAGATTTTACATCGAATCGTTCAACATGCGCAAAGTTTGCGCAAAAATGGTGCCAAAACTCTCACTCCCGAGCAAAAGGAATCAAGAATGAACATTTGCGCTGACATTCTAAACAACATTGACACTGATTCAGGCTTGTTAGACATGGTGATTATTTGTGATGACAAGATTCGAAAGTGTGGAAGCGGTTAAAGCAAAAACGACGGAGGTTCTGAACCAGCTGACAGAAGCGGACTTCTAGCACTGCTTAACTTCTTCAACAATGAAAAAGTCGTATGGAGTAGTATAGAGATCGCCAAGGGGAGCACACTGAAGGTGAAAGTTGTTACCGTACCTAATTGGTAACGAATAAAAAGTGGTATGACAGCAGATCGGTTATTTAATAGCCACATCTCGTATAATGAACCCGGAGAGTTCTCTGTGAGTTTCTAGGTTACTTTTTGGTACCTGATTCAGTCCGGGAACTTTTCGATATGGACAATATGTACAATAACAACAAATGACCACTACAAAGCAATTGTACATGTCTAATACCTAAAGTAACAACTTCTTGTCAATAGTGAGCGACCAGATAAAAAAATAGTGAATGTTTTGATAACCATTTTATTAAGTTTTAGTACATTTTGACACTTTTTTCACAGCTGTCAACTGCCATTGATTGTTATTGTTCATACCACCTGAATTAGCAATCGAAAAAGTCCCCGGACTGAATCAGGTACCAAAAGGAAATCCAGAATATGCAGGAGAACTTTCCCGGTTCATTATAACAATATATGTTATGCCTCTAATATCTGGAAAACTATGCATTTTTGAACTTGATGCCTATGAGAACTTTTGATCAAGAGGAACAACATATTTTAACCACAACCAATTTCACCGGAGGTCACTTCCCTTAAGAAATGAGCGGGGTCCATGAAGTTCCTCCAAGAAATTAATTATGAAAAAAAGCAGTTTAAAAAAAAACACTTTTTTTTTGCACATATTTTAATCAAATTTTCAAGGGGTTTCCGGTCTGCAATGCACCTGGAACCTCACTAACCGGTGGAATAAATGTTTGAGCTTTAAGTATACGTGGTTTAAAGATCGATTTTTTCCCTTATGCGTTCAAAAGGGCGCCTGAACTGCAAAATTTTTGCGTAAAAATTTAAGAATTTTTTATTAGAAAATGATGCACTTTTTACAAAAAATTGTCGAAACTAAAAAGTTCTTAAATAAATTTCCAGTGCATTCTCTGTATGGTTTTAAGAACTTTTTATTTTTGACAACTTGTAAAAATTTTCTAATTTCGATACTAATTTGATCTTTAGAAATTTTTTTCTCGAAAACAATGCATTTTTACTATAAATTGTCAAGAATAAAAAGTTCTTAAAATCAGTCGAAAAATTGTTTAAGCAATTTTTTAAATTTTGCAAAAATTGACTATTTGCAAAAAATCCAAAAAATTGCTCAAACAATTTTGAAAAAAAGTGCATTCTAGTGCATTCATTGGGCGATTTTAAGAACTCTTTATTCTTGACAATTTTTTGTAAAAGTGCAGTGGCGATTTCGGTCGAAACCGGTTAATGTGTAATATAGACGTTGACGACATAAACACCTCGAACACACTGATAATAATGTTAGAGTCTGCCAGACGGTCGGGCGAAACGACTCAAGTCAATGATCCGTCCGTCGCGCACCACTGAAATGCAGCACGAACGGCCAACCTAACTAATTGATATATTGATGAAGTGAAATATAGAGACATCCAAAAAAAACGTCATCAAAGTTGGCCAAGAAAAAAAAGACGTATTTCTATTCTTATTCGAATTTATAACCTTATTTACTTGACAAAACTGTCACATCATATGACAGTTATTGTTTATTTTACACAAATTGTGACAGTCACTTGTCAAAAGTTTGACATAACCGAAATGCTTAGACATGACTGCTATTTCTATCTCTCTCGTTCATAGCCAGAGTTGATGACGTTTTTTTTGGATGTCTCCATATATTTTGTATACAAACATATCTGTGCAACTGCCACTTCGCAGAAAGCTGCGGTTAAACGAACAGAAAAATACTGTCATACGCTTATGTCATAGAACGCGTGTTGATGTCCGCAGTCGCCATTAACGGTGTTACCATCTCATTTCCATATGCTCATCAAACGATGGGTATATACAAAACACTTTGGCAAATTTTCCAAATTACCTGGTCACCTTGATTTTTTCACGAAAGCAGATTTCGGCTTCGATACGAATTGGATGGGAAAATTGTATAAATATGAACTGGAAGATGCGGTGTTTTTAGTTTTGCAAAACCTGGTTAGCAATATGGGTGTCGTTTTACTTCTGACGGTAATTTTTGCTGTAGGCGTGCTGAGCGACCAAGAGTATACTAATAGATACGACACTATTAATTTAGAGAGTATAGTTCAAAACGATAGGCTCTTTAAAAATTACGTCAACTGTTTGTTAGATAGGGGAAAATGTACCAAAGATGCCGCCGAGCTAAAGAGTAAGTGTTGAAATCTATAACATTTTAATGAAAGAAATACGTATATAAAACGTCATTTAAAAATGTCTATTTATTTTTTTTTAACTCCTTTTTGAGAAGATATTTTATGGTTTCATTAAATACAGTGTGTGCCCTTCGAAATGGGGCCACCCTTTAATTTTGGATGGGGTTGAGGGATTTTAATTTTTTTTCGAGTATACTTTTTTCAGTATTCCAAAAGTTCTCTGTAACTAAGTATGTAAGTAATTTTAAAGTTTGGTCAGTTTCTTAGGTTTTTAGACTGCTAGTCTATTAGGCATTTAAAAAAACTGAATAACGATTTCGATTCAGCCGTATATCAAATACTTCTGTACATATTTTTATTTCAATGACTTATACAGAGTGTTTAGCACAAATATTTTCAAAACATGGTATTTCTGTTTGTCTCTGTACAATGTGTCCAATTTTCGGCACTCTTGCGGAATAACTCAGTTGTCCTTAAAGATAGACAGTTGTGGTTTGCACATTTTTACCTACTTTTTTGTTAAACGAAAGATTCAGTAAACATAATTTTCATGGCCTCGTTAGTTTTTGAGATACAGCGTGAAACTGAAATTTTGCACATTTCCATGTATAATTTTATTTGGTTGGATTAATTATTCTATAAGCATTTCAAAAATGTATCATTATTGGTAAGTTTTCTTAACAATAAATTCACAATTTAAATATTTGACAAAACTTAGTCTTAATTTCTAGTAGGCTTTGGTTTATAATAAATTAAAATCGAATGTGACAGTACCTAAATACACAGGACCTTAGATCTTAGTTTCTAATTTTATGAACCAATTTGTCAAAGGAAAATATTTTATTTTTTTTATATTTAAATATATAATATTTTATTTAATCATAAATACTGTTGAATTAAAAAACTTTTCTTATTCTTCGTAAGGCGTTTAAAATTACACAGCCCCACAAAAAAATGTTGGAACTGCTATCGAGAAAACTATATCCCAATGTAATTTTTGAATAATAATTCTAATTAAATATAAACATTCAAGTATATAACGCATAAATACAGAGTTAACACTACTCTCCATTGAAAATCAGTCCCATGAGTGGGTGAAAACTACCCCTCACACAACAGGAAATTTAAAAAAACTACAGTGATTGCAAAAAAATCGTATGATGCCCAGTTAATTTAGAAAAAATATGTAACTGCATTAGTCTCGATGCGATCGTTTGCAAATAATGCAATCATTATTTTATATAAACCATGAAATTAATCTGCGTTGAAATTAATGAAAGTTGGGTTGAGTTCCGATGATTAAATCCTATCACCCAGTATAGTGGTTGGAACATATCTTTGGAACTGATTGTGTGTTCTACGCTTTTTTGTCAATATGGACTCTGTCTCTCTAGGACAGCTGCAATGATTCCTAGTGGTAGAATTTTATTTTCTGTGGCGTAACTTTAATTAACAACTGATTAATTTGTTTAGGGACCATACCGGACGCGTTGGAGACGGACTGTTCGAAATGTACTGAGAAACAGAGAGCCGGCATGAGATACATGGTCAAATATTTATCAACAAATAAAAAGGACTTGTGGAACGAGTTGACTGAAAAATACGACCCGAACGGCGTCTACAGGGCAAAATACGCGGAACAAATTAGCAGAGAAGGAGTCCAAATATAATTTATAAATGAGTTACCTGAGTAAATTATTTTGTTGAAAGTTGTACAATAAATAATTGAGATGTTAATTTTCGTCTAGTTTACTTTTTTCAACTTGGTGTTATTAGATGCTTATAGATGCGAAATGTTACTCCAAAGAATGTCTTTGGTTTAAATATTATAGAACAAATTAAAATAATTCGTTTATTACCTAGTACCCTATGTAGGTATTCCAAACCCCACCATATACTATATTTGAGATATCGAACAAAGCAACTATCTACCGCTATTTATCGAAATCAGTCTTACTGTGACCTTTGACCGGGGAGGTAACTGGGGCCGTGGGGGCGTCACTCCCCATGTGCTCTTAGCAGAGCACCCCCTGCGGAAATATTTATATTTATATTCACTATCATACTGTCCCCTCTCTCCCATAAATAGTCATGGTGATTCACAAATTCTGGGCTTAAATAAAAATTAGTTTGAGTTTGATTTGATGTTACGTAATTAATGATTTTACTGATTTACTCATTTTACTCATTCATTTTACTCACTTAACCCCTTCACTGCCAAGGTAATTTCTTGAAACATGCCCTGACTGTCGAACTTAGAATCTTTGACAACTTTAACCAAAACATATCATTTCCTACGTATTTTGACCCGATGCACATCACGGCGTTGGTTGTTAGAATTTGGCCTAGATCCTCGGAAATGTCAATTTCGGGAGGAAATTTCCCCCAAAATGACTCAATTTATTTTGCAATCTTTGCCAGATATATAATTTCCAACGTAATTTGACTCACTGATCATCATGATATTATCTCAAATTGTCTTACAAATGCCAAATTATCAAAAAGTCTAAACCACCTCATAAATCCTCAATCTACAGTTTTCCAATATTTTATTCAGATATTATTTCCGACGTATTTGGACGCACTGAGTCAGAAAGTCCTGTGAAATTTTCGCCTCAGTCCTTGAATTGAAAAAAAAATCAAAACAGTTTTTCCCAATGTCATAAATTGAGTCATTTTTGGGGCAATTTCCCCCCAATATTGGCTTTAGGAACACTTGTCCAAAATTTTGACGACACCATAATGTTTAGCGGGTCAAAATACGTCGGAAATGATACAGCTTGTCAATATAATACTGTATAAATGCGATACATAACTTGAGTGTATGAGGACATTTAAAAAAAAAACGAAAAAATGGTCATTTACTTAGAACTGCAGTCTATTTTGTGTGAAAACTAGAACAGTAAACTCCGGGATCATGTTCAGCATCCCCAAAAATATGGGAAAAACAATGTTGATTACATTTTACACTTTATCAGCCGTTGGTAGAGCATTTCATTTACTTTCCGCCAGTTTAGGCCAAATCGAAAAAAAAAATCTTTGTTCTCGACAGTCAAGGGGTTAATCAAGTGAAAACTTTCTTGTCTTTCATGCAAATATTCATTTTATTGAGTATTTCCACGTTTACAAGAAACTTTCAACATACATTTTTAGAAAACGAAACAACTGAAGTGGTAGCAAAATACATTTTTTAACAGAATGTACGTATGCTGAAAAAAATAGGATTAGAACTTTAACAGCATTTGGGATTACCATTTTTTAAAAATTTTGATGGAAAAGTTGCAAATAAAATTTGCAAGGTTGCACATTGAATAATTGCTTTAATTGGAGTTTAACTTTAAGCTCTATAGATTAAGCTAAATCTTATCAACATATTAAACTCCTTAACCATAGAATAACTATGGTTATTATTGTATTCTCCTAATAAGAGTGAATCCTACAATAATCCGAGGATGAAGCCACCCAAGTGCATAATAGTTAAATATGTAGTAAAAATGCTTGACAAATCTTGACATTTAAAGTTAAGAGACAATATATTTGAGAATTTAAGAAATACATATGAGTTACTGGAACGCGCTGTCACCACATACGCTGTGATTTCGTAAAATCATTTGCGTTAGCGAAAACTACAGTCGATTTAAAAAATTTGTACCCCTTCGGTCTTGCTTAATTCTTCATATTTCTTTCTATAAACACCATCTGGATCGTACTTGACCACCAGCTCGTTCCACCAATCCTTCTTGTTTTCTGACAAGTGTTTCACCACACGCCTGATACCATTCTTGTGCTTCTCGGAGCATTTTTGACAACTGGTTGCTAGAGCCTCGGGAATATGCTCTAAAATACACAAATAGATTTTATAGATAACGTTTTTATTAATATTATTCTACGTAGAATCCATTTATTATGCCAAATATTAGGTGTCTAAACAGAACCTTTACTATAAATAGGTTTTAAGGGTTTTATAGTAGGTACCGTTTTGGACATTATTTTTTTATACACAGTGTATGAAGTTAGGTGTCTATTAGGAATTCTCCAGAGACTCTAATTTTGGCTACTATTCAATATAGTGAATCAAAATATCTCAAAAACCAATAAAGTTGGGATAACCCATTACCAAAAAGATATACTTAGTGAAAAATTTAGATTCTAGAAGTTTCTTATCAGTGTACGAAAATCAGTTTTCCTAATTTTTTGAAGTTTTCCATTTAAATAATATCATTGTATCAAAACATTACTATATAGCAGTGGACTAACAGCAATTCAAATCATCATCTCGACATCCTAGCAAACATTTAAAGCGTTTTTTGGCGTTTTTAAATTATATTTTAACGTTTTAAATAATAGATGATGTGATGTATCTAAAAAATTCACAGTCATGGAGCAACTGCCGTTTTGTTAGGAGCATCTTAAGCGATTAATAAATTAATATCCATATTTGAATATTCTTGATTGTTCATGTTGTTTTTCACGAATAGATAAAGCACACTATACTATTGTACTATTGCTTAAAAAACAGTAAAAATAACATTAGCACAATCACTTCCATGACATACTATTGAAAAGTCAAATTATTTATTAAAAGTTATGCTTATGAGTGAATTAACAAAAACGCTAAATAACTAAAGAACTATTAAATATAGTAATGCTAATATAGATCTACGAAATTTTAACTCCACATTAAAATTTGAAGTAAAACATGGGACATTGTATTTACAAAATTTGAGTTGGTGGTTGGATGGTTTGAAGTTGGACTACATACCAGTGGCCTAAAGTACATAATTGGGAAATAATAAAAACATTCTTATATAACTTTAGAGTTCTACTAACGACAGCGCTAATACCGATACATAATTTTCTAAAATGACTACTAAGGAACAAAATTTCAAAAAAACCGGAACTAACTCAAAAACGGTAAAAGATAGGTATAGGGAAATCTTATGAAAATCTATCTAATATAAGGCGTAGAATCGAAATATGCAATAAAAAGGTACTATTCCGTTTGAAATAAGGAAGTTCATGCCGACTTCCGGTATAATCGGAAGTGCAGCCATCTTGAAAATATTTTCATCAAGTTCGCCATAGGCCTATCAGCTTAAGTACCGGATTTTATCAAAAACTAATCATTTGTACAAGCTAATACTTTTAACGAATAGTCTCGATGAATCACCCTGTATATTGACTGACTCTATTTGTTGCACTGAACACAGAACTATAAAATGTGTATAGCTAGACTGTATCAAAAAAATCGACTATTTTTTTTAAAACTTTGAAAATATTGTTCAAGATGTCGAAAAAAATGAGCCTGTGAAAATATCAGACATATTCTGGTAGGGAATTGAACGCACTACAAAAAACGTCTCTTATAATTTTTTGATAAATCTAGTCTTTCAAAAGTTATTATTTAAGGTTAAAGTTGGATTCACCAGAATTTTTGAGGTATTTTCACTTTTTGGTGAATCTATCAAACTAATTGCAAAATTTTTACCTTAAATGATCTTTTTCAGTCTTTTTGAAATTTAGAAAGTATCCTCAGTCCATTTCATCCGTAGTTTTGTCCAAAAATCCTTGATTTAGACGCTTTTCTTTGATATGAACATTTTAAATATTAATTATTATTAGCAAACTTGATATTTCTTATCTATAATTTTCTTTTCTACATTAATTATATTTAAATCTAAGTTAAAATCATAATTTTAAGCAAAAACAATTTATAATCATGATTTTAACTTAGATTTAGATATAATTAATGTAGAAAAGAAAATTATAGATAAGAAAATATCAAGTTTGCTAATAAAAATTAATATTTAAAATGTTCATATCAAAGAAAAGCGTCTAAATCAAGGATTTTTGGACAAAACTACAGATCAAATGGACCGAGGATACTCTCAGGAAGACTGAAAAATATAATTTAAGGCAAAAATTTTGCAATTAGTTTGATATATTCACCAAAAAAGTGAAAATACCTCAAAAATTATTGTGAGTTCCACTTTAACCTTAAATAACTTTTTAAAGATTAGATTTATCAAAAAATTATAAGAGACGTTTTTTGTAGTGCGTTCAATTCCCTACAAGAATATATCTTGGCTTATCAGTCTGATAATCGATTGAAGATTACAAAATTCCAAAGCTTGAGAAAACAAATTTCCCATGTTAATTAAATGGGAAAAGGAAAATCGCGATGAGTCACCTCTTAATAGAAAAATTAAGAGTTGATATTTTCACAGGTTCATTTTTTCGACATCCTGAACAATATTTTCGGAGTAATTTTTGAAAAAAAAAGTCGATTTTTTTATACTAATAGTGTATACTATTAATTATGTACTTACTTTTAAGTTCGGCAGCATCTCTGCTGCACTTTCCTCTGTCCAACAAGCAGTCCACGTAGTTCTTCAGAAGCCGATCATTGGTGAGAACCGTGTCCAAATCTATGCTGTCGTATTTACTGGTGTATGTATTTTGACATAGCACGCTGGCAAACATAACAGCGAATAGTACAACGAACTGCATTGCTCCTTTGTATTCGGAAACCGTCAGTGGAATACTTCAACAGATACATCATCTGTTTTGTAATTTATATTATATCTACGGATGCAGTGAAGAGGGTGTGGGGATGACAAAATCCATTGTTAATTAAAATTTATTACGTAATGGTAAAAATACTATGCCATTATAATATATGAAATAAATGGCAAGGTTAGCTGGGGAATTTTGTTTTTATTACGTGTAGAAACAACAATTTTTTATGGTTTAAAAGATGGTAGAGGAAATTTTTGCGAGAATATCTAATGATATGTTAATAGTTGGAACTGTAGCATCCAATTAACAGTAAGAATAGACGGTTATTTAGGTGTACTTTAAGAGTATATTGTTTTTTTATGTTACCCGGTTTAACCCGGTAACTTTTTTATGTAATAAAATAAAAGCAAAATGCAATTATTTCAATCATTGTGTTGCATTTCAGAAAATTTTTTTATATGTTTACGTATTATTCTTTAGTATAGACGTCGCCAAATGAGTTATTTACAACCAAATTTACAGTTTGCGTCTTTGGGAAGGCTTATAATGGATCGTATAGTGTTATTTGGAAAATAAACTCCGGTTTATTTTTAAAATACTATATTTTTTTAATATGTATGTGATCATTTCTTATTTAACCCTTTAACGCCCAAGTGCACTGTCAAGAGACATGAACTTAGATGCTCATATTACTGATAGAAAAAATAACTAAAACCATGTATTCCTATGTTTTCGAGTTCGAATGGAATCGTTAAAAGTTGCAAAAAAATTGATGTAACCTTCAATTTTTAACAAAAACTATTAAAAAACGCGATTTTTTTCAAGATTCTTTTTCTTTTTTTTTAAATCGCAATTTCAGCTATGTTATCGTCCTTTATACCACTGAAAAACAAATAGAAACGTGCACTCGAGACGTGTACTTGACGGAAACGCAATGAGAACAATTTAATTTTCTCATTTTTGAGGTTAGAATAACTAGATATGGCAAAATTCAAAGGGTGATATTTCTCGTTTTTTACCAGTTGCGGGATCATTGACGCAAAAGAAGAATTTTGAAAAATTATTAGTACATTTGGGGTTTTTGGGGTCGCTGATCACGATCCTGATGTCAGAATTTCAAAATTCAAGATGACGGAACCAATATGGCCACCATCCGATCAAAATTCAAATTTTTGATTATTTTGTCTCAAACTTTGTGAACAGGGGTTTTGGGGTCGCTAATACGATCCCGATGTCAGAATTTCAAAATTCAGGGATTTCGAAATTTTCTTCAAAATGGTCGCCATGTCATATCTACCATTCTGAATTTTATCTACCAGTAGATAGGTAAAAATTCTCATTTGAATAGTTTTTGTTTAAAATTGAAGGTTATATAATTTTTTTTTTGCAAATTTTAACGATTCCATTCGAAAGAGCGACCTCGAAGACATAGGAATACATGGTTTTAGTTATTTTTTCTTAATTTTTTCTATCAGTAATATGAGCCTCTAAGTTCATGTCTCTTGACAGTGCACTTGGGCGTTAAAGGGTAATAAAGAGCAATTAAAAAAACGTCATCAAATCTGGTTATGAACACGAGAGACGGAAATGGTGGATGGAGCAACGTGTCATACAAGCGGAAACAATCGATCTTTTACACACTAAATTCGGCAACCGTATTATCAGCCGTTTTGGAGACATCAATTCACCATCGCGCAGCTGCGATTTAACACCGTTGGACTATTTTTTATGGGGGCATGTGAAGGACCGTTGTTATTCCAACGATCCACAAACAATTGACACACAGAAAGAAAACAGCAATAAAGTTATTCGTGCAATAGAGCCACAAATAATCGAAAATGTACTGAAAAATTGGGTGAAAAGAATGAACTACTGACAAGCCAGCCGCGGCGGCCGTTTAACTAAATTTGTTTTTCATAAATAATGGGAAGGCATACTTTCTTGAAAAAAGCAACAATCATTTAAAAATATTCAACGATGTAGTTTTAATAGCAATTTTTAAAAAGAAACCATCTGATGGCCCACCCTATATATCTCCTTACTGTTCCATACATTTCCTATTAAATTAGATGCCGTGCAGAATTACTAAAACATTATCGAGACAGCTGTTATTTCGAATGAAATTCTCACATAGAAGAGTGAAATTGTACATCATGTAGTATATAGGAACTTCCAGAAATTAACGCTGATGTAATATTAAAGTTATCATTCTAACTTTTTCCCCAGATGTATTTTTCTTATACTTCTTTATAATACAACTACCTCATAATACATAATTTGGGGCTCATTCTCTACAATTACAAACTGACGTATAGTATTGAGGATTTATGGAACTGCTACTGCTTGACGAAAGAAAAAATAAAATACGTGGAGTAATGTCAACATTTTATTTATAATATAATGTTCCTGAAATACACATTTTGTGAAAATAATAATCATTACATATTTTACTGAATTTTATGAATTCTCATCAATAATCTAATCTTCTTATTCAGTTAAAGCTTCTCATTAAATATGGGTTTCTCTTGCTAATATTTACACTTTTACACCTTCTGCCTTGCTTAATTCTTCGTATTTTTTCTTATACGCACCTTCTGGATCGTACTTGTTGATCAGTTCGTTCCACCAATCTTTTTTTATTCTCCGCCAGATGCTTAATTACCTTCCTGATTCCGTTTCTCTGCTTCTCGCTGCACTTCTCACACTCACTTTCCAATGCATCAGGGATGTGTTCTAGAAAATGCAGTGTAATTACTTCATAAAAAACAGCATAGGAAAAAATAGAATTCGCCAACGCAGAATTCCGTTTAGTGCATGGAAATTTAGTTTTATTTTTAAAGAACAAAGATTACATCATATGAAGTAAAATGAAAGAATATTGTAAGACAGATCGCCATATAGAACTTTCTGAGTTTCAAAACTTCATGTAGTTAATCATCATGAAATTAAAAAGAACATACAGTCTGTCCCAAATTTGTTATGCATGCATATGTCTTGGCTATATGAGAAAAGTTTTACAGGATTTAATTATCTTTTCGACTCTTTAATCCAGGCAATATAGCAGAAGAGTGCTCAGTTTTTAAAAAGAGTCCTGAATAAGGCTTCTCGGCGTAATTAATTAGGTAAGAAATAGTAGAAATTGATTGTGTATGTTTTGGATAAAATCGGTATGTAGGAACATTATTAAAAAAATTGATACAAGTGCCGAAAACCGTTTTTTTTGCGGATTAAGAGACGAAAAATATTTTTTTTCGTAAAACAAAAAATAGCACGTTATAGCGCTTGGAAAAAAGGAAAAAAATTGAGTTTTTGGTGATCAATATCGGTTCAGAAGTTTTTACACTAAAAAATAAAAACCGATGAAAAATGCCCATTCTTTGAAAACGAATTACAAGAGTTTTAATGGTCGCAGAAACTTCTGTGAGTGAAGGGGAAGTGGACGCGTGGTGGGGGAAGCCTCTCCCGCCGCAGACACGCTGACAGAAGTCTGCGGCGGGAGAAGCCTCCCCCACCACGCGTCCACTCACTTACCCGAGCGCTCGAAGCAACGCGACGCTTGATTTTCAAACGCGTTTTTCAGCCGATTGAATGAACCTCTCCCACAAGTCACGATAATGGATTTGTAGGGAATTTAATGACGAGTAATTTAAGCCCAGGAAAAATGCTCTGCGACCATTTTTCGACTTGTTCAAGCCGTTTTTTGAAAAGACCTTTTTTTTTAGTTTTTTTCGATTTATGGCAAAAGTTCTTATTATTTTTGCATGAAATTTTTACTGCAGATAGACACGACCAAAAGCTACAATTTAGTGTTTTTTTTTTGTAGCAGAAGTTTCTGCGACCATTAGAACCCTTAGTAATTCGATTTCAAAAAATGGGCATTTTTCATCGGTTTTTTATTTTTTTGTGCAAAAAACTTCTGAACCGATTTGATCATCAAAAACTCGTTTTTTTTTTCGTTTTTTTCAAGCGCTACAACGTGCTATTTTTTGTTTTACGAAAAAAATTATTTTTCGTCCCTTAATCCGCAAATAAAAACGGTTTTCGGCACTTGTATCGATTTTTTTTATTAATGTACCTACATACCGATTTTATCCAAAACATACACAATCAATTTCTACTATTTTTTTACCTAATTATCGCGCCGAATTATCGCACCTTATTCAGGACTATTTTCAAAAATAAACTATCTAGCCTGGACTACTATCTTTTTCAAATCCGATTTATCTGTAATCATTTTCGAGATAATTCCAAAAAAAAATGAGAAATGGCGTTTTAAGATATACTCCATATTTTTTAATTCCTGGACTTCTAACCTATAAATGTTTTAGATAGTATATCGTTAGGACACTTTTTTAAAATGCTTTCGTTGACGTTATCAAAATATGTCTGATGTCATTTGTTTCTGAGGTAATGCCATTAATAACCGTCTCTAATAATAACCGAGATACCAATGCACGTGTTACCAATTTGCGACAAACTGTATCTAAGATGTATGTGTTCTATATTCTACTTACTCTTCAATTCTGCGGCATCACTAGTACACTTTCCCTTGTCCAAGAGGCAATCGATGTAGTTTTTGAACAGTCTATCATTACCGATGATACTGTCCAAATCGATATTGTCGTATTTGGTTGTGTATTTATCCTGTGCGAAGACACACAAGACAAAAGTAAGAAGTACAATTAACGCAGCCTTCATTATTGTGAAATGTAGGTTCGTTGGCGGTTTAGACGAATAAAAACAATTTAATGTCTTCGGTGTGTCTGCTGCCTATATATACTCACTCATTGCGACACAATGCATCGAGTTAGGGATGGACATGTTTGTATCTTGTGATGCAACGAATATAAACAATCACATTTACATTTTAAGTTAAAACTAGCGATTATATTAAAAAATTGTACTGCAAGGTTAAGAAATATATGTTTCTGGTGAATTAAATTAGTGTCAGATTTTAAAGGAAGATAAAATTTTGCATTTAACAAAGGTCAAATGAGTAACTTGAAGGACTGGATAAATAAGTTGTACAATACACAATTAAACCGTGATAATTTGAAAACAAGACATAAAAGTTTTAATAGCAAATCAAAAAACGCAAATATTGCTAATCATAACACTCTAAATCAATATATCTGTTAAATTCAGAGAAACAGACTGTCTAGTAAGAGCGTATACGGTATATTTTGTAGAAAAACATTTATATTGTTTTTATTGTATGTTAATTGAACATCGGGAGTTTCTTCTTGAATTAAAACTTATCATCAATAGGTGGTCTAGTCTTCGTCGGCGTCGATTACAACTTGGTACATACTTTCAAGGCAGGCTTTCCACGATATTTTGGCATATTATTTCGAGAATGACTTCTATGATCCAGGAATCGGTCAGGAGAGCTCCAAAGTGTAAATTTTTTTCTTTCGAAGATGGTACTTGAGTAAACCCACACTTTTTCGATAGGGTTCGCATCGGGTGACTGGAACGACTATTCCAATGTGACTAAGACATTTTACGACTTGACGTGCTCCACAATATGAAGCTGAAATACAACTGTTTTTTCCCGTAATACATTTTCAATCAAAGGATCCCTCTACACTCATATAAAAAAGTAAAAAGCTCTTCCCCGTTCCCCGAAAGCAGCTCTTTATTTTTTTTATATGAGTGTAGACAGTCTTACTAGACATACTGAATTTACGTGGTTCTGCACTTTGCCCAGCACTGTAGACACATATCTTTAGTGACAAAAATGTATGTATTTAGTTTTGAACAAATTTAATTTCAAGTGAATGCCAAATTACACAAATATGTCCTATTGGGGAGGCAAGCCTGCTTGTATCCATTCAGCTTCGTATTTCTCCTTAAAAGTTCCCTCAGGATCATACTTGGCTACCAGTTCCGCCCACCACTCCCGTCTGTTGTCTATTAAAAATCGGATGACTCTCTTAGCGCCCTGTTTCTGCATGTCGTTACATTTTGAGCATCCAGTATTCAAGGCGTCCGGTATGACCTCTGCAAACGTAAATTTTCCTTTAGTCGAAGCATCAAACACTTTCTTAAAAAGTGCTACTGAATAACGTTTTAGGTTCTGCTTCCTTTTCTCTTACGTTTTATTTTATTGGAGCGGATTTTTATTCCGATTTGCAAACACTACGGAGAAATGACTGTATTTTGCTTTGTTAGGAAAAATATATGACTCATGCATACATATGTACGCGTTGTATACCGGGTGCTCAGTTGTATTGTTCCAATGGCATATCTCCGTTAGTTAATAATATATAAATTTGAAATTTAAAGCACCTAATTTACACCTAATGTTCTTTACACAGAGCCTAATATTAATATTCTGCCACTTTCGGTTTAACCGGAAACGAACCTAACTTTCTTATGTCAAATGACACCCTGTATATTTTTCTCAAAATTTGAATTCCACACAAAATTCCCTTTCCAATGATGTACACACTTTGTATTTTGGATTTAAGAAAGGAGGCAAAATCGAATTTTAAAGATTTTAAAAAATTATCGAAACTAAATCGATCAACCCAGGAAAACTAAAGCAGGCTTTGAAAATATTCGAATAATTGTTAACTGTTTGACTTTGACAGTTTATAAAGTTCATGAAGATGGCAAAATTAGCTCAATATTATGGAAAGGCGTTTTCATAATAATGGAATTATAAATCGGCACAATTACCATTATTGGTCTGAGGACAATCCTCATTGTATGAGAGAGACTCATTTTCAAAGAGTTTGGGGAATTAATGTGTGGTGTGGCATGATCGATGGGTACATTATTGGACCAAAGTTTTATGGAGGAACATGAGAGGTGAGGTATACTTAGAATTCCTTTAGGGCGAATTTTTAGATTTTCTTGAAAATCTTCCACTGGAGATACGTATCAATATGCATTTTCAACAATATGGAGCACTCCCTCGCAATTCTAGAGCTGTAAATGATTATTTAAATTCAATTTTTCCAAATAAGTGGATCGGAACCCATGGACCAGTAAGATGGCCTCCAAGATCACCCGACTTAGCGCCGATGGATTATTTTCTCTGGGGGTATTTAAAGGATGTTATACCAGATGCCTCTTACAGATTTAGAAGACTTAAAAAATAGAATTACAAATGAATATGAAGCTCTTAATGTCCAGTTATTAAGAAGTGTTACCACTTGTGAACTTTCGTATCGAGCCGAATATTGCGTTGAATCAAATGGACAACACTTTGAACATTTTCTTTAGCATAATTTCTGGTGCTCATGGTTATTGCGTCAATTAAATATTCGTAAGTCACGTTCTCGTAAAAATAAAATTAGTGTCGTAATATTTCCTTGTAATTTATTTAACATACCTATTTTTCTATTATTTGACTCTCAACAAAATATTTGTAAATCACCCTTATCCAAGTAACTATTCTTTTTTGACAGAGATCTTAAACATGCATATCTTGAAAACGACAAAATCGGTTTTAAAATGTTTAAAATTCGATTTTGCTTCCTTTCTTAAATCTAAAATATAAAGTGTGATACATCATTGGAAAGGAAATTTTGCGTAAAATTCAAATTTTGAGAAAAATATACAGGGTGTCATTTGAAGGGTCGTTTCGGGTTAAACCGGAAGTGTCAGAATATTAATATTAGACTCTATGTAAAGAACTTTAGGTGTAAATTAGATGCCCCAAATTGCAAATTTATATCTTATTAACTAACGGATATATGCCATTGGAACAATACAATTGAGACCCAGGTATCATTAACAAAGGGATATCTACAACACAACTGTAGAATTTTTTAAGCAACAATATTACAATATAACTAATTTAATTACAAATAGTTAAGTATCATAATTATAAATTTATATAAGGCACGGGATAAATAATGATTAAATAAAACTTGGTATTTCATTGAAACACTTTACTTATTTAATATTCATCGTCATTATTCTCGTCATATCATAGGTACAGTAAAATCATCATTAAGCTACCTATTTCCTCTTGATACGGCGCTGTTAGAGTCCACGGTGTCTCGATTTTAATTTTGTTAAATCGCAATATTTTTACCCAAAAAACCTACCGTTTTGCTATGTCCAATTACATAGGCACATAAAATAAAAAAAGCTGTTTGTGCGGCGGATACGACAGTACCTTTCCTAAGTATTGTGAGCTGCTGAATCGATATCCGATGTTAGAATTTGAGTTCCTTATACGAATATTTTGTTAATCTCAAAAAATGATATAAAATCGCAATTATTCTGGTTAAGCGTAGGATAGATTGCTTTGGGATGATCCGTTGGCCTCATAATACTTAGATAATCACGTCCCCCACTAGGTTGGAACATTAACACTGGAGAACTCGAAAAGCACTGATCCATGACCTACAAACCCCGTAGAAACTCACAAAACAACGAATTTCGTCCTAATTTTTCAACGCCAACATACCAAAAACTATGACAGACTTAGATATCTGTAAATTATCCGCCGCACAAACATATTTTTTTTTATTTTGCGTGCTTGTGTTATGAATAGGATACCCCTCATGATTTCGAAGTTACCAGTGCCATGAAATCGAAAAACTGGACACCCTGTACAAATATTTGCTACAGTATCATCGCTACCAATACCTACTTTTCAGCTCCTTCGCATCGGCAGTACACGATCCTCGGTCCAAAAGGCAGTTTACGTAGTTTTTCAACAGTCGTTCGCTGTGCAGTATTTCTTCAATATCCACGTTGTCGAATTTTGTTGTATATTTTTCGTCGCCCCAAACAGAAACTACAAGAACTAACACCCACACTAAGTTATTCATTTTTTAAAATACCTCGTGCTAATATTGTGCGACAATGTATAGCAGTTATAATTAGCGCTACATACATATATAGTAGTAGTAATTAGCGCTACATACATGTATATATGTAAGACGTAGAGGGGATGTTCAATAAGCAGAAAATAATGAGACGGCAAAACGTCTGATTATTTTAATAATATACCCCGTAAGGGACAACTTCCACGGAGCAAAGTACAGGTTAACGTGTGTTTACAGGGTGTCCCAAGGGAACCATAGTCCAAAAGTTATTGGTAACGAAGGAACAGGGTGTCAACATTTTAATTTTATTTTGATTTTCGTAAATAACTTCTTTAAAGAACAACATTTTTTCACAAAAATTTGATATATGGGAGATATTTGAGGAGAGGAATTTTAATTTGTCAATAAGTTTGATGTAAATTGTAGAGGGCGCTTTCTGAAGCAATCCGAATATAAAAAATAGTGTAAGTTTTTTGCGCTTCATATATTTCAGTTGTCATTGAAAATATACTTTTTTCTTCATTTGTTGATAGAATAGGGTTTGTTAAAAAAATGATTTTATAGTTTCGCCGTGGCCCCTTGATAATGGAACACCCTGTATAAAAAAGTGAATGGTCATCTTTTGGTGCATATATGTACATTTTAAATTTGGTATTGAATCGCTTTAAACGATAATTACAAGTTGTTATTAATATATATGGAAACTATTTTAATTACAATTACATAATTGTTAAAAACATGTGAGTTAGTGCCAGACTTTAACTGGTCTTTAAACCGTGACTAGGAAGACCTACCAAAATATTGTTAGAGGCTGTAACGAAAAAACATTAATTTGTCTTCCATACTTTAAGTTAATTGTACTGGCATGGAAAACTATTATAAAACAACGAACTTACTCGATAAAGAGAAACTAAAATTATATTTTAAATATTTAAAAAATGTGATTTATTAGATGTTTACCTGTTATCAGATAGGTACTACAAATTATTCATATTTATTATTTTAGATTTAAATGGCTCTTCAATATTAATAGGTACCTATAATACAGGGTGATTTCTAAGTTGTCATATTTTTTAATAGCGTGTAGAACTGTTCAAAACAAACATTATTTGCACATACAAATTTTCAATATTCAAAAATAAAAAAGTTGCCTTATTTTAAATTTATAAATTTTATATAAAAAATAAATTGAAAAATAAATAAATAGAAATTTTAAAATTTAAATAACATCTATCCGGTCCTGCCTTCAATTTAAAAGAGAGGCATATTTCGAACACAGTAGAAACTTAGGAATCACCCTGTTAACGTTTACCCCTACATATTTTACCTTTTTTTTCTACCCTATGAATGTTTTTAAGAATTGTAAGACTTGTAATTTGGATTTGATTTGAATACACTAATGTATTTTTTTATTGAGTTACGTAAACATGTTTTATATTTTGGCATCAATAAATAAATATAATTATTAAATTATTATTAAACACTATATTGACAATTTCACGTTATATACACTTAACCAACAGTATTTTGAAAGACACAAACATATATCTAATGTTTGAAATCATCCTGTTCAAAAAAAAACTTTTCATTTTTAAATTTTATTCATTTTTTTAAAGGCTTATCTCTCAGTAAAGAGATGTTTTCATGTGAAAATAAATTTATGTAACTATATACATAGATGTACAGTGTACCAAATGTATTTTAAAAAATTTTTTCGGAGAGATACAAAAAGATCAAAACTTGTTATTTCACCTCACAAACTCACCACTTAGATAACATTTTCAAAAATATTGCGGATGGCTTAGGAAATTATATTTAGGCAACCTTAGGTAAATATAAAGTTACAAATTATGTTGATTTAAAAAAAGTTATAAAGATACAAGATAAAACTATATTGGGCAAACAAGTGATCAGCATTTGAAGAACATATACAGTAAGAATTACCCTACTGCGTACACAGGTGGATATTAAATACATATTAAATGGTACATTTTTATGTCAAAGTTACGCGAATTTAGTTACGTACAACCCAGCCCCTCTTCTTAGTGGAAATCTAGACGTTGCCAAATCTAACTGTAACTCTGCAGACTAGGTCTTTATAAAAACCCTATATTTATAAAAATGCATTGATGTACGATTAATCAATATAAGCCAATTTCATTTTCAGACTATGTTGCGTATAATAAAATTTACTGTTATCTTTTTTCAACTTAACTATTGTGAAATAATTTTAAACAGCGAATATTACTTTAAACATCTGAGCTGTGAAACAATTTTAGAATGTTTAATATGGAATATTATGTTGATGTGACAACAGCGAAACAAGACAGAAACTACGAACATTCAAACTTCCGGTGAGTCGAAGGAGAGTCGCACTGAGGACTATTATTGCAAAGAGATAGTTCACAGAAAATATCAGTAGCGGTCGCTGGAATTTGACATGCTCGTATTTCCGTAAGGAGACGTGGGACCCACACCATATTTTAGGGGGTGGTTACTAGTAGTAGAAGGCTATAATGGCTAAAAATGTTTGGGGAAAACATTTTTTTTTTCAAACAAACGCGAAATTTTGGTAAGTGTCTGGTATCTGGTTTCCAGATCTTGGAAACAGTTTGCAAAATATTTGCGAAATATTTTTTTTCATAATCACCGAGTGAATACAATTTTTTTATACTAAATTTTTGCTAAATTCTTATTTTGCGTAAAGATATAACTATTTTAAAATCTCACAGGTGAAACGTTGGGATGAAATAAAAATTCAAATTACCATAACTTTTACAGATCTCAAAATGTCAAGAAAATCACAAGTATAAAAAAAATTGTATATACTTGGCGATTATGAAAAAAAAAATGTTTCAAACATTTTTCAAGTCGTTTCCAAGATCTGCCCAGAGGCAGCCATTTTTGGAAAACATTTTTCGCAAGTTTTCCCTGAAGATTTTTTTGCCATTATAGCCTTCTACTTAGGTCTAGTAACGACGCCCTAAATTATGGTGTGGGTCCCATGCCCCCTTAGGAAAATACGAGCACGTCAAATTCCACCGACCGCCACTGGTGTACATAAATACATCATAATAAAATAGTGAATATTCGAATAAACGTACTAGTAAAAGGTCCCAGTGGTCTGACGTATCCTTGTGTGACATTATGACGTCATACAATAGTCCATTTCAAGTGTTGCCTCTAATGGATTCGTTCGCTCAAAATTCATTCACCGCGCAACACGATACATGCTGGGGCCTTATCTGTTTAAAAGTGCTCTGTATATTTCGAGGTTCTATGAAATGATATGTATTTCGTTTGTATGAAACGATTCCGAGCCGGACCTGCTTCTAAAATCGCAGGTGTTCCGACTCGTATAGTCAAAATACTATTTCAAATTTCAATCTAAACAGCTCCATCGACAAATCTGATGCTTGCCACACGCCTGCGCTAGCTATCGGATCGCGATTGGTTACCACCTCATAGAAAGCGGTGGTGAGATCTACTCAACAAAGAAGTTAACTTATCAGTTCCCCTTCATTCTTCTATGTACGCATTAGGGTGACGCGTACTGTGTATAGCCCAGTTAAAATGCAAGAGAGAAATCTTGTCTGGTCCAACATGCTTTTGACAAAAACTTAAGACATAGGATACGGGATTCAGGATCAGAATGTTTGTCAGAGAAATATTTAAAAGTCAGTTATTTTTCAAATACTTTATTCAAAATGTTTCCCTATTTTACGCCCTTATCTGGTTAGATATGTATGCCCTCTTTGGCAAATGTCGCCCTGTCTCTAGCTGTGTATATCCCTTGAGGGTCATATTTGGCAGACAGTTCGTCAAAATAGGCTCGTTTGTTCTTTACCAAGTATCGAAGAATTTTCGTTGTTCCTTCTTTTTGGGTCTCGCTGCACTTGCTACACTCACTTTGGAGGGCGTCTGCGATATTTTCTAAAAATAAAAAAGTTTATTAAAACATTCATTAATGAATCCACAAAATTATATTTCAGGTTGGACCCTAACTTTTCATATCTGCGATGATATTACTAAGGAGCAAAGTTGGCTTATGCGACGCGACACAGGCAACTCCTGTAGCGTATGCTGGGGGTTGCCTCAACTTGATTTGATCGCAGTAGTCCTGTGGCAGTAGATACTGTTGTACAATCGAGGTTACGCATCATAATAAAATATGGCAAATGTGTGAAAGGCTGCCAGTTAACTCCGTTGTGTTGCATTATACAGGACCACAAAAAAAAGTCCTGATACAGAAAGGTGAAGTACCTTCTGGTACGTTTTTCGGTGTGCTAAAAACGAATCTCAAGTCAGAACTGACCCATCACCCTTAGATTTCGACCCAGCACACCCTAGCACCCCCCAAATGGTCAAGTTTTCACATAATATAAAAATTCAAAATAAATATCTCATTCTACGTTTTTCGGTGTGCTAAGAACGAATCTGAGGTCATAATTTACCCATCACCCTTAGATTTCGCCCCAGCACCCCCCAGAACCCCCCCAAAAGGTGAAAATGTTAGTTTATATAAAAATTCAAAACAAATGTCTCATTCTACGTTTTTCGGTGTGCTAAGAACGAATCTGGGGTAATGATTTACCCATGACCCTTAGATTTCGCCCCAGCACCCCTAGCACCCTCCTAAATGGTCAAATTTTAGAACGATTCAAAAATCATAAATCACTTACATATGTCTTTGGTACAGGATCCTTTTCTATTTTTTACGGTGATAACGAGTCTTTTTTTTCCTCAAATGACCTGTGAAGTTGGTTTCGATAGTAATTTTCATCTTTTGTTGTAGTTTCCCATAAGCCTAATTTAGACCAACTGTAACGTTTGAGTGTTTTGCCAAAAATTCAAGGATGATGGGTTAATTAAAAAAAAATTTTCCGTATTCAATTTTAACACAGGTACCTTAGGTGACGATAGGTTTGAGACCCGTGGTAGTTTTTTTTCTTTTCATACAGATGCCAAAATACAGTGAGATATTAATACAGTGAAATTTTAAAATCGCGGGGGATGAAGGGGTTTGCCGCGGTGCCGGGGGAGATAGGAAAATTAAAACTACTTTTTATTTGCCATATTCGGTTTCAGTACCCCAAAAAAGTTATTTATTTTGAATTTTTATATAAAGTAAAATTTTGATCCTTGGGAGGGGGGAGGTTCTAGGGGTAGCTGGGGTGTAACCTTAGGGGCATGAGTAACTTCTGACCTCAGATTTGTTCTTAGCACATCGAAAAACGTAGAATGAGATATTTACTTTGGATTTTTATATGACGTAAAATTTTGACCCTTTGGGGGGTAAAATCTAAGGGTGATGGGTAAATCATGACCTGAGAATCGTTCTTAGCACACCGAAAAACGTAGAATGAGACATTTATTTTGAATTTTTATATGATGTGAACATTTGACCATTTGGGAGGGTGCTAGGGTGCGCTGGGGCGAAATCTAAGGGTGATGGGTCAGTTCTGACCTGAGATTCGTTTTTAGCACACCGAAAAACGTACCAGAAGGTACTTCTCTTTTCTGTATCAGGACTTTTTTTTGTGTGCCTTTGTTATTAATCGATTACATTTGAACTAACTCACGCAAACCTCTAGTATATAATAATTATCTTATTTATAATGTTATCTAGACCCGATATACAGGGTCTGTGAAAAGTTCCGGAGCAGTTGGAAGTTGTTGGGGTGCATTTATTATTGATTATAAAACTTTCTGTCCAGAGACTCCAACTGTGGGTGAGACAACGAACCTCTTATTTTAAATCTTATTCAATTCACACCGTATTACATTTTGTATCTTTTCATAGTGTTATACTTTCGCAAGTGGTATTACGTTATTAAAACAGGCGGTTAAAAGAATGTGGCTGGTGCAAAGTGTAAACGCTTTGAAGATAAACACGTGTAAGTACATACGATTCTTTCAGTAACACCTACCTATCCTTTCTTGAAATAATGGCCTATAAAAACGGCATTTCTTGCAAACTAAAGCGTTATGCTTCAAAATTGATTGTATAACAGCTCTACTAAAAACTCGATGTCATCAATATTTCAGAATAAAAAAGTTAATAATGGTTTATTACCTTAAAGACTATTTGGTAGAGTGTACGTTAAGGAAATATTTAATGACGTAGTTTGAGGTGTCGGGAAAGTACCTTTACGTCAGAAGGTACCCTTTATTTTCGTTGAAATATAAGTCGTAGTGCCTCTATCTACTCCTTAGATACATATTGCTCCACTAAGTGTTAGAGACGACCCATAGCAAACTAGTGTAGTTATCTACTAGAGAGTTTCTCGCAGCTATTTTAGCAACCAGATATACTAAGATCGAATAAACAGTGTGCTAGGTAAGTGTTATTATTATTATGTTATTAAAAGTAAACTAACACATTTCTTCTGGAATTCTTCTGGAATTCAAGAGTTCTGCTTTCGCAAAACAATGTCTCCAATCAAGTAATTGGGAGCTTTTACCTTAAGTCAAACGTTTTGTCTATTGAATATATTAAGTGATTTATTCAAATTATTGTATAAAACGCTGTTAAAGATATAACACTACCATAGTTTATCACCCTTTTGAATCCATTTTATAGGCAATATTGTACAGTTTTAGTATTTTTTTCAAAGTCTTGTATGACCTCACTTCTACGTAATACAGGGTTTTTATTTATCTTTTGATGCCTACATACAGGGTTTATTATACAAGATTTTAAGGGTTTAAAAACGTAAGGGTTTTAGTAAATTTATTTTAGTCAATTTGTTTTAAATCCAACACCACATATATTTTCTTTTTAAGAAGTTTTCCCGCTGATTTAAAAAAATATATATGCTTTATTTGCATTATATTCAAAATAATGCAAATTTAAACTTCAATTAGCTTAAACCTATTTTTAGATTTTTTTATTGGCCTAAATGACGTAAAAATAAACCAAAAATGATATCCCAATAGGAACAATCGCCCAAAAAATTGAAATACCTTAGAGCTAAATTTCTGAATTAACGTCTGATGCTCAGAAACGCTTTTGAACGCTTGGCGCGTTTATAGTTTGAAGTTTGAAGTCGCTTAGCTCAGTCAGTACTTTTATAAACGTTGGTCATACTAAGTATAGATAAGGCTGGTACAGGTGTACTAAAATTTAATCGAGTGGTCAGTCTATACCTGCATAACCTTTATACCTTTTAAAACTTTAAACGCGATTATCTCAAAACCATGTTTTCAACACGGCCTTACAAATAACTTTTGCAATTTTCATCCGATCGACTTGAAATTTTAACTGTAGCTTCTTAGATATATTTTAAATAGAAGTACTTACATACGATTATTAAGATGGATTTACAATTACGTTTTTTATAAACGTTTGAATGTCAATTTTTTGTAAAAAAAAAAAAAAAATTCGTTCAAATTCGCGTCAGTTTGCGAAAAATTATTTTTTTAAATTCAAATATAGAATATGAAAAAAACATTTTTCTTGTCCTAGGTACAAATGTAAAAGTTTTATTTGTAAGGCTGCAGACCTCCTAAAAAAAAGGCTGTACTGCCGCCATTTTGAAAAATTAAATAAAAAACTGTTTTATACACCTTTTGGTATGTTTAATTAACCCTGAAAATTATATCTTGATTGTACAATAAATTGAATCATTAAAACAAATCCAAAAAAAGTTTAATTTTAGACAATTCAAATTGGTGTAACCCCTTAAGTGAAACCAATTTTCTCACAGCGATTTTATTAAAAATAAAATACCAAAAAACTTTTTTACTTGCCCCGCTCTACCCTCATACTCACTTTTGAGTTCTCTTCCGTCTGGAGTGCAGTTTCCCTTATCCAACAGACAATCGAGGTAGTTTTTCAAAAGTCGGTCACTTTTCAGGATCTCATCCAGGTCGACGTTGTCATACTTCGTTGTGTATTTCTGACATACCGCCACTCCTACAACGGCAACAAATACGATGACTGCCAACGATCTCATTTTTTCAATACGATTGCTGCGCTGAAACTGTTTTTTAACGCCCCAAAGTTTCATTTTATACTTGATACACTTGTCACGGGATCGACTTAAAATGGATATTTCCCCCAAACGTACAGGGTCATCCGGTGTGGCCTTTATGAGACGGGTAACAATGAAAGCAATGATGTTGTTTTCATTGCTTGTAAAACGGAAAAATCGAGTAGTTATAACAAAAAACAAAAAAAAAAACAATGTATTTCATCTTTACGATGAGGTGTACGGACAAAACATGCATTGCCTTGAACTTTCGAAGCATCTTGGACCTAAAACATAAAAATATAAGTAAAAAAATTGTCAGCAACAATATAAAATAACACTTAATAATTATTATATTCTTCCACAGGTCCTCGCCTCCCTGCATAATGTACAGGGTGTTTCTAAATGAAGTATCACAAATGACTCCAGTGAATCTGGAGGTCATAGTAGGTCAATTGAACTAAATATACATGTAAATATACCTGTTCTCTTAAATATTTCCAAGCTAACATACATATTTTTAATAATTCAAGAATGCAAAATAATATCGCTGAATCGCAGAATCGCTGGTAACATTTATTCTATTTCATTTAGAAGCACCCTGTATAAAAACATCGTTACTAAATCGGAGTTCTGAGTTGTTTTAGATTAGATTGTGAATGTTGTGCCTTTATTTGCAATGTAATTTAATTCACAAACGGCGAAAATGCATGCTTATTAATATTTTATATTTACGATAACCACCATTAAAAACTTATACCTACCGCATTGATTTTTTTTTGTTTATTGCAAACTGGTACGTAAAAAACATAGAAGTTAAAAAAATGTTGAGTAATACTGTGAATAAAATATAAAATAACATTTAATAATATCTTCCACAAATACATCTCCGAGTAATGTGTAAATGATAATGATCCTACTGTTTTTATTTCAAATGGATTTTACGTTGTGGAATTCTTCATCTCGGAAAGTTTTGCGCCAATCTAGTAGAACTTTATGCATGCAGGAAGCATTTGTGATAACATTATGACTGTCAACTCCTTATTTGTTGTACCAATACCTGTTTTACAGCAGTGTCTGAAATATTGATGTCCAAATCAAAATGACGTTTAAATTTAAATTTAAATAAGACTATGAGATAAAATCATGATGATGAATCACTAAATCTCTTTTATTTCTAATCTATTTTATTAAACCTTTTAGTATACCATATACTGTATATATATTCATCAAAAAGTGTTCCGATTTATTTTTATATTTCTGAACAATCTCGAATAGTTTCTTTTTCCCTAGGAATTCTTCTCCGATTTCTTGTTACCTAGGAAGTTGCTACATACTCTTTGAAGGCAGTCTACGCCCTATTTTTTTTCTCGAAAGTGTGGTTTCAAAATTTTCGTCTTTAAAAAGTTCTCGCATTTTCGGCCCATCGAACAATCCATCTCTAAGCTTTGCCTCACTTATACGCGCGAATTTACGTCTCAAATAAAGAAAATCATTTCCTTCTGTATTTAAGGCTTTAACAAAAAATTGTATAAGCCCTAGTTTTATGTGCAGAGGAGGTAAATAAATCTTCTGCTGCTCTACTAAGGGTTCATTAAGGACGTTTTTCAGACCGAGCACAATGTTTTCACGTAACGGCCATTCTTTAACGACATAATGTTGGTTATTGGCTCTGCTATCTCATTCGCATAAAAAAACAACAATATTTGATATATGTAGCTACTCTGCAGTCCTGTAAGTACTGCAACAACTTTTAGATCGGCACTGATAATCCATTTATGATCTTTGTATTTTATGTTTTGACGTAATATACGCATGTTTTCGTATGTTTATTTCATATCATCATATTCATAACCCACAGTTACACAGAAAAGATTGTTGTTCGTTTCTATTAAACAATAAAACTGCCTTCAGACTTGTCTTAGAAGAGTCAATAAATAGTCGCCACTCGGTAGGTTTATAGGAAAGGCCAAAACATGTTGTTGATGTTCTCTAGATTTTGCTGATACAATTTACAGGTTAGTGTAAGGCAGTGGCGGCTCATCAGGGGAGGTAGAGGAGGCAGTGCCTTCCCTGTGATAATTACAAATAATTTTTTTTTTATAAACCTACTATACTTTAATTGAAAATTGATTTCTAAAAATAAAAATATTAATAAACATATGTCTAAGGAGTTCCTGCACTATTATTTGCAACATATTAGCCCTCATAATCTTCGGGGGCTTCGCACTTCGCGATCCTGCGTTGCTAACTTGCGTTGCTAACAAATGTATCCCTTAACTCCAGTGGCGTTAAAGATCATTTAAAAAATTGCATAGCGGAGGCAAACACGCCCACCTCCCACCTCTCACACGTGACAACTCAGAAAACGAGTTATTTGATTTCATGAACCTAACAACCTAACCTACAAAATTTAATGACTTTTATTGTTCTGTGTTTTGTAAATTTTCGTTGGAAAGTGTCGTTATTCTTGCCGGGTTTTTTGAGTGTTTTGAGTGGTATAGGAGGGTAATAATTATTGAAAGTGTACCATATTACTTACGTACGTCATTATTTGAATGTCTTATTTAATTAACTATACAAAATTATAATGGAGGTAACTGGCGAGTGTAGCAGTTTGTTTCATAAAAATCACAATACGAGTTGTCATGACACTCAAATAAATAATCGAACCTGCAATGATACTGTTGACTATCATAAAATATGAGGTACAAATTTAGTCGCCTGTCTTATGAGGATAAATTATTTGTTAAAGATTTAAGAGTACCACTGCCAGATCTAAGTAAAACTTTAATTAATCGGGGTAAGCCGGCTCGTAGTTTTGTTAATACGTGGTATGATAAATGTAAATGGCTAAGTGGTTCTTTAACTTTAAATAAATTATTGTGTTGGCCGTGTGTTTTATTTTCAAATCGTGGAGAAGATGCTTGGACAAAGTCTGGATTTGATAAAATCTTAAAACTTTATCTCGTTCAGTTGATACATTCGAAAAGTCAGTTTGTAAATTACATCTTTTAGGCAAACAAAATATTATGATTCAGAAATATTATCATTAGTAGTATTATGATTCATATATATGTGGTCAATTCAGCCCGTCAAATCTAAATTGAGGCAAAACTCCGTATTTTATTTCACCGCATCTTTTAATTGTAAAATAATTTGGCGGAAACTCTATCCACCTTCTCGGTGGTTTTGCTGAACCAATAAAACATATTCGGGACATTATGTTAGACAAATGTACTTAATATATTTTATTGACCAAGTAGAGGTCCTTCTTCTGCGGCAGAAGAATCCTTCGTATGCGGCATATTACTAACAATGTTTACCATCACAAAAATTTAGGACATTTACAAAATATGTTTGCCTCTCCAAAAAAAGTCACGAGCCGCCACTGTTGTAAGGGTTACATTAGTTTGACGGGACGGATTTTCATGCAGTCTTATCGCGACATGTTTGATCTTGTAGACAGACTTTTTTGACTTTTATATCAGCTATTTTCCACATTTTGCAACTGCCGCTTTTTATATTTCTAACACAATGTTTACCACAACCATTTCTTTAGGTACCCCTAACTCTTTTTCTCCGTGTAAAATTATTGTAAAATAATTCAAAATTATTTTACTAAAAAAAATATTTAAGTAAAATGAATCATTATGTACCGTGAAGCCTGTGTATTACCTTATCGAAAAAAAAAAACAAACGATATAAAAATAATTTTATTTATTCGTAAATTTTATTTTGCTTTCATATTTAAATTCACAGCAAAACACACACTTGTTACAAAAAAATTAACACACGAATTACAAAGTAATCCCTTCTTTGGCAAATTCTTCTTTGTTCCTCTCCCTGTACGCGTTACTGGGATCATATTTGGCGGCCAGCTCATCAAACCACGGACGTTTGTCTTTAACGAGGTGTTTCAGGATCTTCTTGCTCCCATCCTTTTGTGTTTCACTGCACTTGCTGCAGTCCGTCTGCAATGCGTCGGCGATGTTTTCTAAAAAAGGAAACGGTATTTCAAACATTTCATCAAGAATATTGTATTACATATTGCCTTAAAAGTTATATATGTTTTAAGAAAATACATTTGAGAACCAGAAGTAATCTGACCCACGCAGAGTTTGTTTTATGATCTTAGAATGAGGTACGTCCTATTGCAAAACTCTTTTTAAAGGTGTTTTCGTATCTTTTTGTTGTCTTTTAAAACTTAAATTTAAGGTTATTTTTTTAAATTCATGGATATTGTGTATTTTAGCATTGTTGTTTTCACCGTAATTTGATAGTAGGCATAATGTAAAAGGAGTGTTGTAATTTTTCATGGCCATGTCGTAATGGTATAAACAAATATTGTAGTTATTTATAAGAAAATTTCCAATGTTCAAAGCTTGAAATGTTATACTATTTGAAAGGGGGTTAGCACAGAAATTCGAAGCTGTTTAATTTTGATTTTTAATTTATATTGTTAAATATTGCGGATTTTATTATAATTAACAACGATAATAAACTCTACATTGATTGTGTACAAAATGAAGTATACCAGTGGCAATTCCAAACATACAAAAACGATTTGCAAGGTAAACTTCAATTTATGTAAATAGCTTAATGCACCTTGAATGAACTGCTATATGTAGAGACATTTCGCATGTGTGTCTTCAACGGACTCGTTTAAAAGTAAATAACGCATATAGGTAATGTTTTATTACCAAAGAGGGGTAAATCAACACAAAGTAATGCCTACGAGTAATAGAGTTATAGTAAATATGTACATATGTATATATGGATTCGATTGTGTGTAATTGCGAGACGCAGAAAGACTGAACGAAATTTGTTTTATATTTCACAGTTTGTTTTGGCATAAAAATAAGTATCCAGCATAAATTGGGAATTGGATTTAAATATTGCAAATGATGACAGATTGTCAGAATAGTTATATAATGCAAACAATAAAAGTAAAACACCAAATATCCTCTGTTTCAATAACATCTAATCGTTTAAAAATCGTTTAACCGTTAATATAAATTACTATACTTAAAATCTTCACATCCGTAGTTAATACAAATTATCCGAACTACACGCAAGTATATACAGTGTGTTTATATGTAGCTGTGTTTAAATCCTTTTCAAGATTTTGGTCTTATATTAAAGGAAAATAAGATCTTCAGAATATGTATATAACTAACTAAGCCATTTGGAAAAAGAAATTACTAAACATAAAAAAACATAGTTCAAGTTGAACCAAAAACAACATAAAAATTAAAAGCTCATGTAGACCATCCTTACTATAGTTTTCGTAAAAATGACAGTAAAAAATGTTCAGTAAAAATGTTCAGTAAACAAACAACAAGCTGTTCAAATAAAAATAAACACATGCAGTTCTAGAGAAATAGTAACCTGATATAGTTGTTGGGCTAAAAAAATCATAAATCTCTTCAAGTTTGCGATACTTTTTGAGATTTTGAAAAACATTAATTTGGGCCAGTTTTATAACGTTTCCTACGCGACTTCCTTTTTTGACGCGACGTATATACAGTGTGTAACAGCCAAATGGAATAAATTCAGTAGCTCCATATTCATTTTTTTAGAAAATCCTGAGACGTCAATTTCTAATTCTAAAATGACATCTTGCGATGTAAAAATGTCATCCCTAAATCAACCCCCTTCAGGTGACAGCTACAACCCCTAAATTTTCAAATTGGAAGTAGGGGCTTGTGATGCTTCATTTGAAAGGTTTTTTCATTCTCTATTCAAAACTGCTATGGAAATTTTATTGCAGAAATTAACAAGAAAAAAAGATAAGTTTCTCCGGCGTAGGAAATTCGTTACATTAAAATAAAACACAAATCATTATCAATGCAGCAAATGTTCAAAATCTTCAAAAAGCGTATTTAAACAAAAAATGGTAGTCAAGATATTATAGTCACAATTCCGACAATTTCGAAGCGGCAACGCTAAAATAATATATGTATGCGCCGCGTCAAAAAAGGTAGCGCGTAAACGTTATAAAAGTGGCCCAACTTAATATTTTTCAAAATCTCAAAAAGTCTCGCAAACTTGAAGGGATTTATCATGTTTCTAGCCCAACCCGGTCAATATCATGCAAAAAAAATGCGATCGTTAATTACTCGAAAAGTTATCAACGGATCGAGCTGAAATTGTTTTTGTAACTTCATACTACAAACAGCAGTCCCTACAAGAAATTTCATGATCATATTAGCCCTACATTCGAAGTAAAAAAAATGGTGAAAAAAAGCACTTTTTCAACTTCAGGAGTCATTGGCAAATGAACAATAGCACTTGGAGCCTTTGGGTTGGCCTAAAATTTTGGAAATTCAAAAGGCTACAACCTCTTATTGGCATATGCTATCCAAAATATGCCAAGGAACGGAGATATAAGCGAAAATATGAAAAAATATGTTTTTTTCACAAATTGTTAATATAAAAAATTAAGGGACGGTTTCAGCTCTACGGACCCCTGCATTGTGTTCTACGCAAAAAAATAGATAGGGAACCGTCAAAACTAGCCCTATATCTTTCAAGAACAGTTTTTGATGATTTTAGCTCTGCCTACTGGACTAAAAGTCACGTGGTTCTGTGGGTTAAAAGTAAAAGTAATAAAAGTCAGAATCGTCAACATTATTAAATAGAAGACGAGATATCGATTTTTTTCTCAAAGTTACGATTTTACGTATTGAAACTTTACCTGCTTCCAGTTCGAGCTATATGAACGCTAGAGACTTAATTTTTTTTAAATGAAGCGAAATTGATGCTCTATCGAAATCTGACCCCCACCCGAAAACCCGTATTTATTGAACCAGGATTTTTTCTTCATCATTTTCATCATTAAAGAAAAAATCCTGGTTAAATAAATCCGTTTCTCCTTCAAAATCGTTTTTTTCAAATTGTTTTCATACATTTTCCTGCCCTTGTTCCCATGCATAATTCGAAATTTATCGCAAATATTTAATATACGATCAGTCCTAACATTTTCCCGCGATAAAAGCGCTGAAAAATACCCATTTTGTAAAAATCGATTTTTCGTCCAAAAATGATTAAATGATGGTATTCGGGCAGTTTGAGACCGTCCATCCTAAAAACTTGGTTGCGCGTAATTTTTTGGACGGGGAATCGAATGCGCCTTGTTAGAAGACGATCCGTTTGGGGCTAAGGTCATTTTTGGCCAATTTAAAAATTAAAAGTCCAAAAAATGGTCTAAATTGGACCAATTCTTTTTTTTAGATATTTTCATTGGAAAGAACGGGAAATTTCCGCAAAGAACCTATATGGAATTCTCGATTCGTTGTACTTGACCAGAGTTATGAATTATAGAAATAATCAAGTTTTTTAAACATTCGCGTTTGTTCCAATATTAAAAAAATCATAACTCGAGAACGGAGTGCGCAAATGGGCTAAAAAATGTTTTTGAGGTTAGGGCACATATAAACGAACATATTCGCGATGTTTGAGCGATAATTTTTTTTGGCCGTGTCCAGTTGGCATGGACTACACCATATATAAAAAATATTACTTACTCTTGAGTTCCTGGCCGTCGGGGGTGCACTTTCCCCTGTCCAACAGACAGTCGACGTAGTTCTTCATGAGCCTGTCGCTCTTGATGATCTGGTCGAGGTCGACGTTGTCGTACTTGGTGGTGTATTTCTGGCAGGCCGCCGCGACGACGAGGGCCGCAAAAGTCGCAAATACCAACACTTTCATTTTCTTTTTCTCAAAATGGTGATTTCTAACGTTCCGAAATTTTTGAGACGGTCTGCCGGCTACTATTCTTTTTATAGCACTTACGATAGTGGCCGTTTAAGGGTGGGGATCGATACAAACGTAATTCTAATACTGACGTGCGCGGCAGGGTCGTCGGGTTCGAAAAATCTGCCGGGGTCACCGATGCAAAAATAATTATTATTGTTGATCGAGGAATACTCCGTTAAGGGGGTAAATACTATTAGACGGGCTAAAATTACGCATAAAAAAACATTTGTTTTTACCAAGAAGGTTTTGTTTAATCATTACAAAACTTTGTATATTTGTTAAGTTAAGAATGAAGAATTCAAAAAATATTTTTTTTATTTTTCAAAACAGAATGGCGGTTGCACGCTGGCGCAAAGTGGACCTACAAAAAAAAAAAACAACCTAGACATCGTAATTTTCATCTGTAACAGTCCAGGAAATAAAATTGATGTTAAAAATACGTATAATTTGTCGGTAAACCTAAAAAAAATTAAAAAAATCTACGTTTGGTAGTCTAAGTTTTTCGAGAAAATCGGTGATATTTCGTAGTTTTTCAGACACTTCTGCATTAATAACACAGGTCTACAAAAAGGTTCTGTCTTTGCGATCCATCATTTCCTATGTATTTTCATGCACTGAAACCAAATTTGGCAAAAACTAAATTTTTCTACCGCATAAATTGTTCTCCCCCCCCCCAATATAACCTCCATTTAAAAGAGGGAATTTAAAAAAAAATGTGTTTTTTTTGGGTCCCTGATCACGAATCTGAAGTCAAGAAAAAATTTCGACTTAATGACAGCTGTCAACAAGCTGTTAAATTTCACTAAAAAGTAAAAAGTTGATATTAAATGCATATTATTAGGTTTTTTGGGGTTGCTGATTACGATTCTGAAGTCAAAAATGATTTTTGACATAATTCATTTTTGATTTGAGAATCGTAATGAGCAACCCAAAAAACTTAATAACATGCATTTAATATCAACTTTTTATCTTTTTCCTAGTCAAAAAATGATTTTTGACAATTCATTTTTGATTTCAAAATCATAATCAGCAACCCAAAAAACTTAATAATATGCATTTAATATCAACTTTTTACTTTTTTAGTGAAATTTGACAGCTTGTTGACAGCTGTCATTAAGTCGAAATTTATTCTTGAGTTCAGATTCGTGATTAGCGACCCAAAAACATTAGAATCGTCTATCTAATTCTAAAAATTCGAAGGAATTCGTATTCTTCTAAATGGTTTAATTATATTCTATATTTCACGAAACACTAAATTTTCATTATGTTTATACGCCACTGTATAAATTTCTAAACCTCACTCTAGAAAACTGTAAAAAAAAATTCGTATTTTATGCAAAGGTTACTCCACGATTAGCGCATTAACTAAACATATTTTGTGTACTGGAAGCACCTTGATTTCTTGTATTAAAATTAAATTGGCTTTAGAAGAAAAAAGAAAATATGAGTAATTATTAGGAAACTGGTAAGAAGTGTGGTCATGGCTAATAGCTATAATGTTTGTGTACGGGTTATTTTAGTCAAATAGAAACCCTGTGCGTCCTTGCTGAACAGAAAACGTCAGATATTTCCTATATCTCGTTAACTGGGATATTTTTTACGATGTTTATTCTCATTTGCGCATTTTCTTAGGTCTTCAAATGTTCGAGAATCATTACCTAACACCAATTAAGGCGCTATGTCACCATTATTTTATGTACCTACTAGTAGAAGACATCGTTTTACATCTAAGATGTTCGGGTGAAAATAAACGGTGTTATGAATCCCTAGTATTCCCTAAAATGTACGCCTCTTCAAAATACCACTTATTCTTATTTATGTTTATTAAAATTCATCGTTTTCACACATTACCACTGATAGTTTCTCATTTAATGTTTGACAACATTATTATGGTAATAATTATTAAGGCGTTAATTTGACTAAAAATATATACATATTAGGGTGGTCCAAAAAAAAATTGTTCTTCTGGCCCTAGGCTTAAATCATAGTATTTGATTAGTTATTACTAATTCCAGAAGATTAGCTCATTTAATTAAGTTTTAGAGGTCGCTCATTGGCGTTTTATTTTCCCATTCAAATTACGTTCAACGCTGCCATTAGGATAAAAAATTCCAATAGAATAAAAAGAGACCTACATTACCGAGACTGAAAATGTTTTATACGATCCCCGACTACCAGAAAATAATATGAGCTGCCATAAATGTCTTTAATTGTTCGCGAAACGGCACCACGACCGAATAATGACGCATTTCCCATGTAATTTGAATGGGAAAATAAAACGCCAATGAGCGACCTCTAAAACTTAATTAAACGAGCTAATCTTCTGGTATTAGTAATAACTAATCAAATACTATGATTTAAGCCTAGGGCCGGAAGAACAAATTTTTTTTGGACCACCCTAATACACATATCTATTTCTAGGTATTCATATGTAGATATATTATATTTTTATACCTAACATAACAAGCAAAAATTTGTTGATGCTAATTTCTACATTAATAATATTTTCAACAATAATGTTAAAGATAAAGATACATTCAACAAGTTGTTGAAGAAAACTTTCCATCTTTCAACATGTAGCTGTAGATATGTACGAGGTATGTAAATTAAGTAATGAGACTGATAATGATTTTTTTAATTATTTTAATGGAATAGAATTACAATTCAGTATTGTCTCATTCAAAATAACTTCCTTGGGAAGCCACACAGTGCCGCAGATGGTTCTTCCATTCATCATAGAACTGGAACTCATACACTGGAATAGCCGTCAGCTGATCGATTATAGCCGTTAGAATGTTTTCTATGGGCCCAAAATGACGTCCTTTGAGGTGATTTTTCAATTTTGGAAAGAGAAAAAAGTCACAAGGACTCAAGTCGGGCGAATAAGGAGGCTGAGGAGCCACAGGAATGCCTTTACTGGCTAAAAACTAGTTTACTGAAAACTGAAATGGCTGTGTGTCAAGGCGCATTGTCGTGATGCAACATCCAATTGAGGAGCTTGCTGCAAGAACAAGGCAGCTCTCATTTTCAACGCGTGACGAGGTTAGCTGCTTATAATTTAGATAAAAATATTAGACGTTATTTAACGCAAATTCGACACAGCTCAGCATATGTCAGGATGTATACTCCATGCACTGAGATGTGTGGAATTTGCATTAAATAACGCCTAAAATTTTTATCGAAATTATAAGCAGCTAACCTCGTCACGCGTTGAAAATGGAGCTGCCTTGTTCTTGCAGCAAGCTCCTCAATTGTTCTTGGTGTTTGGTCTTACAAGCATGACTCTTTTTCAAAGACACCTTTCCCTCCTGATGTCCTTTTTGTTGAAGTTTAAAGTATTTTTATTCGCTTCATAGACAATATGTTCTTAATTATTAGTGTCAATATCTGTACTGGCAGAATAGTTTCTACTACAATAGATATATATATCTAGAGCAATAATACGAACATGTAACATGTACTTAGAATATTCAGTTAAAAAAATCTTAGTCATTGTCAAAAAAAGAACTCATTCACAAAGATACTAATTTTATTCATTTTTTTTCATTAAATTGATTTCTGAATGCTGATGATTTTTATATGTAGATTTAGAATATAATAATAATTATAAACTCCATGTCCATTTGCTATTTTGAATAGTCCTACTTTGCTCCAAAATTCATATTAATTTTTAAAATATGCATTCTTCGAAATAAGTGATTTTTTTTTATAAAGAAAAGATATGTTGGCTTGACTTAATTTTGTTACTGTCATCAGTCGACGTTGGGTATTTTTAAAATAGGGTCTGATGTTAGATTTAAACGTTTTTTAATACTTGCAGCTTTACTCGCAAAATCCTATACAACGAAAACAATTATATTAACCAGTTATTAATAACTAATGTTATTAGTAGCAAATCGTTACCTTTACGAAGGTCTTATTTCGCAAACAAATCATTATAATAAATGTCGCAAAAAATTGTTATTAAAATTGCAATTCCACTGTCTCATACTTCACAGTGCATTAAACAGGTGCGTCAAAAAATAATAATATTTGAATACTACGTAATTTTAATGTGTTAAAAAGTTAATTATTGTTAATATGGTGTTCCCGATTCTTTGGACTTCGTTCGAAAATTGGTATGTGTCCAAATATACATGCAAGTATTATTATTTTTTATTATGTCCCATATGTTATTGTAATCTTTTTTTACAAATACCTTACCTAGTAGGTAAGGTATTTGTATGACCATGAAACTACAATTTTCAAATATACAACTTCCATCAATGTATCATATGGGTCTTTTTAACCATTTTTTTTAAATTGACGTCCTCATGAAAATATAATTTTTATATCAGAATTTCCATTATTAATACAATTAAATATATTATGGTAATTACGGCACAACAAAAAACTTCTTTATGATTGAAAGAACTTTAGAAGATTACTTTAGAAATGGCAGAAGGGGGTTGATGGCCAGTGAGATTATTCAACACGGGATCAGCCTTTCAGGATTTTCAAAGCCTTTCAGGATTTTCAAACAGAATTTCCACACACAGGAGTTCGACCAGTTTCGCCTAGTTTTAAGTTTTGACTAGATCTGTGGCTTTATTGAGAGAAATAGGAAGTGTGAATAGAAAGGAAGCAATGGGAATCTAAATTTTGCACTGACTGCACAAAAAGTTGAAGAAATGAACACCCGCAAACTCTTGTTATGTTAATTCTCAACAAATTAGAATGTGGATTTCTGAAAATCCATATTTCTTTATAAGGAATTTTGGCGTCTAGGTGACTATATCGAAAATAATGTAGATCTTTTGATGTATGCCGCACATTGGGACAAAACTGTAGTGTTTTATCCAAATCACTCTAGAGATCGTAAAAATGAAGATTTTACGATTCTCTTTTGTTTTAAAATGTTCGCTAATTTCTCCACAAATTGCTCTAGCCGGATTTTTTATTTTAATTCCCAATATTTTTTTTATTTTAATCTTAAAACGTATTTTTATTGGAAAATATGGGGTTTTCTAATAAAAATCGGTGTCAAGGTTTCAAATGTATAAATATGACTTTTTATTTTAAAATTTCATTTTACAAATAACCAAATGATTTGTCAAAATATATTATACGATTTCTTTTTTTATTGTTGACAGCTGCCAAATTAATTGTCAAATAATATTATATTTGACATAAACCTATTTCTTAAGTTATACAGAAAAAAATGTACAATTTTAAAGAAAATACATATAACATACTTTAAAACTTCCTGTTTACGTAATTTATACTAAAATGTAAATATGACAGCTGTCAAAACTTTTATTTATTATTTTTAATATTTAAAGTGCTTAATAGTTCATTTTCTAAGGACTTAAGAAACACTGGTCAAGGAATGAATATCAAATGTACTATGTTAGATGACAGCTATCAAAATACCTGTCAAAATAAATAATATGCATGTATTTCCTGCATTATTAGAAAATAGTTTTTCTATAAAGTTTCTTCACAAAAAGTATATATAACTCGATTTAATATAAATTAGTTCCATAATTTATATTTAATTAATCTTTATACTATTGGCAGTTGTCAATTTTTTCAGTACCTATACTCAAGGAACAAACTATTTAAAAGTATTTTTAAAATATAAATAGCTAAAACATTCAGTTTCTATATATACAGAGGATATTTGTTAAGAAATTATTAATAAATATACTATTAGTTGGCAGCTGTCAAAATCTTTGACAAATGTCAAAGTAAGCATCTTAAATCATCCTAAAATATTCTAATTTTTTTAAGAAGAAAGATATTTTAATTATATAATTTGTATCATATACTGTTCGCAACTGTCAATTCCATTGAAAATTAGAAAGTTTTTAAAAGTAGTTAGTTCCAAAGTTTCACTTAAATATTTATTTTAATTTTACGCTATCGACAGCTGTATATATAGAAAATTAATATTTTACCTATTTAAATTTTAAAAATACTTAATAAATAGTTTTTTGATTGAGTCCACTGAAAATTGACAACTGCCAATAGTATAAAGATTAAATAAATATCAGTTACGGAACTAATTTGTATTAAATCAAGTTCTATATCCCTTTTGTGTAGAAGCTTAGAATATTTTGTGCAGGATACGCATGCTTATTTTTGAAATACGTTTATTTTATTATATTTGACAGTTAATTTGGCATCTGTCAACAATAAAAAAATAAATCGGATAATATCATTTGACAAATCATTTGTCAATTTGTCAAATTAAATTTGAAATTTAAAAAATCAAAAATATTTATACATTTGAGACCTTGACACCGATTTTCATTGGAAAAACCTATATTTTACAATATAAATACGTTTTTAGATTAAAATAAAAAATATTGGGAATGAAAATAAAAAATCCGGATAGAGGAATTTGTGGAGAAATTCATAACGAACATTTCAAAACAAAAAGCATCTTAAAATTGTTATTTGTACGATATCTAGAGTGATTTGGGTAGAACACTAGAATTTGTGCGCCGTAGGCAATTTTCTAAGAATTACTTTTTTTTCGTTTTATTTTTAAGAAGTTACCAATCAGCCTAACAATTAATTCTATTTTTAATATAGTCATTGATTTATTTTACAATAAATCATGTCCATCGCTAACCTTTCGTTTCGAAAAAACCGTTGTGTATTTTGGAAGTTTCCTATCTACCGCTTTGCGCCATAGGCATTGTCTTCGTGTTTTTTTTTGCCATTAATTAGACGCTAATCAAGACTTCGAGATAACAATGCGCCAAGGATAATTATTTATTCATCACCTGACTCGGTGATTGGCATTCAAAGATCTGAGTTAGTGGGGAATGACGCAGTCATCGAATTCCGTGAATCGGTTTCGTTACCCGATGGTAAGTAAATATTTAATTTACTTTTACGAGCAGATATTCCACTCGTCAAGTGAACCTAAACTCGTTATAAATATTTAATTAGCAAGCGATGTCTCGGTAAAAATGAATGGTTTGCTTATGAATATATCAGCTGTCAGTAACAAAGCAACAGCTCAGACAAAGATGATTGTGTTCTGAAACGAATAGATCTGTTAAAATTATAATTGTACTAGTTTATTTTGAAGGTTAGTTGAGTACTGAGAGATCTAATCGATTTCCCACACCAGAAATAGCGTTCTAGAACCTCCTGTTTAACAGTTCTCTTTCGTACTGTCCGCGTATACCGGGTGTTTCGGAAGAAATGTCCTGCCCGAAAACTTATGTCATTTCAGTGGCATCTTTTAATATCTAAATTTGAGTTTAGAAGTTTTAGTTTCATGAAAATACATGAGTTTTGAGAACGAAGCTGGGTTTTTGGGTAAATATAAAACATAATTTATATTTTATACAGTCAGCAACAGTAACCAAAACCTGCTTTTACTTAAATTATGATAATTCTTGTACCACAGTACTGATTTTTTTGGTTCTGATAGGATTACAGCTTGTGAAATTCTGCGTATACACTAGTAACAAAAATTAAATGATATTAAAAAAATCCAAATTTTTGGATGATTTCCAAGAGATAACTCGGAGAAAAATGGTCGTACAGAGAATAAATAAAAACAAATTGTAGCCTCAAGTGTCTAGTTTTCAGATCTGGAAATTTTTTTAGCCGGAGCGGTTCTTACGTAATCATCCGAAAACCAACAAAAAAAAATTTCAAAATTTTGCTCATCTTTAAAATGGTCTGTGGACTTACCTAAAATGGTCTGTGGACTTGCGACCATAAAGCTCTTTTAATAAAGACAATTTAATCAGCTTTAATTTGACCTCTTAACGAGCTCCGTACGATGATTTGCCGCGGAATTGTCGTCGATCAAAGCAAAAAAGTCCTTTTCAACTTTGACAATCAATTACTCGGGAATTAATGATCGTACAGATCGTAATTTTTTAACCTCAAAGTGTCCCCAAAAAAACCCTCAAAGTTGCAAAGCGCTGTCATTTTTTTTTTCTTAGTGCCCCGAAGGTTTAAATTTATCGTTTCGGCCAAAAATCACCATAACAAGCACTTTTTCGATTTTTGTACATTTTTTCAACTTCAATATGATTTTTTTGGTGACAATCCATAGTTTTTTTGCTCAAAAACATATATTTATTGCTCAAAAACATTACTCGTTGGAAAAAATCGAAAAAAAAGTTTCAAAAAACGTTAGTATAAATCGTAATTGTAAGCGCCTTGTAAATTATGTACGCGTGTATTTTTTGCCCTTGCATACGTACGCCACTGATCGTGCCTGGTAACACGTACTGGGACACTCCCGTGGCGCGTACAAGGAAAGGCTATATGCAATTTATCCACATAGCATGGCGAGCGTTCCGTTGTTCGATTAGAATTAGCCCGACGCGCAAAGGACTAACGGTAGAACGCCGAGTTTAAAATAATTTTATGTATCGTGAGTGATTAACAAATAAACGTGTATACATACCTATTTGGCACCGTGTACGTGTACTATTTATTTAGAGTTCGTGTAGTGTATTTACCTTATCTGAGTTTATATTATCTGATTTTGGTGTGGATTTTTGTAACAATGGCACAGTCACATTTGTGAATAGACGTCACAAATGAAAAAGATGATTGAAAATTGCGAGGATTTTACTATAGACCGATTACATATTTCATATATTCCTTGCAATCGTCTATCTAATTAGATCTAAATATCCGTCAACAAAATATTACTGGTATAATAATAACAACAGAATTTTGCGGTAATAAGGTCATTAATATTATGATACGAATTTTAGGTGTTTCAGATATTTCGCCCCCGATATTGATAGCTAGTAAACGGGTTTTGCAAACAACGGTTAAAAGTATAGAAGTGGTACTAATATGTGCATTGTCTTGTGTAAATGTAAAAAATAGTAATGTTAGTGACAACAAACAACTGTTAGTGACACAAAAAACTGTGTGAAAATGACATTTTCTTCACCTCCAACTTGGGCTTAATAGACGCAGAATTTCACAAGCCGTAATCCTATCAAAAAAAATACTGTAATAAAAAAATTATCAGACTTTAAGCAATCTTCAAAAAGTGCAGGTACTTTCGTTGCTGACTGACTGTAGAGAATATAAATACTGTTTCATCTTCAATAAATCAAGCGTTGTAACAAAATTCTTAGAAAAACAAAATTCTGTAAAATATATTTGACATTGTGTTTAACTATATAAATTCTACGTCAATGTATCACGTAATCGTTGAATTCTACGTCAGTATTTATTTAGGTACATGTGTTACATGTCACCACTATTTTTTTAATATGCATAGCCATAAAGTTTATAAAACAAATAGAGATGGCAAGTAATGTTGTTTTTAAAATAAAGCGAAAATTATGATAATCATTTATGATTATCAAACAGGGTTTCCCAGAATGATTTATATTAGTAATGTCATATCTTGCTCGGCCTCGGGTCGGATCACGGGTGAGGGTTTTCAACTGTTGTGCCCGCAGGTAGTTTTTGTCGTTCCGCGCAAATATATACATTTTTGAGAACACCGCATCGGATGCAGTTTCAGTAGATCAATGTTATATCCTTAGACAACATGTTGGAGGAGGTAAGAAATAAAAAAAGTAAAAACCTTGAATGTAATATTAAAATATTATATACACAAAATAAATTACTAGTGGGAATGTAAACAATAATGTAATTTACTATTTTTAGAAAAACAACAGAAAATATTGCAGGCATCGAAATTAAAGTGTTAACGAAGATATTGCATAAGAATTTACAGGTTCTTTTATGACGAAGAAGTGTAGCTTTAACGATTTAGGAATTTGAGATGATTTGTTAGTACTGAAATAATGAAGTATTGTAAACATCTGCGAAAAAATGCGTAACAAAATCATTAAGAATGCAATACAATTTTAGGTGACTCGGCAGAAATATCAAAAACCTCGAAAAGTATTTAGTATACAGCATCTAAAAGATTTCAATTTCCCAATTAGCGTTAAAAACTATATCGAATCAATATTTCATACGTTTCCTAATGTTTGCGGTTGTTGGAACCTACATACGACATACTACGGATGTTATACATACGAGGTGTATATACCTATTACTAAGTAATGAGACAAGTTTTTTTAATTTTTTTTATTCGAATAAAATTACAATTCAGTATTGTCTCCTTCACAATAACTTCCTTGGGAAGCCATATAGCGCTGGAAACGGTTCTTACATTCCTCATAGCAGTGCTGGAACTCATATAGTGGAATAGCCTTCAGCTGGTCGGTTACAGCCTTTTGAATATTCCCAAATGACGTCCCTTGAGGTGATTTTTCAATATCTGGAGGAGAAAAAAGTCACAAGGACTCAATTTAGGCGAATATGGAGGCTGAGGAGCAACATGTTTTTACTGCATAAAAACTCATTTATTGGAATGACTGTGTGACAAGGCACATTGTCGTGATGCAACATCCAGTTGTTCTTGATGCTTGGTCTCACACGCATGACCCTTTTTCGAAGTTTTCAAGAACCTCTCTCTAAAAGTGTACATTTACTGTTTGGCCTCGAAGCACAAAATCTTTGTGGACAATTCCCGGCTATCAAAAAAGCCATAATCTTCAAGGTCCATCTTCCATCGACTCTCATCCTTCAGAGAATGCCTTAAATCACCGAAAGACCTGGGCTCTTGAAATAACGCTGCCTCCGTAGGTGTTTTGACGTTTTGCAAAAGTATCCGTTGCGCTGTGTCCAAGTCTGAAGCAAAACGTGATAGCAAACCGGTGCTCAAAATTAATGTCTCATTTTTAAAACGCACTAGAAAAAACAGGTTTACAAAAATAGTAACAAAGAACAAACAAATGACTCTAACAAGTTAAAACTTATTACATGTTAACCTACCGCCCTTCCAAGTCCCGTCTCCGCAGTGTTGCTAGATCGAGCGCTACGTTGCCAGTCTCATTACTTAATTTACACACCTCGTACATACATACGAATTTAGTAACCAAACTGTACATTTGATTGATTGGGATAATTTTCTTTGGACACGTCAATTTTTATTTTGAATTTCGCATCTTACGTTTTATACTTAAGAGTAGCAGTGACGCTACCACTTTTTATACACAGCGTCATCTATCTTTTTTTTAAATGGAACACCCTATGTCCTTTTCTACTTTCGTATTCTTCAGACCGCCAATTTAAAAAATACGTAACACTCATGGTCTGAAGTAATTTGTTTGCGAATAAGACACTTGAAAATCAACAAAAAAAATACTTTAGACCACAAGTGTCGCACATCTTTGAAATTGACGTTACTGAAGAATCCAAAAGAATTACGGACAATGTGTTAAGTACATACATTTCTTTCTTGGCTATTTAAATTAGTACTGTAATTATTTTTTTCCGGGGTTTATGTACAGGTTACTAATTATTTGCCATCATTTAAGCAAATATTTATAGTACATGTTTATACTGCTTCTCAGAAACGATGACATATTTTGTTGGATATTTCAAGGTTTATTAAAAAAAAAATAGCCGTGGATGTATTTTGTATCTAATTCTCCTAACTACATACATATAGGTACTTTTGATCGATTTAAAAAAAAACTGTTTTATTACTCTAATTCGTATATTGTGGCTTTAGTAATAGTGTTAGTATACAGGGTTTCTCATTTATGATGAGACACAGCCAAACTGTAGATTTTTTTTTGTAAAAATATAGTGGTTTAGTCAAACTTACTTCAGTCCAAAAGTTAATGGTAACCAAGACACAAGTTACAATTATATTTTCAGTTTTCGTAAATAACTTTATAAAAAGATACATTTTTTGCTCAAAGTTTGGTGGAAGTTTTTCGGGCAAGTTGTCTGCTCTTTCCAAATTCGTTAAAATATGTATATAAGTTACACGATTTAAAACAAGGACGTTTTGCATAGACCAAAAAGGTACGCGCTAAAAACTCACCCTGTATACAAAGGGGGTCACATTTATTAGTTCAAGTTTAGAGTAGCGATCGTGAATCATTCCGGCAGACAGCTACATGTTCTTTGGGACAATAATGTCTAGGTTGTTTGCATATTTTTAAATTGCCACTTACAATTCGCTGAACATTGCTCTAACGATAATTACTGTGCCGTGCGCCGCTGTAGGTTTTACGTACACTTCGAGGCAAACATGTTCAGTTAAAATACACGATAAATAAAAATAATACGTCTTTCTTGTCGTCCATGACATAAGGCTACTTGTGAGCTAAAAGTATGTATGGATAACTCGTACATATTTAGGAGTATGTACAGTGCGTCAAATTTTCGGCATTGTTGAATTAACAAGTTTTTAAAATTATTACATGGGTGATTTATATCAATTAGTTGTGGAAATCTACATAAAGGATGAGAAAATTATTAATAGTTATTGATAAATAATCTTTTGGAATAACGAAAATAACACAGCTTCACAAAAAAAAAATGAAAAAGCTAATGATGAAGTCTGACTATTTACTACATGTTTTTGAGATCGCTGAATCCGAATTCGAGGTCCATTTAACCCCATGTCGTCAAGATTTTCCATAACCTCAAAATTTAGACCAAAAACCTTTATTACCCCTTGAATTTTAAACCCCATAGCTCCATCATACCAAAAACCCTAAGCCCTTAACCCCTAACCCCTTAACCCAATAACTTAATAAACCAATTACCCCAAACCAATAATAAACCAAATACCCATTGAATTTTAAACTCCATAGCCCTCCCTGTTGAAAATCATCTAGTGAAATCAATAAAAGTATATTTAAAAATCAAACTATAAAAAAAAGCACCCCGAATAGTATGAGGCAAGGGGAACACACTCTAAAAAAGTACCCCAAAGGGAACGAAGCCTACCCGTCGTCGTTCCTGGTTTCGGCTAAACATAGGCCATTATCCAAAAAAGATCCTCGGCCTTATATATCATGAGATCATTGAAGTTATGGTCCAAAAACCTAAGAGAATATTTTGTTACTCAGCTAGATCATCGACCAGGATTTCTTTTTTAGAGCTGTGTTATTCGCCTACAAAGAACTTATCTAGCCCAACTATCAGAAATAAAAAGCGTATTGTGAACTTTGCCACGTTTATCTTGAGGTTGTGGGGTTATTGGGTTGAGGGGTTGGGGGTTCAGGGCTTAGGGTTTTTGGAGTTTTATTTAATTGCATTTCATTATGTACTGTCGACTACCGACTACCTATGTAACCCTAACGTCGGAAATGTGAAGCGTATTGTGGACTTTGCCGCTTTGATTTTGAAGTTATGGGGTTATTGGGTTAAGGGTTGGGGGTTAAGGGCTTAGGGTTTTTGGGGATTTTGGTATGATGGAGCTATGGGGTTTAAAATTCAAGGGGTAATAAGGGTATTTGGTCTAAATTTTGAGGTTATGGAAAATCTTGACGACATGGGGTTAAATGGACCTCGGATTCGGATTCAGCGGCCTCAAAAACATGTAGTAAACATAGTCAGACCTCATAATAGATTTTTTATTTTTTTTATGGAGCTGTGTAATTTAAAAAAAAAACTGTGCTGTGTAATTTAAAAAAAAAACTGTGGAGCTGTGTATTTTTACGTATAGGCTTGTTTTGTACTTGTCTTCTACTACTTTTGAAGATTGCTTAATGAGCCCAAATTGAAGGTGATATGTCGATTGTATGAAAAAAATATCGCTAAAAAAGTAAAACTGCAAAGCTTCCAAAAAACCGTAAATAACCTAATAAAAATTTAGCAAAGTATGCCTGCATGCCACACGTGACTCTAAAACAGCTGACGGATTAATATCCTAGAACTCTAGAACTCAATGTGTTGTTTTAAAATTTCATGATCAGTAATTTTTACCAAAACTATAGTAAGGATGGTAGAGTTTTAAATTTTCATAGTGGCTTTTGTTGAAATTAGAAATGTTTCATGTCTATATCCAAAAAATGTTTGAAAATGGCTCAGTTAGTCAGATAGCAACTCTGAAGATTTCCCTTTAAGGGGACTAGGGAGGGTTGAAAATGCAAAAATTGGCTCGTGTTTAATGGTTTATAACAAGGCCGAGAATAATTATAAAACTTTTGAATTGTTAAGGGTATTAATTATAACATTATAAAATGAGAAAATTCATTGAAAGTCGTTCCCAGAACAATAATGTCGGTGTCCCAATGTAATAAGGAAAACTGTCGAATCCACGGTTTTACCACGAATCCAGTCGAACGGATAAAGGTTTTGGCAAATGCTAAAAATATTTATTCTCCTTAGGCTTTCCTCCATTGATTATACCTAAACAATTAAAAACAAAAATAAAATTAACAAAATGGCGTCCAGAAAACAAAAAATTTGGAAAAATTCGAGATATTTGTAATTATAAAATTGTAGGATTTTTTTTCAATCTGATTTTAGGTACAATTCATGCGTCATGGTGTTTTACAACTCCTGTATAAATTTCAAGTTGTTATCTTTCGCGGTTCTCGAGATATCGTGGTAAAATCATCAAAAAAATGTAGTTTCGAGAAAATCGCATTCAAAGTTTCGGTACAATATTTGTGTTAGAACAGTCGTACGGAAACAGAAACGTTTCGACTTTATTATTAGGTCATCTTTAGTGTGTCGTTACAAATTAAAACTTAAATCTACTCTCTATATTGTATAGAGAACCCTAGAAATTAGAATAATGCTCAGACCGTTCGGTCGGGACCGACCGCGCGAATATCTGCGTTCGGCCGGCCGCGCGCCACACTATGGTTTACGCTCTCTTGACCTCAATTTTTGGGAATTTTTCAAAAAAACAAACGGGAAGATATTCCTAAAGGATCACAGTATCGGAATATGCAAAAAAACGAAAATCGATTTTTTTCGAAATTTCAACCCTTCCTAGTCCCCTTAATATGAGTCCAAGAACTTTGAGAAGGGTTTAATATATTCAGAGCTACTCGATCGACATATCACCTTGAATTTGAGCTTATTATACACATAATTTCATAAGCTGTAATCCAGATACATAGAAAACTCAATACAATAGTACAAACATTATCAGAATATAAGCAATCTTCATAAAGTGGGAGTATAATGATGAATATATCAATATTTCTATATATGTATGTCCTGTATATAGAGAGCGACGAGAGTACTCCTCAAATTCAATAAAACTCAAACAGGCACGTTCTCGCAAAAAAAAAAAAGGAATGGGTCAAATTTTAATTACAAAAATGCATATTATTTAAATCATCGACGTCATCTTTGAGAGATGACGTCTTCCCAATTTTTTTTCAAATGACATCCCCCCCCCCCAATTTTTTTGTTGGTTTTGGTAAATATAATATTATTTAAAACGACTGCATTACTTTTGCCGCTCTCTGTATTTACACAATCAACTCCTGCAGGTGATATTCCCCATTTAGAAAAAACAAACAAATAAATAAAAACTGTTCTCGTAGTCCAAGTGAATGGAAATTTTAATAGACTATATAAATTTCGGTGACTATAAATGGAAACGTTCTGTGCAGAAACAAATAAGAGTATCGAGCCTCAAAATTCTTGGAAAATATTGAATACATTGTCTATAGATATCCATATACCCTACATACGAGGTGTGTAAATTAAGTAATAAGACTGGCAACGTAGCGCCCGATGTAGCAACACTACGGTGACGGGACTTGGAAGGGCGGTAGGTTAACATATAATGCACCTTCAGTACAATACATACCTTGTTAGAGTCATTTGTTTGTTCTTTGTGACTGTTTTTGTAAACCGGTTTTTTCGGTAGTTTTCTAAAATGAGTGACATGACTTTTTGAATGAGTGACATGAATTTAACAATGAGTAATCAAGATCTTCAAGAACAGATGGAAATGTCAATAGAATACGGATCTGGTGCGTTCAGATCGTTACTTGACGACAAGAATAGTCGGGGAAGAGTTAAATTTGAATCAAACCACTGTTCATCAGATTTTGACTAACGAATTGGGGATGAGAAAAATCTGCTCAAAACTGGTTCCAAAAAACCTTTCGCAGGTACAAAAGGACATCAGGAGAGAAAGGTTTTGACTCTTTGGAATCTATTGAAAATGATCCCCATTTTATGGAACGTGTCATTACTGATGATGAGACTTGGGTGTTTGAGTACGACAAGGAAACCAAGCGCCAAAGCATGGAATTGCACACTTCAAGCTCTCCAAGACCCGCGAAAGCAAGAATGAGCAAGTCGAAGATCAAATGCATACTGGTTTGCTTTTTTGATAGCCAGGGAATTGTCAACAAAGAGTTTGTGCCTTCAGGCCAACCAGTAAATCAACAATTTTACAGAAATATTCTTGAAAATCTTGGGAAAAGGGTCATGCGTGTGAGACCAAATATCAAGAACAAATCACGACAATGCGCCTTGTCGCACAGTCATTTCATTAACCGAGTTTTAGCCGCTTCGGTCCTCTGCACCTTTTCCCCTGCTTTCCTTTTTTCCCCCCGACGTCATTTTGGGACCACAGAAAACATTCAAACGGCTGTAACCGACCAGCTGAAGGCTATTCCAGTATATGAGTTCCAACACTGCTATGAGGAATGGAAGAACCATCTCTAGCGCTGTCTGGATTCCCAAGGAAGTTATTTTGGAGACAATACTGAATTGTAATTCAATTCGAATAAGAGAAATTAAAGAAATCAGTCTCATTACTTAATTTACACACCTCGTATATAAGAGGTCGGATTCAAAGACATTTTAGTAAACATATGAGACATGTATTCTCCACAAAACTGCTTAGATCTGCGTCATTAAGTAATTTTACATTTATTTGAGGAAGTCGTGCAAAAAATTTGTTCGACATTGTTGGGGATCATTACGTGTTGCAGTATATAAAGACACACTGTGACACTCAGATTAGTTCTAGTCTTCGTTACACAAAAAGAGTAAATATGATGGTAAGTGTTTTTATAACATACCTATTTCTTATCAACTGTAGGTACATCTAAGCATAAAAAAATAAACTATATGAAGAGTTATACAACATGAACATAAATATTATAATATAAACTGATTTCGTTATATCGGAGAACAAAAGAAAGGGATCAATCTTGTGTGTGATTCCGAATACCCTCAAATTTTGTTCAAACTCATCGGAAAATACCGGGCATCTCACCCCATTGGTCTATATTGATATATCAAAAACTATGTACTTATCTACGTTAAACTTTTAAAAATTTGGCGGCAAAAAGAAGTCAACACCTTCTATTTAACTAATATATTTTGACAGATCTGAGAATCAGCTTATATATATCAGAAGTAAATGTCAACTGGTTTATTTTAAATGGAATACTCTGTATATTATTGCATTTGTTAATTTTACTGTGTCTTCTAGGAACAATTCGTGTCTCATATCCTGTCTGCTGGGTACTCGCAAAAAATAAATGAAATTTCCAATTCAGAAGACGTACAAAAATTGTAACTCAAGAAACATTTTTTAAACAGATTTATATTCAGCTACCAAAATAAGGGAGTTTCTATTAGATTGTCTATGCCTAAACTTCAACATTTTCATTTTAACTTCAAATACAATTTCAACAGTTTCCATTGTTTACATTTTTTGGGATAATCCAGTTATACGTAGATATTTTAAATAATTAATAGTAAGTCTTAAGATAGATAGACATTCTAAAGTTTAGATGTAAATGATTAGACAACCAAGTATACACACTCATTTGTTGAAATAATATACATGCATACTTTATTTGTTACATCATAGATGGTGCTGCTAGTATGTTTTAAAATACTATTTGAAATTAATTTTTCGATACTGAATAATTATATACCTTTTTAAATACAAAAAGTAGACGGAAATACAAATAACTACACAATATTTCCTATTTTTAAATGAAGTTTCTGATTGATATTTCTATTTTTTTTAATATATCGGATACGACCGTAGTTAATAGAATGTTGTTATTGATCTTTGACTTTTTTATCTATTAGCTAGTGAGAGAATCTCCCATAATTTCCTTTGTTATCCATTAAAAATTGAATATTCAAGAAATGGTAATACAAAAATATTAAAGTCAAAAGTGTGAGGTATATTAAGATTTTGCTAAAACTGTGTATGTGGAAACCTTTATTCGTTCATTTTGAATTTTGATTTGACAGAGATATATCGATCTTAAAATTCACTCCAATAATTGAAGTAGGTACAAATTTGCTTAACAATACTCCCTTGGCTAACTAAATTATAGTCCGAAATTTCAGTAAATTCTGAAAATATATTGGTTTATCAAATGCAAGTTAACCTACAAGCCATTTTACAAAAAAAGAATACTTACAAGATCAATATAAAAAAAATGTAACTTTTTGGGAATTATGTTATATTAAACATGTACTTAGTAGATATAGATTTAAGTTTTTAATAAAAAAATCATTCATCAAATTTTAAAACTGATGAAACTGTTAAATGTCAACCATTTTTCGCAAAACAAGCAGTATATATCAAAATACTTATAAATAAATCTTAGGATTTCAATTTTATTTCGCATAGTTATTTTTTAAATTCCATATAATCCTTAGTAATAATTAATTCATAATAAATTCTTTGAATTAATTCGTAAATTTAAAACTTGTTTCAGAAAATGATTCTTCCATCCCTCCTCATCTTCAGCATGTTTTCGTCGGTTTTGTCGGCTGTAGCGGTAAAGACGAAGTATACTACGAAGTATGACAATATTGACCTAGATGAAATCATTCATAATGACAGACTACTGAAAAATTACGTAGATTGCCTCCTAGAGAAAGGAAGATGTACACCGGACGGATTAGAATTGAAAAGTAAGCAGTCTAGTAACGTCGGCAATTTTAAGTACTAAAATAATTTTAATTTGTCAGACATTCGATGAATGTAAAGAAAACCCATTACATTTTTCAAGATTGTCCAACATGAGTGAAACTTTTTTTATATATAAAAAAAGAAAACGTATGTGATATTATTAGCCAGTAATATTAAATACTCAACAACCGAAAAGAAGAACAATTATTTCAAAGTAGACAATTTTTTTCTTATTGTATGAATTCCGCTTTTTTTAAATTATAGAATAATTTCCGGCATCCTAATACATAAGTCTATTGTGCTCATTCATGTACTTATAATTCACAGACAAGGGTATTATTTTTTTTATTGCATATGTTTAACCTGAAATACTTTCAATTATAGTGTTATGTTACAAAATGTATTTTTTGTACGTTTGTATTAGCATATACGAGGTGTGTAAATTAAGTAATGACACTTATTTTCTATGGTTCTATGGTCCCAAAATGACGTCTCTTGAGGTGCTTTTTCAATCTCGAGAAGAGAAAAAGTCACAAGGACTCAAGTCAGGCGAATAAGGAGGCTGAGGAGCCACAGGAATGTTTTTTACTGGCTAAAAACTCGTTTACTGAAATGGCTGTGTGACAAGGCGCAACATCCAGTTGTTCTTGATGTTTGGTCTCACCTCTCTGTAAAAGTGTTGATTTACTGTTTGGCCTGGGGGCACAAACTCTTTGTGGACAATTCCTTGGCTATCAAAAAAGCAAATCAGCATGGATTTGATCTTCGACTTCGCTCATTCTTGATTTTTTGTGTCTTAGAGAGCTTGAAGTGTGCCATTCCATGCTTTGACTTCCAGGCTTCCTTTTGCTTGGTTTTCGGGTCGTACTCAAACACTCAAGTATCATCACAACCACCAGTAATGACACGTTCCATAAAATGGGGATCATTTTCAATCGAATCCAAAAAGTCAACACACCTTTCTCTCCTGATGTCCTTTTGTTCCTGCGAAAGGTTTTTTGGAACCATTCTTGCGCAGGTTATTAGATACTTCAACACGCCTAGTCTCCGCAGGCGTGTTGAAGTTTTGCAGACGTATGCGTTGCGCTGTGTCCAAGTCTGAAGCAAACCCTGGCAACACACCGTTGCTCAAAATTAATGTCATTCATTTTAAAAACGCACTATAAAAAAAAGGTTTACGAAAACAGTCACAAAGAACAAATAAATGACTCTAATATTTTCAAACTTGTACTGAAGGTGCATTACATGTTAACCTACCGCCCTTCCAAGACCCATCTCCGCAGTGTTGCTGGATCGGGCGCTTCATTGCCAGTCTCGTTACTTAATTTACACACCTTGTATGTCCATACAATATTAGGATAATTATATACAGAAATAAGAAAAATCTCTAAATATCCTTCAGAGCAAAAAAAATGTCATTAAGTTAACTACACGTGGACGTTTTATGTCACCTTTGACACGCTGGAAAATTGTCCTGTACCTCATTTCCATAATTGTTTGTTTGTTAAACGTCTAATTTATTTCAGAAAATATGCCCGATGCCATTGAAACGGACTGCAGCAAATGCAGCGACAAGCAGAAAGAAGGCTCCGAGATGATAATAAGGTACTTAATTGATAACAAGCCCGAGTACTGGAGTCCCCTTCAAGAGAAATACGATCCCACCGGAAGTTACAAGAAAAGATACTTAGAAGCTAAAAGGGCAGAAGTAAATGTCGAACCGCTTGTTAAATCGTAGGATCTGATAAAAGACGATGATAAGAATTATACACATACTATATGTATAAGTACTAAAAGTAGGAACTATAAAAATATGTCCGGGACAGTTGTTAACTAGTCAACACAATTGTTATGTTTTATTTTAGTATTTGTTACCAAAAAAGTGATAATATGATAGTATTGTAAGTTTACAGCAAATAAATGAAAACTATACATAAGTATGTTACTGATTAGTGATTACTTAATTATTTTAATGAAACACTGAAAATATGTGTATATGTATGTTTTCTGCAAGCACATATCTAACTAAGTATAATACATCTACACGGTGGAGACTTTAACTGGAATATATTCGCTAGCGGGGTGGTGAATGATTTTTCAAAATATTCCCGAGACACGTCAACTTTTAAATGTATTTACCTACATTTTGCAAGTAATGTGAAAAATATAGCCCTTCAGGGGTGGCTGAAACCACCCTCGACATAATTTTTTCAAATGCAACCCTATGGCTTGTGACCCCTCATTGTAAAGCTGGTGGAAAGAGGAATCCAACGCACTGGTCAAATTATAATTTTTAGTATGTTTGTAGGGTTGCATACAATTAAAAAAATTTAAAAATTAAATTTATTTTCAACGTAACAATTGTTCAAAATATGCACCATTCACTTGTTGGCAGCATCCCAGTCTGTGGTAGGTTTCGTCCCTTACATTATGCAACATTTGCGGTGTTACTTTTCCGATTTCCTCTCTTATCCTTTCCTGCAGATCTGCTATGTTGTTGGGTTTCTGAATGTAAACCCTACTTTTAAGATGTCCCCACAAAAAGAAATCCAGTGGTGTAAGAGCTGGAGATCTTGCTGGCCACTCAATATTACCTCGCCTCCCAATCCACCTACCGGGAAAAATTCTGTCCAGATACTGACGAACAATGGCAGCATAGTTGGTGGGGCCCCATCTTGCTGAAACCATAACCTCTCGTCGGTCAAGTTAGGGTTTAAGGGGTTTGGAAATAAATGACATAGCACTGGCATTAGTTCGTGCTGGAGTAAACGCTAGTATCTTGCTCGATTAAGAGTGTCATCAAAGAAAAATCGTCCTTCAATTTTATCTTGTATTATTCCGGCCCACACATTAATTTTCTGTGGGCGCTGAGTATGAAATTCCCTCATCCAATGGGGGTTCTCTTCAGCCGAGTAACGACAATTTTGGCGATTTACGTGCCCATTTAATGTAAAAGTAGCCTCGTCAGAGAAAACTATCCACTCTAAAGATAACTGGTTTTGATCAATACAAGTCATCAATAAATCGCAAAATTCCACTCGTCGATCTGGATCATCTTCAAGTAGCTCTTGAACAGCTTGCATTTTATATGGGCGTTTTTTTCTCATATTTAAGTATTTTTAAAACTGTTTTGTGATTAAGATTACTATCACGGGACAGTTGACGGACTGGAGTGATTGGATTTTCTTCTAGAGCAAGCAACAAATTCAACTTCGTGTCGTCATCAACAACAGCCTGCCTCTTACTCGGTACTTTCCTGACATGACCCATCTTTCGATATTGTGCCTCAATTTTACTAATGGTACCTTTATTTAGTGGTGGCAAGTCAGGATGCGTTTCTCGAAACAAGCGAACAACTTCGCAGAGTTCGCGCCCTATCACCATATCCAATCATCATCAAAATTTCGATTTTTAGTGATTCAGTTAAATAAGACATTTTCACCAATTTGAAATAACACTTCGTTTCAAACTCTGAATACAGCATACAAACTAAATTACTCTTTGCGGCCGTTTAAAAACACTAGCAAAAAATAACAAATATCAGTTGTGGCAAAAAATTGCTTGGAATTTTTTGTGGGGACATATGAAAAGTAAGGTTTACATTCCAAAACTAAACAACACACATTTTGAGAACGAAATTGTTGCGTTAAAAATAAATTAAACTATAAAATTACGTTTTAATTGTATGCAACCCTACAAACATACTAAAAATTAAAATTTGATCAGTGCGTTGGATTCCTCTTTCCACCAGCTTTACAATGAGGGGTCACAAGCCATAGGGTTACATTTGAAAAAATCATGTCGAGGGTGGTTTCAGCCACCCCTGAAGGGCTATATTTTTCACATTACTTGCAAAATGTAGGTAAATACATTTAAATGTTGACGTGTCTCGGGAATTTTTTGAAAAATCATTCACCACCCCGCTAGCGAATATATTCCAGTTAAAGTCTCCACCGTGTATATACATAAATGATACGGCATATTTCTTTTTAGGCATTGTTCATCTTATCATATTTTAGGCATATAAATTCTTAGGTATTTCATATTTTGCGCAAATTACATTTTTGATAGAGAAACCTACTGAAAAGCTTGTTTGTGATATCAAGATAGACAACCAACATGGCGTTAGCAAACCTAAAGTTTTTTTTATATTGAAATTATCAGCTTTTATTTAACTTGCAATGTTTGTATATTTTGTACAAAATAAAAACCAATGCACGTCACCGATGACACTATTAACAGTACTGTAAGCAGATATTTTGATGTGTTCTTGAAACATACATATTGGGCTAGTTTTGATGGTTACCTATGTATTTTTTTGCGTAGACACGATGCGCGGGGTCCGTAGAGCTGAAACTGTCCACTAATTTTTTAACTAGACATTTTAATTGAAGAAACGTTCCAAAAAAAGACTTTCTGTTACAAAATTGTTGAAAATGGCCCTCGCGTTGTTTATTTATTTCCAAAATCGATCATGGTTATTAATAGGACAATGAATCTATATATAAATAGGCCAATAAAAGTCAGTTTTTTTGGGATTATCTTTTTAACAACACCTTGTATAATAATCCCGAGGCCAAACTGAAATTCCTTACCTCAAAAATAACCCAAAATCTTAGCAATGAGACGTTAAATCGTTAAACCTTACACATGTAATACATTAGCATATCCGGAAGAAACTGATGAGATGCTGTCTGTAGGTCATAGTTTTATAGCAACAAGACTTTTTTTTAAAAGCTTACGTGAACCCCGTCTAGTCTGCCTTGAAGTTTGGTACTGTGACACGATTCTATAATATTTTATGGCATCAGTTTAACGGATTCTGATTCCTTACTTCGCGCGCAGCAGAAACACCTTCAGCCGATCCTGCAATTACCGATTAATAAATATTTAATGACCTAAAATGGGTTTTTTATCTCATGCCGTGTTGTTGGTGATAGCCACGGCGTTGTTTTCGGAAAATTTGGGACAAATATCAGCGGCGCCGTCGAGCAGGGAGAAGAGGGAGGAAAAGTACACGACAAAGTACGACAACTTCGACGTAGCTGGGGTGCTGACCAGCAGGAGGCTGGTGCGGGTATATCTGAATTGTCTGTTGAACAAAGGACCTTGCACCCCGGAAGGAAAAGAGCTAAAGAGTAAGTATCGTTTGCTTTTTTTAATTGTTAATTGCTGTAAACTGACACTCTGAAACTCCGGGTGACCCAGAGAATTCCGACCCGCTGATATATTTTGACAGGAGATGCGATTTTCTCCAGTCGATTTAACTTCTTTTCGTACCATGTTAGAAACTTGTAACTTTCCCTATAGGATATTTTTGAGGTATGGTCAATTTTAACGTTAAAATTCGCTACTATTTTCAATGCAACACCCTGTATCTGTTTACACCAAACAAAAGCTGAAATCTTCGGCATTCCAAAAATGTATGGTTTGTTCCACTTTACTATCAAAATGGATTAGTAACTTGGTTTTTAAAAACATCGTGTTTTGGACGTCTCAGAAAATTCTGACCCGACTTGATTTTGACTGATATATTTTGACTGAGGGAACTTAACTGAGGGAACTTGCAAGGATGCAGTTTTCGTCAATTGATTTACTTTTTGTGCTATGTTACAAACTTGTTACTTACGCTACAGGGAGTTTTTGAAAGGTGATAAACTTCAATGTAAAAAATCGCCATTATTTTGAACACAACACTCGGTATATGTTTACATCAAACAAAAGCTGAATACTTCCGCTTTCCAAGAAGGTCGCTACATTTTACTTTTGAAATGTAGCATAAACAAAATTAAAGAAAAATGTACATACTTCTTTAATTTAAATTATTCTCAGTATTTTTGTCATTTTATTAGTGTTGAGAGACTTTCCAAAATTAAAAGTGTGGAGTGCGGTATCCAAACAAAAAAAATATTATCCTTTATTTTTCAATGGGGGGGAAATTACCGGCAAAGTTTATACGAATATGTTGCAGACTTTTTCTACCCTCAGTTAGAGAAAAATCAAAACAGCTATACGGTATTTTTTCAGTAACATGGTGTTCCACCACCACATTATTCATTTCTTGCAGGAATTTTGTAATAGAAAATTTCCATTGTGTATTTTCCAATCGACACCAACATTGTCTATTTATTATCCATGGCATTGTTATCCATCATATAAAATCAGACTTAACATTTACCACCACATTAACTAATTGATTTAGCATATAACAGCTTTGAAAATATTCCACAGAATTGATAAATGGGGCTTCACGTAATGTGTAAATATTGAACTTTATGTGTTAGTGGAATCATTAAATCTCCTAGCTACAAAAAAATGTAGCATCTCATTAATAGCTGTTGCCTTCGACTCAAGGTTTAGAAGGAACTACCGTGTCTCACAGTCAAAGCCGGACACCAAGACGAAAGACGCGTTAGAAAATATAGTATTCAGAATATCATGAACTATCTATCATTTTACATGAACAATTTTGGCTATTTGTGGTGAAGCGATAATAGGGAGTGCTCAACATTTCACACCGACTGCCTGAATTGTAATATTTTTTTTATTGTTGCCATACTAATTATGGAGTTTATATAATTATTAGTTTTCTCTGATTACACTCGCAAATATATAAAAACATATTTTTTACGTAAATTGTGAGTTAACTCTGATATTCAACTTTGACTATGAGACAATGTACATATATTTCAAGATGTACATAGATGTCTACCGTATTGTATGAAGTTATAATAATTATAATCTATGTAGAGTAATTACACATAATTTGTTTCAATTTATATACTCTATAATAATGTTGTTAATCATACTGTTCTACATGAAAATCCTCCCCTCCAAACTAATGTGTTATTTCGATAATTTCTATGTATGTAACCCTTACACTGACTTGTAAATTATCGTATCACGTAGCAAAATCTAGACATACGTCGTTAATGAACCCTTAGTAGAGCAGCAGAAAATGTATTTACCTTCTCTGCACATAAAAACTAGGGCTGATAAAAAATTCTGTTAAAGCCTTCAATACACAAGAAAAATGCTTTTCTTTATTTGAGACGGAAATTTGCGCATATAAGTGAGGAAAAGCATGTGAAAAAAAAAACGTCTTTTTTCACATTTGCGCTTATACATATCCGTTCCTTGGCATGTTTTATATAGCATGTGCATTTAAAAAGTTGTAGGATATTGAATTTCCAAAATTGTAAGCCCAACCCGAAGTCTCCAAGTGCTATTGTTAACTTGCAAATGATTGCAAAAATTTAAAAAAGTAGGGTGACTATGATCATGAAATTTCTTGGAGGGACTGCTGTTTGTATATGAAGTTACAAAAAAAATTTCAGCTCGATCCGTAAATAACTTCGAGTAATTAACGAGCGCATTTTTTTTGCAAGTCTTAATTATTAACAATGACGCCATTTCTTTGTGTATCGTACGATATTGATCAGGTTGGGCTAGAAAAATCATAAATCTCTTCAAGTTTGCGAGACTTTTTGAGATTTTAAAAAATATTAATTTGAGCCAGTTTTATAACGTTTTCTACGTGACTACCTTTTTTAATGCGACGTATATTATTGACGTAGCGTTGCCGCTTCGAAATTCTGGAAATTGTGACTATAATATCTTGACGCCCATTTTTTTTAATACGCATCTTGAAGCGTACTTTGAAGATATTATAAAAAAAGCCTCAAAAAAGGTAGTCGCGTAGAAAATTGATGATCGCAAACTTGAAGATATTTATGATTTTTCTAGCCCAATCCGGTCAATATCGTACAATAAACAAAGAAATGGCGTCATTGTTAATTAAGGCTTGCAAAAATGTGATCTTTAATTACTCGAAAAGTTATTAACGAATCGAGCTGAATTTTTTTTTTGTAACTTCATATTACGAACAGCAGTCCTTCCAAGAAGAATTTCATGATCATAGTCGCCCTACTTTCGAAGTAAAAAAATGGTGAAAAAAATCACTTTTTCAACTTCAGCAGTCATTTGCAAGTTAACAATTGCACTTGGAGACTTCGGGTTTAGCTTAAAATTTTGTAAATTCAATAGGTTATAACTTCTTACATGCATATGCTATATAAAATATGAGAAGGAACGGATATTTATATGCGGATATGTGAAAAAAAAAGACGTTTTTTTCACAAATTGTAAATTTAAAGAATTAGCGGACGACAAGTTAATATTTAGCGTATTAGTAATTTTTTATGCCATTTTATCGAATAATAACAGTAAAATTATTACAAAAATATAGGTAGTTAAAAAATATTTTTTCGCAAAATTTGTTCCTGCAATTTTATGCAGCAACAAATTGCATCGTGAAAGTATATTTGATGCAACCTTCTTTAACCTTCTTTAAGTATATGTGATGCAACCTGTGAAAAGGTGCCAGATATCGGAAATGTGATTTTGCGCTAAAGCCAAAGACGCAGTTTCCAAGTCGAAAAATACGAATTCCAGATTTCAATGGATATAAGTGCTAGACATATATGGCAACCATGTACAGTAGAAATAAGTCGTTGGATTGGAGCTATAGAAGACGAGATATCGATTTTTTGGTGTACAGTTCTGTTCCAAAACTTTAACTGTCTCTCAATATTACGATTTTACATATTGAAACTTTACCAGCTTTCAGTTCGATCTATATTAACGCTAGAGACTTCATTTTTTCTAATGAAGCGAAATTAATGCTCTATCGAAATTTGATCCCACCCGAAAACAGTTTTTCCGATATCTGGTACCTTTTCACAGGTTGCATCATATATGTATATTCTTCAAAAAATGTACCCTAACCTAACTTAATCCAGATAGTTTCAGTGGCAGCTCGTGGGTGTGTTATATGGGTGGGCACAGGGTGTGTCAGTAGGATTACTTAATAGCTACCAATGGCGCCGCAGGCGAAAATTTCTAAAATTTTCAAGGTCATGCGTTTTACTGACTCTTCAGAATTTCAATGAAAAATTCTTTAATACAATAATATAGACTTTCACAAGAATAATTTTTGGGATTTGGTAGCTTTTTGAAATAATATTTGATCACGAATATTGAGGGCCTAAATATATTAAAATAATGGGTGGCAACATGTGAAAAACATTTCATATAGGTATCTTACCGTTATTTGTAGAGGAAATCAGCTCGCCTGTCCTTATTGTTCACAAAAATGTTAATCGCCTTTTCATTAAAGTCCCGGATTTGTTTCACAAAATTTAATACAATTAATTATTTGGTCTAAAATATGTCTGTTTTTATCAACATTTTCATTGTGACGTCTTATATTTTCACGATAAGCACTATCAAGCTGTTGTCTTATGTCTACCTTTCCCAACACACTAAAATCTAACTAACCAACATGTTTCTTAGCTCGTTCATTTAAATGTTTTAAATCACTCACCCCTTCTTGAGTCCATGCACTTTGGTTGCCACCCATCACTAAACAAATAAAACAAAACAGTTTGTTTCTTTTAGGACACCCACATAACCACTTAAATCTGTCGTAGACACTACTATTAAAATTTCGTGAATCATTTCGAAATTATCAAATATAAAATAATCAAATCGGGTGTCGGCCTTCCTAACCGTTTAATTTCCGTTCGGATCTCTATGTAATATCTTTATTAGTCAATAAAAAAGTCCACCGAATTCATTTTGAAACGTTTCACAATGAAAAACAGTAAAAACACACTTCTCAGCGAAGAAAATAAACAATAAAACTAAAAGCGGTCACTCAACAAGTGTGACCCGTTCAGCTGATTTTCGACCGATTTAGCGACGTTTTGTCTGCAATGGTCGCCAAACTTTACCAAAAAGCCCGATTAAAAACGAGGGCTGGGAAACTGTGTGCCCTCGCCCACGTGCGCGAAATGCGAGGAATTCAGACTACGGTGGCTCGGTGCTCGATCGATAGTCTGTCATATATATGTGATAAAAATCATTATTTGTGGTATAAAACGAATAATAATTAGAATATTAATAGTTTGTCGTATACCCAGCCGCCACTGGATAGTGTTAAAATTTAAAACAAGAAGTGGAAAGATGTTTAACACAGTGACGATGAAATTGCATTCACTGTGTATACTGATATTCTTGTGATCACTTATTGTTTGTTGTTTCTAGAATATGTTCCCGACGCAATTGCCACTGAGTGCAGCAAATGCAGCGACCTGCAGAAGAAGCAAGCTGGAATCATTCTGTCTCACATTCTCTTGAACTTCAGGGACGATTTTAACGCCCTAGTCGAGTTGTATGACCCGAACGGCAAAGTCAGGAAACTGTACGATATCGACCAAGGCGAGGACGATTATCAAGACCTGGAAGATGCATAATCTGCTATAGTTTTAGGAGTCAAATTTTGTTCTGTGTTTTGCAGGAAGGACTTTACGAAGTATGCTATACTATGCGAATACATATATTAGATGTACGGGATCACACATAAAGTCTTTAGTCTAAGTTTTTTAATAATATCAAAGAAATGAGATATTTCTTTTTTTGATTTCTAACCCATGTGTACTTTAGTAGCATAGAATTAAGTATAGAGACATCCAAAAAAAAGTCATCAAAGTTGGCCGAGAAAAAAAAGACGTATTTCTATTTTTAATCGAATTTATAACCTTATTCAAGACCGTCACATCATATGACAGCAATTGTTTATTTTACAAATTGTGACAGTTGCTTGTTAAAAGTTTGACATAACCGAAAAGCTTAGACATGACCATGACTATTTCCATCTCTCTCGTTCATAGCCAGAGTTGATGACGATTTTTTTGGATGTCTCTATATTTCTCTAATTTCTTTAACTTAAGTTGAAAAATAAATGACTCTATTGTTTTTGCAGTGACTTACTCTGTCAAAAATAATGGTAAAATTTCTGGAAATCATATTGCAGAAAAGGACCAAACGCATGCAAATGTGTTGTTATACTAATGTTTTTTTTTTTTGAGGGATGGCACGGAATTAAATTTTTATTTTAATTTCACATTTTGTAAACTGATAAACGTATCTAAAATAATTGAAACCAAGCTATGTATATTTTTTAAATAAATAAAGTATTACCGAATATAATATTTTATACAGGGTGTCTACTCTTATTTATGTGGACATCCATATAATCCTCATTTTTTATAATAGTAGATTAAACTTTTTCTGTTTAAGAAAAAACATTAAAAATGCTTCTTTATTTTTTTATACTTCTGAGTAGTATAAAAAATTAAGTTAAAACAAAATAAGTTTAATCAAGCTTAAGGAGACACCCAGTATATTCGATGAATTTGAAATGATATTTCAAAAACCTGTGGCAAAAAAGTACGTCATATGCTACATGGTAATAATCAAAAGAACAAACGGAATTCAACAAATAAAAAAAGAAGTTCAATTTCAAAAAAAATAATGTTAATTAAACAGCTGCTATCTTTTTTGTATAAAAAGTTTTTCTTACAGTATGTTCTGAAATTTTAGAAACAAATTCATTCAGGTCATCCTGTATGAATTTTTTTTCGTAACTGATGGGGGTGGGTGACAATTTTTATGAATTCACCCTGTATTAAAACGCATTCGCAGGATTCAAAAGGTTATTTCAGGTACCGAATTAGGTATAAATATGCAACCATGCGTACACGCCTGCTACAAACCTTCTCACCGTTAAGCAGAGGTAGCAGGTAGAAAAAAGTTAAAATCTTCATTACACTCTTCACACTTTGAAAGCGTATTAGAGAGAATATTTTGACATTGCAATACCCTGCTAATGAAAAGAAAACCCCAGCTACACTTGTTTTCTAGTTTTAAATTTAATATAAAAGCTTGCAATTTATTAAAAAATGGATTGACTATTGTACCTCATGAAATATATTGAGACGATCTTATAATTGTTAGAATAACATGGAACTGATCCTGATGTATCAATATGGAGCATACATTTTAACTAATAAAGTAAAGAGATACGTAAAGTTTTAATTATTAACGGTAATTTTATAATATGTACATAGGATAGGGGAGAGAGAGGTACATTGATACACGAGGCACATTGATACGCATTTAAAATTTCGCGGCAGAAGAAGTCCATTTGTTTCAACCTATTACCTCAAAGATGGCTCATGTTACTTGTTTCAGGTTAATGAAAATGGTACGTACTTATCATAAAAGACACAAAGAGCATTCATTGACGAAGGAGCTATAAAGACTGCAATAACCGATGTTATTAAAAATCACAAATCAATTAGAGTTTCAGCTGCTGATCATGGTTTAAAACCCTCTACACTTCAACTTAGAATCGAAAAGTATAGAAAAAATCATAAAAATGAGAATCCAGAGGTTTCAGATGACTGGGCACTAAGATGAAGCTGCTGGCGGAAACCAAATCAGCATATATCATTCGAAATATACAAGTTCACGAGTTTTTTCTGTTGAGAGGAATATGAACTTGAGAAATACTTGGTGAAATCATCTCGCATGCATTATGGTCTTACTTATCGTCAAGCTAGAGAATTGGCATACCAACATGCCAAGTATCTACCAAATTGCTCCTTTCCAGAAAGATGGGAGTTGAATAAAACTGCTGGAAAAACTGACAATAAGACTTTTATTTTTCCTAACGTTCAGGACATCAGTTTAGTGCTTCGAGGAGATGTCGTATTCAAACTGCCCAAACCCATTGCTGCTGGTGGTACACTTCGCCAAAATAGATCTTTTTATTTTCCAAGTTTGATGCAAATGTAGACATTAAAAAGAATTGCAAAAACTCCAAACTTGTTTTTATTTTTCCTTTAAATATCGTATCATATGAAAGACAAATACATAGCCTGTAGGCCTAAAATAGGATGATGGCGACAAGTATTTTGTCTTGGACAAAATCATGATCACGACAAAAATTGTATCATTATGCCTCCCTCTCCTATACATGTAAGTAGGTAAAGAACATTGGAAATTACTGTCTATAAAATGGCGAAGGAGCTAGGTACAAATCAACCAATTTATTTTTAATCGCTATTAAACAAGCCTTATACTCAGACTGTAAGTTTTATTTTGTAGGTATAATTAACACTACTTTTTCTTATATCTACATATGCTATCGAATTCAAACAGACTTAATATATTATTAGATCATTCATTGGTCCAAAAAATAATAAACCGTAATTAGAGTATACCTGGAAAATTTTATTAATAATGATTCCAGTTAAAGGCAATTTGTAATGTTGTCATATTATGTTGCAGGTTTCTAGATTGCTAACTTAATTCATTTAGTAGTAAACTACCTAAATATAAAAGTATCAGATGAACTAAGGCATAAAAACATATAAACAAGAAATGTGGGTAAAAAAATGTATATTTCCCTTAAAAAAAGCCCCTCATAAAAAAATTAGGTTAAATCGTATTATAAATAGCATTAAATCATATGTAGTTTTACTTTTTTCCTAATTTTACCTACTTTCATATACTTATAGAATATTAAGATATTATGAATATAAAGATGAAAAGCCGTTAAATGTAGTAATGAGATCTATATTTCAAAACGAATTGCCTTCTTAGATTTATAAAGATATATGTGTCCGAAAACAAAAAACATAAAGTTGATTTTGTACGAACGTCTGATAAAATTTGATTCATAATTTTAGCTCAATTACACCCGACTAATGATTAAAAACAAAGCAATTATGATTTAGGCACGAATAAATACTTTTGGAAAACTTAAACTTTGGTACGTTAGATAAGTTGGCATCGATTATTTATTGTCAATGAATTAAAAAAAAAGTCTTGAACAATTCGATAAAATCTGAAAGGTGCTCATAACACTAAAATTTTATATGTATATGTAACCGAAACAAGAGAGAGATAATATTTGAACTGCCTATCAAAAACAGCATGAAATCTATTCAACATCATGTAAATAGCTTATTCTTTAATATAAATGATGTCGTATTGATATGGGATAAGGTCAGAAATAAGGCCAGTCTAACAAGTTGACCCTGACACTTTAAGCGTATTATGTTGTGATATTTTTTGGTGAAATAAAATAACATATTCAATCTTTCCAGACTCGAATATTTCGAGGATATTCACGTTTTGTCATTTTTTATGAAACATACTTGAAGAACAACTGAAAATTGAAGAAATAAAGTAAAAAACCGTGGTGCATAAAAAATAGTAGTTTAAAAAAATAAGAGTTTTAAATGTCAGTATGTTCATTATCCTTATCAACATATCAACAAGGTGAATATGTATTATAGATACTTATTTTATGTATAGAACACTGATCGTTATATGTTATAATATAATAATTTCGGAATCTTTAAAAACTTGATAGACGCAGTGAATAACATTCACGTCATGAATATATAGGTACTAAAACTGCGAGTAAACAGCAAATGTTGTTCCCATTTTCTGATGTATAAACTATCTAAGAATTATATTCAAAAAGATTTTTTTGGGAGAGGGGCAAGCTTTAAAAAAAAATTACGCTTATTTTCCGAACACATCTCAGCGGTCCAGAACGTTCTAAAAAACCGCTCTGCTGTATTATTATAATTCTACTGGTAGTTTTTGTTATTTTAAGGTTGTTGTTTTTTTTTTAGGAAAAAAATGAAAATGAATTAAAAGTGGTCGATTTGTGAATTTTCAAAAGAAAATTAAAATCTTGGGTACACACTTCCAAAGAAAAACTAATGTAGATTACAAAAAAAAAATCTGTTTCTAAGTGGTGTACGAAGACTGCTATAGTGTACCCCGATTTCCTCCTCCAGAAAAAAATATTTCATGTTATCTGCAGCTACAACGCCATTTTGTAACTTACATGAAAGTAAAATACTTTTATATACACTAATACCCATAGAATCAATTTTCAAAATTTCATTTTGATCCATTACATAGGTATCGAAAAGAAATTCCCAAAAAAAGCTTCATTTTTCAGTGCGCCTGGGTAGTATAACCACTTATGGTAACAATTTTTAGCTTTCAAAATTCGTAGCCTATAGTCCAATCAATCTGTTAAACGACCTAATGTTAAATTTCCCAAAAATCTTAACAGGAAACAAAAAATATGGTGATACAGGAAAAATAATTCTAAGAAAGATAGCGTTTTTTTTCTTTTGCTCGTAAACGGTGAAGTTAAGTAAGTTCGGTGTGAAAATTGCCGCCGAAGAACCGTAATGCCGTACGAGGTTCTGTCGACACTCGCGAAAACAACATCCCTCCAGTCTGTCGCGTATATCTCCGCTGCCCGTAGTCGAAGAAAAACGAGCGATCCACCATTCGATTCCCCGATTAAAGACGCATCTATCCTCGTGCGGCACGGCGTCTTCCGTGTCGATGGTGGTCCGTGAGAAAACCGGGAAAAGCTGTCTCTCCGCCGACCTGACACTCGCGACTGCGCCAGACCGAAAATCGTGAGACGAACGAGGTTGCCGACGACGCCATTGGCTTTTTCGTGCCCGACCCTAAGTTGGGCGCGAAAAAGCCGAGCTTCTTAGAATTTCTTTTCCTATATCACCATATTTTTTGTTTCCTGTTAGGATTTTTGGTATGCTCTTCTACGATTGGACTACTAGGAAATATTAATAAAGGGTAATAACTACATACTGATGCTCAATAAGTTTTGGGTTTTTCATTCTTTCTTTATAGTATCAGTTATAAATAACATTTTATTGTAATGGTGCATTACAGTATAATAGATACAGCATATAATATAATAAATGTTATATAACTCAGCGTTATTTATCGTAAACTATTAAAACAGCAATTATATTTTGTACGCTAAAGGGAAAACCTGTTCATAAATAAATGAGACTTTACCGCGGAATTTTCTATTAATGCTTTAGATATCGCACCTTGACAATAATTAATATCCATTTAATTTTATTTTAATTGTTGTGAATTACTGTAGATTTTCCTTGCAAATGACTTTCCTAAAAAATAAAGCAATATTTTATATTACGAGTAGTAACTCAAAAATATACTTCACAAACACGATTGAAATGCAAAAAGGTGAAAACTAGGCAAGTGATGTTGTTTTTTTTTTTTAAAAAAAAAAACGATTAAATATAACAAGACATAAGATAATTTTGCATTTTAATGCCAATAAAAAAATTCTTCAATACAATTTATTTATAAATAATGTTTTAAAAAATAATGGTATTTTATAGCAAACGAAAATTTCAAATGGCAAATTGGCGGGGTTGCTAATTTGATAGAACCAATGTGTTTGGCTCGAAGAAGATGATAAGAAAACAATGTATATGGATAATAAAAAAAAATCCCATATGGTGCAGTCTTTTTGGCGGAGGCTATATGTTTTAGATACTGTTGTGTCTTTAATAAACAATCAAATACTAAAATATTGACATAGTATCAATAGTCATCTAGCCTAGTAACATTAGCTGTTTTTTTAGCTGCTGAAACCAAATCTGAAACCATTCTAGTAAATACTAACAACCATACTTTTAAAATTGCACAACATGCAGTATAGTTGCCATAAGAAAAAAACATAAGTTGATTATGGTTTCAGATAGTCGAAAGGTTTAAAGCTTGGTTCGATTAAAGACTTGAAGTGCCTGTTTCTAAGAACTTGGTCACCAACTTCTTCGCTCCGACATTAGAAATGCTAACTTCCTGGTATTTTTCGTTAAATTTATTAATAACAAGACGATATCACTCTTCCCCAGTTCCGTAGCATTGAATCAAATACATTCTTTGTTCTAGAGTCAATATTATAGCATATAAATAGTAGCAAAATGACGAAGATTCGATTTGAAGTTATAAATACAATAAATAAAATGGTATTATCTCGAGAACCGTTTGAGTTATATAAAAAGTAAGTAATTTGCGTTTTGGGGGTTTGAAATCAAGCAGGGCAAATCATCAAGAGTGACTTTTTCTGAGAAATCAAAAACACAATATTTTTTCCTCTTTTAAACTCGATCCGGGGACATACTGTATATGTGGTATGAGAAAAAATACTCCGCATCGACTCGGGAGCTTTTTTACCACACGGCAGACAGTTAGTGTTCATGGATTTTTTTGACGCGCCAGATCCTAGACTATCATCAATTTATTTTATTCTATTTCCAGCCGGCTGCGACGGAGCACCAGGTCCGGTGCATTTCCGCGGCCTTCCCTGCACGGCCGTCTTCCACTTCCAAAGAACCACCCGGTGCCATGGCCTTCTTCGCGGAGCCGAGTCAGTAGCAGCCGCTCGCCGGACGCAGCAGGAATAACTGGTGTCAAGCCGCAACCTACCTTAAATTCCCATCGATTACGCGTTCCTCGCCTTACTTTTTCGCTCAGCATGGCCTTCCTGATTCCCGTGGTGATCGGCACGGTGCTCGGACTTGCCGACGGCGCCTCCGTCGAGTACTACAAGTCGAAGTACGACCAGATCGACGTCGACGCCATCCTGAACAATAGGAGGATGGTGAACTATTACGCGGCCTGCATGCTGAGTCGGGGACCCTGTCCTCCCGAGGGAATGGAGTTTAAAAGTGAGTCCCGCTTTTTTGTTTTGGGAAGGTTTAAAACGTAGTATACAAAAGAGAAAATCGATTTGTTATGGTAATAAACTGCATTATGGTAATGTTTTTGCGGTGACACTGATTGTGTTTGTGTGAGTAATAGGCTTACATCCTGTTTATTAAGAGTCGTTAATTGCACTGTTTTCGGGATGTGTACCCGAGTAATGTGCTCGTGCGATTCGAGCACTTACACGACAAAAGCATTTAATTTGAAGAATGTTATTATTAGGGTTCGGAAAGTGTGCTACAACGCAGGGTCGGCACTATACAACTCCATGATAATTAAAGTATAAACCGTATGTTTAAGCGCCTTGTAAATTATGTACGTGTGTATTTCTTGCCCGTGCATACGTACGCCCCGTGTACGTATTTATTTTAGAGTTCGGGTAGTGTATATGGGACATTCCACACCAACTTCGCCACAAAAAAATAGATTTCTCTGAAACTTTGTAATCAAGTAGTATGTGATAAGAAAAGTTGATACCTAAAATTTTAGAGCTCCAGTCATATTACGCTCTCGTCACAAAATTAGAACTTTTTTAGACAATCTTAAATTCGCGACTGTTGTAGGCAAATGAGCGCGAATAAAAAAAAATTCAAAAAAGCAGTAAAAACATCGCACTTTTCCCGTACATTGCGATAAAAAATACTTTTGAATTCATTAAGGGTAGTTTTCACCCCTTTTCAGACGGTTGAAACTTTAAAATCGAAATTTGGTAGTGACTTCTTAATTTTTTTTTGCTTAAAAAAGTTTGACAACTTTACTTTCGGATGGCTTTTGTCTCAGAATGGGATGAGCAACGATATGACCGCTAGAAGGCTCGAAAGGTGAAAATTTACCATTTTTACGAAAATGAATGAAAACCGTATTATAAGGTTTTTAGGGTCACTGATTACGAATCTGGTGTCCGATTTATAAAATTCGTTTTTTATGATATAACAAAAAATATGATGAATTTAAAAATTTTAAATCTACCACGGTATTCTACACAAAGTTTTGAGTAAAAAAGGTCTCTCGAATTTTTTAACTTAAACGTATTTTTAGAAAAAAAATCGAAATTTTTTATAATGGTATTTCCCACTTAATAAAAGTTTTTGAACTTGTTGCTTTAAAAACGCTTTAAATTGAAAAATTGGATGAGCTATTTTTTACTCAAAATTTTGCGTAGAATATGATGGTATTTTTTAAATTCCGTGATTCGTCATATTTTTCATTGTGAGGCCTCATGGAGCCCCATAAAAAACGAATTTTTACTTTTAAAAAAATTTTCCCTTATTCTACGTTAAATTTTAAGTAAAAAATTAATCAAGCTTCAATAAAAAATTATTCAAGCTTTATAAAAAATTATTGAAGTTTTGCTTTGTTATAAAATTCATCGAGGTTGATTAATTTTTTACTCAAAAAGTGCGGATTAAATGAAAAAAATTACAGAAGACATTTTTTACTTAAAATTTAACGTAGAATAAGGGAAATTTTTTTAAAAGTAAAAATTCGTTCTTTATGGGGCCCCATGAGGCCCCACAATGAAAAATATGAAGAATCACGGAATTTAAAAAATACCATCATATTCTACGCAAAATTTTGAGTAAAAAATAGCTCATGCAATTTTTCAATTTAAGACGTTTTTAAAGTAACAAATTCAAAAACTTTTATTAAGTGAGAAATACCATTACAAAAGTTTCGAATTTTTTTACTTAAAAAAATTCGTATTAAATTGAAAAAATGCAAGAGACCTTTGTTACTCAAAACTATGTGTAGAATACCGTGGTATTTTTAAAATTTTGAAATCATATTTTTTGTTATAGATATTGAATTTTCTAAATCGGACACCAGATTCGTAATCAGCGATCCTAAAAACCTGAAAATAGGGTTTTCACAACAACCTACATTTTCATACATTTTTTTCCATACAAGTACCAAGATATAAACGTCAAAATGGTAAATTTTCACCTTTCGAGCCTTCTAGCGGTCATACCGTTGCTCATCCCATTCTGGGACAAAAGCCATCCGAAAGTAAAGTTGAAAGAAATTTTTTTTAAGAAGTCATACTTTTCCGAATTCCGATTTTATCAACTGTTCTTATCACATACTACTTATATACAAAGTTTCAGAGAATTCTATTTTTTTTTGTGGCGAAGTTGGCGTGGAATGTCCCATATACTATCTGATTTTGCGTGGATTTTTCCAATAATAACATGACAATTACGATACTTTTACGATAAACGGACCATATATTTTATGTATTATGCAATCGTAGATATAGTATATTTCGTAGACGCCGATAGTGTGAAAGATATTTAGATTCGAATATCCATCAACAAAATATTACTGGTAGTGTTAGAAACAAGGAATTTAAAGTTGATTGATTGATACAAATATTAACTCATTTTTACTCCTGTCTTTTTAGTTTCTCATATGTCCTTCCGTCAGGCAGTGGTGGCTCATGGGTGTGTTACACCCGTGGGCACAGGGTGTGTCAGTAGGATTACTTATTAGCTACCAATGGCGCCGCAGGCGAAAATTTCTAAAAATTTCAAGGTCATGCGTTTTACTGACTCTTCAGAATTTCAATGAAAAATTCTTTAATACAATAATATAGACTTTCACAAGAATAATTTTTGGGATTTGGTAGCTTTTTGAAATAATTATTTGAGCACGAATATTGAAGGCCTAAATATATTAAAATAATGGGTGGCAACATGTGAAAAAATTTCATATAGGTATCTTACCGTTATTTGTAGAGGAAATCAGCTCGCCTGTCCTTATTGTTCACAAAAATGTTAATCGCCTTTCCATTAAAGTCTCGGATTTGTTTCACAAAATTTAATACAATTAATTATTTGGTTTAAAATATGTCTGTTTTGCAATGTACTGTGGATTTACTACGTTTTGATGAAGTAAAGATTTCAAGTTGAATTTAATGCGTTTTGTTCAATCGGTGACATTTTGAACTGGATTTTACGTTGGATATAATGCGATTTCCTCAAATCTGACCGCGGCATAGGATTAAACTCATACTTTAGATGCAGATCCTGTGCTTAAGTCATTTTCGCTTAACATGGATTTAATACGTTTTGAACGCTTGCTCCTCAATTACACACTGCAGGTGGAACAATGGCAATGTTACAGAATATTTTCCATACAATGATTGCTTGATCAGCCTGAATTCGAACGAATTGCCTTCCAGACCATGACCATGATTTTTTTGTGGCTTGTACTTAAGAACAATTCACTATTAATAACCTCGATCGACTTCAAGAAGAATTTCGACATATAAATGAATTTAAGGTGTTATACTATCCAGGCGCATTGAAAAATTAAGATTTTTTTGGATATTTTTTCGATACCTATGTAATGGATCAAAATGAAATTTTGATATTTGATTCTGTGGGTATTAATGTATACAAAGGTATTGTTTACTTTCATTAAAGTTACAAATTGGCATCGTAGATCCAGGTAACATGAAACAAAATTTTTCTGGAGGAGGAAATCGGCGTACACTGTAGCAGTCTTAGTACACCACTTACAAACAAAAAAAAATGCTTTCTTCATCTACATTAGTTTTTCTTTGGAAGTACCCAAGATTTTTTTTTTAAATTCACAAATGACAATTGTATTTTTTTTTTTCAAAAATCGACATTAAATTATTTATATAATTGCAAAAATAATTATTTATCAATCGCAAAAATCGTGTGTATGTACTTCGATAGATAATCTTTATAAGAAGCTACAATTAAAATTTCAAGTCTATCGGATAAAAACTGAGCCAGCTACGTTTACGCCAATTTGAAAAACACAATTTCGAGAAAAACGCATTTAAAGTTGAAAACGTATTTAATCATATAAATAATACGGCTATTAAATAACGCCATTTATATATATTTCGAGAAAGTATAACTCATTTGTGCCGAAGAAAACTACAAATAAAACTGTAATAATACAGCAGAGCTGCTTTTCCACTTTTTCGTTCTGGACCGCTGAGACGTGTTCGGAAAATAAGCTGTAAACAATTTTTTAAAAGCTTTCCCCGCCCCCTCCCCCAAATTATTTTTTGAATATCATCTATTTTCATCTATATTCATATATCTACATATCTTAGATAGTTTATACATCAGAAAAAAATATTAAAAAAAAAGGGAAAAAATTGTTGGGTAGTATAACTCTTTAACACTACTTGTGTTATCTCTTACATGTTTTCGGTTCTATTCAGAAAAGGTGTCACAAATATTTAGAATAACAAGGGAGGCCATTTGAACACTTTTTGAAATAAAATGTTTATTTTGACACGTTTTCAATTAAAAATGCCTATATTTAGTTCGTTTCGTCTTCGAATTAATCCATATTGAGGGCTGGAAAAAAATGCTGGAATTTGAACCCAAGCCATCAGATATCGCTCGATATATTTTGCACTACCAGGAATGTTTTATCATTTTTGTTACCTTAATGGGACTAAAATAGATACCATTTTAATTGAGGTGAACAAACTCGGTCTAAGTTACTATAATGTTTTCGCTGTACTAATCTGGTTTATGGGACAGGATAGTTAAAAGTAATACGTCAAGCTTAAAATAAAAAGTTTGACTAGTTCATCGCTTCTCAACATAAAGTTTGCAAGGTAGAAGTTTAGTTTTAAAACATGTTAAAATAATCCCTTTTAATAGCCACTAAGGAACCACCATTATCGACTTTAAAATGGTGTAACATGTCCATTACGGTTAGCAAGCTAGATGCTATGAAATTCCTACCAATATTCCTCTTTATTATCGGACCGTATCATTACTTGTTCGGAAGAAATTATCCGCTCTTTAGTTGGGTATGCTAAATGATAATCACCTTGTCAATTATAGCGGAAGTCTTAATTTATTTTACGCATATTTATTGGAATAATTGTTATTAAATAGTAATAAGAGTTTATGTTAAGAAGTACGAAACAGTAATTAGATATTAAATGTATTTTTGCCTTTAAAAACTCAGATATCTACAATTACTAAACAAATGAATTAGTTTGGAAAATGATAATTCAACTAAATTGATAACAGTTTCTGTACCATAAAATTAAATTAAGCGGATCTCAATGAACGGCTACCACTTTTAGATGAAATAGTCATTAGAACATAGTGAAAATAAGTTAGACCACCCTTTTCAACATAAAATGGCAAGTTTTAATTTTCTAATTCACTGTTTGTTAAGTTTCTCCCTCAGTAAAGAGAGGCTTGAACATGAGAAAAAATTAATTAAGATTGTAGCTAAGAATAACGGTTACTTTGTTTATTAAATTAAATGAACTCATTTAATAGATAAGTTAATAAGAAAGCATACATTTAAGAGAACCTTGTACAATTCCACGACTTTTCGTAGAGAAACTGACAATTCGAAATTTATTTCGTTACCATATGAATCTAAATTCACCCGCGGACTAGATAAAAGTAGTGAAAATAATTTGATTTATAATTTTAAAAATAAACTACAGACGCTTTTGGGCAACCTCAAATATAAAATCGACATTAACGAAAAGTCTGAAATATACGAAATAAGTTGTAAAGATTGCCGATTAAAGAAAAGTTGTGACGGCAAATTAAGTAGGTATAAGTAGAGCAAGTGTGCAGGTTAGAATTTAGTTTTAATCTTATCCTGAAGATGCCACCTTAGTTGGCAAAAGGCGCCTCGACAAAAGTATAATAGTTCGTTGTTTCTTGGAAAACATCTGTTTTTTTAAATTAATATGTATATTGACTTTTTAAGACTCTTTAATAAGGAATTTTTAAGAGTCTATTTCAAGCGGGATGCAATGTAGTATGTTTAGTTCAATGGACTTATTTTGACCTCTACTGTTTACTGGCATCATTTACGCTGCTTCATTTGAAAACACCCTGTATACACTATATAAATCTAAATACTATGTATACTAACATAGACTAATACTTTCTATAATAATACTTTTGTTTTTAATATGCATAACTTTACAAAGGAATCTTCACATGCTACGCGTATAAATAAGCTCTAATGTTTTGATTGAACGTTAATTTGAAATTTGCATGCTGGTGCAATCGAGGAATCGTAAAGTTCATCCGCATATGAAGCAATATGGACGCAATACGACCAGTACTGGCAGCCTTGAATTGTATTCTCCGGCAAAAAATACTAGCGTTAGGTTTATGTGGGTCTTTGGGTCATAAAAACAATTCTGCGATCCACTGTACCGGCTGACACTAAAAATAGTATAAAAAATATCGGGGTTTTGCAAATATCACCCATTACGGCATGTAATGGGATTGATGGCTATTTTATTGCTTTTAGTTTCACATTCTACTGTCAAGAAATACCATTAGGACCTGTGTAATTAATTAAGAATACTTTCATATCCATACAGTAGTAGAAGTGAAAATAAATGTTGTTGCAAAATTAGATCTAAAAACCGTCTGAAAGGTCGCAATTTTAAATTTGAGAGTTAAAAATTCTGTCTCTCTGTTAGCCTTTTTGTCATCTCGTATACACGATCTATTTGTTACACAATTTGTACATCTACGTAATAATACATATTGTAAAATACGTGTAGAAATTAAATGCAAAACACTAAACATTTTATAATTGCTTCAGCATGAGTATCACGTCCTTCTATTGTCTTGTCTGCCTTTGTTAACTGTTATATACTCGTATACAGGGTGATTCCTAAGCTGAGTCATATTCAGTATCGTGTAGATCTATTTAAAACAAACATTTTTGTCAAATACCATTTTTTAATAAACTTAAAAATAAAAGTGTTACCTTATTAATTTTGAAAATAGCATTTATTCGATCCTGCTTTCAATTCAAGAAACGGTAAATTCTAAGAGCAGTAGAAAAACGCACCTAATGCTTATCGTTTTTTTTTGTGAATATTTTATTATTAGTATTGTCTTGTCTTAAACGTTTTTGTGTTTTCCAACATTTTCTTTAAATTTAAAATAGATATATTATATTATAATATACACAGCTATCAATAAGGTAACTTTTTTTTAATATTGACTGTATACTTCTATACGCTGTCAAAAATATAACTTAGCTTTGTAAACATCCTGTATTTTGTACTACCAGAAACATGTTAAAAATGTTTGTCTGTATAGTTCTATAAGCTGTCAAAAATATAACTTAGCTTTGGAAACATCCTGTATTTTGTACTACCAGAAACATGGTAATATTTTTGCTACCTTAAGGAAAATAAAAAATACCGTTTTATATTTAATTGGAATGAATAAACTCGGTCAGTATGTATGTTAGTAGTATAATTTTTTCACTGTAATAATCGTGTTTATAGGATGTGTTTGTTAATTATGCATTAAAACAACACATATGTGATATATGTACTGAGCCATCCAAAAAAAGTTAAAAAAGTTGGACGTGCAAAAAAAGACATATTTTTATACTTAACATTATTTTACTTAATCATATAACCTCATTATTTTACTTAATCGTATAATCATATTTATATTTGTCAGTATATTTCTTCTCTGAGATTTTAAACGTCTTCTCAATTTTGGTCTTCTTGTATACCATCTCGATCTGACTAGATTTGAAGTTGAATCAGTTGAGTTGGGTGTCGACAATTAATGTATTCTTAGTGCCTTAGCATTTGTCTATGCCTGAGTAATTCATGATTAGATCATTGACAATTTTATCGAAATAACGGTACAACGAAAATAGATAAAGATTAAATTGTACTATTCAGAATTAACTATAATTTGAATTGGGACCGCACTGTTTAGGCATAACCCGAAGGTAAATCTAGTAAGAATTTGAAGTTTTTTCCAGTTCTATTTAGGTGGAAACTATGTCACGGACGACGATCTACCTGTCTCATGCCAAGAAAGTATCTAAAGAATGCAGATAATTGTTTAAAGTATAATAGTGACGTGGATTATCTTTTGTTTGCTATCTTAACTTTACGTTTTCTACTTCCTTATTGATAATAATATCGTTTTTGTCTCCCCTCGAAATCAAGAAGAAATGATAAATGCATTAATGTTATACGTCTAAAAACTTAATTATGGGAATAAACAGACCTACAAGTGTGTCCAATATAAATATAACTAAATCGGTTCCAGACCTTTTTGTCCTACACTCTTTATGTTTACATAAAAATTATAAACGACTAAATTACCCGTAAGCAGAAATCTCCAACATTTTTGTATAGATTGGATTTAAAAATTAAAAATCTAAGAGTATAGAAATCCAACTGAATTTGGTCGTTGATTTTTCCCAGCTGATTTTTCAGAAATCATATTCTTGGTATATGGTAAAAAAAAATTAAAGATAAATTTCGGTAGCAGTTACTTAATGTGTCAATAATTTTATGCTATTTGAATAAAAACAAAACCACAAATGTGTGGCCAAGTGTGACAACGTAACCCATGCAGTTTTTAGTTATCTAACTTTGCATTGTTTTATTAAGTAGTAATTCAAGTGGTTTGTTTAAATTATACAGGGTGTTCCACCTAAAGAGGTTCCATAACTCCATAACCCACATTCTCACATAAAAAAATATTTCAAATAAAAGTTGCCCAAAATGATGTGGTGGATGTTTATACGAAATGTGTAAATTAAGTAATGAAATTGATTTTTTATTCGAATAGAATTACAACTCAGTATTGTCTCCTTTCAAATAACTTCCTTGGGAAGCCACACAGCGCTGGAGACGGTTCTTCCATTCCTCATAGCAGTGCTGGAACTCATATACTGGAATAGCCTTCAGCTGGTCGGTTACAGCCGTTTGAATGTTTTCTATGGTCCCAAAATGACGTTCCTTGAGGTGATTTTTCAATCTCGGGAAGAGAAAAAAGCCATAAGGACTCAAGTCAGGCGAATAAGGAGGCTGAAGAGCCACATGAATGTTTTTACTGGCTAAAAACTCGTTTAGTGAAATGACTGTGTAACAAGACGCATTGTCGTGATGCAACATCCAGGTGTTCTTGATGTTTGGTCTCACACGCATGACCCATTTTCGAAGTTCTTCAAGAACCTCTCTGTAAAAGTATTGATTTGCTGTTTGGCCTGTAGGCACAAACTCATTGTGGACAATTCCCAGGCTGTCAAAAAACAAATCAGCATGTTTTTGATCTTCGACTTGCTCACTCTTGGTTTTTTGGGTCTAGGAGAGCTTGAAGTGTGCCATTCCATGCTGTGGCGCTTGTTTCCGGGTCGTACTCAAACACCCAAGTCTCATCACCTGTAATGACACGTTCCATAAAATCAAAATCATAATTTTCAATGGATTCCAAAAAGTCAAGTCACCTTTCTCTCCTGATGCCCTTTTGTTCCCGCCAAAGGTTCTTGGAACCATTTTTGCCCAGATTCGTTAGTCAAAATGTGATGAACAGTGCTGTGATTCAAATTTAACACTTCCCCGATCATTCTTGTCGTCAACCGATGATCTGAACGCACAAGATCCCGTATTCCAATGACATTTTCATAGTTATCTATCAACTTTCTTGTTCTTGAAGATGAAAGCCTTCTGCTGCGTGGTTCATCTTCAATTTACTCTCTTTTCATCTTTTCCTTCTGAAAATGCTTCAAACCACCGAAAAACTTGAGCTCTTGAAAAAACACTGTCTCCGTAGGCGTGTTGAAGTTTTGAAAATGTATCCGTTGCGCTGTGTCCAAGTCTGAAGCAAAACCTGATAGCACATCGTTGATCAATATTAATGTCACTCATTTTTAAAACGAACTAGAAAAAAACGGTTTACGAAAACAGTCACAAAGAACAAACAAATGACTCTAACAAGTTCAAACTTGTACTGAATGTGCATTACATGTTAACCTACCGCCTTTCCAAATCCCATTCCCGCAGTGTTGCTAGATTGGGTGCTAAGTTGCCAGTCTCATCAATGGAACACCTTGTTTATTTGTACATGTGTGGATATTCCACTAAATTTAGGAAATGAAGCACCCTGTATGATCAGAAATATTTTACAACCATGCATCAAATCATTTTAGGCAACTTTTATTTGAAATTATTTTTTTTCTCAACCTTAACAACAATAACAGTATTTATTAGAGTTATGAAACTACATTAGGCGGAACACCCTGTATAGTCAAAATGGGAAGGGATATTATATCACTTGAGATAATAGGTTAATTTTTGTGCAATATTACGTATAGTGTTAAATATTGGAAAAATTTTAATTTTAAATTAAAAACACGTTAGGAAACACTGTTAGGCAAGTTTTTGGATAAAACGACAATATTGGATTTTACTGACTTATTAAATACTAATAGTCAGCCATTCTTTATAACTTAGGAAATCTGTTTACGACAATATAGTGTCATTAAGTTGATATAAATATGTAATTATAATAGATATAGAAAGTCAACTCAGTATAAGAGGAATCATTTAATTCATTGATTACTTTCGCATTGAATTGTTGTTATGTAAAGGAATTGGATTGTAAAATTAACATTTCAATTTGTAGAAATATATGACTTTGGACATGTCCAATATAGATGTGTATTTTGTGAGCTGTAAACAATTATTATTAGCTACAGCTTCAGCAGGATTGAATTGCAAAATAACAGCTTTTATTTGCTGGGAATATTCGGTGTGGTGGTTCGGAAGATGCGAAGAAGTTTAGGTGATTTTAAGAACACTTTTGAACCTGTTTTTTGTGCATTTTACCTAATCATTTAACCTATCATTTGACATTATTATGTATTCTGGTAAAATAAATATTTTACCAGACCTGTAGTATAAACCTATGAAGGAAAGTACGACATATGTACGAGGGGGTACCCAAAAATAACCGTAATTATTTTTTAAAAGCTATATATTTTCAATTTTTTTTACTTACCCCCCTTACAACATAATTTAGGTGTTCATGTTGAAATTTTTTGTAGTCATCTTTAAAATGGCTGACAGCCCCTCCGTTTCTGACCTCTTCAATGTTGTCAAATACTCTCCATTCGTACTAACCATCCATTTTGGTCAAAAATGACACACTGTGTCTCACCGTCGTGCTTCCCAAATCTCGGTTAATTGCAAGAGTCCAAATAACCCACGAAACTCTGATAGTTTGTCAATTTTCTTTCCCCCGGCCCCGGGCCCCAAGCAATTTTGTAGTCATCTTTAGAAATATCAGAACAGAATTTTAAGCTAATGACATAAGGTTATTCTTATTACCTAAATTTGAAAACTTACCAATTTCCTTTTTAAAAAAAGCTCAATTCTGCTTTTTTTTCTTTCAATTTTGTAATCGGTGTACTTTTCGATGAAGTTGGGACCATGCCAAAGCCGATAGTTTTCTGCACTGGTGTTGCGCAAAAGTTTAAAATGGCGAAGAGAGAATCGAGCATGTCGCAATTGTGTAGTGCCTAGCATGGCTAAATTCAAAACATTTTCATGTGTAGAGAATTTGGTTTTTTATATTCTCGTTGTGATTTAAATCCGTTACTCCAGTTTTGGTCCAAGGTGTTTCTCGCAAAAAAACACCGCCCCATAAGTTTATTAAATGTTCTTACAAATTGTTTACTTTTTCCTTTCACGGGTAATTTTTAAATAATTTTTTGGGTTGGCCTCCCCTAGAGTAATTTGCACTTTTTCCTCCAAACTCGCGAATGGAGTATAAGTTTGAATATAACATATTCCAAACTAGATGTAACCAGTCTAAACAATTCACAAACCAATCGATCTACTCTCGTGCGCTCTTAAACTCCGTACATCATATCTATAGGATTCGCCCACTACGCGTAATAATTGTGGAGGGGCAAGCAGTAACAATACGCGTTCGCTTTTTCGTATTGCACGGAAGCATGATCGTCGTGCCGCTTTTTCGCGCGTGTCGACTCCCGCGCCGCGATCGGAAACCAGTGGCGTTGGAGATAGACCTAGCGTCTAGTGGATTCGTAACGCTGCGGCCAAATAATATTCAGATGGTATTAACGCTAGGGATGCGGCAAGGCGATAAATTTAGAATGCATCCATTAATTACTAAATAAAATTATTAATGCTAAATTGTTGGTAGTGCGCGCGCACCAGCGCACCTTATAGCCCACCGCCACTGTTGGTAAGCAGTTTTCAACATTAAAACAGTTTCAGCAGTATTTTTACCGAGTAGAAAACAAAATTTCACAGCTGCACGTTGTTCACTTAAACCTGCCATCATAAAAAACGAAACAAGAACAAAACAGCGATGGCAAAAACAATCACTGCAGATGAACAGAACAAGCCAGGTCGACAACACAGGCGGCACTGAACTGGCAATGAGTTGCGCTATACACGCCTAGCGGCAGAAATGCGTACTATACAAGCTTTGCCCACGGCAATGCTGTTCCGGTTATTTTTGGGTACCCCCTCGTATTATCTCTGTACTTGCACATTTATTTAACGAAAAATAACTGATAATGTAATTTCCTGTAGTCTACGGCAAAGCTACGAAATGGAACGTTGTAAATATAACTCAAATTTCACCGTTGTATAAAGTACATAGTACCTGGCCAGTGGTAAATTTAAAACATTCCAACATACTTATTATCGACATAATGAAATGCAAACCAGTTCGAGCATTAAATTATAATTTTGTATATTGTGTAAGTCATAAAATAGGGATAATAAAAAAGTTGGTCAAGTATGAAACTTTTTACATCGTTACATGCATGAGACACAGGTTACCGACTTTGTGATGAGAAATATAAAAATATCAGATTTCTCTAAAATATACATCTTTTAGACACCTTTCAGGAAAACTTCGAAATTTCTCAATAAACCTCTCAATATGTTTTTCACATAAACCGTTCGTTAAAAGTTCTTCTTTTTGGATGAAATTTGGAAAATTTTAAAGTTATTTGTGATCAAGCCATGCTATTGAAAATGCTTGAATGTAAAAAAAGACCACAGAAATAAAAAGAACCTTAAAATAATATAGCGTTAAAAATAAACGAGGTTTGTTTTAATTTCCAAATTCTAAAATATTTGTAACCACAATAAACACAATAAATAAAAATATAATTAAAAAAAATAATACATGTATTTTTTTTCGCTTTAATCACTCTCAATGTTTTGCGAACAAAAAGTAAATTTTTTTTTTTACTTTCCTATGAAACAGAAACGACATTAGTAAACATTTATGTCGAATATAGTGTACGAAGTGTGTAAATAAAGTAATGAGACTGAATGTTTTTAATTCTTTTTACTTCGAATAGAATTAAAATTCAGTATTGTCTCCTTCAAAAGCCACACAGCACTGGAGATGGTTCTTCCATACCGCATAGCAGTGCTGGAACTAATATACTGGAATAGCCTTCAGCTGGTCGGTTCCAGTCGTTTCAATGCTTTCTATGGTCCCAAAATGACGTCCCTTCAGGTGATTTTTCAATCTCGGGAAGAGAAAAAAGTCAAAAGCACTCAAGTCAGGCGAATTAGGAGGCTGAGGATCTACATGAATGTTTTTACTGGCTAAAAACTCGTTTACTGAAAGGGCTGTGTGAGAAGTCGCATTGTCGTGATGCAACATCCAGTTGATGTTGATGTATGTCTCACACGCATGACCCTTTTTCGAAGTTTTTCAAGAACCTCTCTGTAAAAGTGTTGATTTACTGTTTGGCGTGGAGGCACAGACTCTTTGTGGACAATTCCCTGGCTATCAAAAGATCAAATCAACATGCATTTGATCTTCGACTTCCTCATTCTTGCTTTTGGGTCTTGGGGAGCTTGAAGTATGCCATCTCATGCTGTGGCGCTTGTTTCCGGGTCGTACTCAAACACCCAAGTCTCATCACCAGTAATGACACTTTCCATAAAATGGGGATCATTTTCAATCCACTCCAAAAAATCAAGAAACCTTTCTCTCCTGATGTCCTTTTGTTCCTGCGAAAAGTGTTTTGGAACCATTTTTACGCAGATTTTTCTCATCCCCAATTCGAAATCTGATGAACAGTGGTGTGATTCAAATTTAACTCTTCCCCGATTATTCTTGTCGTCAATCGACGATCTGAACACACAAGATCCCGTGTTCTATCTACATTTTCATCGGTTCTTGAAGATGAAGGCCTCCCGCTGCGTGGTTCATCTTCAATCGACTCTCTTCCTTCTAAAAATGCCTTAAACAGAATGCCTTACAAAAGAAAAACCTGGTCTCTTGAAAAAACACTGTCTCCCTAGGCGTGTTATAGTTTTGCAAAAGTATCCGTTGCGCTGTGTCCAAGCCTGAAGCAAAACCTAATGGCACCCATTTAGAAAAAAAAACGGTTTAGGTAAATAATCACAAAGAACAAACAAATGACTCTTAACATGTTCAAACTGTACTGTACTGAAGGTGTATTACATGTTAACCTACCGCCCTTCCAAGTCCCGTCTCCGCAGTGTTGTTACATCGGGCGCTACGTTGGCAGTCCCATTACTTAATTTACACACCTCGTGTGCATGTCTGTTTCAAAAATATAGTACGTGTGGAATCTATAAAGGAACTATAGAAAAGTATAATAATATTAAATGATATTCAACTTATGAATTCAGCTTATTTTGTTTATTTTAAAAGGATAACTTGAATTAACTAAACTAAACAATTCTCCAGATAAATTATTACCTATTTCACCTCTACACGTCCTCAAGAATAAATTTACACATAAAAAAAGGTTGAGATATGTTATCATCGTGTGACCTTCCGTAAATGCGAATAAAATTTGTTTAGATTTTATTGAATAATTAATTTGACGATCAAAACAAACCAACAAATATTCTTCCGTAACTACTTATTATAATCAGAAACGTATATATTGCGTATTTGATAAGGAGAGTCCAATGGATAAAACATCGAAATGGAAATTCTACGTGGCGTGTGAGTGACTTGATTTTAAAAAATATTTTTCACTTTTCCTCTGATATAGGGAAGTTTGGACATTTTTTGAAAAATCTACCCATAGCTAGAAATATTTAGAGTATCTCTAATAAACTATAACGGTCTATATAAAAATGATAAAACAATTAAATTAGTAAGAAGATGGTAAATATAGTTGGCCGAGAAAAAAAATACGTATTTCTATTCTTAATCGATTTTATAACTTTATTTACTTGTCAAGACTGTCACATCATATGACAGCCATTGTTTATTTTACAAATTGTGACAGTCACTTGTCAAAAGTTTGACATAACCGAAAAGCTTAGACATGACCGCTATTTCCATCTCTCTCGTTCATAGCCAGAGTTGATGACGTTTTTTTTTTTGGATGTCTATATTTTTTAGAGATTTATGTTGATGGCAAATTACTTTATTACTATTTTTTTATCACCGAATACCAAATGGCATACAGAGTGTCCGGTAAGAATGTGGTAATATTCTAGGAGGTAAAAATAAAACTAGTTATTCATATAATTTTTTTGTGCCCTTCCGCTGAGATATCAGGCCCTTGTCTGCCAAAAACTTTTATTCTCCCCTGTAGGTTTTTATTTCAATTTTTGTCATTCTCTTTGTCAAAAAAACTCATAATATGGTGATATCAAGGGGCGTTTCAAATAAGGAAATCCAGAAGGACTGCCTCATACAGAAAAAGGTTGAAATTAAAAAAAAAAAAGTCAGCCCGGAGCAATGGTCGGCTACGAGCCATCGTTTTCGAGTTATTTGAAAAATTCATCACATAGATTAATCCAATCAGAAGTATCCTTTTTCAATAAAAATAATAAAAAAATCAAAGGTGAAGTTATTTTTCAAATAACTCGAGAACGGTGGCTCAGACACCCATTCTTTGGATTACAGCCTATGAAATTCTGCGTCCAATAAATCCAAGTTGACGGTTATATGTTGATTTTGTGAAAAGATATCGTTAGAAATGTAAAACCGAGATGTTTTCGAAAAATAATGAATAACTCCCAAAATATTAAATCCATTTCAAAGTTATTGGACTCATATTAAAGATAAATCCTCAGAGTATCTATATAATTGACTGATCCACTTTGGAAAAAAGTTTTCCTAGGCATGAAATTTCTAAGGTTCAACCAAAAACATCACAAAAACTCAAAACTCTACCATTCTCACTATGTTTCCATAAAAATCACTGCTCGTGAAATTTTAATAAAACACATCGAGTTCTAGAGAAATATTAATCAGTTAATTTTCTAGAGTTATGTGCGGCGTACAGGACTGTTTTGATTTTTATGATATTTTTGGTTCAACTTCATAAAACTTTCATGTCTAGGATTTTTTTTCGAAAATATCTGTTAATATGAGTTATTCACGATTTTACTTTTCAGCGATATCTTTTCGCACAATCAACATATCACCTTCAACTTAGGCTTATTAGACGCAGAATTCCATGAGCTGCAATCCTAGCAGAAGCAAAAAAAATAATACTGTGAAAGATTGAAACGATAATGAAGAAGAATATAGATTTGTTCGGAAACAACATAAATAAATCTAAATTCATTTTTTTCTTTATATTGAGTAATACTTCTATTTTAAGCCTGAACCGCGTTCGACCAATACATTTAATAAATAAATCAACTTTCGATACAGTTCCGATTGATACGAAATGACCGCTAGCTGATCTAGATTCACGTATGCATTACTGGCATACCTAATTTCAGTAATTTCGCTGGTGAGTTAAACCAGTTTCGTTCTCGCCGATAGGTGAAAGTGTAATGGTTTTACGATAGCAGCGACCTTCAAATAAATTATCTCATAAACATACCGTGAATAGCTAAATCAAATGTAAAACAATTATTTTGTTTATGTATCGGGACTTTAAGTTCTACTGTGTTTCTGCTTTCGCCCAGTGTGTTGACAGTTAAAATGATGAATACCACTTGATTTTAGAATCTGTCAAAGATAAGGAACTTCAAACTTAATAAGTTGGAAATTTCGTTTATTCTGCTGATAATACGCTTCTACATGAAAAATCTCCCCGCCAAAATAATGTATTATGTCGATAATTTCTACCTATGTCACCCTTACACTGACCTATAAATTGTCGTATCACATAGCAAAATCTAGAGAACTTTGGCCTTTCCTATAAACCTACCGAGTGGCGATTGTTTATTGACTCTTCGAAGAAGTCTGAAGGCAGCTTTAATTAATGGTTTTTTAATGGAAACGAACAACCATCTGTTCCTGTGGATTATGCTGTGAATATGAAAAAAAAACATACTTGCACATGCGTATATTACTTCAAAGCATAAAATACGAACGCATAAATGGAATATCTGTGCCAATCTAAAAGTTGTTGCACTACTTACAGGACTGCAGAGTGGCTACACCAAACATGGTTGTTGTTTTTTTATGCGAGTGGGATAGCAGAGCCCGAAACCAACATTTTGTCGTTAAAGAATGGCCGTTACGTGAAAACATTGTACCCGGTCTGAAAAACGTCCTTAATGAACCCTTAGTAGAGAATCAGACCATTTATTTACCCCCTCTGCACATAAAACTAGGGCTTATAAAATTTTTGTTAAAGTCTTAAATACAGAAGGAAATGCTTTTCTTTATAGAGACGAAAATTCGCGTGTGTAAGTGAGGCAAATCTTAAAGAAGGAATGTTCGTTCAAAAATGCCTTCAAAAATGTATGTAGCACCTTCCTAGGTAACAAGAAATTGGAGAACTACAAATATCTAGTTGAATAACTTATCCAGTCTTACAAGATGTTAGGTTGCAACTTGTCACTTGTCAAAGGAGCAACAAAAAAATTTCAAAATGCACAACAGTGTAATATCATATAACGCGATATGTTATTTCATGTTTATACATTTTCCAAATGATAAAAGGTAAAAGGATAGGATGAAGGCTGTGGTGTATTCAGTGAATTAATAAAAGAAACTAATAAGGTTTTAATATTCCCTCTTAAAAAATGTCTGACACATTTTCATATTGCATATTTGCTGATTTCAATAACAAGTTCGTATCTTTCGTTTTTTTATATTTCAGAGCGTTTGTAATTACAACTTGTTGATATCTTCCTCTCGATGCATAATCACTTACATGACATTAAAAAAATAATAATTAGCCACAAGGTTACTAATTAATAATTTTTAACAATTATGAATATTAGTTTCATTCTGGAAAATTCCTTTACTATTTTTGTAATCCCATATATGTTTGAAATAGCCTCTTATAATTTGATGTTGTTATGTAATTAGTCCTTCCTGAAAATAACTGAGTTTTTTTTGTGCGAACTTGTCATCTCAGTACAATAAACAGAAATATATTCAACCGACACAAATATTTTGTTTTATCTAATAAGACAGAAACGGAGCTGCCCTAAAGTTTGACATATCGAAATTTTGAGGGAAATGAAATTTTCGAATTTTAAGTAACATGATCTGAAATACTTTCTTAAAAATATGTAGTTTTGTTTGATTTTTACACAATCAACAGTTCGCGAGACAAATAGGCTTCTATTAAATATGATAACCAGGTAGCATATCCAGCATTGCTTGAGGAAACATTAGTTTTGAAAATACCGATAGGTAAATAAATGATGATGTGGTTACGGTAGATCACGTGGGTCATCTATCACTTGTTGAGGAAACATAACAACTAAAACAAAAATTGTTTCGTAAATTATTCTATTTGCAATGAAAATTTACAAACTTTTAACTAAACCTCTTGTAAGTTGTCAAGTTTCATGACGGAATTTTTTTAATAAAAAAATTTAACTTACATTTGATCAAGTCGAAATATTAAAATTCAAAACTAATGACTCTGGCAGGTAAATTGTTACATATTTGAGAACTAACCAAAACCGTTTTAGCTTCTTTTTGTGTAGAAATTATTTGTAGGTACCTGTTACTATAATTATAACGTAGAAGGCAAGGTTTTTCCGGGTAATTATTATAAATATTTGAAAGTAGTTAATATGATTATATCTATATATTTTTAATAACAAAACAATTTTGGCGAAAAATTGATTGCAACTTGGAATTGCTAGTTACAATAGCAGATTTTTATTTATTTATCTCTGTTATTGTTGACCTATTTACAACGTTATTGACCTATTTATTTAACGTTGTTGACCTATTTATAAAAATGTTTAACCGTTCTAAATAAAATGCACTCTAAATTAAAAAATAAAAAAAATTAAAAAGCTGAAAGGTTGTGTCCTTCTTTAACATAGTAATAGTATGGAGCCCTGATTTGTAAGCTGTCTTTAAATGGATATTTCCCACTACACAGAAAAGAATATTTCTTCATACTAGAGTTTGTATTCACTTTGCTTCCTTGAAGAAAATTAGGCAACTTGAGATGGCACCTGTTGTTTCGGCATCATAAATATGAGAATTTATACATACATTATGTGCAAATTTAATATTGTTTTCTCAAGGTACTAAGTGGATAATATTCAACAAAGAACATATTGCATTGTTTAGGATTCAGTTTTCAGATTTACTATTACAGACTACTGTAATAGTTACATAATATCTTGAGAATGCGGTTATGCCATAAAATTAAGATGGCACATGGTAAAAAAAAATAATTATAGAATTTTACCACAACGAATGTTATTAATAAATATACCGGGTGTCCCATTATTAAACAAACATAGCGAAACTACAGATTCTTTGGGTAAATATGTTACGATTTAACCGCTTATCTTAGTCCTAAAGTTTGACAATCAGCTTCATCCTGGAGTGGGTACTGGAACCTTCGGCGTAGAAACAAAAAACTGGACGTTTTCCACAAACTTTTGAGTTTTAATCTTCTCCTGAAGATGCCAACTTAGTTGTTACTACTATTGTAGTAGTCGGTAAAAAAATTTCATATAAATTGTAGAGTTTATGAAAAAGTGTTTTTCTCTCCCCCCCCCCCCCCCCCAAAAAAAAAAACAACTTTGACGCCCTGTATCGTGGTTACCAATAACTTTTGGATTAAGGTAAGACTGGTTACATCGTAACATTTTTACCCAAATAATCTGTTGTTTTGCTATGACCCCTTAATAATAGAACTCCCTGCATTTTACAGGGGTTTGATTAAAAAAAAAAATATGTATCTCAAAAAACAGCTCATTTTAGAGATATACAATGGTTATCAAACCGACAATACTATAAAAATAAATATGACTTAAAATACTGGGTCTTCAGGGAGGTATGAATTTTTTTAAAAGACTATCACACTTATTTAAAAGGAAATTCAAATTTTATTATTTTAAATCATAGCTGAAATGCTGCCATTAAATGATGCATAGTGGAAAATAAGAAAAAAGTAAACAGGTGTGAAAAATTACGTCAGTTAGGTGGTGCCTGTTTTTGTCTAGGCAATCCTGTTGACGGCATGAGAAATTGACCATACTCCTTTGAAGCATTTCACGTGGAACTCTTCGAATTTCTCGGATGATTGTTTCTGAAAATGCTTCAAGTGTACATAGTTCGTTTGTGTATACTTGAGATTTAAGGTAGCCTCATAAAAAATAGTCACAAGATGACAGATCTAGGGACTGAGGAGGCCACTCCACATCTCCACGTAAGGAAATCAAACGTCCTGGGAAATGTTCCCTTAAAAAAAGCCATTGCTGCTCTGGATGTATGGCAAGTTGCTCCATTTTGTTGAAACCATACAGTATTGAGGTTAATGCCTCATATTCTCAATTGCAGCAGAAACAAATCATATAACATCGCTAGGTAGCGATCTGTGTTTACAGTAACTGTCGAAAGTCCGTTTTCACGAAAAAAGTAAAAAATATTAAATGAAGTCGAAATCGTCGCTGTGTTTGAATCACAGAACAGCCCGTTTCAATGAAGGTGTTGTAAACAAACACGCGATGAGGTGTAGTCCACGGCTCCATGGTAACTGAAATGGCATCTGTCAACGAGTAGATACAGATCTAGATAGATAGATCTATTAGGAAAACATTTGGTTCGCTCCACATCATATGACACGCTCTTCAAAAATTCTATACCTCCCTGCTGTACCCTGTATATAAGACTATTTAAAATCTTCAGAAGTTTATTGGGTCTGAAGTATACCAGAAGTATTCATTTTCGATACAATCGAAACTGTCAGAAAGTTGCCATTTTTTTAAATGTATAAATTTTCCTGTAAACCCCCAGATACCCTGTATTTGTACATGTCTCGAGTATCGTTGGCTTTATGTCGTATTCGAGTAATAAATGCTTGAAAAAGTTACATTTAGTTCGTTTTATAGACTGTTATTAACCTTGTAATTTACAAATTCTCCAAATGCATGTTATTTTTGTATTCTCTCGATTTATTACAAAATACTGGTATCCCTCATAAATGTCATAAAATCAAATAAACAAAGTCTGTCTTTGGAATACTAAGTTGATATCCACTTTGAACATAACTCAAATCTTTGTTGTTTACCCATTAGACAAGTTTATGTAATACATGGAACTTAACCTCAATTAATCGCTTGTCCTATTAGGATGGGAAAACCCGAAAATTATTCGGAATTGTACGAATTTTAAGTGCATTTTAATAAACGCTATCAAAAAAAAGCAGTTACGGTAGTCAATGAACACCTGCGAGTTTTATAATGTACCAGTTAACTAAAAACCTACAAAGGAATTTCCTGTTGTCTTGGAGTGTTTTTTTTTATAATTGCTTTTAACACTAACTAAAATCATTTTTTAATCTCTTGTTTTAATGAGTATCTTTCGTTACTTCGCTATGGAAAATATGGCACTAATTCGTCCAACTCAAAAGATACATAAATAAACAATTATTTAATCGAACTTTTATCAGCGTGAGTAGTTATGGCTTATTTACATATTATGTATTTATAATCCAAGATCCGACAGCGTGATTATTGTTTTCATAAAGAAATAGAATGGGACGTGTCAGGAGTAAAAATATTAAGGGGTAACGCCACTCTAGAATTTTCAAAAAAGCGTTTTTTATTTGGCGTTTTTTAGCCGAAAATCCCCCTTTTTTTTTCCTTCTCTCCCCTTTTTTTTTTTTTTTTTTTTTTTTTTTTTTTTCTTTTTTTTTTTTTTTTTTTTTTTTTTTTTTTTTTTTTTTTTTTTTTTTTTTTTTTGGCTTAAACAATTGGTCCTGTTTCCTCGAATTTTAAATTTAACCTTAAATTGAATTCTCTTTTATATGTATATGAACTTTCTAAAACGTATATTTGCATTTGCGAATTTTGAAACAGACGTTAATGATTTCACTAAATGATAAACAGATAAATAAAAACGAGCATGGAATATTCTGCCGATGATATTTCTACTAGAAAATTAGGTCACTCCTAAACTAGAAGTGCCGACAAGAATTGCTAACAACATTGTTTAATGTCGTAGGTCGAGTTATGACGCATCTCCATCATAATTAAAGTTCATCGAACTACATAGGCAGTGAATACACTCAATTCACGTGGAAAGAAGTAAAGCAAGGAGCGTCAAAAGGGAATACGGGGTCACACAACCAAGTTTTGCTTCAATAAGATTCATCTTACTTACCAGATGACGAACGAATTGACATAGTTCTAAACATTATTTAAGGGGACTAGGGAGGGCTGAAATTTCGAAAAAATCGATTTTCGGTTTTTTGCATATTCCGATACTGTGATCCTTTAGGAATTTCTTCCCGTTGTTTTTTTTGAAAAATTCCCAAAATTGAGATCAAGAGAGCGTAAAATGTAGTATGGCGCGCGGCCGGCCGAAGGCAGATATTCGCGCGGTCGATCCCGACCGAACGGTCTGAGCATTATTCTAATTTCTAGGGTTCTCTATGCAATATAGAGAGTAGAATTAAGTTTTAATTTGTAACGACACACTAAAGACGACCTAATAATAAAGTCGAAACGTTTCTGTTTCCGTACGACTGTTCTAACACAAATATTGTACCGAAACTTTGAATGCGATTTTCTCGAAACTACATTTTTTGATGATTTTACCACGATATCTCGAGAACTGCGAAATATATCAACTTGAAATTTATGCAGGAGTTGTAAAACACTATCGTGCATGAATTATACCTAAAATCAGATTGAAAAAAAAATATTGCTACAATTTTATAATAAGAAATAACTCGAATTTTTCCAAATTTTTTGTTTTCTGGACGCCGTTTTGTTAATTTTGTTTTTTGTTTTTAATTTGTTAGGTATAATCAATAGAGGGAAGACTAAGGAGAAGAAATATTTTTAGAATTTGCCAAAACCTTTATCCTTTCGACTGGAATCGTGGTAAGACCCTGGATTCGACAGTTTTCCTTATTACATTGGGACGCCGGTATTATTGTTCTTGTAACGACTTCCAATGAATTTTCTCATTTTATGTTATAATTAATACCCTTAACAATAAAAAAGCTTTATATCTATTCGCGGCCTTGTTATAAACCATTAAACACGAGCCGATTTTTGTATTTTCAACCCTCCCTAGTCCCCTTAATTATCTTTGGGTAATTAGTTCATTTTTATTATTTCAGTACCCACACTAAAGAAGTAGAGAAATTGTCTAAAAACAAGCAGATCTCGTCATATTAAAAAACAAATATTTTTCATGAAGCGTTTGAAGTTCAATGCCTAAAATGGATGTAAATGACAATTTGAGTTTTAAACTTAGCTTTAGTAGTTTTTTAATACATCCAACATTTTCAATGGATTCATTTATAAAATAAATATATTTTTATTCTGAACTATAATACGAGGTGTGTAAATTAAGTAATGAGAGTTTTTAAATTTTATTGTTCGAGTTGAATTACAATTCAGTATTGTCTCCTTCAAAATAACTTCCTTGGGAAGCCATACAGCGCTATAGACGGTTCTTCCATTCCTCATAGCAGTGCCGGAACTCATACACTGGGATAGCCTTCAGCTGGTCGGTTATAGTCCTTTGAATGTTTTCTATGGTCCCAAAAAGGACTCAAGTCAGGTGAATAAGGAGGGTGAGGAGCCACAGAAATGTTTTCACTGGCTAAAAACTCGTTTACTGAAATGGCTGTGTGACGAGGCGCATTGTCGTGATGCAACATTACTGTTTGGCCTGGAGGCACAAACTCTTTGTGGACAATTCCCTGGCTATCCAAAAAGCAAATCAGCATGCTTTTGATTTTCATCTTTTTGCATTGATCTTTGACTTGTTCATTCTTGCTTTTTTGTGTCTTGTAGAGCTTGAAGTGTGCCATTCCATGTTTTGGCGCTTGATTTTCGGGTTGTACTCAAACACCTAAGTCTAATCACCAGTAATGACACGTTCCATAAAATGGGAATATATTTAAATCGATTCCAAAAAGTCAAGACACCTTTCTCTCCTGATGTTCATTTGTTCCTGAGAAAGGTTTTATGGAAGCATTTTTTCGCAGATTTTTCTCATCCCCAATTCGTTAGTCAAATCTGATGAACAGTGGTGTGACTCAAATTTAACTCTTCCCCGATCATTCTTGTCGTCAACCGACGATCTGAACGCACAAAATCCCGCATTTTCTTCGGTTCTTAGAGATTAAAGCATTCCGCTGCGTGGTTCATCTTCAATCGACTGTCTTCTGAGAGTGCCTTAAACCACCGACAAACCTGGGCTCTTTAAAAAACACTGTCTCTGTAGGCGAATTGAAGTTTTGCAAAACTATCCGTTGCGCTGTGTCCAAGCCTGAAGCAAAACCTGATAGCACACCGTTGCTCAAAGTTAATATCACTCATTTTTAAAATGCACTAGAAAAAAACGGTGTGCTAAAAAACAGTCACAAAAAACAACAAACAAATGACTCTAACAAGTTCAAACTTGTACTGAACCTACCGCCCTTCCAAATCCCGTCTTCGCAGTGTTACTAGATCGGGCGCTACGTTGACAGTCTCATTAATTTACACACCTGGTATATTTTTATTCTGGCACTCGGCTATAATATAGTGATCTAATAAATTCCTTTCAATACTTTTGTTTGTTTGTTATGATTACACGTTTGTTAAATATTATCATTTATATATGCGAGATTTTAGAGTGGAGAGTAGAGATTACGATTTTTTAGAGCAGTGCCAAAAAAATTGCAAATAATAACAGTATGTACGTATGTATGTACGTCGTTTTATATCCACATCAACAAATAAATTTAAACACCTTTTTATACACTTCTTATGATACAGTGAATTGGCAACAATTTATGTTATTACATCATTTTTGCTCAAGAAACGTCCTGATTCTCATAAAAGTTTTTATTTAATATTCGAGACAATAGAACGTATCTGTATTTAAAAATAAGACCTATGCGTTATTACATTATAAGCGATAGTCCTGAAGAAGTTATTTAATAACTTATTGGGAAGAAAAATACTTCTGTCTCATAATTTAGTCAGTTTATTAACAGCCATATTTTTCAATTTGAAAGGCCTTGAATATGAAAAATAGGAAACATGTGTTTATTTTTAAATTATGAATTTATAATTTGGTCACTAATATAACACAATTTTTATAAAATTTGAAAAGTTCGAGATGATAATATATTACAAAATTCTCATTCTAATATTATTTCTAGTATTCTTTCTGAAATGTGTGGTATTATAAGTAAACTAAAACAAAAAAATCGCAGATTGAATCCCTTTTGAATATTCAAATGTTTATAAAAACTAAATACTAATCCTGTTTTAAATTCCATTTTGTCTATGTCACTTTTTTTTAAATGTTTACAACTTTAAATTAATCTTTTAAAAATGGAGATGACTATATTAAAAAAAGGATATTGATATCGAGACCAGTTTTATAATAGAATATTCATTATATATATTTTTTTAACTTGACTAGTCAAGACCTGTTTACGAAGATAATTATTTGAGAGCAGACGGTAAATTAAGCAGCGTTTGATCACATATCAAGAAGTAGAATATACATACATATGTTATGTAGTCCACATAAATAAATAATTTATAATTAATCTTACCGAACTTGACATAAGTGAATAATTAATAAACATAATAATATGCCATTTATTCAACACAGCATAATCTTTTTTTTATACAAATAATTGTTCTAGGCCTATTTGGGGGCACTGAACGCGGATATGCCATCAGTTTTTCTCTTGGTCGTCGGGGTACCGGATATGGCGAAAAAATCGGATTTTTCCAGGGTTTTTCTTCGTTTTTCTTTGTTTTCGGAAGAACCGTTTTTCCGGCATGCCATCGTGTTTCTCGTGGTCGAATTAGTCGGTGGGAACTTTTTGGAGATTTTCAGTTGGTCTATTTGGTCGGTAGGAACTTTTTTGTGATTTCTAGTTGGTCGATTTCGCACATTTTGTAAGTAGTTTTTTCGGGTTTTCTGGAGGAACGGAGCGTCGGACGGGATTTTCGCGAACGCCATCGTTCTTCCCGCACCCTAAGTGCTCTTGGAGACTTTTGTGTCGCCCATCGGAGCGATTTAGATTTTTCGACAATTTCGATGGGAGGAGTACTAGCTACTACTCTTATACTAATAAAGAAATCTGAGTGAAACAAAAGTAACGTCCACCCCAGACATTTTTTTTCAGTGACATCTCTTATATTTTTTTCCATTAACTTATATATACTACGGTTTATTCTCTATCTCACGTTTTTTAAAATTCAAAATCGGTCTACAAATAGTGCAGATGTTTTAAATTTCTTTTAGCAGCACACTTTAATATCTTCATTAATATAAGAGTTATAGATAGAAGATTGTATAAATCATTCTGGAACACCCTGTATACGACAGACTAAAGAAAGTGTCAGAGTGAAAAGGAAAGTTATCGAGAAACTCAGATCAATTTAGTTGGCTCAAGAAATACTATAACAAAAGATAGAAATTTTGCTGTCAATTAGCTTGTTTTTCAGTAAAACAAATTACTTCTAATACTCTAAATTATTTGCTGCTTTTATGTTCGAAAGGTGATGACACACATTTATTTTATATATCATACAGGGTTTGTCCGGAAATTAATGTCAGTGAGCTTTGAAAAATGGTTTTTATTGATTCTATGTGTACAAATCTTTAGAAACATTCAAAATACATTCCTCCTGTTTTCCGGAATCGCGTTTAAAGCGTCGGTGCAAGCCTTCTGAATGTTTTTCACCGACCCAAAATGCTGTCCTTTCATTGGGGTTTTGAGGCGCGGAAACAGAAAAAAGTCTGGGGGGGCCACATCAGGGCTCTAGGGAGGCTGGGGAACAACGGTGATGCCTGCCTTGACGAGGTAATCGGTCACGAGGAAGCAGGTGTGCGAAGGTGCATTGTCGTGGTGAAGCTTCCAGGATTTTGATATGTCTGGGCGGACGCGATTCACCCTGCGTTTCAGCCGCTTCAGCACCTCGACGTAAAACTTTCCGGTTACGGTTGATCTTTGACCTGGACATCCTGGCCTTCTTGGGGCGAGGGGAGTTCGACGTGTGCCATTCCGCACTTTGCCTCTTCGTCTCTGGATCGTATTCAAAGACCCAACTTTCGTCCCCGGTAATGACGTCATCAAGGAAAGCGGGGTTGTCTTCGCAGGTGTCCAAAAGTTCTTGGCAGGTTTCGATGCGCCTCGCTTTTTGATCGTCCGTTAGCACTTTTGGCACGAGCTTCGCGCACACCTTCCTCATTCCTAAAGACTCCGACACAATTTCGTGAACAATGGCTTTCGTAATGTCTAATGTTTCGGAAATTAAACGGACACTTAGACGACGGTCAGTGTTCAACAAGTCACGCACACGTTTCACATTGTCGTCGGAACTGGAGGTTGATGGCCATTCAGCGCGGTTCTTGTCGTTGACATCTTCCCGACCTTCTGCGAAGGCCTTGTGCCACCAGAAAATTTGCCTGTCCGAAAGACAATCGACGCCGAAAGCCTTCTTCAACATTGGAATGGTTTCCGCAGCACTCTTCTCCAGTTTCACAAAAAACATGATCGCCATCCGTTGCTCAAGCGAACGTTGCATTTTTTCTTGCACCGGATCGCTGTAACGACTCTCAAAGAACGAGTGATGCGACCGCTACAACGACCGGTAGCCAACTGACGCTTGTTGGATCTTGTTGCCAGATCCCCCCACCACAATCCCAGCACGTAAAGCGCGGGCTGATGCGTACAGTTTCGGGAAAAAAATTCACTGATATTACTTTCCAGACAAACCCTGTAACTCATAACATAACGTATTTATCTCGACGTGTTGGACAGACATGAGATTAATAGAATCAATGTGCAACTTTTTTTACAAGTTAAGATTGAAATTAAAACACAATTGTACAAAATTGGCAAAAACTCTGAGTAACAAAAAAAAAAACAGTAAATATCATATTGTTTCAAAGATAACACGTTAATTTAGAATGAAAAATTTGGAATTTTTTTAATATCCTTTAATTTTTGTTACTAGTTTATTTTCTGGTCACGTTTGTAATGATAAATGTTGAAATAGATATTTATGTATATTACAGTATCGAAAAAACCTGTCGCAAACTGGTTTCAAAAAAATTATGCGACTGATCGAGTGGGTGCGTTGTTTCCAAACGTAAATTTTTAAGAAGATAATATATTAGGACAGCCATTTGTGTATTGTCATCAATTCTTTGAACTTTTTGGTAATACCTAGTAAATGTCAAAATCAAGGCTATTGGGTTTATTCCCCTTTAAACACATTAGTAAAACTTGTATTGCTGTATATATTTTTTTAATTTTCGGTTTATATTTAGCAGTTACTCAATAAAAAGCAACTTTAAGGAACCTTAAATGCGCATTAAATTACCAGTACTACTTAGTTAAGTCAGATTAATAATAAATAAACTAATTTGTATCCTTTCTTGTTTCTATCTCCCTACACCTACTTCTACGAGATTCCCTTTCTCTAAGTGAACAGAGGCAATAAAATGGACTGATCATGTAACACATCGCTTTATAATAAAAATTAATGGTTATAAATGATGAAATATCCCAAAAATGGAGAACGTTTAGGTACTTTGATACAAAACAACCGCAATAAAGATAAGTCTTTGACATAATTGTCTTGTTTTAACATTTAACATTCATTTATAATATCATGTTTGAATTAGTTTTGGGTTACCTTCAGTTTATACACACATTCCAAGAATTCGCTGTAAGTCAATGACGTCAAAAAATAAATATATATAAATATGTTGTCTTTATTAAAAAATACCATTTTGAACTGTTAATACGCGAATATGTCAATAACAAAAATAAAAACATAATAGTAATAATTAACTACTATAAATTTTGAAACGCTATAAATTTTGAAAACAATGACAAAAATACCATTTGTGAAAGGTCAACAAGTTTATAAATCATCATTTTAGTAATTTATTGAACAAAATGTTCATTGGCATTGATTTTTATTCACAGAACGTCGTAATATTTTATTTCTATTCTAGTTCGTATCCTACACTAGCATTGTCGAATTATTTCTACTAGTTTTGGGAATACCATTTTTTGTGTAATTTGATTGTATATGGTTTTAATTTTCCAAAAAAAAAAACCTGGCCGTTGCCCGTCTATTTATCCGATTGTCTGTCAATGTGTCTCTTTTATGTATATTTTGGACAGTCATCATAAGTCATAATAAAATATTTCAAATGTCAGGCACCAGTTTCATAAACCTTAATCTCTTATAACTTTGTACTCCTAACAGTCCAGTAGGCAGAGATTTTCATGTGTTCTTGAAACATATAGGGCTAGTTTTGACGGTTACCTATGTTTTTTTTTTGCGTAGAACACAATGCGAGGGGTCCGTAGAGGTGAAACCATCCGCTAATTTTTTAAATTAACAATTTGTGAAAAAAAAAAACGTCTTTTTTCACATTTCCGCTTATATATCTCCGTTCCTTGGCATATTTTATATAGCATATACATTTAAGAAGTTGTAGCCTATTGAATTTACAAAATTTTAAGCCCAACCCGAAGTCTCCAAGTGCTATTGTTAACTTGCAAATGATTGCTGAAGTTGAAAAAGTGCTATCTTTTCACTATTTTTTATTTTTTTTACTTCGAGCGTAGGGCGATTATGATCAGGAAATTTCTTGGAGGGACTGCTATTTATAATAGGAAGTTAACACATTTCAGCACGATCCGTTAATAACTTTTCAAGTAATTAACGATCGAATTTTTTTGCAAGCCTTAATTAACAATGACGCCATTTCTTTGTTTATTGTACGATATTGACCGGGTTGGGCTAGAAAAATTACAAATCTCTTCAAGTTTGAGAGACTTTTTGAGATTTTGAAAAATATTAATTTCGCGTTTAAAAATGTCAAATGTGTCATTTATAAACAAACTCATATGCTATCTTTAACTTACTTTAGAAGCACTAAAGCCTGATATCATTAAAATTTCGCACTTCCGGCTCAACCGGAAAATACCGGAAGTCATTTTTAGTAACAATTTACTGCAATAATTCTACTGGAACGCCCTATAAGTAATTGGAAATTCGAATTCTACAAACAATTTCGAATCATTCTTATGTACACTTCCCTACACCCAAACTTCATAGTTTTTGAGATATTAAATGTTTAATGTCCGAATGTCATAGGTATGAATGACGCATAAATGGAAAACGATAGAATCCGTCAATGTATCTCTCAGAGGTGCCTAGGAATTTTAATATAGGTAGGCGCTATCACAGGCTTTTGTGCTTCTGAATGATATCAGGCTTTAGTGCATCTAAAATAAGTTAAAGATACCATATGAGTTTGTCCCTATCTTCACTTGTTTTCTTTCAAAGGAATTTTATAAATGACACATTTGACATCTTTAAACGCGATTTTCTCGGAAACTGTCAAAGATAGGTATAGGACATGTTTTAGTCTTAGTTTTTTCAGTAGAATTAAAAAAATATATAATTTACAGGGTATTCCGTATAAAATAACAAAGTTTAGGCCATATCCAGTCAAACAGGAAGTGATTATCAGTTGTTTTTATAACTAAATTTTGCATCCCATTCAATGATATACATTCCCAAAATTTGAAATCGATATCTTTTTTCGTGCCTCAACTAGAGCTTGGGTAGTAATCTCGTGGTCACCCGGTATATTGTTTTAGCGTTGCCGCTTCGAAATTCTCGGAATTGTGACTATAATATTTTGACGCCAATTTTTTTGTTTAAAATACGCGTCTTGAAGCGTACTTTCAAGATATTATAACAAAAGCGTCAAAAAAAAGGTAGTCGCGTAGAAAACGTTATAAAACTGGCCCAAATTAATATTTTTCAAAATCTCAGAAAGTCTCGCAAACTTGAAGAGATTTATCATTTTTCTAGCCCAACCCGGTCAATATCGTACAATAAACAAAGAAATGGCGTCATTGTAAATTAAGGCTTGTAAATAAATTCGATCGTTAATTACTCGAAAAGTGATTAACGGATCGAGCTGATTTTTTTTTCTAACTTCATACTATATAGCAGTCCCTCCAAAAAATTTCATCATCATAGTCGCCCTACTTTCGAAGTAAAAAAATAGTGAAGAAAAAAGTACTTCTTCAACTTCAGCAGTCATTTGCAAGTTAACAATACCACTTGAATACTTCGGGTTGAGCATAAAATTTTGGAAATTCAATAGGCTACAACTTCTTAAATGCATATGCTATATAAAATATGCCAAGGAGCGTTAGCGGAAATGTGAAAAAAGACGTTATTTTTTTTCACAAATTTTTCACAAACGGACCCCGCACATTGTGTTCAACGCAAAAAAATACATAGGGAACCGTCAAAACTAGCCCTATATGTTTCAAGAACAGTTTTTGATGATTTTAGCTCCTGCCTACTGGACTACAACAGCAACTCAGTAAGATTTCTGTTTCAAAAATTTAGGACAGACATGACTAAACTGATAAATTTAGAATCATTTAAAAGAATATTTTAGAAAGAATAACTTAGAAGTCTAAAATGACCGATGATTAATTTCATCTCCCAATTTCAGGAATTCTACCGGAAGCGCTGCGCACCAACTGTCTGAGGTGCACCGAGAAACAAAAGACGGTAACGCTACGGGCCATAAGACGTCTCAAGAAGGAGTACCCGAAAATCTGGGCCCAACTATCTGCGCAGTGGGACCCCGACAGTAACATCGTCGATAAATTCGAATCGACCTTCGGCGGCAAGCCCCAGGTGGTGGTGCCCCAGGCCTCGGTGCAGATAAACAACAGGTTCAACCCAGATGTAGCTGACGCCGCCGTCCAGAATTCCATCAGCGAAGTCTTCAACTCCACCTCAGCACCGACCAGTACCAGTACCACGACACCATCAACTACTAATCCTCCATCGAGCACCAGCACTGTTAGCAGTACCACTACTAGCAGCGGTGCTACTAAGATAGTAGCGCAAAGTAGTACCGCTCCTAGCAGGGGTACTGCTAACACAGTAGCGAAAATTAGTACCGCCACCAGCGGCGGTGCTACCAAGACTAGTTTCGCAGCCACTACTAATACGCCTAACTTTAACACGATCACAGTAACAGCTAAACCTACGAAACGACCTAGGCCCAACTTGGGAGCTAACATACAAGCCACGGTGAGTCTGGGGCCCAGAATAGTGGGGGACCTGGTAAGGGGGGTTGGGGGCTTTGGGCACGAGAGTGGTGGAAACTGGCGCCGAGATCGCCGGGGTGGTATTGAAAAACATCGTCAGACCGCTTTGATCGCTTTAATAGTTCATCATTGTCACTAACCTTACTTATTGTTAGAATATATATTTAGGCGTTCTCCCTGTGACTAATTTCGTTGTCAGCGTGTCATTGGACTTATGCTTTTAGGTGGACATGGTGAGGTCGTTCGAGAGGGTGCTCGGTCAGATAGCGCAACAAAAGTTGGAGTTCATCAGTCGATTTTTAACGGGATAGCCCTGGCCTAGACGAAGCATCTATTAAAAATGGACTGACAGAAGACGTGATATTTTCTTTTAGTTATAGAATTGTTTTTGCTTCCGCTGTTTTTTACTAACATCAGCTTTACATGTACTTAGAACTATGGGATTAGAGGTAACAAAAAGCTTAATTAATCTACAGCGTGTCCCAAAAAATGGCACCACATTTAGAGGTGTCTGCATAACATTGAGTCGTTCCACAAAAAATCAATAAAGTTGGCAGAGCGTAAAAAAGACGTAGGATACCGAGTCTTTACGAATATAGGAAACAATCAGTAACTTCAGGCGTCAGAGTTCTTCCTCAAAAAATTACATTTAACATTTACAAATAAGTTTCCGCCGTTTTTAATAAAAAATTGGGAATTTATTGTGAAAGGACGGTACCTAATGTTTTATTCGAAGTATTGTCCATCGCTTGCCACTACTTTTTCCCATCTTTCTGGCCGCATACGGATACCGTGTCGGAAGAATGCTTCATCTTTTGAGGCTATCCACGAATCGACCCTATTTTTGGTATCTTCATATGATGTGAAGTATTGCTCACACAGGTCATGCGTCATCGATCGAAACAAGTGGAAATCAGAAGGAGCAATGTCTGGCGAATACGGCGGGTGGGGTAAAACTTCCCAATTGAGTGTTTCCAAATAGGTTTTGACCGGCGCCACAACATGTGGACGAGCATTATCATGCAGGAGAATAACTTTATCGTGTCTGGAGTAGTGGTGGGCGCGCTTTTCCTGAGAGCTCCACTCAATCTCATCAATTGTGTTCAGTAGACAGCTCCGGTAATGGTTTCGTTCGGTTTGAGCTTCCAATTCATCGTCTTCGTACACTTTCGGCATTCCGCTGCGCTTTTTGTCTTCGAAGCCAAATTCACCGTTCTTAAACTTTTGAAACTGCTCACGACAACTTCTCTCACTTAAGGCAGCCTCGCCATATGCTTTTACAAGCAATCGATACGCCTCAGCTGCAGATTTCTTCAAATTGAAGAAGTAAATCAAAAGTTCCCGCAAATGACACTTATTCAGCTCAAAACTCGACATTTTCGAACACGTGCGTTTTAATTCTGATAATTAACAATCTAAGATCGGCACTGCCTATAATCTTATTTTCAAGCTCCATAATGCATCTGTAATCATTGGTGACTATTACAAATAAAAATGGAGATCGAATAAGTGACATCCATGATTTATGACAACACTAGCGACCCGACCCGCCCCGGCTTCGCCCGGTTTACGACATCACATTAGAAACCTCCAAAATTATCAGTGTTTCTATATTACATTATGCATGTATTATACATATAAACCTTCCTCTTGAATCACTCTATCAATTAAAAAAAAAACGCATCAAAATCCGTTGCGTAGTTTTAAAGATCTAAGCATACATAGGGACAGACAGCGGGAAGCGACTTTGTTTTATACTATGTTATGATATGACAGTAATGTTAGATGGATTTAACAAATAATTTTAAATGGATGTATTTTTGGGACATGCTGTAAATTTTATAAAAAAATCAGACATAAAAGGACCGACTTTAAGAAAACAAATTGTGAAGAAACGGGTATTTATCATCGTATGTATGTTAAGGTATTATGTATAATACAGGAGTTGATATAGATATCATATGCTATGCTATGATATAGAGATCATATAAAATATCTGCATTTAATTGAAAACTGTGTAATATTAATAAAGATAACGCTTTAGTAATCTTCACAATCCATAATACATTCACCTAAAGCAGAAAGACAAAACAGCTTATTATCCTTGAAAATAATTTGAAGTAAACTAGAAAATACAATGGAGTAGCTTAGCAGTTATTATTGACATATTTATCTTGTTATTAATATTTAGATTTTATGCTGCAAAATAATCCTGGTGACCTGGATTGATATTATCTAATGTAAAATTGTTTAACTAAATAAATAAAATACTAATCAACTACTCACTCAGACTGAAATAAAGTTAAAATTATAACATAAATGTTACAAGGGACTACAAAAAAATGCCGAGGTCGGTCCACCATGCTTTTGTTTTCAATTAGTGACCTATATTTTGACCTTCTAAAACTTCAGTTTTAGTCGGACTCGTCAGAAAATATTCTTCAGATGTTAAAATCCATATTTACAGGAAATTCAAAACCCGAACATTTGATAAATCCCTTGACGTACATGAAATCTTAATTAAAAAGGCGTGAAGATAGAAAATGAACTATATATGATGATTCTAGAATGCATAAACAATTATTACAACAAATGTATAATCATATAATTTTAAGATGCCTATATGTTTTAATCCCTATTAATATTTTTGCATAGTTCCCAATTACTTATTTATTGTTTATAATAACTAAACTAAATATTATTTATTATAATATCTAGTTATTGTGTTTGTGTAACTATCTGCTGTTGTAAAGTAAAAATTACATAGGTTAATTTTTGTACAGTCGAGGCATTATGTAAGTGCCAAAAAAGGATTTGTTATCTTTTGTGATATATGTATGTGTATTATTTAAAATAAAATGTGTAAAAATTGTTATATACATTTTTTTAGGCATTTGCGTAAACCGATTAACTCCATTAACTCCATGAACAGAAAATAAGGCCGTCATTAGGGTCCGGAAAGTATGCCACCACGCAGGGTCGGACTCGCAATCCATCATGCCATTGACGGAAGAATATATGAAAGACCAAAAAGACAGGAGTAAAAATGTGTTAATATCATGTACATTTCATCTCGTTCAACGAGAGCGAGTTGACTGTACATATGGTTGTAGAAGGAAAATGATCGTTCCACATCTACTGAAGTTAAAGGTGCAAATTTAAAATAGTTCACATGGACAGATGACGACTCACCACGCACATTATTTTTACGAATTTCGCACAGTTGTTTGTATCACTAACAGTTGTTTGTTGTCACTAACATCAGTGCATTATTATTTTTTACATCTACAGAGAACAATGCACGTGTTAGTACTGTTTCTATACTTTTAGTCATTGTTTGCAAAACCCGTTTACCGTTATCAAAATTTTGTATCACAACATTAACGACTTTATTACCGCAAAAATGTGTTGCTTCGACAACTGTCACCAACAGAAATTTATTGTGTATGTCTTCCTTGATATTTCCCATGACACATTGATAAGTCAAAAATATGTTTTACGCAATGTATGGCCACTAGACAATGAAAAATCGGGCACATATTTGGCAAGAGAAAAACGTCCAAAGTGAATATTGTCGACCATGTTCCACGAAAGTCTACATGCGCAAAACATTATGCACAAATTAAACCAAAATTCCTTTTTTCTAACAGTAACAGTAATATTTTGTTGATGGATATTCGAATCTAAACGTCTTTCACAATCTCGGCGTCTACAAAATATATAACGACAATTACAAGGAATATATAAAATATGTGATCCAACAATGGCAAAATCGTCGTAATTTTCAGTCAACGTTTTAAGTATATTCACAAATGGTAACGACTGTGCCATTATTACAAAAAATCCTCACAAAATCAGATATGTAAATACACTACACGAACTCACAAGTTAGTCACTCACGACACATAAAATTATTTTGAATTTTGACCTAAAGTAAAACAGTACGGAATCTGCGCACACACCGTGGCTAAACTGCATTCAGGTATCCCGACTACCCGTGCGGGAGTGGGTTACTACAGTCCCAGTGCGCGTTCCTAGGCATACATAGTTTTCGGGTTACATATGTAGATATCACCAAGACACACTGTTCATAGGCAGGCTGCCAGAGGCATCCAAAAGTGCTACTGTGCCACAAAAAATGGTTTTGAAGCAAACTAGACCAGAATCTTCCCTATAACATGGGAAGATGAGATATACTGCATTTTTTTCGATGTTCAATATTCTTTCAGGAAAGTAGGCTTTTCAATTTGAGCTCGTTTCCACACCACCCAGGAGGTAGAGCTCTCAGCGCGTTTTTTTTTAAGTGGTTTCCCCTGTAGGCCTAGTCCACTAGAATAATAAATCCCTGACTATATGTACAAATCAAGGTGATATACATATTACTAAGTGTTTGTAAGCTTCCCCTTATTATTTTTAGAAAAATATACATCTACAGACAAACATTGCATTACATATAGAAATGAGGATCTAAACTGAATGGGAAGTGTTTAATTTTTTTTATATTCAATTAGAGTTTGCACACCGTCTAAATCTTCCTTCATAAATATACATAATGTTTTAATTCTACATTGTACACCTATTATTAATTTCGGTAAGTATATATCATTAAAATTAATTACCTTGTTTTGAGTAGTCAGAATTATTAAAATAGTTTTGCATAAGTTATTTGAGCATCCAGTAGGGTCGGTCCTTCCTCAAGTATTCATATATTAGCAATATTTCACTGAATCTACGCGTACGCGTTGTCAAAATATCCCCTTCAACCTCTGTTATACTCGATTTTCACCTCTGGGGTACATTTCCTGCTTTTGGCATGTTGAAATTTGAAATCAGCAACCTCGAAAACCCCCAGAAATATATTCTTGGAACAAACATTGCGTATTTTGAAAACATTTTCATTTCTTACCCCTATCTCAAAATTTTGAGGGTGTATTGACTTTTTTGAGGTTGGATTCGAATTCAGCATCGAAAAATGCATAGGGGTAGTAAGGTTAATATCCAAGATCATGATTTTTTTGTGTAGCTGTTATTATTAATTTCTTAAATCACACCTGTTGTTATGCAACCCTGAATACTACTGCGGATCACAGAGCTGTTACAACGGTTGCAACAAACGTTCTTTCATTTTAAGAAAAAAATCAGTTCTATTGATCATTTATTTATACGTAACTAATTTAGGTGATTATTATTTTTTATAGTGACTTAATCTGATCCACTAATGTAGTCGAATTTCTAGTAAAGTTTACGGTAATTCTAAAAATGTAAATTAGATTATTAAGATTTCTGCATCCAGTGTGAGTCCCGGCTAATTCAAACATTAATTTATGTATTTATAGATAGATTTATGCTTCTGCCATTTTTTAAATCGAAAAATGAAAAAAAAAAGTATACAGCTAATACGAGGAAGTTCTTATAGTTCAAATTAAGCGTTTTTTAATTATGTGTTTAAAAAAATATGTAAAAGTAAAGCTATTTTTTTGTCTAAATAAATGAAAATCTAGAAGATAAATTATCAACAAAAAAAACAACATACAACCTGTGGTGAAAATGGAAAAGATGAGGTTGAAAATATGAGAAAAATCACAGATGAAGCAAGGGACGATTCACATAGCGCAAGAAGGGTATACAGCGTCCATATTTTTATTTTGTTTTTAGGAGCTAAAATAATGGAACAGTTGAGTTGGATACTAGACATAAATTTGCATTTATTGACATAGTTCTCACTTTTTATTAACTTCTGGTTTAACAGGAAAAGTTTATGTATATTGTCACTTTTTAATACATTTATATTTCGATATCCAGGGTGCTTAGAGCATATGAAAACGTTTCAGTTTAAGAAAAATTGGAGTAGAAAAATTAGTTTATCTTATTTTTGTTCACAGCTTTCATTTTGCAATCGGTTAAAAATTGCAGAGAAATTTTTCATGTTTTTCTCAATTTTTTTAAAGCGAACACTATGCCTCTTAAGACTTTTCAAACATTTTACTTTTTCGCTGACTTTATTTAAGGGCCACTCTGTATAACAGTTTTCCATATTTCAGATAATTTTATGGAACATTCCACTTTATTTTGTTGACTATCTAAGAAAAAATAAAAAAAAGTTTGATCGTCTGTAAAAAAATATATTTATATCTAACGGAATGTTTTTGCATCTGTGAAATTCAACTTTCATGTGTTGTTCTAAAAACCTGTCACTTTCGTCGCATTATTTGGAACTGGCCACGGTTGATTTAATACCTATTCAAATTAAACGTGTGCAACACTTGATTTATTTGAAACTATCGCTAGTTTCTAATTTTTCTTCCGCCTTTTGTTTATTTAGGTATCGCAGAAAATCTCTAGAGGATACCGGTAGCTGTGTAAGTACCTACAAGGGCTAGAACCAAATGGTACATGCCAGGGTCGAACTTGAGCATGCATGCTGCAGTGAATAAATAGTACTAGACTTACTAAGTAATATTGTTTTCTCTTAATTTTTCCGCATCTGTTGTCACACTCTTACACCTCGTCGTCCTCATATAGGAATTCACTTCTTGGGATTCCATTTCTTTTATTTTCTCGGTGTTTTAGCGACTTTACGTGCTTTTCACATTGTCCTTTTCTGTAAACATGTAAGTAACACTTGCATATTTCACAGTACACAGTGGTAGCTTTAACACTTCAAATCTGGAAAACCCTGCACAATTTTTTTTAATTGATAAGCAAATGGGGCTGGCGTTTTAACCATCGTTATAATATCAATTAAGTATAACAATCAGTAATGCACAATTACATGCGCGCGACATTCAAAGGACTAAATAAATACGGAACCTGTTTCGCGGCGCAGTCGCCCCGGCCCCCGCCCCGCTGGCCGAGCCACGGCCACCTGGAATACGGGATACCGACACGCGGCCGCCTGGAAGACGGTCGGTATCCGAGAATTTTGTTCTAGCCCTAGTACCTACTCTTAAAAATGTGATTAAAAAATCAACCTGTCAAACACCAAAATATTTCAACAATAAATTATGAGTACCTATTAAACATAAAATGCATAACAAATAGAGAAATTTGACGACTTTAATTAGGTATTCATTATAATACTAAATACGTACATATGTATACAATCCAAAAAAAAATTTGTTCATCCGGCCCTAGGCTTAAATCATAGTATTTGATTAGTTATTGCTAATTCCAGAAGATTAGCTCATTTAATTAAGTTTTAGAGGTCGCTCATTGGTGTTTTATTTTTCCATTCAAATAACATGGGAAATGCGTCATTATTCGTTCGTGGTGCCGTTTCGCGAACAATTAAAAACATTTTTAGCAGCTCATATTATTTTCTGGTAGTCGAGGATAGTATAAAACATTTTCAGTGTCGGTAATGTGGGTCTCGTTGTATTCTATTGGAATTTTTTATCATAATGGCAGCGTTGAACGCACCAGTTGCGCAAATCTCTGGACGACAGTGTACTGAAGCTTTTAACGTTCAAATTTTATTGTTTTGGAAAAAAATTTGAATCAAATAAGTAACTACAAAGTTTTTCCGTAGATTTTTATGAACGTTAAGAGCTTCAGTACACTGTCGTCCCGAGATTTGCGCTACTGGTGCGTTCAACGCTGCCATTATGATAAAAAATTCCAATAGAATACAACGAGACCTACATTACCGACACTGAAAATGTTTTATACGATCCCCGACTACCAGAAAATAATATGAACTGCCATAAATTTCTTTTAATTGTTCGCGAAACGGCACCACGAACGAATAATGACGCATTTCCCATTTCCCATGTAATTTAAATGGGAAAATAAAACACCAATGAGCGACCTCTAAAACTTAATTAAACGAGCTAATCTTCTGGAATTAGTAATAACTAACTAAATACTATGATTTAAGCCTAGGCCCGGAAGAACTAATTTTTTTTGGACCACCCTAATATACATACGTAGATAATGGATAATGGATACACTGATCTGCATTTTGAAATTTTTTGTCGTTCCCTGAAATATTTTTTTGGGTTGTTTTTGTGTCTATTGTAATGTGAGAATTCAAATATGAGCTCGGTTTTTAGCTATCACCCATAAGTTTTTAGAGAAGGCAAGAATATAAAATATGAGAAACCCAAACCATAAGCAATCTAGTGAATTTTTTAACATGTTTGGGATCCATTTTCCACTACACCGCTTCTCCATTTGAGCAATTTGCTGGTGAAATATTTCGCCGTGTTCGACTGAAACTGCATCTAAATTGGCAAGGAAGAATTCCAAATGGGAGTGAAGAAATTGCGGCTTAAATGAGATGTTACAACCTAAGAAAAAGGTAGTGTAAAATTTTGTCTTTATAAAGTTCTCTATTTACGGCCCAAAGAACATTCCTTCTTTAAGCTTTGCCTCACTTATACGCGCGAATTTCCGTCCCAAATAAAGAAAAGTATTTCCTTATCTATTTAAGGATTTTGCAAAATTTTTTATAAGCCCAAGTTTTATGTGCAGAGGAGGTAAGTAGGTACATCCTTATACCTGCTTAGCAATCAATCAAAACATGTTGTTGATATTCTCTTGATTTTGCTATTTGATATGACAATTTACAGGTCGGTGTAAGGGTTATTTAGGCATCGCAGAAAATCTCTGCGTGGAATAACAAATTTGTTAGTATAAACGTGTGGATGGGATTTATCAATAACTCTTTGATTGGTCCGATTAGGTTGCCAAATCGCCTCGACGGCAACAGTTATTTAGATTTTTTTGCAGAATACTCTGCCGGATCTCTTCGACGATTTACCATTAAATCTACGCAATCAAATTGTACTTTATGCACGACGGTGCCCTACCACACTTTGCACGTATTGTAAGAGAATATTTAAATGAGCAATTCCCAGGTAAATGGATTGGCAGAGGAAACGATGCTCCAATTTCATGGCCACCACGTTCACCAGGTTTGAATCCTTGCGATTTCTTCATTTGGGGTGACTTAAAACAGAAAGTTTGCTCTGTGCGTATTGAGAATGTGGAACAATTGTGGAACAGAATTCAAAATGCCGTTCATGAATTGCAGAACGAGGAAACACTGAGAAGAGTACACTTTAATTTCTTACGTAAGATTGTTTCTGTATTAATGAAAATGGAGGTCCTTTTGAACACCTAATTAAGTCTCAATAAATGATTATTTAAGTTTGTTTATTTCGCTTTCGTCCTAAAATCAATTTTAAAGTGAAATCAATTAAATCGTATTAGAATCGACAATAATGTAAAAAAACATGAATTCAGCGAAAACGGTAAGGAATACAAAAATTTTACAAGAGAGAAAATTTGTTAAAAAATATCTTATCTTTATGATACAAATGAAGCTATCACCCCCACCAAAAAATGGGTTACTTAAGGGTAATGGTAGTTTTCGCACCCTGTTAATGGAATAACTTCAATTCAAATGTCAAAATGTGCCATCTGTCGGAAATACTAGCACACCAAATTTCATTAAGTTCATACAGGGCGTTACTAAGTTATTGGCAAAACACTAAAATTTTATGTCAACTTTGACGGACTCTAGCGCCTAAGTTTAGTTAAATCGACTTATTTTGACGTCAAGAGCATGAGGTAGCTCGTTGTACACGGAATATTGGGACACCCGGTATAGGTAGAAATGATCGAAATAACACATTAGATTGGCGGGGAGGATTTTCATGCAGAACAGGGTTATTTTAAGTATGTGTCTGTATTATCTTATTTAAATAGGATAGACCGGGGCCAGCATGCCAGTTTCTCAATATTTTAAAAATACAATATTATTTCGATAAAATGCTTGTTTTAAAATATTGTACCTAGTAATTTTCTTAAATTTCGGTTATCAAGAGATTAAGAAAAACAAATTAACACTAAGTTTCGAGATACTGACCATTTGCAGCCATTGTTTTGCTATGCACTTGCTATCTGCAAGTTTGTAGATTCCGGTCCCTTGTTCTTAGAAGCAAAAAACTCGGTATCACCTCTTTTGGGCCTTGTCTAAAATATTGAAGTTGCGTTCGCCCAGGAAGAGTGCCATTGTTCGGAAAATGTGGTAGTCCGATGGCGCAAGGTCCGGACTGTACGCTGGATGTGGAATAAGTGTTTGACGTTTTCTTCGGGTTGTTTCAAACTGTGCGATTTTGCGTTGTTCTGTTTGGAAGGTGCTCGCTCCATTGGCAGCTTCTGTTGACCATGCGAATGGCGTAGAGATTCCTAGTAACTGATGTTTGTGGAATGCCAAGTTCAGCTTTATTCAACATAAATATCAAAAATATACAGAAATCGAATGAAACTTTTGATTCATTCCAATAGTTACACAGAAAAATACACGGCAAAATATACAGAATGGTCAAAATAAAAGGTCACAAGTGAACTACTTTGTCCTTTGGTGAAACTCTTATTTTAAATAGAACCTGCTATATTTTATGATTCATTTTTTTCGTCCTATTTCTAGACATCTTAATATTCACTGTACTTGAACGGTTTTCGTATTATATGTATCTAGTTTACTACATTTTAAAATACACTAATCCTATGTAATAACAATCTGTGTAACAAGCGGAAGTATCAAATATATAAATGGGTTCACATACCCGTGATATATTTTATTAGCACAAGTGCCACAACAGTTTAATGTGTTTTGTAGCATAAGTTGTAGTTACCAGTTTTAATTAGAAATAATAAGCTGATGGTCAATTAGCATTCTGGTCAGTAGGTACATGCATTTTTTACTGGAACATAAGACTCATGTGATTTTCTGTAACTACAGTGATTTTACTTAGGAAAACAATGGTAGGGAAGTGTTTGTGGTATAGATATAAATATTAATTCCCCTGCTATACCACAGCAACATAAATTCAAGCGAACCAAGTTTATGCATACTTCTAAATGTACGAGGACAGAATTTTATATTCAATTTCAATCTATTTATACAGTGTGGTGCAAAAGTTATTCCTAATAGTACTTTCCAAAATGTTTTCTACGAGTCTGCTAAATTAATATGAAACTAAGTACATAAAATAGGTAGATACTGCAGCACATAATCACAAATTAATTACTACAAGGCACATTTTCTAGTATTTTGACAAAATTAAGAAGATAAGAAAAAGAAGCGGTTGTATAAAGTTGGAGTAAAAGCGATTCGCAGAATTACGTTTTAGAAGTCAAAATACTAATATCTGCAACAGCTTTCCATTATATTTTGATTAATTAATTGCCAGACTTTTATAATTTTATTTGCAAGTGATATTTTTTGTGAAGTGAATATTTTTGAGTATTGAAAAATTGTATTTGAAAAAATGTTTGTTTTGAATAGTTGTTAAAAGATATAACACAACTTAATAGTCACCCCGTACAAACACCAAGAACAAGTTAACAAAAAAAATCAGATTTTAATATGTAATCTTAATTTTATTAATACCTAATCATAAGACTAGCCTATTTTAAATTTTCAAATTTCATGTGTATCCATACAAAATACATTTATCGAACTACTCACAATCAGTCTTTTTATTTACGATTGCGAGTACTTATTATGCAAGTTAGTAAAACACGTTTATTTAGAACAGTATGGTATAGAAAAATTTCAGTCGGTTCTAGATCAACAACATTCAAATTGCCAAGTTTGCCTCGATAAACCTCTAATTAAGTGGTAAGTAAAATCCATACGTTGATAAAGTCCATAGGTTTATTGTCGTATATTGCTATTTGGATTCAAAGGAGCAAAACTACCTAAATACACAAATTTTAAGAAGCAAATTTTTCATTTATTTTTTTGAAACGCGTTATAAAAGTATTGGTATCGGATTACGTTCTGAAGACTAGTTATATAGCAAATTTTAAGGAAGAAACCTGAAATATCGAAAATACCTCCAAAATTTGTTACATTCCCATGATGTTATAGTGAGAAAAAAGATATCTGACAATTAGACTCTTTGGACTGAAAAAAAATATAGGGTACATATCCCGTTTGAATTAAAACAATTATACTTTGTACAAAATAAAAACCGAACTGTAACTTTTTGTTAAAATTTAAATTTTGCGCTTGATATTCGTTGTTACGCAGTTGGCAGCAAATCTGAAGTTGCCGTCTCGTTTTACTTGTTGGTTGGTGTCTTTTTTGAGCGTCAATTTTTTATCTTGCATTGAAGAACCCTTATTCTGAGAACAGTCAAAGTATTATAGTTTGGCTTCTGTTTGAAAGATACTAAAACAGCTAACAGCTGTTGACAAGAGTTAGTAGCATCGTTCATACGCTATTTTAAAAAGAACGAGATATTAATGGTCTACAGTTACCCTTAATAGCTGTTAGAAAGGCAATTGAAATATAAAAAAAATATTAATTGGAACCACAGTCCAATATATTGTTTTTGCGTGTAGCAGCAGCCCTAAATTGCAATTATTCCACAGTTAATCCTATTTCATAGAAAGCAAAAAAACAGCGAACTTTTAAAATCACATACAAATCGTAGTTCTACCAAGAGGGTTACAAATTCTGTAGCACTGAATACAAGTACTATCCGTAACACTTATAACAATTGTTATAACAAGTGTTACGGGTGTTATATATTTATGTACAAAAAACTATACCGCTGAATTCATACCGAGGCTGTTACCCTAAGTGACATAATAATATTACATTGACATAGTTTAATTTGATTTGCGACCCGTGCCGTTAAAAGCGGTTTTGGTTTGAAATAATTGGTTTGGTGCAATTATCTGGAGTACCCACTCGTTACATTTTACTCGTGGACGTCGGAAAGATGGATCATCAGACACTATCTCCGTGAAAATATTTCTGAACGCCTTCATTTCAAGGACAAATTGCGACAGCCATACAGGGCGGGCCAAAATATGTTTTGGAACGAGACAACCAGTTAGAAAAGAATTGAAGGATAGGCATATATTTTCCATATTATTAAAGTTTAGATCTTTAGTTTAGTAATAGATGTCTTCCAGAATTCTTGTCTAAGAATTGTTTACTTAATAACTATTTACATAACTCACAAAAGTACACTGTGTAATAGTTATTTTCCAACTACTACCAATTTTAACTACAGTCATTGTATGTGTAATTTTATTAACAACGCATTATTCGCAATTTATGAAACGTTGAAATGTTTTATAGGTAATAAAGACTCCTGAAATGTTACACCTCAGTGTTTTATTTATATGGGACAATCCGCGTCGACCGGATCAGAGCTAGGACCCAAATTAGAAGCAACAAAAAAATCAACAAAGGACTCATTTTAACGCTTAGAGCCTCTACTTTCAAATGCCGAGTGCGCCTTTGAAACAGCTCCAATATGACGGCCGGAAGCCGGAGAAAAATGGAGTGTCCAGCAAAAAAAGCTTGTAAAAATAAAAATTCTCAACCGATCGGGTCGTTCTATGGCTCAAATTGTAGCTGATGGATGCTTCTAAAAAGCTGGTGTGGTAGGTTGACAATATCCAATATGGCGGTCAAAAATCCAATACGGTGGCCGAATACGATTTGCGCCAAATTTGGTATAGGGATCACTGATCACGAATCAGAGGTCAGATTTTCCAAACTCGGCAAGATGGCGGACGGAATTTTCGAGAATCAACCGATTTGTACCAAATTTATTATACGGGGGATTTGGGGTCACCGATTACGAATCCAAAGTTCGATCCCAAAATCCCAGCGACCCCAAAAACCCTCTTATACCAAATTTGGTGCAAATCGGATGATTTTTAAAAAATACGTCTGCCATATCGAATCTGCCATATTGAATTTAGCAAATATTGGTTTCGAAATCAGCGACCCCGAAAACCTCCGTATACCAAATTTGGTGCAAATCGGTTGATTTTCAAAAATTCGGCCTCTCTATATGGATGTTTGACCGCCATATTGGATCCGCCATGTTGGATTTTGTCAACTTACCACACTAGCTTGTTAGGGGCATCTATCAGCTACAATTTGAGCCAAAGAACGACCCGATCGCTTGCGAAATTTTATTTTTACAAGGTTTTTTTCAGGACAGTCGATTGTTCTCCGGCTTCCGGCCGCCATATTGGAGCCGCCATATTGGATTTTTCAAAGGGGCACTCGGTATTTGAAAGTAGACGTTCTAAGCTTTAAAATAGGTCCTTGATCGATTTTTTGGGTTGCTTCTAATTTTGGTCGTAGGTCTGATCTGGCTGACGCGGATTGTCCCATATGTATTTCGTTTCTGTCAAAAAGTATTATGAAATTAGAATGTTGTGTAAAATTGTAATGTAAACAACATTATAATGTATTATAATGTTGTGTAAAATTGCAAAGTGATTTCACAACAAATTTAGAGTAGTAAAAGTGTAAAATTTATATTTCAATGTAATTTTACCATGGGAGTAATGCAAAACTGGAATACAAAAATATAATTTTAAATTATGTGATAATAAATACCTGACATGTATTTAATTACATAACTTGAAACATATATTTAAATTACATATTTTGTCTAAATCATTACGTATTCTATCCAATTTTAAATTACCTAACGTAGGTCCTTTGCGGTCAACGTTGTGTTATGTATTTTTACACAGATAATTATTTCTGTGTACTTGATACAATATTAAAAAAAATATATATACAATGGTTAAAAAAATAAAAAACATTCCCAAGCCTCCTACTACCCCTAACCTTTTAAATCGTCGGTCTCCGTTTCCGTCGAACGCCCTGTACGACGCGTAAATCCCGCCTCTTCCACGTACCGCGACGTCGAGATGTTACGTCGCTCTCGCCAGGAAATGTGGGTCGCCCGTTCGCATTAACGAATTGAGTTTTCTCATAATCCGAACCACGTGACACTCTTACTTTCCTATCGCCCCCTAGGGCCCGCGCCGCATATATACCTAGTGGTGGAATATCTCGCGGCCCAAACCGAATTCGATCCGCCGCCATGAAACTCGTCAGCGCGTTGTTGTTGTGTGCCCTAGCGGGCTCAGCTCTGGCCGACGACAAGTACACCAACAAGTACGACAACGTCGACGTCGACAAGATCCTGGCCAACGACAGGGTGCTGACGAACTACATCAAGTGCCTGATGGAGGAAGGACCCTGCACGTCCGAGGGAAGAGAACTGAAGAGTGAGTTTAAATTTATTTATTTTGAATTTGACAACACTAAGATTAACCATCGAGTTTTCGAGAAATTAATCAATAAATCGATTTCCCGGCGACAATTTCTGATAGCAGATGAAGATGATATAGGCGGTCTAAAAGTAAAACTCACTAACATCAAGCACATTCTTAAAAAAAACATTATTTCCTAAAAACGAGAAACGAAAAAGTTATTTCAAGAAGTTCCAGAGATTTTGAACTAGCCTATGACCAATATTATTGCAACTTTTATCATATCTTGTTCGGCAATTGCAGTTTTTTGACAGTTGGTTTGGTGTTACTTAACCCGTTTCGGCCAAAAACGCCACTCCCGGTACATCGCTCTTCAGCGCCTCAACTAATACTATTTGCGAAAAATTTTGACAGGGACATATTTTTAAAACTTACATCGCTCTTCAGTGCCTCAACTAATACTATTTGCGAGAAAAAATTGACATATTTTTAAAACTTAAGACGTGCTCTTTCCGACGATGTCCATGAAATTCCTCCACAAAATTATTAATTATGAAAAAAAAGCAGTTTTTTTAAAAACAACACGATTTTTTTGCACATTTTTTTAAATCAAATTTTCAAAGGGTTTCCGGTCTGCAATGGACCTGGAACCTCACTAACCGGTGGAATAAATGTTTGAACTTTAAGTATAGGTGGTTTAAAGATCGATTTTTTCCCTTATGCGTTCAAAATGGCGCCGCTTGAACTGCAAAATTTTTGCGTAAAAATTAAAGAATTTTTTAATTGGAAAATGATTGCACTTTTACAAAAATTTGTCAAGAATAAAAAGTTCTTAAAACCACTCAAAGAATGCACTGGATTTTGCAAATAGTCAATTTTTGCAAAATTTAAAAAATTGCTTAAAACATTCTGAAGAAACCCAGTGCATTCCTTGAATGATTTTAAGAACTTTTTATTCTTGACAATTTATTGTAAAAATGCATTGCATTCGAGAAAAAACATTCTAAATTTCGATACTAATTTGATTTTTAGAAATTTTTTTTCTCAAAAAATGCATTTTTTCTATAAATTGTCATGAATAAAAAGTTCTTAAAATCAGCCAAAGAATGCACTGGAATTTTTTCAGAATTTTTTAAGCAATTTTTTTAATTTTGCAAAAATTGACTATTTACAAAATCCAAAAAATTGCTCAAAAATTTTTGAAAATATTCTAGTGCATTCATTCAAAAAAGTTTTCAGTTCAGGCCCCATTTTGAACGCATAAGGCAAAAATGGATCTTTAAACCACGTATACTTAAAGTTCAAACATTTATTCCACCGGTTAGTGAGGTTCCAGGTCCATTACAGACCGGAAACCCCTTGAAAATTTGATTAACAAAAATAAGCAAATAAATCGTGTTTTTTTAAACTGCTTTTTTTCATTATTAATAATTTTTTGGAGGAGTTTCATGGACACCATCGGAAAAGGCACGTCTTAAACTTCAAAATATGTCCCTGTCAATTTTTTTTGTCGCAAATAGTATTAGTTATGAGGAGCTGAAGAGAGGTGTACCGGGAGTGGTGTTTTCGGCCGAAACGAGTTAATGAGTTACCGTTAAACCTACGATATATGTATGCACAAACAAGCTAAAAACAAAACTATGTTTCAAAAGTTTGAGTGGTAGAAAAATATGTAACTAACTTAAAAGGTATTTATTGGTACAACTGAACTGAAAAAAAAACAGTTTCATTTCAATTCAAAAAGGCAAGATTTGTTTATTTATTAGATGCCATTTTTTTTTTAAAGATTGTTACTCCATAATAAAATTTTCGTAAGGAAGCATCGCACCCACATGGGGGTAATTAATAGTTGTTGATGTGCCTTACTTGGGGCACATGAACAAGATCTTGGAAATGGCTTGCAAAATGTTTGCGTTTTTTTTCATGATTACGAAGTGAATATAAAAACTTTTTATCCTTGCTACTAGGTGACTATTTTAGTTAAAGATACAGCTATTGTAAAATCTCAAAAACGAAATGTTGGATTAAAAAAAATTCCAATTATTATAACTTACACATCTCGAAATTTTAAAAAATCACAAGTATAAAAATATTTGTATTTATTTAACGATTATAAAAAAAATATTTCGCAAATTTCACTGTGCCACTACTGGTGGGCATATATTTTTTTGAATTTTTTTTAAATTTCGCTTCATGTTTTTGTGACTATAGTCTTCTACTTAGGTCCATTAACCATCCCCTAAAATATGGTGTGGATCCCATGCTCCGTTATGAAAAAACAAGAACTTTAAATGCCACCACCCACATCTTCAAACCATAACTGTCTCATAATGACCACCATGACCTTTTGACTTCTTATTTCGATAGACTGACAAGCCAGTAGCAAATTTCATGGAATGAAACATGGAATATCGCAAATGGTTTAATTAAATTATACATGCATTTAGGATCACGTTGTTACTTAATCGATACGTAACATACCGAACAGAAAACGATATTTATCCTTTTTTGCTCGGTGTTGAAATGCATGTCGACGCGAACTATTACAAATGCAGTTTTTATTTTCCATCTAAGTACAACAATAGATGTAAATGCAATATGCAAAAACATTTTATACTTGATTAATAGTTAATTCTAATACATTATGCCAATACATTGCAATTTTGTAATCACAGAAAGTGCTATATGTAACTATATGTAAGACACGATGTTTTCTAAAAAGTACTCACTACGCGTATTTTTTTATATCTTTAAATTTAGGTGAAACTAATTTCAGAGAAACGTTAGGATTGTTTTAAAACCACAAAAACATAAAAAAAGACAGTCCAATACATCCTGTCCTGGTATCTGTCAAATTTGTGACTAAAAATTAAACAATCAATAAAATGGCTTTATTCAATTTATTTATTTTAGTCAAAATTTTGAGGTCGATTACATGAATGTCATAATTGGCATCCTTTAAGTTTTTTAAATGTATTAGTATTATAGTATTATGATGTTATCTCAATGCATTTCTCTATTATCTTAAACTCCGCTTAAAAGAATGTAAAATGGGCCAAACTTATAATTTTTCTTTTACCTAAGAATGAATAATTTCGAAAAATAAACCTTTTATTCGGAAAATAAATTGTGATTTCACAAAAACCATTTACATTTGCTAAATATATCCTAATTACTTTCAAAGTCAAAAAAATATATGATGGTTCAAAATAAATAAAAAAAATGGAATACACTAAATTCTGGACCATCGACTTCAAACTTAATACATATATAAGTCTAGAATGAAATTCTGTAGACCTGTCCTTAATAATATAATTCGAATTTTGTATAAATTTTTAATCGCAGACTCCGAGATCGCTTGGGCTGTCTATTTCAGATGTTTTTTGGTTTCCAAACAACGTTAACGTTTTTCTGAAATCAATTTTCACCTAAGTATAATCAATTTTCCCAAATGGTAAGTACTATATATGTACAATTTGGAACCTTAAACAACATTAAAATTGTGGGAACAAAACTTATCTTTCTAAAAAAAATAAAAATAAATTAAAATACGTCTCAAAAGGACAACTACAAATGTAATAATTTCTTTATTCGTCTGAACATACGCTTTCAGATTAAATTAATAATAACTGATATTAGAGAAATGTGCTAGTAACCGGTTTTAACCTGTGTAGTCACTGTTTTCACTTGTTCAAAGTTTTTTTTTTTGCTTAAATGAAGGCATGGTATGCAAACAACGTGTTACTTTAACGCTGACATATGCCTGTTTGAGCACTTATCGCAATCGACAGCGACAAAATATTTTCTTTGTTCCAGATTTGCATATACAGGGTGAGTTAGTCTATAAAGCCGTTGTTTAATATTTATAAGTAGGAATAATAAATAGAAAATGAGATATGGGAAGTTGTTTACAGGATGTTTTCCTATACCTACTCGTATGCAATTTTCACAAATTTGAAAATGCCAGCACAAAAGTTTTAGTCGCAAATCTGTTATCGATATCTAATTTACACCTAAACCCAGCTGCCTTAGTGAAATTTGATGTTTAAAAAAAAATACAAATGTTGGGGTCTGGAAAATACGTCACATTTTTTTTTTAGAATACGTAAATAAAACGGACTGTATTATTTATAATGGATATTGAAATCTCCAGAGTTTGAAAATAAAGCATGGAAGCCTACCCATGTTTTAAAAGGGTTAATTGGTAAACAAAATGAAGAAACTTCTTTAAAATTCACCATTCTTAGTTAACTCTCCATTGAAAAAAAATCGTATAGTTTGTAAATATTTTAAATATAACTTCTCAGCGTTATCAGTCTCAGTATAACATCTCAGTTTCAAAAATGCGTTTAAGTGACAAAAGTTAATTAAAACAAGTAGGTACTTAGATGTTTCAAGACAGCTATTCTAGAAGTGAAAAACTATAGTGGGATGTTGGCATGTTATTTAGATACCTAATGAAATAATTCCGATTATTTTTAACTCTTATTTTTTTATTACTCAAATTTTTAATTTTAAATGGGTATCAAAACTGGAAGGGGCGTGATGACGTAGGAAAATTCGTGAATTTTGTGCCACATTAGTGGGATGCCCAGCTGGTATTCGAAACTACTAAAATTCACTTTTAGTGGTTCGCTCATACCACCATATTTTTCTAAATACGTAGGAATGATAAATCCAGAAGTAGTAATCCAAGTTATCGGAAAAATTAGAAAAATACTAGTCATGTAGAGATACACAAGTGTTTAAACAAACTTAATGCACTCTGCAGCTTCTCAACGAGTTTTAAGAATCTTATATTTTGAAACCGCGGTCAAGGTGACCAATATGAGTAGATTGAAAAACAATTCTTAAAGAAAGTAATCAACGCTTCGGCAGTTACGACTAAACAATCCGTGGTATGCGTTTCCTTTTTCAGATGAAATGAAATCCAACTAGAAGCGGTCTTTGTTTACCATCAAACGGTAGCCGCTGGTTTATGCACATTAAAGACATTAAAAAGTCTATACGTCTTGAATGATTGATTCTAACCAATACAATATTTTTATTCGGACTAATCGATTGAAACGCTTTCACTTCACTTTCTCTCTGCCTTTTTTTGTTTCGCCGTAAGTTAAGTAACGACGTGAGTCATTCGAAATACCGCTACGCGATGAGGTTAGACTAATATTTTTATGTAATTGTAATTGCAATACGATAAAGTCTTCTTGTAAACATCGTTGTGCAATTATTTCCCGGGAGTAAGACTTGTACCTACAAATATTACTATATATAAACCGCTCATACGGAAGAAAAGTGATATTACTCAAAAATACATGTTTGCTGGGAAAACAATTTGGAGCAAAATTACTCACTTAACATAAAATTATCGGGGTGAACCAAAAGTTTCTTCCGATTTTTGTATATTTTTATTTCCAACTAATTTTTGTTGAATAAAATCATTCAACTGAAAAATGTCATATACGAGGTGTGTAAATTAAGTAATGAGACTGGCAACGTAGTGCCCGATCTAGCAACACTGCGGAGACGGGACTTGGAAGGGCGGTAGGTTAACATGTAATGCACCTTCAGTATAAGTTTGAACCTGTTAATGTAATTTGTTTATTCTTTGTGACTATTTTTGTAAACCGGTTTTTTCTAGTGCGTTTTAAAAATGAGTGACATTAATTTTGAGCAACGGTGTGCTATCAGGTCTTGCTTCAGACGCACAGCGCAACGGATACTTTTGCAAAACCTCAACACGCCTACGAAGACAGTATTTTTATCAAGATCCTAGGTTTGTCAGTGGTTTAAAGGTTTCTCAGAAGGAAGAGAGTCGATTGAAGATGAATCACGCAGCGGAAGGCCTTCATCTTCAAGAACCGATGAAAATGTCGATAGAATACGGGATCTTGTACGTTCAGATCGTCGGTTGACGACAAGAATAACTGGGGAAGAGTTAAATTTGAATCCCAACATCAAGAACAACTGGATGTTGCATCACGACAATGCGACTTGTCACACAGCCATTTCAGCAAACGAGTTTTTAGCCAGTAAAAATATTCATGTGGCTCCTCAGCCTCATTATTCACCTGACTTGAGTCCTTGTGACTTTTTTCTCTTCCCGAGATTGAAAAATCGCCTCAAGGGACGTCATTTTGGGACCATAGAAAACATTCAAACGGTTGTAACCGACCAGCTGAAACCAGCTGAACGGCTATTTCAGTATATGAGTTCACTGCTATTAGGATTGGAAGAACCGTCTCCAGCGCTGTGTGGCTTCCCAATAAAGTTATTTTGAAGGAGACATTATTGAATTGTAATTCTATTCAAATACAAAAAAATTAAAAAAACCAGTCTCATTACTTAATTTACACACCTAGTACCATTTTAAAGTTCTTGAATTGAGAGTGGAAATAACAAAGGTGCTAAATGCCAAAATCAACAAACCGAGTTATGAAAAAATGTGCATATTTTTTATATTTTTAAATATTTTAAAGCTGGAAAATTACAGCATTAAAGATAGGTTTACTCTCTAAATAATATTTATTTCATAAAGTAATACATCAAATTTAAAAAAAAAAAGATAAAACAAAAACATATTTCTGGACAAAAATAAGAAAGGGGTTAAGTTAGAAACAGCCTCAGTGGTTGTCTAGGGAGTCATCAATTTTCTCATATCAGTATTGTAATATCAAAACTGGCACTCACATTTTTTCTTAGGACATACACGCTAGCACATAGTATTGAATTAGTTAGCAACATTTTATTAGCAGCATTTGCAGCATTTTATTATCGGCATTGCAAAATAATAATCTAGGCATCCAGTGTTTCAAATATACCATGCACCAGAACAATATTTTGTGCCAGCCAATCAAGACGTTCAACATTTTTTTTTACTTCCTTTCATATAATAGTTCTGTTTACAACCTTACACATCTTCACTTCAACGAAAGTGTCATCGTCTCTAATATAAAACGTTGAATTATCCACGTGCAGTATTTCCATAACAATTTGGTTTAAAATAATTGAGGCCGAATTCAATGAAACAAAATTTGCCTAATACGACGCACAACAAAGCCTTGTTGTTTATGGTCTGACAATGTGCTACTGAAACTCCAAGCAATGTTGCCTTAGCTCATCATTGAAGCTTTGTGAAGTGTCGAACATTTCCTAATCAGACTTTACCCCACTTTTTTATATAAGATAAATATAATTTCATCAGTTAAAAAAACTTCCTCAAGTAGGCAGTGGAATCAGATCCATATGTCTTGCACTATTACTCTTAGAACTATCAAGACTCTAAAAATTATAAATTTAAACTAAATGCGTGATGTGCCACCTTCTACTTCCAAACATATTCTCATTCTTCTTTTCACAGAATCAAAAGCATTTGTGAGCACTTGAGGGGGAGTTATATCCCTGAAATTTATTTCTAACATACTACTAATGATTCGGTCTTCGATCAATTCAACCAGAAACTGTAAATTATCAAGAGTTACGTAAATTGGTGCGCTGTGCTGCTGGAATTAGCCTTTAACGTATCTTCATCGTCTAATGTCTTTACACAATATCTTAAAATTGAATTAAAGTATCTCGCCGAATTGGAGTCTTAAAAAAAGGTAAAATTAATCTCCTTCTCAACATCCGCCAACACACCAACTTTTAGAGAATTCAGAGGCTTCTATATAAAAAATGTAGATTTTCAGAGCTCTACATTCTCATTTGTTGAGAATTAGCATAACTAGGGCGGAAAAGAACTCGTAATTGCATCACGTATATAAACAGGTCCTTACCCAACTTGTTACAATGAACTTTTGGGCTCGTCTGAAAATTATTACCTATAGTCCTGATACATATATAACTATGTACATATTTCTGAAGTAAAGGGTGGACCATCAGATGGTTTCTTTTTTAAAATTGTTATTAAAACTTCATCGTTGAATATTTTTAAATGATTGTTACTTTATTCAAGAAAGTATGCCTTCCCATTATTTATGAAAAACAATTTCAGTTAAATGGCTGCCCCGGCTGGCTTGGCAGTAGTTCATTCTTTTCACCCAATTTTGCAGTACATTTTCGATTATTTGTGGCTCTATTGCACGAATAACTCGATTGATGTTTTCCTTCAGTGCGTCAATTGTTTGTGGAATCGTTGGAGTAACAACGGTCCTTAACATGTCCCCATAAAAAATAGTCCAACGGTGTTAAATCGCAGCTGCGCGATGGCCAAATGTCTCCAAAACGGCTGATAACACGGTTACCGAATTTAGTGTGCAAAAGATCGATTGTTTCACGGCTTGTGTGACGACAAGTTGCTCCATCCTGCTGGAACCAAAGCTGGTCCAAGTCCAATTGCAGGATTACGTGTGGATTTTCGGAACCCCAAATCCTACAGTTCTGTTTATTAACATGTCCTCCAAGATCAAAATGAGCTTCGTCCGAAAAAAATGATTTTTCGATTGAAATCGGCGTCATTTTCAAACTCATTTAAAACCCATACGAAAAAGCGATATCGAAGTGGATGGTCATTTTCCTTTACCTCTTGAGTAAGTTGTAACTTGGAAGCAAATAATCCGAGGTCTTTATGCGATATTCTCCTCAGAGAAGTTCGACTGACATTAAGTTGTGCTCTATGACGAGTTGAGGTTCTTGGGTTTTCACGCAAACTTTGGGCAACAGCAGCAATTCTTTCAGTTGTGCGCACCGGACGAGTTCTGTTATCCATAAGCATGCCAGTTTCATGAACGCTCCTTAAGAACTTTCTTATACCAGGCGTTGACGGAGCTTCATTTCGACCAAAAATTGTTCTTAATTTTCTCACTGCTTTGCTCTTTGGAATTAATTTTTTTAATATTTACCAACGTTGTTCAAGCGTAAAACGATCCATTTCTTACAGCGGAGCTTGGACACCACATATGTTATGTCAAATGTCAAGCGCGTCAATGTCTGCAATGTGGAAATAACACTCAGTTTAAAAAGAAACCAATAGATGGTCCACGCTTTAGTTTCTTCCGCGTTCTGCCGCGGTGGTCTAACTTGTCTTGACGCTTCGCTGATCATGCTGTCAGCTTCTTCTGAAGTTTTCCAACTTGTTCGTGTGCTGTCGGTCTTTTGGAAAAACTTCTGAAGAAGCTGACAGCATGATCGACGAAACGTTGCCATTGCGGCAGAAGCCGGAAGAAACTACTTCAGCTTGAGACAACAGCCGTGAAAGTCTGCACTACACCATTTGCCATGTATTATTACCATATATAAATAAGGTACAATTAGAAGATACAAAGTCCAATTTCTGATGCATTCTCTCTTTCAGAAACGCTTCCCGATGCCCTATCTACCGGATGCACCAAATGCAACCCCAAACAGAAGGAAACTGCGGAGAAGGTGATAAAGCATTTGTCCACAAAGAGAGCCAGCGACTGGGAAAAGATTGACGAAGAAGTACGACCCCAAGGGCGAATACAAGAAACGTTACGAACAACTTTTGGCCAAGAGTGCCTAACGTAGCCGCGTCTGTTACGATAAACTCGTCTCTTCAGTAGATATTGCATCACACATTTAGGGTACAATATACGCTGAAGAGAGTTGAGCTTTGTTTTCTTTTTATTATATATATAAGTTATTTTGGCTGTAGAGATAAGACTATTATTGTACTATCATATTATATTATTAAAGTACCTACTAAAGATGATTATAGTTGAATTTTAAAATGTCGTATAAGATGTAATGTAATTTAAAAGCGTTCTGTTGCTAATCGTTCATGGAATATTTGTTAACAAATGTTCTAAATCACCTGAAACAAAGTCCACACCTAAGTAGCGTCATTTATTAAGACAAATTCATATACCTAATACATACATGTAATAAAAAAGACAGCTTTAAAATGGTTCTAAATTAGGTTTTAGCTTCTTAGATCAAAAATCCGTATCACCATGGCTACCATCACTGCATCGTACTATTTGTACATACCTACACATGCTTTAGCTCTTTAGCTTTGATATAAAACCATTTAAATACGGGTATTTAAGATTTTTAAGAACGAATCTTATTGGTTCGAATAATCCTGTATGTTTACGCATTATTTCAAACAATATTATGATAAATATTTAGTCTAAGATAGCTAGTAATCTGTATGGTTAATACTACCACATATTTTTACTCATTTATTGCTTTTCTAATAATGAAACATAGGTATAACTGAAGTAGGTATAACTGTGTTAACTATTTAAGCAAATTATTTGGTGTGGACTCTGCGAGACCTATAATTTCTTTCAGACTTCAGCTTGAAATAAACTAATACTTTCATACCTATTCATTTCTAATGTAACATCTATTTTTTTTTCTCATTCATCCACAACTTATAAAACATTTCCATTATCACTTATCGCTCATTGCTTAACTACTTACCATCATTTTTAATAAAACTATATTCCTCTTCAACATTTCGTTTTATTTCAAAACACCTTATATCCTTGTTATTACGAATTTATAAGTCGGTATTATCGGTGGCGATTGGAATTTGAGATTCTGGTATTTTCATAAGGAATATTTTAGGGGTGGTTACTAGACCTAAGTAGAAGGCTATAATACCAAAAAAACTGCTAATGAAACGCGTAAAAAAAATAATAAAACACAGATTGCAGACTAAATGTGAATTATAATTTTTTTTAATTACCAAGTGACTATCAAATCTTTTTATTCATGTTGTTTTGCAAAATTTTCAATCTGCTCAAAGTTATTATGTTTTACAGCTATTGTAAAATGTCAAAAATTATGCTAGGATGAAATAATAGGTCAGATTACCATAACTTTTGCAGATCTCGAAATTTCGAAAAAATGACAAGTATAAGAAGACTTATTTAACAAATATTTTGTAAGCCGTTTCCAAGATTCCTCACCAGATGGTGAGGCAGATTTTTGATTTTTTTGATTTTTTTTTGCTATCACAGCCTTCTACATAGGTCTAGTAATCACCTGTTAAAATCTGATATGGGTTCCATGTTTCGTTGCGAAAATATGAGAATCTCAAAATTCAACCAGCCACAATTCCATCACTGGTTATTAGATATAATATAATTTTGGGTTTAATTAATTAATTAAATCCTGGCAAAATCCTAAACAATTGATATCAATTGTTTAGAGAATATTATAAAATTTATGGATAAAGGATTATGAGATACCTTCAAAGATTAATTGAAACAGTAGCTCTTGCGTAAATTGTTATTTTTTTTTATAAAAATCTTTAAAAAAATTTCATTTGTATTTTATAAATGAAAATGTTTGCTAAATGCTTTTTTTACGACAAAAGAAAATACTCAAAATAGTGTTAGATACAGAGCAGAAAATTATGTTTTTCTAAACAAAGCAAATTTTTAATATCTAAATGTTTGTTTAAATATTTAACAAAAGTTTAATGCAATATTTTTCAAATTATTAATAAGTAACTAATGCAAAATTGTAAAAAAAAAGGTGAAATTAAATATAGTTTTTTTTTTTCATTTTGATGATTACACAATGTTCAGAAACAATACACTTGTTGTTTTAATTCTTTTGTAAATTCGATAGATAGACTTAAAAATTTACAGGGCTATTGGGAGTACATCAAGTTGTAAAGAAACCCGGAAACATTATAATTATAATCTCCCAATCAATATTTGTGAATACGCAGTAGTTTATTAAAATAATAAAAAGTCTTTTTTTTTTCTCTTTCCTTTAAATCAATGTTGAGGGTGAAAAATAATTTTTTGGAAAGGATCTTGTAAGGTGTTTATTCCAGTTTTTGTAATTGCCCTTACATTCTCTATGCAGTCATTGGTTGCTAAGATATCGATGATTAAAGACGAAAGAATCCTTTTTCATTAAAAGTCGTATATATCAGCGAGAATTTGATGTAAAGAGAATATAAAAATAGCAAATTGAATAAACAAGCTATCCTGCTCATACATTGATATCATTAAAAAAAACTCCCCAAGTCCGTAGACCAAAAAAATATATATTCTCGCGCTGTTTATTTGGATTGGCTGATAATCGTAGCTCAAAAAATAAATTCTAAAAGATCTCAAACCTAGAAACTTGATTTTCAAAACATTTTTTTTAAATCTAGATACGACCATTTTTCAAGATCGAAAATCGACAAAAAATTTAGGAATATTTTTAGTTCTCTAAATGTTTTGGAGTAATAGGATAAACTGGATATTGTAAAGGAGGACTGGGGCAAGTAAAAAAAAAACAAATCATTAGCAGTTTTTTTTACCCGTCCCTTTTTTAAAAGTGACGTTCAATTTATTCTGTTTTTTGTATTTCAGTTTGTACTTGAATTTCCATCTTTTCAAAAATTTAATTTTCTGTTTTCAGCTTTTAAACTAATATTCACGTGTATGTAATAAAACTAACAACTTTACCTCTTTCTATATTATTACCTTAAGAATAATTTTCTTAATAAATACTAATATATTAATATATAAAATAAAAATATATTTTAGAGGAATATCTTTTGCAGAATATTTTAAACGATGATATGCGTATTGTAAACAGTTCAGAAACATCTTCGTTTATTTAGTTTATTCAATCTGGACCTATACGAATTATTGTCTCTTGTACTATAAAACAAAGCTATAAAAATGAATGCAAAAAATAAAAGGGTTGTGTATGTCAGGTATGTACTTATACTTATGTTGTGTATTTACTTATTTTGTAATTCTAAACATTTGGAGAGTTTTTCAGACTTACAGTAAGGGCTTATTCCAATTTTCAGGAATGCATTTCAATCTTACTAGCCCAATTTTTCCTCTCGTGAATCAATTAAGCATAATTCAATAATGGTCCTAATCTCCTAATAAACCTCTGAACAATATTTCTTATATTTACGTAATTTGATTTATTGAATGTAATGGTAGGGTAAAATATGCAGCTGTTGACGATGATACAAAGAAAATGTACAAATATTTACATACATAATTTAAATCTATACTCCTTTAACATACTTATTCTAATTTTTAACAACATGCTGCGTGGAAATATGAATGGAATAAAAAAGTTTAATATTCACAAGTTCTTTTGAAAATACTAAAGCATGAAACTAACTAATTTTGTATTGGACAAGTCCGACCACCGGATGGATGGAGTGTTGTACTAAGGAAACCCAAGCTGGCTGGTGCGACGCTTCTTCGTTGTTTCTCGTCACAAGAACGGGAATGCATTTTCTGGCCATCGAAATCATTTCGGCGTGTAGTACTTCTTCACCAGAGCGTTCCACACGTCGGGATACTTCGTCTGTACGAATCGGGCTATCCGCTTCGCATTGGCAACCTGCTTCGCGTCACACGATCCGCAGTTGTTTCCAATTATTTCGGGCAAAGCATCTGCAAAAATATAGGCGTTGGTGACTAGTAACAGAAAAGCATATAATGGAGCCCTGATACACTTACACATGCCCACGACTTAACAGAATTACCAAGTTTGTTAGCTGGGTCTCGAACCGGCCGATAGAAACACAGTGCATGGCTCTAGTTTCTGCTATCGTCCACTAGATGTCACTCTCCGTCTTACTTTAAGAAAGGGAATCAGATACAGCAATCGCATGAACATCATATGCGATTTTTGTGCTGAACAGTGCCATATTTTATTGACTATGTCAACTGTCACATATTTAATCATAGTGTAAAATAGTCTAAATCAGACAGTTATCATAGTGTCGAGTATAGTTAATAATTATATAAACGAGTATTTTAACTTATATGTTTTTTAAGCCCTTGTTTTGAAATTATTGAATTGAATATTATGATCAATACATATCTCGTAAAACCGTTTCTGATCTTTTTTCATGATGATATACGAGGTGTGGCTATTAAATAACCGAACTGATGCTGCTACCAGCGCGCTGCGAAATTCAAAGAGATGATTATCGTCCTTTTTGACATACGAGGCATTGTTTACGCTCACTGGGTCCCTGATGGTCAGACGGTCACTCAAATTATTACATCGAGGAGCGTGTGAGAAGACGAAAGACCCGATTTGTGGAAGACCAAATCTTGGAAGATTCAATAAGACAATGCACCGGCCCATTCTGCTTTGTCTGTGAAGGAGTTTTTTTGCAAAATACGGCATTACTGTGTTGGAATATCCACCATACTCGCCCGACCTTGCCCCCTGTGACTTTTTTTATTTCCCAAGGTCAAATCGTCGCTGAAGGGGGCAAGATTCGAAAGTGTGGAAGCGGTTAAAGCAAAAGCGAAGGAGGTTCTGAACCAGCTGACAGAAGCGGACTTCCAGCACTGCTTTCAACAAAGAAAATGTCGTATGGAGTGGTGTAGATATCGCCAAGGGGAGTACATTGAAGGCGAAAAAGTTGCTACCGTAATTGGTAACGAATAAAAAGTGTTATGACAGCAGCTCCGTTATTTAATAGCCACACCTCGTAAACTCTCAAGTAAGAAAAGCAAAACTATTCAAAATTTTGCATGTAAATATTACGAAATGCGCCATAAATGCTTAACTTTTCCCTAATTCAGTCAACCTCGTATTTGTTATGATTTAGAAATTACCAATGCAATCCCACTGAAAAATTAGACACCCTGTATACTCTGTATAAAGGGCACTCATAAGAGTTGTGTAAGGACGTTAATTAAAGGCCTATTCAATTGACGGAAGGTGTAAAGAAAACTGAGAATTATTATTGCAACTTCTACCGAAACCATCAGTTTGATGTCAGTAATACCTAGTAATTACAATAATGAAGGTGAAAGTTACTTCCAGCAATATTTTTTTGTTGTTAACGTTACATCAGGAAATGACATTTTGTACCTGTACATATTCTTTTGTGTTTTAAAAGCAATAATAAATATACATACCTATAAAATATGTCTTCGCTTTCGTTTCACATTATCGTTGAGTATACTTTACATTGAATCTAAAGCACGGGTATATTTGAAAATATGAAAAAAATATGACGAAAAATTGTAAATAAAAATAGTGATTTCTTTAAGTGAGAACAGTTTTTTATTACCGAGACCAGACATTCTCCCACTTTTTTTTAATGCACTCCAAAAACGTCGGAAGTTCGTCAACAAAAAAATGTATGTGCTACATATATTACTTGTACTGCCTGTTGGACAACGTACGGCCTTTAACGAACTGTGAATATTTTTGTTTACGTGCTAAAACAAATAATTTTCAACATTATAGGACAGTTAGTTTTTACAATTCTCCTCTAATTTACAATTCTCCTCTATTCCGCCAACACAATGTATCGAATAAAACGATCTCGGTTTATAATCCGATATCAGATACACTATTTCATGAAAAATAGTGCACCGCTAGAAAGTGAAAGCCGATAAACTTGCAAAGGTCGTTCACCGGCGACATTAATTGCATTATTTATTAATCCTTGTGAATAAAATAATGTTTATTTACTGTTTGCCATTTCGTACAACTCGGGTGTTAAAGTGTGCATCGGCCATAACCCACTAATAAATATAATTTATGTAAAAAGAACTTCCTTCGGTTTAGTTCAACAATTACCTGAAAACTACAGCCCATCTGACGAAACAATGCAATAATGCTTTGGCAACAATATGTCATAGTTTTATAATATTCTTATTTTCCTGGTTGGCTCTATTAATATCTATTAACATAAAAAAACTGTTTTATGTTACATTATGATTTAACAATACGTTTCATTATTCACATTGCTTGAACTAAAATGATTGATCTAATATGTACGAGGTGTGTAAATTAAGTAATGAGACTGGCAACGCAGCGCCCGATCTAGCAACACTGCGGAAACGAGACTTGGAAGGGCGGTAGGTTAACATGTAATGTACTTTCAGTACAAGTTTGAACTTGTTAGTCATTTGTCGATTAAAGATGAACCGCGCAGCGGAAGGCCTTCGTCTTCAAGAACCGATGAAATTGTCGATAGAATACGGGATCTTGTGCATTCAGATCGTCGTTCAGATGACAATAATGATTAGGGAAGAGTTAAATTTGACCAAACATTAAGAATAATTGAATGTTGCATTTAGCCATTAAAACATTCCTGTGTCTCTTCAGCCTCCTTATTCGCGTGACCTGACTCCTTGTGACTTTTTGTCTTTTTTCTCACCTCAAGGTACATCATTTTGGGAACATAGAACATTCAAACGGCTGTAACCGAGCAGCTGAAGGCTACCTATTCCAGTATATGTGTTCCAGCCCTGCTTTGAAGAATGGAAGAACTGTATCCAGCGCTGTGTGACTTCCCAAGGTAAAAGGAGATAATACTGAATTGTAATTCTATTCGAATAAAAACATTTAAAAAAAAACTCTCATTACTTAATTTACACACCTCGTATAGGTAAACAGATTTTTATGGAAAATAAAAAGAAAAACAATGCGAATAATCAGGTTTGTTAAAATTCGCACGGAACTTCAAGAATCAAGTGTTCGAGAAGAAGAATCAAGTTTTATACTGGGTGACACAACGAACACGTAGCAATCTCTTGTAGTTATGTGCCCTTTTGTTAAGGTTTTTTTTCAATATAATAGACATTATTTACAACTTCCGGTATAACCGAAAGCCGACCAAACTTTCATATTTTAAATACAACCGTGAATATATTTGATCTTCTCACTTGCCTTAAGATTCTCTTTTCAATCATGATATGATGGCATTTGTTTGTTTAGTAACAGTTGAAGTGCATTTTTAAAAAAAAATAGTTTCCCACAGTTCAGAATCTGTTGAAGCTTAGTGGACTATGAAATCAAAAAACAAGGTTTTCTTAAATATTTTCTACCAGGCAATCTACCAAAGATATTGAAGAAAAGAAACTAAACTAAATAATCTATCGAATGCTGCATTCGTACTTAGCCTTTTAAGAGGGGCTAATCAACTGTAATTAGTAATTCATTTTTTGCTGATAAATTTAATACCTGGGGAAACTCATTCAGAAGGGTATATTCAGTTATGTAAATAACCAAATGAAACAAGATCAATCTACATCAACTACAACTTCCTACCGGAAGTAGGAACTAAATATTGCAGTGGAAACCAATATACTTTCTCCACATTTTCCTTTAATCGTAGAAATAAAACTTTATTTTTTTATTAATTTTTCTACTTCACCAATTTCGTCAGATCCTATTTTAACTGCTTAATCTTGTTCACCATATTTAATGGTTAGTTAATTGTTTCTTTATTATATTCAAATATAATTCATATTTGTCGTGAAACTTGGAAATATATTTTCTCTTATACGTATATATCGTTTTTCATTATTCATTAATTTGTTTGAAAATTTATTTTTTACTAGGCGGTTACATATTAGATGCCGGTTTAGTAACAAAAGGTAAGCAGTGTAAAAATTATATTATTACAACGAACATGAATGAAATGAAATATTCAGAATAAATAGTGTTTTCTTAATCTTCATTTCTTAAATAATTCTTATGGTTTCATTTTGCATACCACCACGGCCTGATTATTACTTAAAATCGTTCTCAAAAGTCAAGTAGCTTGTAATAAAAAAAGTTATTAAAAAAATATACAGTCGTGGTACAAATTACAAAGATAAAAAAACTACCTAATTATTTTTCATGGTATAAACATTACAAGAACGTAGACAAAAACTCGTACTCATTTAAATAAATTTTCAATGCTGTAATTAAAGCTATTAACGTAACATAAATACTAACGTAATAAAAATATATTACGGAACAATTTCGCCTTTCTTATTAGGAGCATTTCTGTTCACAATCGCCCTTTATTGGCGCAATTTCCTTTAGGAAATAATATTCCAGTTTCTATTAGGAAATTAAAATCTACTAGGAAATCTAAGAATGCAATATAGAAACAAAAAACTTGAATGAAATAAGAATGTAATTTCTTTTAAGAAAGTTAAATCTTCTGGGAATCTAAGGTTTTAGAGAAAACGATATTGTTTTCTATAAGGGAACAACATTCAGCTATCCTTACATCCCCATGGGAAAGTTAAATCTAAGAATTTAGAAAGAAGTACGTACCATCTGAGATTTTTTTTATCCTTTTTGGTGAAATGAAAACTGATTTCTGGAAAACCTTAGCATTGTTTAAAAAAAAACATCTTAAATATAGTCCAAACCGCCTTGATATTCGTCAAATTAGAGATTAAAAAATAGAAAACCTGAAAATACCTTGTTTCTGAAATTGAAAATAAATTTAAGTCGATATTCACAATTTAGGGTTCCAATTTTTGAAAATTCTGAATAATCAAATATTTTTTTATCTTCAAAGTAGTCAACATGTGTTGGACGTATAGTATCAAATTGACCTTGTGAAATCATTTATTTTACGATTGAAACCTTATTTTTCAAAAATAGTAATTTTTTAGGTAAAGGGAAAATAAATAGTTTGGTGCATTTTACATCTTATCTAAATACAATCAGTGAACAATGTATTGAGATAACATCATAACATACTAAGAATAATAACAATAAGTCGCAAAAAAAACGCATCAGAGTAACTTTAAAAAAAAAATTGTAAAGAAATAATTTCAATGCAGAGTTCACTGTATATTGAATTGTAATTAAATGAAATGTTAAATGCATCAAGTTTGTATATATTTTTTACCTAAAATTTAATATTAAAAAAAAATAGGTTTAAATCGGAACATAATTTCACAACATCGATTTACTACTATCTATAAATTACATCAGAATAAAAAAAAATGTGGAACGCTGGGTTGTAGAATGTCGACTTTGATATGTAGGTCCAGAATGAAATCCTAAAAACTATTCTTAACAACATTTTTCGAAAGAGAATTTTTTAGCTTTCAACATCGAATTTGACGGACACCAAGATGGCTGAACTATACATTTCAAATGATTTTTTTGGTGTTAAAACAACCCTGACGTTTTTCTGAAATTAGTTTTCACGTACATTTAAAGTTAAAAAAAAATCCGTATGGTGCCTACTTTTTTGGGGAACACTGTACATTCTTTAGAATACCAGGAAAGAAAAATAATTGTTTTAATGAGGACACTTTAATGAGGAATTAATAATTAGTCATAAACGCTGTATGGCAAAAAATGACTTGTCTTTGCGACTGTTGTCGATATTCAAAATTAATAAAACAACATGAACATATATTCATCTTGTAGAAACACACTTGGAAACACACTTTTTGGGGATTTTTTTAGGACTCGATAACAGACAAGTACCTAAACTACTTTTAAGTGAATCTAAGAATTTAAGAAAAAAACTACTTTTTGGGACACTGTATATTCTTTAGAATACCAGGAAGGCAAAATAATTCTAAAGCTTTTAATGTTGACAATGACTTGGTTTTGCACTGTGTCAATTTCAAAATTAATAAAACAACATAAAAATATATTCATCTTGTAGAAAACACTTGGAAACACATTTTTGGGAGTTTTTTTTAGGGCGAAAAAAAACCTAAACACTTTTAAGTAACCTAAGATTTCGAAAAAAATACTAATTTTTCATTGTAAAATAGTCACCATGGTCTGCATCAACTAATGGGTCAGGGTATTTATTTCTCTAACGAACCAAGTACCTGACTAACTCTGAACATCCAACCAGTTAAGTCACTTGTCTTCCTAGACCCAAAAACCGAAACCGTACTAAGCGTTACCTTTGATCTGTTTGCCCAGGCCGTCGCAAGGTGCCTTGTCGAGGGCGCAGAGTAACTGCTTCTCCACGTAGTTGTTGCCCGTGAGGGACTTCTGGCCGCGCGCTAGCACCGCAACGCTCAGAAGGAGCAGACAGGCCGCCAGCCACTTCTTCATGTTCTAGCTTTAGGGCACAGACTGAGGGAAACGCCGACCAAATCACCACTTATATCCGAAGAATTCCTTTCACGACACCGCCGCCGGCCGCGCTCTTGGTCCGTTTTCCCTCTTGCCGTGGAACGAACGCAGGTACAATCGGTTATCGAGTGGGAGAGATCTCGGGTGGCGAGTCCGTGGTTGTCGTCGTAAAAGATTGGGAACCGGAGAGGCGCATTGTCGTCTTCCATGGGCGTAGCCGACGGGGACAGTCTCTCTGGTACTTACTTATTTGTTTCTGTCTCAAATTTACTCATAAAAAGATTTGCAACGAAATGTGACAAGGAGTTACCCATTGTCGTTCCCTCATGTTGTTGAAACCATTCACCATTGTACTGAAAACAATTTTGGTTCATACAATGTTTGTATGAATTTTTTTATCAATTTTAAGAATCAATATCTGTATGAATCAAAATTGTTTTCAGTATATTGGTGAATACTTTCAACAAAATGAACGAACGGCAGTGGCTAACTCCTTGTTACCTTTCATTGCAAATCTTTTTATGAGTAAATTTGAGACAGAAACAAAAGATAAATTCGAGTCTTTTCCTAGAGTCTGGTTCAGGTATGTGGACGATATCTTCGCGGTCAAAACTTAGTTTAGATAATTTTGTTGCTAAATTAAATAACCGTTTTCCTACCATAAAATTTACATATGAAACGGAACACAACGATCAGCTACCATTTTTAGATGGATTAGTTATTAGAAATAGCGAAAATAAGTTAAGAGTTTGATGTATATAGGGAAGAAACCGCGACTCTTAGATATATTCCCCATGATTCACACCACCCTTTTCAACATAAAATGTCAAGTTTTAATTCTCTAATTCACCGTTTGTTAAGTTTCCCCCTCAGTAAAGAGAGGCTTGAACATGAGAAAAATCTAATTAAAGATATAGCTAAGAATAACGGTTACCTAAATTCACCCACGGACTAGATAAAGTATTTAAAAATCAATTTTTAAATATCAATTTGCTTTGTAATTCTAAAAATAAACTACAAACGATTTTGGGCAACCCCAAAGATAAAATCGACAATAACGAAAAGTCAGGAATATATGAAATAAAGTGTAAAGACTGTGATCAACAGTATATTGGGCAAACAAAAAGATCTATTTTGTCTAGATTTAAATAACACATGGCTCATTTAAAATATGGCAGAACGGAAAAATCTTATGTGGCCCAACATGCTTTTGACAACAACCATAGGATAGATATAAATAATTTAAAATTAATTAGAAATGTAACAAACAGCTGGATGCTTTTGAAAGTTTAGAAATCATTAAGTGTAACAATAGCATGAATAAGGACAATGGTCCAGTACCCAACAGTCCACTGTTTGCTCTATAAACAAAGACAAATTTACGGTCCAGTGAACCATGGCAACAAATTTAGTATAAATAGTGGACGTGTGTAGGTTAGAATTTAGTTTTAATCTTCTCCTGAAGATGCCAACTTAGTTGCATCTTCAGGAGAACTTCATCTTCATAGTAGTTCGGTGTTTCGTGGAAAACGTCCAGTTTTTTGTTTCTACGCCGAAGGATCCAGTACCTACTCCAGGAAAAGAATATTTTATTAAATTTATTCAAATGACACAAAATATACTTTTATTTTAAAGAGGCAAACAAAATATGTTGGAGTAGTTAATAGATTTTAAATTATGTACTTCAACTTTACAGGAATTCACAATTTTACTGCTATTCAGTAGCAGCGCGATCGAGGGCACAAAAACTGCAAGCATACTTGTGGAATTACGAAAGTATACGAATCACAGAAACCGACAGTATATAGTACTTATTAAATTACATTTTTATTTACTTCAATAATTATTTCTTTTAAGGTTATGTACACATGCCGTTTTGTTTTTACACTCCACCACAATGTATTTACCCATCATTTTTTGTTTTATAAAAAAAGAAATTTACTACACAATAGGAGATGTTCACCGTGCAATCCCTACAAACGACTAAGCTATGGCGAAATTGAGACTACGAGTCCGGAGCTAGCTTTGACCTCCACTTGGCCTCATCGGGTCGTCGACGTGGATGGTTTGATTTAGTTACTCTGGGAAGTTAAAATGTTCAATTTGTTAATTCCAATTCGACCTCCCCTGGACAAAATCCTAGCTACGCCCATGTCGTCTTCTATTTCCTCTATTTAAATATTGACATAACTTTAGGGACAGGCATCTGAGCAATGAGAAAATACTCTTTTTCAACGTCTTGTCGAAATGCGTGCTACAATAACCTGGTGTGCTTAATTATTTTTTAATAAGCACGCGAGGTACTTATTTAGAATAAAGTCTTGCGAAAACCGTTCTCAAACGACCTCTAATTATATAAAAGTTACGCATAAAGTGCAAGAAAAAAACAGTAAACAATAATGGTACATGTGAACTTTTATTATTAGGTCCTGTTACTTTTTTAACTGTTTATTTTACCTACGATTGTGCCACTCCAGATTATTATTATAATATTAAATCTATTATTTGTAGTTTACCGACTAATTCATCAAAATCCCCGTATGTTTTTGTTTTATAGGAACAGGATAGCTTCTGTAGGACACCTGGGTCACTTTTATATCCCAAAAGATGTCTTGCCTCCTGAAATCTAATGCCGCACAGTCTAATAGAATACAGAGAACGATCTTGATCTCATTATCACACAATCTGCAACTTGATCTTCTTTGTTGTATATCCCCATTTTGTTTAGGTGACCTTCAACTGATAGAGGCATGTCCCGTTAGGTAGCTGGTAACTATTCTTAGCTGGCTTCTACTGAGTTTAAGGAGGCTTGCAGCTTCTTTAGCACATATGTTATTTACATCCTTTGCGGAAGACCCTTAGGTCTTACGCTGTGCTAATTTTTGAAGTATTACTCCAATGTTTCTTACAGGTATTAAATTTGTACCCATTTTTTTTATTTGTCCTTGGACCGTGGTTTCTGTTATTCCGAGATCTGGCCAACATATGAAGTAGCTGAACTTCTTGCAAATCCAATATATTTTTTATTTTCTATGGCAACAGCATTTTTGTTGCACTGTTGTGCACCTAGACAATGTAATAACTGGAGACGTGCAGTAATGCCAATTTTGTGGGGCGTTACATTGGGGGGAAGGATTGCCTGACAGAGTCAGAGTAATTCCACAAACATACAGGGTGTTTATGGACTTTTACACTTTTCTTAGTAAAGTAGCACCAGTGTGCAACATATTAGAATGCCTTATATGTGTCTTAATGTGCCTTTTGTTACCAATCTATGTAATAAGTTTAAATATATAGTCATCGTTACCATCCAAGCAGCTGGTTCCTTGTGACGTTACTATTGCGGAGTTTATGATATGGCTGTGTATTTTAGGGTATGGTTTTACATTGTATGTATTTTTATTTTTATGTCAATGACATACCTTGTTTTATTTTTCGCGAAGTATGTTAACATCCTGTATATGAAACATTACTTGTTTTGTTGAAATGCACACTAAAATATTTCCTATTTTATTCCTGTTTTTATCCATTATTATCGGTCATTTGAATGGTCATATGTTTTCGAAACATTTTCAGTAGTCATATCACTTACTGACAAAATGATCTACCAGGTTTTATGGTTTACTTTGATTTATGATACACTAAAGCGTTTTAATCTACCTATATTGTTAGAAGGTACGAGATAATTGTTTTCAATCTAAGTGGTCTATATTTAAATCGTGTCTTTAAATAAGTATCTATATTTTTTGTGTTGCAAGAGTTATTAAAATGTGACTTACAAACAGGCGTTTGAAACCATGGCCTTTTTATCAATGTATCTGTTTGTAAAACATTATAAACTATGTGATCATTACAAACGGATTTTTGTGTTCATCGTAACAATAAATAGAATGAATGGATTATAAAAAAATATGTATATAAAAGGAAAGATTGTTACGGTAATTTTTTTTTGTGTTTGTATTTTAGTATTTAATATAAATTGATATTCAGTTAGATGCTGTTAAAACGTTGACTATAGACCTATGTTATCTTATATTATGTTATGATATTATTATTATTCTGGCAAACTACGTCCGTAGTAGTTCTTTTTTTTTGTTTTTTATTTACAGCGGGCCGGTGTTTCTTTTATTGTTTACTATTCCTGGTTTCGCGTTAAATACAGCTGATTGATATCGCCCGTGTCTTTTCGATCATCAAACTCCGAGTCACATGTCCTTTGACACTCACGTGATCAACATTACAGGTCATGTTAACCGTCTATGAATTACTGTTTTAATCTCGTACATTAAAGATCGTATAAACTAGGAAACCATCAGTCGCATTTCGCTATTTGTATTAAAGTGTAATTAGAAATAAAACTTATGTCAACCAATATAACTGAATTTTTCATAGATTGGCGACACTGTGACTAGGTCTATACAATGCTTGCGCATCGGCATATTCGTTACTGTAAATTTACATTTAAATTAATAACCGTTGCGATTTTGCTTTCTTCTTACCTTTCCCTAATGTATATATCTTTTAAAAATTCACAATTTATGTTTGGTTAGTCATTGGAAACATCGTGTAAATTCGAAACGTTTCTGTTTCCGTACGACTGTTCTAACACAAATATTCCACCGAAACTTTGAATGCGATTTTCTCGAAACTACATTTTTTGATGATTTTACCACGATATCTTGAGAACCGCGAAATATATCAACTTGAAATTTATACAGGAGGCGTAAAACACTATTACGCATGAATTATACCTAAAATCAGATTGAAAAAAAATATTGCTACAATTTTATAATAGCAAATAACTCGAATTTTTTCCAAATTTTTTGTTTTCTAGACGCCATTTTGTTAATTTTATTTTTGTTTTTAATTTGTTAGGTATAATCAATAGCGGGAAGCCTAAGGAGAAGAAATGTTTTTAGAATTTGCCAAAACCTTTACCCGTTCGCCTGGAATCGTGGTAAAACCGTGGATTCGACAGTTTTCCTTATTACATTGGGACGCCGATATTATTGTTCTGGGAACGACTTTCAACGAATTTTCTCATTTTATAATGTTATAATTAATACCCTCAACAATAAAAAAGTTTTATATTTATTCGCGGCCTTGCTATAAACCATTAAACATGAGCCAATTTTTGCATTTTCAACCCTCCCTAGTCCCCTTAAAGTCGCGATTGAAATGACTGCACTTGCGCTGAAAATAAAACAACCCCCCACCCCCATCTCACCTTATACTAGTCCACAAATTACCTTTCAACATACGAATATAAACAATTAAATTTAAATAATCCACTAATCTTGTTAATGGCTCGCTGTGACCATTCACCTTAAATTGGGTAACAAGAACAAGATTGACCTACCAGATAATTTTAGTAACGACATCCGTCATGTTATTGCAGTTGAAATAGACGGACACTCTATCTAGTGTGTGCATTTGTTTGTAACATCGCCTACCACTACCTTAATCGTCGAAAAGCCTTAAACCTCATTGGTGGAGAGAAATTGATCGCCGTTTCTCTTGAATCTATTCCTCGCTGTGCCTCATTGTTAATTTAGTTATTTACAAAACGCTTGTTTTTTTTTATTCGCCGCAAAAGAAAAATAAAAAAATACGGAGTGCTGCGGTTTTTAAATAGGTGTAAAGTAATCTAAAAAAGGTGGATTTATGTCATACCGCCATGGACAATCACAACATTGGAGAACATCCGGTTTGATCGATTGCTTTGTACGTATTTTTTTAATCGAAAGTATTAAACAGAATGTCCATTTCACCGACAGTCGTTGAAACTAGGGTGAGTACATTTCAGATCGCTATAAGTAAAGTATATTTTTGGTTTGTGTTATTAATATTTTAGGATTTGTATAATCTTGATGTAATCTGTGAGATAATTCAATTACACATAATTTGTGCCTTAGTTATATATATATTGGGCCCATGATAAAATAAAGTTTATACAAGGGAAAAATATTATTAAGCCTAATATAAAACAAATTAGAAAGTTGTAGTGTAATAAATGTATGCAAGAATCCTTTGCAATATTGCTGATTTCTTAACGCCTTTGTTTTTAAATTGTCGATTATAAGTATTACATACAGGGCGCTTTACGTTGAGCGACCTATTAAACGTTCTGAGAGAACTACAAATAATATAGGGCTGAGACATTTCTATCTAAAATTCCTGTATATCTTCAGATATACCGGAAGTAAATACTAACTTTGTTGTTTTAAAAGATACGTTCTTGGTACTGTAAATGGCATTTTTATGTTTGTCGAATTTGGTTTATATATACGAGGTGTGTAAATTAAGTAATGAGACTATTTTTTTAAATATTTTTATTCCAATGGAATTACAATTTAGTATATTGTCCTTCAATTGAGGTGGTTTTTCAATCTCGGGAAGAGAAAAAGTCACAAGGACTCAAGTCAGGCGAATAAGGAGACTGAAGAGCCACAGGCACCCGAAGCACAAACTCTGTGGACAATTCCCTGGCTATCAAAAAAGCAAATCAGCATGCATTTGATCTTCGACTTGCTCATTTTTGCTTTTTTGGATCTTGAAAAACTTGAAGTGTGCTATTCCCTGTTTTGGCGCTTGGTTTCAGGGTCGTACTCAAACGCTCAAGTCTCATCACCAGTAATGACACGTTCCATAAAATGGGGATTGTTTTCAATGGATTTCAAAAGGTCAAGACATCTTTCTCTCCTGATGTCCTTTTTTTTCCTGCGAAAGGTTTTTTGGAACCATTTTTGCGCAGATTTTTCTCATCCCCAATTCATTAGTCAAAATCTGATAAACAGTGGTGTGATTAAAATTTAACTCTTTCCCGATCATTCTTGTCGTCAACCGACGATCTGAACACACAAGATCCTATATTCTATAGACATTTTCTTAGGTTCTTGAAAATGAAGGCTGCGTGGTTCATCTTCAATCGATTCTCTTCCTTCTAAGAATTCTTTAAACCACCGAAAAACCTGGGCTCTTGAAAAAAACACTGTCTCCGTAGGCGTGTTGAAGTTTTGCAAAAGTATCCGCTGCGCTGTGTCCAAGTCTGAATCAAAACCTGATTTGAAAACCCAAATTAAATTCACTCTTGTAAAACTCACCAGAAACAAAACGATTTACGAAAACAATCACAAAGAATAAACAAATGACTCTAACAAGTCCAAACTTGTACTGAAGGTGCATTACATGTTAATCTACCGCCCTTCCAAGCCCCTTCTCCTCAGTGTCCTAGATCGGTCGCTACGTAGCCAGTCTCCGTTAACCCAGTAACGCCCAAGCGGACACAATTTTTCGTCCTGTTTTGGAGCGTCAATCTCGAAGGGAAATTAATGAATTCACTCAATAAAAACCACTTCTCCTAATGTTTTCGTATGTGAGCTTTCGATTTGTGGGGTCAGAATTGTGATTAAATTCTCTAGAAAAAAAAAATATGGCTGACTTTATGGAGAAAAGTACTGAAAATTTGGGGATTATTTTTTTTTATAATTTTTTTTTTAGTCCAAAAAGTGCTCTAACCTACTCCAGATTGTGGAGGGAGATGGAGGCAATAGTTGGAGTTGATGATAGAATTTTTTTTGCCGACCTCAACTGACTAATCTTTTCAAAATGGCGGATATTGCATAAAATCTCAAGAAATATGAATTTTTCTCTAGTATTAACGAGAAAATAATGTTATTGTGAGTTTTTCTTGATCCACAGTCATTTTCCTCAATCTAAACAATACTACAGAATATATTTGACTAAATTTTCAATTTTCGGAAATCGAAAGATCACATCCGAAAACATTAGGATAAGTGGTTTTTATTGAGTGAATTCATTAATTTCCCTTCGAGATTGACGCTCCAAAAAGGACGAAAAATTGTGTCCGCTTGGGCGTTAATGGGTGAATTTACACACCTCGTATACATATACTGATTTAAAACCACTTCAATAACCATTGTCAATCCCTAATTTAACGGTTTTTTACGAAATATTTTAATAAAAAAAATTAATTCGATTATCGTTACTTATAGTGTGTCTTTAAGAAATAGATATAACAAAGGTTATTACAGGAAAATCGAAATATTGTCCAGTATTACTTCTACAGCGTACATCATACTTACATACTTGCCAGTATAAAATTTATCAATAAACACTTATAATATAAATATACATGAAGTGTGTAGATCGTATCACAGTTTCTTTAAACAAAGGCATTAGTAGTTTATTGTTATAATAACTATCAACATGTTAGAGCGTGATAAAAAAACTCTGTTAATGTACCGTCATACTGAAAATTAATTTGTGAAATAGTATGTCAGAAAGAGATCTTTTAGTACTATCTTCAACAACCGTAAGTAAGAATTCAATTTCATGAGCCATAAACTGTTCTGTATCTTCATATTAAGAAATTACCGAGAAACCCTTAATTTACTAAATATAGAGTGGCAAAAAAGTCGCACATAACGCCTGTAACTTTTTAGTAACCTTGTATATGAAAAAAAATATCCTGAATATTATTTTTTCATCAGTTTGTTTGCCATGTTTCTATCAACATAAATAATATTGTTTTTCAATATCTGAAAGAGCAGCTTTTTCTCTTTACTATACACCAAAAATATTGTCATTTAAAAAATAAAGTTGGTTTCCATAATACCTACCTTATTTAATGTGACATAAACATGACAAAACCTGAAAATTTTTATTCAAGACATTTTTTCATATCTCGTATATGAATTGATGAAGGTTATTAAAAAGTTACAGGCAATATGCACGTATTTTTTCCCACGCTGTATATTGTACTGTAAAATAATATTGGTAAATGGTATCAGATTTTTTTTCACAAATTAAGTTATGAGTAATTTTCTACTTTGTCCATTGTTCTGTTTCAAGTGCTTCCTTTGTATTTATTCTGACAATCACTAATTTCACCGATTTAAAAAAAATACGTGTCAAAACAATTCATATGTCCATTTTACTCAATACCCATTCAAGAGGTATCTTATCAACTAATTTAGTATTATCAGTTACTGGAGTAATGTGTCGAAAATAGCGCAAGTAGTTTATAAATAATATTTACTGTACCTGTCTTGTGAGTGTAGACAGTTTGTTTTATTGCGCAAAAATGGACAAAGATACGAATACTTGTGATTCCGTAAAACCCGATGGAAATGTACTTTATGGTATAATTAAGGTAAGAAAAATCACTCACAAAATTATTTCTAGCAAACGTTAGCAAAAATTTAACTTCTGCAGTTTAACTCTTTGTAGTTAACTATTACTTTAACTACACTTTGTGATGCAACCAACGTACAATACTGTTATAACTTATAATAAATGATGTTAATACGACAATCTACATTTGTTTTTCGCTATTGTATTTGAAACTTTCTGCAAGAAAAACGCGAGAGAGATATACATACGTAGACAGTCTGTTTTATATTAATGAAAAAAATTATCTTTACCGAGACAAACAAATATCCAAGACCAAAACAAATGTTTTTATTTAATAATTTCCCGTGCTCAACTATAGGTATATTATGATTTAAATTTCGTTCATCTTAGAAACACGTGAGGACATACCTTTTATTAATTATTTTGTAATAAATAATTTAACATTTATCAAAGTCGTTTAGACGTAATTTAGAAAATGGGATGTACTTTGAAATCATGTTTATTTAAATTATTATCTTTACTTAAACGACAAATAACATACGACAGGTCAAAAATAAAAATTCTAATGCTTTATTTGCTCTTCCTTGTATGGCTGGTTTATAAGATTTTATAATTTATTTTATTTACTTTACAAATTTTTTAAAATTATTTTCCATAGTATTTTGGTTCCGAACACGCTGGTGTAAAAAAATACACGTATTTTTTAACCTCGCTTTTAACAAATACACATACTAAAAATTTAAATCCGACATCGATGATCAAAACAATTATCTACTTTATCTTAGGTCAGATAGATATCAATAACAACTATTCAACTGAATATAGCGGAAAGGTGTATCGGTAGCCTTGAACTTTTTTCAAATGATTCTCTACCGTAGAGAAAAAACAAACAAACAGTATCTTGTTATTAAAATTTTACCACTCATTAAGTGCTCAACAAAACTAAGAATACTATGTATTTTGTGACCCGTGCGTGAAACGGCTAGTGACAGATAGTGCACTCAATTAATTTATAACACCCTAATTTTTTTTTGAAAATATAACAAACATAAAAACCAGTGGCTGATTTGTTAATACAAAAAATGTTATTATAAGTTCAAAGATTGCATTTGTTTATCCCATTTCACTTGCTCATTTACCAATTCTACAATAACCGCTATAAGCATAAATAACGCCACATACAGCGTGGCAAAAAAGTCGCCCTAATGCCTGTACGTTTTTAATAAAACTTGTATATGAAAAAATGTCCTGAGTCCAAATTTTTAAATTAACAATTTGTGAAAAAATAACGCCTTTTTCACATTTCCGCTTATATCTCCGTTCCTTGGCATATTTTATATAGCATATGCATATGCATATAAGAGTTGTAGCCTATTGAATTTGCAAAATTTTAAGCCCAACCCGAAGTCTCCAAGTGCTATTGTTAACTTGCAAATGACTGCTGAAGTTGAAAAAATGCTTTTTTTCACCATTTTTTTTTTCGAAAATAGGGCGACTATGATCATGAAATCTCTTTGAGGAACTGCCGTTGAAGTGTGAGTTACAAAAAATTTCAGCTCAATCCGTTAATAACTTTTCGAGTAATTAACGATCGCATTTTTTGCAAGCCTTAAATAACAATGACGCCATTCTTTGTTTATTGTACGATAGTGACCGGGTTGGGCTAGAAAAATCATAAATCTCTTCAACTTTGCGACTTTTTGAGATTTTGAAAAATATTAATTTGGGCCGGTTTATAACGTTTTCTACGCGACTACCTTTTGGACGCTTTTTCAATAATATCTTGAAAGTACGCTTCAAGACGCGTATTTTAAACAAAAAATGGGCTTCAAAATATTATAGTCATGATTCCGAGAATTTCGAAGCGGCAACGCTAAAACAATATATACGTTGCGTCAAAAAAGGTAGTCGCGTAGAAAACGTTATTAATCTGGCCCAAATTTATTTTTTGCAAAATCTCAAAGTCTCGCAAACTTGAAGAGATTTATGATTTTTCAAGCCCAAACCGGTCAATATCATACAATAAACAAATAAATGGCGTCACTGTTAATTAAGGCTTGCAAAGAATTCGATCGTTAATTGGTCGAAAAATGATTAACGCATCGAGCTGAAATTTTTTTGTAATTTCATACTACAAATAGCAGTCCTCCAAGAAATTTCATGATCATAGTCGCCCTACTTTTTCGAAGTAAAAAAGTGGTGAAGAAAAGTACTTTTCAACTTCAGCAGTCATTTGCAAGTTAACAGTAGCATTTGGAGACTTCGGGTGGGGCTTAAAATTTTGAAAATTCAATAGGCTACAACTTCTATCAAGCTATATAAAATATGCCAAGGAACGGAGATATAAGCGAAAATGTGAAAAAAATACTTATTTTTTTTCAAAAATTGTTAATTTAGAAAAATTAAAGGACGATTTCAGCTCTACGGACCCCGCGCATTGTGTGCTACACAAAAAAATACATAGTAAACCGTTTAAACGCCCCCATATGATTTGATGACTCGCTGTAGTCGAATAACAATATATGTATATATTTTTTAAACTAAAGCTTAATTACTTTTATCACCATTTTGGAATCTGCATTTGGTGCGTCAATATTGAGGACAGTTGTCGATTGTAGCACATTTTTGTAGTGAATAATCAAAGCTGGGCGAAAACTGTAACCAAAAATATAATAATGTAGTTTTTTTTTAAGTACCGTCACTTTTGTTCAAAAACGGTATAGTTTATTTAAGTGGCGTATTATTCAACTCAATTAAACAAAAAATAATTAAAAACTGGCCTTCATTTGAAGCCATGACACAAGAATATTGACTTCAGGGAAGCGATATTTCACCAATTTTACAAAACTGACTTGGTATACCTCGAAAACCTTTTCGTCTTGACGTTACTTTTTGGGACACTCTGTATACAGCGGAAATTTGTAGTGACAAATTTCCTTGACACTGAGATATGAAGTCTTCATATTAATGCATGTCATATAGACATCATTCTAGAAAATAATACGTTACAAAAAAAAGACTCGGTTCATTGGACGGTGTCATTGTAAATTAAATTCCCCGCTTTCCCCTACGTTGCAACTATTCTTACAAGATGAAAACCTCAGTTTATAATTGTCATTAGTCATTTTAATAACGTTTACCTTTACTCGCCTATTCTCACCTTGATATAAATCTCCCGCATTTTAATCAGCTACATTTAAGCTTTTGTGCCACTTGCTCGTGTTCTCGATCTACGTATAATATACCTATTGATAACGGAAAACGATTACTTTGTTTCAAATTTTAATTGGGTGTTTAATATTTACATAACCGTGCTATGTTACGCGTTTTATCTGAATCAAGTTCAGCTTATCGGAGTATGTAAAATATGTGTATCAGTTTTTATTGTTATTGGGAGATTAGTGTGGAAGGTGATCGGTAGCTTATACCACAGCAGCGTTTATTAGATTAATACATATGTATATGCAAATGAGAAGCAGTGTAAGTAATGTCGGGCGAGATAGAATCAACCACTTCTTCACGTAAGAACTTCATCAGCGGAGAAGGAATCGAAATTTTGGTGTGTATAAATACTTATATGTATCTTGATATTTTGATTTCATAAGTTGTTATAACACAATAATGTAACAATACATTAAGTGGCGTCTCATGGAATTTGGGTTATTCGTATTTTGGTGAGGAAGTAGGTGACCCATGCCAGATTTAAGGGAGTTGTTAAATGTATGGAATGTCGAAAAAACTTCATTCAAAAAATGCAATTTACAAACCATTTTTTTAAATACCAAGTGAATATAAAACTTTTTTATCCTTGTGCTATTTGCAAAATTTTAATTTTGTTAAATATACAGTTATTGTAAATCTCAAAAACGAAGGAACTGTTGTGGGGTGACACAAGAGGTGTGGCTATTAAATAACCGAACTTCTGTCATAAAACTTTTTGTTCGTTACCAATAATTACAGTAGCAACTTTTTCGCCTTCAATGTACTCCCCTTGGCGATCTCTACACCGCTCCACACGACTTTTCCATTGGAAAGCAGTGATGGAAGTCCGCTTCTGTCAGGTGGTTCAGAACCTCCGTCGCTTTTGCTTTAACCGCTTCCACACTTTCGAATCTTGTCCCCTTCAGTGTCACCGTGTCTAACATGCCTGGATCAGTGTCAGCGCAAATGTTCATTCCTTTTGCTCGGAAGTGAGGAGTTTTGCACCATTTTGGCGCAAACTTTGCGCATGTTAAACGATTCATGCAAAATCTGGCGACCACATTCGTTGTCGATTCGATCTTCGGAAGCTTATACGACGGTCTTAGCGGACTAATTTACCAATTTCTTCAATGTTTTCATCGGTTTTTGACATTGAGGGCTGTTCGGAGCGCGGATCGTCTTCTCTGTCACATACATCCCCGTACACTTCTTTTAACATTACACAAGCTTCTGTAAAAGTTTTCCTCAGTTTAACAAGAAACATGAGATTAACCCGTTGCTCCATTTGAACACTTAACATTTTTTTCGACGCGTCACTGGTGCGTAGACTAATTCCAGCGACTGCTACAGTCAAACTGAGCGACCTACTGGCTTGTCCAGCGAGCTCAAGGTGGGGAAAGTATCACCAGACACAGTTCTTTGTTTCTACGCCGAAGGTTCCAGTACCCACTCCAGACAGAGTTTTGTTCAAACTTGTTGCGACAAGCTCGCAGCGCGCTGGTAGCAGCATCAGTTCGGTTATTTAATAGCCACACCTCGTATAGTGACATATGTAGAGGGTGGTTAATCAAGAATTGCTTCCCCAAGTAGAAGGACGGTTAATATTTATGATAAAATTTTGTGAAAGAAATTACGCTATGGTATTTTTCATAAATATTTTAAATGCATTACTTTTAAATGTATTAGTAGTAACTATAATGCATACAGGGAAACATACTGTATGTTCAAAAAAATTGTCACAGATAATGTCTTCCACTTTTCGGAAGATTTAGGCATGGTAACCCTTTCTCATATCTGTTATTGCACGATATATGTTTTTTTCGCGACACATTTTGATTATTATAAAAAAAAAAAGTATTATTTTAGCTTTAAATACCTGCCCAACTAAGTTATAAACGCCTTTTCGAGGCTCTAATTTATAAGCCATTACGACTCAATCGATTTTGGTAACTGAACTGTCACTGAAGTAACAAAGTATTGAATGACTTATTTGCAAAGCCAACCCGATATTTGGATATTTTTTTTAATTTTTTCAAGAGTTTTTTTAGAGTTGTATTTTTTGCCAAAACTTTTGAGACGTACGTTATTAGTATCTTTATGGTCATTTAATATTGCTGGAAAACGACCATAGACTAGGTAAGCCAATCGATACCAGGGTAACAATTTTAAAATAGTCTGTATACAACGGATTGTATGTCATTAAGGTTAGAGACTACTTTCAAATCAATAACGGCGTCTTTTATTAAATGCATAGGTACATATGTACCTACGTTATTGCTGACGTGTCTGCATGCGGGTACATACATATGTATACTGTCAAGGTACGTACCCCAGTTTTTAAATTTCTGTTACCTAAAATACGTATATGTACATATGTATGTACATCTCACTGTTAAATTGATGCTCTTTGTTCCGTTTCCGTTTCCATAATTTCGTATTTTTATAGACAGGTCTAATTGTAAGTGAAAATATCCGGTTGATTCAAAAGTATGAGCCTTGCTGATATGTTTATTTATAAATATGATTATTTATTTTATAAACAGGAAGAAATTAATTTAGAATGTACGTAAGCGCCATCAGACTCTATAATTTTTCACCAACAAGCAGACAGACTGCGGATACCACGTTTCCAGAACTCACGCGGTTGTGAAGCTGAAATGTTGTGTACTGTAACGTTTTGTCCACTCTAGGTTCGTTAGGTGTAAAAAATCAGACACGCACTTTCGACAAACACGTTTTTAAGGAAAACAAAATCACGAATTAACCACTAATTTAACATTAACACTAATCTATTAAAATGATTTATGTATGCGTACGCTTTTACACAGCATGTTCGCGGCGTATGTTTATTTCAAAAACTGCTCATCGCCGCGTCGGTATGCCTTTATATCCCCTGTTAGCTTGTATTCGAGTATATTCGGATATCTTCTAGATGCTTCGACAATCGTGCACAAGCGCTCGATATCCCTTTGAGAGTTGGCCTACCAGATCGTAGTTTATCGTCGATGCTGTAGTCGTCAGATCGGAAGCGCGCGAACCATATTTTGCATGTTGCTAAACTAGGAGCGTTTTCACCTACGCGGCTACTAGATTTCGGTATATTTCGATTGTACGAGGCGCGTTCATAAACTAAGGGCCGTTTGCTTATATATAAATATTGGCGCTTCGAAGCACAGTTTTACTACTGCAGCGCCATCTAATGACTCATTGCGAAGCTACAGCGTCATTTGTTTTGATTCTGAAGTCGTATTGTTGTCCGTGAATGCAAAAGAACAATGGCCGCGAAAATCGTTGATCCCGCCAACTGTGAAGTGCGTTCTGTGATTCGTTTCTTATGTGCAAAAGGATCGTCGGCTGCTGAAATTCATCGGGAGTTATGCCTGGTTTACGGACCTACAGTTATGAGTGAAGGAAAGGTTAGACAATGGTGCCGTGATTTTAAAAATGGCCGACAAATGTCCATGACAAGAGCGGAGTGGCAGGCCCAGTATCCAGACCGATGAAATCGTTTCACAAGTGGACCAAACACTGCGATCTGATCGTCGATTGACGATTAGTGGCCTGGCTAACAAATTTCCTCAACTTGGACGCACTACTGTTTACAATATTGTCACAGAAAACCTCGCATACCGCAAATTGTGTGCAAGGTGGGTACCAAAAAGAAAAATGCTCACCACAAAGAGCAAAGAATGTCTAGTGGACGAAAGTTTTTGGCCCATTTTTGGCTCAACAAGATGGAGATGATTTGTTTTCTCACATTGTTACTGGGGACGAGACATGGGTATCCTACGCCAACCCAGAAACAAAACTGCAATCGATGCAGTGGCGACACTCATCTCCACCAAAACCGAAAAAGTTTAAGCAAAGTCAGTACACAAGTCGAAAATTGATGGCTACAGTTTTTTGGGACAAAGACGGCGTTCTTTTGGTTGATTTCATGGAACGTGGGACAACAATTACAGCTGACGGTACTGCTAAACGCTCAAAAATTGAGACGTGCGATTCAAAACAAACGCCGCGGGAAACTGTCATCTGGCATAATCCTCCTCCACGATAACGCGCGTCCTCACACTGCTGCCAAAACCAATGAGAAAATTCAAGATTTTCGTTGGGAACTTTTTGACCACCCACGGTACAGTCCCGACCTTGCACCTAGCGACTACTTCCTCTTCTTGCATTTTAAACAGTGGCTCGGTGGACAACGTTTTGAAACCGAAGAGGGACTCAAAAACGCCGTTGTCAACTGGTTCAACTCTCAGGCGACAAGCTTCTATGCAGAGGGGTTAAAGAAGCTGGTGCAGCGGTACGAAAAATGCTTAGAAGTGAACGGCGATTATGTAGAGAAGTAAAGTATGATTGTACCTAACTAAATATGACAATAAAATTTGTTTCTTATGAGTACATTTTTTTCTGTGACCAAACGGCCCTTACTTTATGAACGCGCCTCGTATTATAAGCTAAACGAAATTCATATAATAAAGCACGTCGAATCTGACTTGAAGTTTCGCTCATTTTCACGTTGCACATTTCAGTTCCGCTCGCAGACTTGTCTATAAAATTCCAGGCACTTCAAGACTTTTTTCTGGTTCTACGTTTAATATTATCTAATTGGTTGGTTCCCTAATTTTTGTCACATAATGCTTTAGTAAAATATCTGGGTATCAACTTTTATAGTCTGGAAATTGTATGCTTATTATAAAACTTTAAACAAGCGTAATGTTCGCGTGGCCTAAACCCAAGAATTTAAACGGACATACGGGTTGGAAAGTCCAAGATTTCAAAGCCGAGCATTAAAAGATAGAAAAGAATAAACTCTTCAAGTAAAGGGAACTGACAGAGAAATATTATATCCATAGTTGCCAGACTGACATGTCATTTTAAAACTTTTATGAGCGTTATTCTCTGTCTTTCGTGATAGGGTAGCAATAAAATATATAGGCGAGACGCCCCGCCCATAAATTATAATGCGCACGTGTGAATTGAATTATTATATCGTTATTGGTCTACGGAAAATAAGCACTTGAGTATTCCTGTGCGTACGCAGTATCCCGAGAAGTTAAATGTGTGGGTTGGTATTTTTAGGCGATTCCATCGTTGGGCCATTTTTTTAAACGGTTCCTTAAATGCCAACAAATATTTAACAAATAAAACAAACTGTTTACGGACATGAACATGAAAGACCATTAAATTTAAATGATTTACGGGCCAGAATTGTACAAGTTCTAAATAATATTTCCCCTGAAGTGTTAGAACTAGAGTTGTAAGAATACGTATTAAAAATTCCGGTCAATCCGAATATCAAACTATTACGTATTAATCCGAATAGTTTGCCAACCGCAATACGGAATCGAAATTATTACGAACGCTGTCAAATGCCGGAAGATAGCGTGGATATCGTATCCGACGAAGTCTCAGACGAAGTAAACGTAATAAGTAATAATACGTAATACTACGATGATACGAACACGAACGAGGTCCGAGGGAATACGGAATACGGAATTATGACGGATTATGATGCGATGTCGTGCCGTGTACCGTGACATTGCGTATAGAAGGTCCTATCCGTATTCCGTAATCCAAGAAAAGCAAAGCGCGTAATTTTGACAAAGAGGCGACATTTCTTAACCGATATTTTTTCGGCGATAGGCCGTGTCAACTACCCCTCTCCACTTTATATTACGCGCAGGTCTCATACGTTTCTAATACGTGCACAAGCGTGAAACACTGTGGAATATAACTGCATTTGTCTGTCCTTATTGGTGTCTTCTAACTTATTCTCTTCTACACATGTATCGCCAATATGTAAAGGCGCAATTTCCTAGGGTGTATTTCTTGTTACAGAAAACCATGGACGTCAACAAGTACGCCACCAAGAAGACCATCGCCCAGGGCCTTCTGGACGTTGCCCTGCTGACAGCAAACGCGTCGCAACTTAAATACGTCCTGCAAGTGGGAGAAAAACACGAATTCTACACGCTAATGCTAAGCCTCATTACCATATCAATCGTGCTTCAGGTCGGTACAATAGGAACTAATTTTGTTTAGCGAATTGTTACATCTGAATTAGTAACGACTTGAATGCTTGCGGAAATTGACGATTACTTCATTGTTCCATTGTTATTGTTCGTCGCTCAAAAATATTTGAAACCATTAACGAAGGAACCGATAAAATTATACATAATTAAAACTTAAAAAGTAAACAGAAATATTTAGATACAGTTGCGTAACCAAATAAAAAAATAGGCTTTAGTGAAACTTGTAAAAACACGAGGAAGTGTTTGGGAGATTGAAACATTTGTCGTTATACAGGGTGAGTCAGAAAAACGGGACAACACTAAACTGGAGATATTAGACACCAAAATATTATGATTGAGCTCAACATGCCAATGTCGCCGGTTTAAGAGATACAGCGTGTTCAAAGTTTAAATTTTATTCTGAAATTTCTCAATAATTGAGAAAAGTTTGATCGTATAAATCTCTACAAAGAAAAATCAATTCTACAGAGAAAAGGTACTCTTGTTTAGGTCGCCTAAATCTATCGGTTTTTAAGTTATTTGCGTTTAAAAGGTTCAATGTTTCTTGTTGATTTTTTTTCAGGCGCTGATATTGCTATATTTTTTCTAAGTTGGTTTGTGTCAACATTAGTCAAATTTACATATAATTTTGATATACTCAATATGCCCTATACAAATGTCGCTGGTTTAAGAGATACGGCGTGTTCAAAGTTTAAATCAACAAAAATACATTGAACCTTTTAAATGCAAATAACTTAAAAAACCGCTAGATTTAGACGATCTAAACAAGAGTACCTTTTCTCTGTAAAATTGAGCGTTCTTTTAGATTCTCGATATTGTTTTACGCATGACTCAACAGATAAAAAAAATGTTTTAATTTACCAAAATAATACGGTGAAACTAGCGCTCTCTAGGAGCAACGTCAAAATAAGCTTAACATTGTTATGGTGATTTTTGGCCGAAACGATAAATTTACACCTTCGGGGCACTAAGAAAAAAATAATCAATGCAGCGCTTTGCAACTTTGAGGGTGTTTTGGGGACACTTTGAGGTTAAAGAATCACCGACGATATCCTTCGTTCATCCACTATATCCAAAGTTATACCAAATTTTCCAAATATCCTTAAATTCGCAAATTTAATTTAAAAAATTCATCAATCGCCCCCGATTGTTTTAATGTTTTGCATTTAAACCCTACCTCATTCTGTATTTTATTCCCGAGATGTTGCAAGGAAAAGGACTTTTTTGTTTGATGAGAAATGCGGCAACGTACGGAGTCGTTAAGGTAAATTAAAACTGATTAAATTGTCTAAAAAACTTTATGTGATGAAATTTTTGAAGTCAAACCATTTTAAAACGAGCAAAAATTGGAAATTTTTTTGTTGGTTTTCGGAGTTACTGAAACCGTCCCACAAAAATTTTAAAGTCCAGGTCTAAAACTAACACTTGACTTTTTTTATTTTCTATAGACCATTTTTCTCCGAGTTATTCTTTTTGAAAATCACCCAAAAATTTGCATCCTTTTTTAATATCCTTTAATTTTTGTTACTAGTGTAGTTTAAATTCGGTCCTAAGAATATTTAAATGCCAATGCCAATATTCCTAACTTACCACCCCATGTGCCAGTAATAACAACATTGATTAAGGCCTGAAGAAGGACAAATAAATCTCCGAAACATTGGCAAATAATAATAATTGTTTCATTCCCGGACCCTAACACCCAACAAACCAAAACTAACAGAAGAAGGTCGCCAAATCCCTCACAGATATAGAATATTTAAAGTTTATCGGATACGAGAATTTTAATATTTTTTTAACCAAAAACTTTCTTACAAAACATTAATATTGGTACTTAGTGCTATAAAAGCAAATTATTTATTATTAAAAGTTGGTTGTCTTTTTATTGCATATTTCTTTGTGCAATTTTAACGTCGATGTCCTATTAACATATTTTACACCCGATAGATTGCTTAACACATCCTATATGGCAACATTTCAACAACTATGTCATAAATAAAATGAGTATTTGTAGTAGATAAGCAACGTCATTAAGTCAATGTCCTTATTTGAGTATTATTTTTTTGTAAAAAAAAAAGCAAAGCAAATTATGGAATACTAATTACTAATTTTGTTATGTATATGTATGTATGTGTTTAGGAGCATTATACTGCAAAATCTAAGTAATAGCGAAAAATTTGTATAGCAAAATTATTGTTCTCGAAGATAATATGTCAAAATTTAATATCACAACTTTTTTGTTTAACTTGTTTCCAAACCAGATCAGTTTTAGGAGTATTATTACGATTAATGAAACTAAGGAAACAATTACAAACGACATAATCAATGAAAGAACTGAATTCACAGAATTGGTTTTATCAGCAACAAAACCGCCAATCGACAGATGAATAATTTATCTAGAAATAATTACATATTACTAACTAATACACAAAGTATTGTTCACGCAGGTCATTGTCGGAGTTCTTTGTTTAACGCTGCATCTGTTGAGAGACTGCAGGCTTCATTTGGAGCCATATCATTTTACTGCAAACCTCCTGAATCACCTTACTACCGTCTTTGCTTTCGTTATAACAGTTTTAAACCTAATTATTTCCTGTTTTGACCCTACCATTGCCAAGTACGCGGTATTTGAGCCCCCTGATCTTTCGATTGCTAACGGCAACAATTAAAATATATATTGGCAACTAAAAATGCTATCCTATTTAGATGCTTTCTAATTAAAGTATAAATGCAAAAACTTTTTCGATAAAATAATTTTGGAATGCTATAATAGTCCAATATTTTTAAACTTCATTATAAGTTGTGAATAATAAAGTATAATAGATATAATTGTCTTGTTTCAGTTGATAGTGGCTATAATGTTTGTTATAATCGGAGGACTCAACATAGAACACCAAAAAAGACCACAAAGCTGCAATAATTTTGAACGACGTTATCCTCATTTTTATATTTTTTATTTCCATTATTAATATTATTATTTCCGGTTTTGGCCTGGACTACTCCAACAACACCCTTGTATTAATAGATTCTACAGAAAAGCGTACCGAAAAAAGCAATAGATAACGTCATGAACCCAGCCAATTAATTCATCATGTACTTATTTTTTATTATTTACAAATGTTTGGTACTGCTGGGAAATGTTATCAGTTTATCAAGATAGTAGATGGAAATATTATGAAATATATTTTATCTGCCTTTACATTATTATTTGTCCAATTTTTTATTCGAAAAATTTTTAGATACAAATTTGATATAATAAAACCCTAATTTAGAGGGGACATATTACAATTTTCTTACAACTTCAATTGACTTTATTATAAGCATATTTTTTCTATCCTGTAGGTAACTGCAGCTCTACTGTCTGTTATCGTGGCTATTCTGAGAATAGGTGAAGACGAAAAATTAGACATGCTAGCCTGGATACTAAATCATGTTTCATTAGGATTTGTTACCGGCGCTTTATTTTGCGACATTATTAAGATGAATTTCGGTCTTGATCCCGCCATCGCAGTGAATCTTACAAGCGGTGATAAAAAGACTTTCCAATAAATTGACATTTACATTTAATATATGCGGACGTTGGCTTGTTTCCAAAACTTTTGAGAATTTCTGGTATACTGGTTTTTAAGAAAGTTTTTAAGTTTCTGGTATTTAAGAAAAAATGATGAAGGATATATTTGTTACCTCTTGAAAAATGATAAAATGTAGCTTACTATGTGCACCAAAGATGAAAAAATGGCGTAGCACCTCATAAGAGCAAAAAACTTTTTCTTGAACCCATACATCTCTTCAAACAACATAAATATTGGCTGTATAATAAAATTTGGGACACCCGGTCTAGATACCAGACGTCCTAAACATTTAAAAGCCGAGCTTAAATAGGTATGTTTAATTTTTTCCTCAGTACCCTTCTAATCCAGAAATTCTCAAAATAACCAAGAGAACGAAAAACTCACCCAGTAAATGTCAAAATAAAAATTAAGAATAAGGGGTTCAAATACGCGATTTTGTGTTTCTTTTATAATTCATTTTGATTAATTTTGTATGTTTGTTTTACGTTTTTATTTTTTATTATTTAGTTCCAATTCATTTTCTCCCTTTTGTTTTCTTTTTTTATTTTTTTTTTTTTTATTTTCACACAAAGGTCGCACAAGCCTGCCTGTGCGTACTTCTGGGAACAGCGCTGGACATCAACAAAGAAGGAGACCATCCAAACGCGAACAAGGCGAACAACGTCATTCTCTGCGTCAATATAGTCATAATGGCGGTCAACGTTCTAATCAGTTCGTTTGAAATGAAAGGTGACGATCTGACGAACACCTAGTATAAGATTTAACCAACACATTGTATTTTAGATTGTTATAATTGCATAGAACTGATATAGCACACATAAAAAATGATTATCATCAAATGATTATCATCGATAGAAAACCTTATTTGTGACTCTTATGTTGTTGTTACTCTCAGTACTCTACTTGATTATATTAATTATGGATCAAAGTTCAAATTTTCCACAGTGTGCTTGAAGGTGGAAAAATTATGATGAAAATAAGTCCAAAATCGGTTTGTGCAGGCTGATTCTATAGATCAAAAGTAGATTCAAAATTTATAAAATTTAAAATCGTAGCTGATCCATTTCGCGTTTTATCCACATTTTTTGATTTTAACCCTTTGCAATACAGAAAGTATAAAAGCTCGTAATAAATCTCGCTTTGAGTTTGGTCAAATTTTATATCAAATTATTTTTATTTGAAAAAAATTGATTATTTTAAACCACGTTTAGCTTACCCCAGGGTTAACAACGAGGACGTAGTGGTGATATAACCCCATGTTTTTTTTTTGTACTCTGTATATTTTTATTTTATTTTTGTATTTTTTTGTATGTTTTTAATTTTTTTTTGTTTTTTTTTTTAGTTTTGTATTTTTAAGTATTCAAATATATTATACGTTCAAATAAGTAATGCGACAATAATAAATTAAATTAGAGGTGTAAGGACGAAAATTCAGTAACTGCTTTTTGCAGTCTTGGTCCATAAAACTCATCATGAACATTATATTTATTTTATAGGATTCCCAGGTTTTTAAAAATTTGCGATGAACAGCTTTGCCACTTTATTCTGACCAAAACCCCAAACCGAAACCATTTTCTATATATTGCAAACTTTCCTTTACATGTGCAAGAATCACATGAATTTTTTAAACTCTCCGAAAGATTTTCAATGCTTCCTAATGTTTGGCCCAGTTCCTGTATGTAAGAATCGAGCAGTAGATTCTTACATACAAAAAATACAAAAAGAAAAAACAAAAAACGCAAAAAAAAAAACAAGAAATACAAAAAAAAAGAATATACAAAAAAATACAAAAAAAAATTAAAATATACAAAGAATACAAAAAAAAACATGGGGTTATATCACCACTACGTCCTCGTCGTTAACCCTGGGTAAACTAAAAGTGGTTGAAAATATTCAATTTTTTTTTCAAATAAAAATAATTTATGACTAAAATTATACTTATAGGAAACACTTATACGAAAAGTGTTTTATAACAAATGAATTTTAATTTTTAGTAATAGAATACTGTTGAGTAAGTTTTTTGAATTAAAGAACTGTATTTACAAGATAGAATAAACGTATTTACGATTGTTTTATTTCTAAAAGTGCTAAGTGCTCCAAGAAAAAGTTGATGTATACGACTTACTGTATTGCAAAGGGTTAAAATCCAAAAATGTGGATAAAACGCGAAAGGGATCGGCTACGATTTTAATTTTTTATAAATTTTGAATCTACTTTTAATTTAGAATCAGCCTGCACAAACCGATTTTGGACTCATTTTCTTCATCATTTTTCCATCTTCAAGCACGCTGTGTGTCTTAATATTTTAATTTATTTTCATGTGAGATAATTGTCTTTTTATAAAAACGTACATATAATGTATTCATATTTAGTTTAGGATATTGTTACAGGGCCGTAGCCAGGAGGTAGGAGGCTGGGCAGGGCTGAGCCCTGGTAAAAATTCACATATTCAGAAAACTTCCTGGTAATAAGAATACTTAGCTCTGGTTAGGATTTGGTTCTGGCTACGACCCTGTATTGTTAATTAATACAATTTTATTTATTTCTTGTGATACTTTTATACATATTTTTTAAGGTTTATATAAGAAGGGTATCCCAACTGTAAAATTTTAAAATTAAAATAAAATTTAACGGGTAAGTCATACTGAAAGGTGCAAACAGCCATTTATTTGGTGAGAGAGCTTCTTATGGTTATAAGAATAAGGTAAAACTTTTCCAAGTTTCCATCTCTCTCCTTTAAAGCTCAGAAAACTGACAAAAGAACAAATTAATTAAATGGTCAAAGTTTCGAAAAGTATTTTCACCCTCAAGTTTTTTCATTCTGCTAAAAAGCATGTTCCTCTCAATGTAACCTACTTTACCCACAAAGTTCAAATACTTATATTTTTAATTTTACACCTGGGATACTGGTAGCTATGAAAAATGTAAGATATTTTGTGAGGTATACTATAACTAATTGTAAGTAGACAAGTTTCAATTTATTTTCTGAAAAGACATAAATATAAAAAAAATGTACCTAACTATATACAGGTATATCTGTAAATGTAAGATATAGGACCTATTTATTTATTAGGCGTTTATATTTTTATTCAAATTGAAATACCTATCTACTTTTAAATGGATATTGAACATTTGAATAACTTAGTTCTCTTTATTCACAACACAATAATAGTTCCACATAGTTTGAATTTAATTTTAGAATTTTAGTTAATTCATTTCTATTATATTTTACTAATTCATTATTACTTCTTCTAAAGCACATAGTCACGGAAAACCTACGTATTATTATTTATATATTTTATTTTTATAATATTTTAGAAGGGGTAAGTAGTTATGCAGATTTACCTTTTACATAGGTATCTGTAGATATGTGTCTCTCTCATTTTGCAATAAAATCTAAAAAAAAAACATGTATTTTTTAATTCCTTTTTATTATCTTATATAGTGACCTCCAAAAAGTTTGTCACAGTTACGAAAAGGTTTATGTAAAAGCCTCTAAAGTAATATACTATAATATAACTTGGAATTTAACGGTGTCACCATTCATTTTCAAGACCATAGTCCCACTTGTTTTTAATTAGTTGAAAATTTACCATTAAATGAAGGGATTACTGCCTGGAAGTTCCACATGCACTTCATTGTCAAATAGACTAAATTATTATTAAGAGCAAGATGTGTCAGGAAAAATATTTTCGATTTAAGAATAAAAACTGCAGAGTTTGCATTTAATTGAAAATTGTCGACTCATTAAGAGCAAATTGGAATACTGGAAAGGGTGACATAATTATAATATCCAAATTATAATTTAATAATTAATTTTACGGGTTTTGCAGCAATTATTTGAGTCAATTATCAGATTCATGATGTCAATAACTGATAATAATAGTAATTAAAGTAATAATACTTTAATTACCTTTCATTTTTAAATTCATATATCGGGTAAAAAAATAATTTCTAAAAATAAAAATATTAATAAACATATGTCAAAGGAGTTCCTGCACTATTATTTGCAACATATTAGCCCTCATAAACGACCCAGCGCCTAGTCTATCGCCGTGGTGGCAAGCCTCCAATTACAATGTTTTCACATTATGTATTTATACGGAATAGGGCTTCGCGCTTCGCAACCATATACGTTGCTAACAAATTTAACCGTTAACTCCAGTGGCATTAAAGGTCATTTAAAAAACTGCATAACGGAGGCAAACACGCCCACCCTCCCACCTCTGACACGTGACAGCACAGAAAGTGAGTTATTTGATTTCATGAACCTAACAACCTAACCTACAAAATTTAATATCTTTTATTGTTCTGTGTTTTGGAAATTTTCGTTGGAAAGTGCCGTTATTCTTGCCGGTTTTTTTTGAGTGTCTTGAGTAGTATAGGAGGGTAATAATTATTGAAAGTGTACCATATTACTTACGTTAAGCCATGATTTGAATGTTTTATTTAATTAACTATACAACATTATAATGAAGGTAACTGGCGAGTGTAACAGATTGTTTCATAAAAATAACAATACGAGTTGTCAAGTACAAAATGCGCCTGCCTTATGGGGATACATTATATATTAAAGATTTAAGAGTACCACTGCCAGATCTAAAGAAAACGTTAAATAATCATGGTAAGCCGGCTCGTGGTTTTGTTAATACGTGTGGTATGATAAATGCAAATGGCTAAGTGGTTCTTCAACTTTAAATATATTATTGTGTTGGATGTGTGTATTATTTTCAAATCGTGGAGAAGATGCTCCGACAAAGTCTGGATTTGATAAAATCTTAAAACTTTATCTCGTTCAGTTGACACATTCAAAAAGTCAGGAACATATTAGTTGTAGTAGTTTGTATGTAAATTACATCTTTTAGGCAAACAAAATATTATGAATGTGATCAATTCAGCCCGTCAAATCTAAATTGACGCAGTCCTGGGAAAAATCCGTATTTTATTTCACTGCATCTTTTAATGGTAAAATAATTTGACGGAAACTCTATACCTTCCCGATGGTTTTGTTGAACCAATAAAATATATTAGGTACATTATGTTGACAAATGTACCGGGTGGGCAAATTTCGATGTTTTTATAGGGTATCTCGGTAACTGTAAAGGCATGGAAAAATGAACCCACCTTTCCCGACCTCTTTTTTCGAGATAAATTCATTGGTGAAAACCAGAATTTGCTATATCTTTTCGTTTTCGAGTTGTAAACGAAAATTGATTTTTTTGAGTTTTCGATTGGTGTCGATAACTCGGTTGTTTGTAAAATTAGAAGAAATCTGTTTGCACGTTCTACAGGCACTTTTTTCAGTAGAATAGGATTTCCTTAACAGATTTTTTATATCTTGTGTAGTTTTCGAGTTATGGCATAAACTTCTATTTTTTTAAATGGAAAACCATAGTTGGCTATGATTTAGCTAAAAAGAGGATTTTTTTCTCTTTACAACGATATATAGTTTGTGGGGTCTATGATGAGTGTTTATGCGGAAACAGTTAAAAACATATGTTTTCTAATAAAGGACAGTATAGTAATTTCAATGATTTTGCACAGTAGGCGCCTGTCATTTTGAAAACAGAACAGTTGGATATTGGGATGTAAATACACAGTTACACATTACTGTTTGATTAATTGTTTATGTTTGGTTTTTGCTTGCATTATAGTTTTAAAGTTTCGATTAAAGAAATTGACAAGGCGCGATGGCGTATCAAAATTACGAAAAGTTTAATATGCTAGAGTGTTTTATTCAAAATGGATATAATTCTGAAGCTGCATCGGAAGCATATTTTAATCGCTACCCTGAAAGGAAAAACAACCTAATATGTCCATCTTTTGGTAGACTAAAAGAAAACCTCGTTGAATACGGAGGATTTAATAAACCAAGACCAAAAAATTATCGTATTCAAGATGCTGAGGATGTTGCCATAAATGTTGTTGGTATGGTAGTCGTAATTCCTTCAATTTCAAGTAGGCAAATTGAAGCAGAGTCTGGTATATCGCGACGAAGAGCACTTTCAGTTTTAAAAAAACACAAATTTAGACCTTATACAATAAGGAAAACAACAACAGCTCCTTCCAACTGATCCTGAACGCCGACTGGATTTCTGCAATTGGTACCTACAACAAATTGAGCAAGACCAATTATTTTTTAAAAATATCATTTGGACAGATGAAAGTTACGTAAGTAGTGCCGGAATTTTCAACCGACACAACAAACATTATTGGTCTGAAGATAATCCTCATCAGACTGTTGATGTTCAAAATCAAGGACGTTTCGGTTTTAGTGTATGGTGTGCCCTATATAATAACCGCATTTTAGCTTACCAACTTTATGATGACAATTTAAATGGTCAACGGTATTACAATATGATAAACTACCACATAGTAGAAGAAATTTTTAGACAACTTGCCACTTAACGAAAGACGACATGTATTTTTTCAACAAGACGGGGCACCACCCCATAATACTAATTTAATCTCGGAATTATTAAATACTAATTTTGGGGAGAAATGGATAGGGAACAATGGGCCAGTAAAGTGGCCTCCTCGGTCGCCAGATCTCTCACCGTTAGATTTCTTTTTTTGGGGAACCATTAAAGACAATTTATACAAAAAGACAAATAATACACTGGTTCAACTGAGAGAAAATCTTATAGACTGTCTGAATTCCGTTTCAAATATTCACATCTATAATGCAACAAAAAGTGTTTCAAAGCGATGTGAACTGTGCATCGCAAACAACGGACGACAATTTGAAAACTTTAGGTAAATAATCATGCTCGTATTTTTTTTTAATCTGTCTAGTTTTGTTTTTGTAAAATATATTGTATCGTATTTTTTACATACATTATTTGTTACAAATTTGATTGTTAAGTGTGTTAAACTTTCTTGGTTATGAATATGTTATAATTAATTATTAATTAGTCACTAATATGTCATAATTAGTTATTTAAGTTTAATATACCATTCATTATATACGACTGTTACTATGTATTTATGTTACTTTTCGCAGGAGTAAATTTCCATAGCAACAGTTATTATTATTAAAACATTGTTATAACAATGTGTTACTATAGAAAACTTACTCTTCCTGCAAAGAGAAAAACAAAGTAAGTATACCTATACAAAAAATTAAAATTTTTAACTGTTTCCGCATAAACACTCATCATAGACCCCACAAACTATATATCGTTGTAAAGAGAAAAAAACCTCTTTTTTAGCTAAATCATAGCCAACTATGGTTTCCATTTAAAAAAATAGAAGTTTATGCCATAACTCGAAAACTACACAAGATATAAAAAAATCTGTTAAGGAAATACTATTCTACTTAAAAAAGTGTCTGTAGAACGTGCAAACAGATTTCTTCTAATTTTACAAACAACCGAGTTATCGACACCAATCGAAAACTCAAAAAATCAATTTTCGTTTACAACTCGAAAACGAAAAGATATAGCAAATTCTGGTTTTCACCAATGAATTTATCTCTGAAAAAAGAGGTCGGGAAAAGGTGGGTTCATTTTTCCCATAGCCCTTACAGTTACCGAGATACCCTATAAAAAACATCGAAATTTGCCCACCCGGTACTTAATATATTTTATTGACCATTGACCAAGTAGAGGTCCTTCTCCTAATTATGCGGCATATTACTAACAATGTTTACCATCACAAAAATTTAGGAAACAAAAATTTTTACAAAATATGTTTACCTCCCCCCCAAAAAAAAGTCACGAGCCCCCACTGACACACACAAAAAAACCCAAAAAAATATCAGGGAGCGACAAAAATTGTCAGAATGCAGAACAGTAGTAGTCACAAAAGTATAACAATTGTAGCAGTAATAAAAATATGAAGGGGAGTGATTATAACGGTATGCTCTCCCTGAACGCTGTCGTGCATATCTGGCTGCCGGACGCGTCAACCGTTACCATGACAACCGAAACGCTAACGCAATGTCAAACGTACATTTTCAGGCTCCTTCTGCGCAGACCCCATGCGGCATTCACTCAGTTCACAATCGAGAAATCTATTATCAGTTGCGCTGTGCGCAACCCTTTAATATTTTAGTTTTATGTATTACAAGATAAATAACAGTTTTAGTGATAATCTGGGAAGGATATAGCGCGATTAAAATGAGATTATCAGTGTTCCATACAGAGTTCGCGTTCTAGCCAGAGTCTATTAACCTCTTGTTTATTTCTGTTTCATTACTACCTGAACAATGTCGAAGGTGAGCATTAAAAATTACGAGTTTGTGTTTGTTTTCATTATTCGATAGGGATTCTTCACTACGTATAGCGTTATCTTTGTGTTGTCCTACGATTTTTGGACAAAACGTTCGAATTTCAAGGTTATGTTTCCGCCGTGTTTTTTTCTCTTTGTTGTGACGGTGCTGTGTACTTTTATTGTTCTTAATGCACGTGTAGATAATGGTAATGTATTACTAATTACTAATATACATACATATCTACACACAAAGGAATCGTCATAGTGTGTTCAAGCAAAACACTCGATAAAAACGAAGTAGCAATGTACTTAAAATACGTACCCTGAGTACCTACTTACTAGGTGTTTGTTTTACCTTAACTTGAATTTTGACGTAATTAAAAATTAAAAATAATAAACGTTTAGTCGTCATCAAAAACTAAATCAGTTAAAGCACAAATAATGGATATGCTTCATCAACTGGTGATGCAGATCTTCTTTTTTTTACTTGTTTAAATTATAAATTAGTAATTAAGAGGTCAATATCCATGCCCTGTTATTATACCTACATATCTTATATGTACACGTACGTCCACAATAATTAATCATAGATATGTGTCTGTTTTACAAATATAGAGGTACTTTTAAATAGGTATGGAGATTTTTTTTAATTATTACCTACCTACTTAAAATATAGTTGAGACTGGATACATATTATGTCCACCACATATCTGTATATACTCGTATAACAAAAGTATTTATTGACATACACCTATGTAGGTATTTAAAATAGTATTTCATTTGGAACTTCAAAAGTATGAATAAATATGTATCAGTTATTCTGTGATCAATTATTATTAACTGTTTTCATCCCAGACGACCCGTATTTCACCTAATAATTTGCCATCTTCAGCTGAGTTGCAGATGTTACATAATAAATGTCAAGGATGACTTGATCTATTTTTTTATAGGTTTATTATAGGTTTTGATTCGAAACAAAGTGGCAAATTTATTTGAAACGTTTTTTTCCAGTTGTTGCGTTAATGGTGAAAAAGCTTGAATATAGAATTATTAAGACACAACTTTTTCCTCATGTAACCAAATGTGCAGTTCTTAACATTTCCAAGATACTGTCATTTTGAATGAGGGTGCTTATAATATATTCGCTCCTTGAAATAACATGAATAATATCACAAATAAACCCTAAGAATGAAATGCCTTTGATTTTTATTTCACAGCAAAATGAAATACGTCTTCAAAAATTTAAAGGACCCTTTACGCCACACATGACTAAAAAGTTAACAGAATAGGTAATATCATAGCTAATATTACTAGTAAGATAACAACGTGGCTACAAAGGATGGTAGTTTTGAATTTTTTATAATATTTTTAGTTCAATTTCAAAAAATTTTCATGCCTAGGGTTTTCTCCCAAAATGTTTAGTTTGTCAGATAGAGACTATGGAGATTTACCTTTAGTACAATAACTTTGAAAAGGATTTAATATTTTCATGTCGTTATACACGGTTTTTCACAATCGACATATCACCTTCAACATGAACTTGTTAGACCCAGGATTTCACAAGCTCTAGATCCTATCAAAAGCAAAAAAATCTATGCTGTGGTACAAAAATGATCAGAATTTAGGCAACCTTCTGAAAGTTGGTGTATGATTACTTTCATTGCTGGCTATACCTTCAAAATGGTCTAACACGGCCAATATATTGTCCAGATTGATCTTATAACTATCCAGTATTTTGGGCCTCTTTTACAATATAAACTCTGAGATAAACAAATCGTAGTCTGCTGGAGTTTGACGACATTCGACGTGGACTAACGTCAACAGTAACTATTATCACAAACGCGTGCCTTTTCATAATTAAATCTTACTATCATTCCACTAGTACGTCCTAGTCACTATGATTAAAAAAATAATAACATGATTAATCACAGACCGTCAAAACACTGTCAAGGACGCAAATTTCCCAAACTTACTACCCGTTATCACTATAGTTTTCAGCTGTTTTGAAATGGAACAGGACCGGTCTCAGGTATTCTTATTTCATATTTGTTAATATTTCGGTTATCAACAAACTGTTACAAGAGTCACTTGTTGTCAGTCTGTTAATCGCCGATTAACATTTATCATCAACATCGATTTCTATCAACTAATTGAAAAATCCATGCTGGTCGCTAAAAACGAATTATTTGTAGTTTTTCCTAGTGTTGCCCCACCAAGATCATTTTTTTCATAAGCATATGGCATTTATCAAATTCTTAAATTGAAATAAAATAAAAAAATCAATTGCATCTCGAATTTTCTGTATTTTAATTGTGTAAGGTGACTGCTAAGCAAATAACACTGATCTAATTTTTTTATTCTATATTATTTGAGGGGTCCAGATGCAAAACTCACATTATCCATAATTTTTCGAAATAGAGTTAGTGGCGCTATCTTGTTCATCGTGTTGAACTACACCATTTTAAATTTTAAAAGTGGTATAAAACTCACATTTTCGTATTTATTTGAAATTGTGGAATCTGTGATTTGTTTCAAAACTCTTGTACTTTGTAATTTTATGTTCATTATAAAAATATTTCACTTCATCAGTCAATGATGATAATAATCGTATTCTAAGTATTTTGTGCAGCTTTTTATTTTGATTATGAACTACCATATTACATAAAATTTTTATTGATATACCATTGAGTTTGTTTCCAAGTTCCTTTTCTTAGCTTAACTTCATGAATTTTAGTGTAAAAAATAATATTATATAGAATAATCTGGAGAAAAACGACCATTATCCAAAAAGTTGTATCAAAACTCACATTATTCAAATTTTAATTCACTTTCTTGGAGTCAAATATTGTTGTGCTGTCATTTCACCAATTGAGAAGCAAAAGTACAGTTCTAATACAAATACCAAAAAAATTTCAGAGCGTCAAGTCACTTGAAGAGTGAGAAATCAGTTATTCCTTCTTCCTGAACAATTTTAAAATTATACCAATTATTTTTTTATAAGCTCTAGTTTTATTTGCAGATGAGGTAAATATATTTTCTGCCGCTCTACTAAGAGTTCATTAAGGTCGTTTTTCAGACCGGGCCCAATGTTTTCACGTAACGGCCATTATTTAACGACATAATGTTGGTTTCTGGCTCTGCTATCCCATTCGCATAAAAAACAACAATATTTGGTGTAGCCACTCTGCAGTCCTGTAAATAGTGCAACAACTTTTAGATCGGCAGATATATTCCATTTATGATCTTCGTATTTTATGCTTTGAAGTAGCATGTTTTCGTGCATTTCTTTCATATTTATACCATAACTCAGGGGAACAGATGGTTGTTCATTTCCAGTAAACAATAAAACTGCCTTCAGACTTGTCTTCGAAGAGTCAATAAACAGTCGCCACTCGGTAGGTTTATAGGAAAGGCCAAAACATTATACATGCGTACTAGTTATAAAATAACAATATTCTTGAAAATAGAATTGAAGCTTTATATAACACACTAATGGAAAAAATTAAAGGATCAAAAAGTTTTTCCGAATTTTTAGTGATTTTGCTGTATCTCAGTGAGAAATAGTCTTATCGAGGTCTAAAAAAAAGCATTTTGAAGCTTCGTTTCTAGTTTTGAGATATTTCGGCAAAACATTTTTTAGTTACATGTTTCGCGCAATTTAAGGAAGTAGTGTGAGAAGAAAATTTTGCGAATTTTTTTGCTTTTTTTTTCAAGTCCACGAGCTTGAAAAAAATGTTTCTAACTTAGTCGTGCTATGGACCGGATAGCTTGTTTATTCAGCTTCAATTTGCTTTTTTTTTAAATCTCGATACGACCATCTGTTGCTGAGATATCGAACTTTAAATCAAAAAGGACCCTTTTGTCTTTGATCGATGATATCTCAGCAACCAACGGTAGCACAGATAATCTAAGGGCAGTTCTGAAAACTGGAATAAACCCTCTACAGGTTCTGCTGCGATTTTTGAGGAGAGAAATTTTTCTTTATCCTTGACATGAATTTGAAAAAACAGGAAAAAAACGTGTAATTGATGGTTTTTCAGAACATAAACGGCTGTAACTCAAATCTTCATGAAATAACTAATGTTGCGTGTGCCTTTTACAGTTGAATATACCCCCCAAAAATCATGCAAAGTTACATTACGATCTAATGAACCATTTTCTTGTTGCAAACGGTCAAACTTTTGAAAAAACTAAAGGGTCACGTTTTTGAGCTTAACCATGTCCTAATCATGGCTAAAGTGAACAAAAATTTGTTATCGAGCTTACTCACAATTTTTCCGCAAATACCGTTGAAATTTACAAAAAAAAAAAAAAAATCAAAAAAACTTTTTTTTCGAAAATTGAAAAAAATTTTTTAAGGGCTTCCAAAACTTGAAAAAAAAATTGATTATCACTACCGTCGGCATTAGCATTACCCAAAGCGTACCACGTGGAGGTTGCACGATCGGATTTACTGTTTTTTTAGGTGTTCAGTTAGCACGAAAATCGATCAGAAATTGTCTCCTAAGCAAGTATGAATCAGGGTCGAAACGCGATTTGGGTCATCAACAACGAAACGCGATTTGGGTCATTTTCAGAACTGCCCTTAGATTTTCTGTGCTGTTTTGGAAGCCTTTAAATTTTTTTTTCAATTTTCGAAAAAAAAACAAAATTTTTTTTGTAAATTTCAACGATATTTGCGAAAAAAATTGTGAATACGCTCGAAATAATTTTTTTTTTCACTTTATCCATGATTAGGACATGTTTAAGCTCAAAAAAAGTAACCCTTTATTTGTTTCCAAAGTTTGACCGTTTGCAACAAGAAAAGGGCTCGTTAGATCGTAATATAACTTTGCATGGTTTTTGGGGGTACATTCAACTGTAAAAGCCACACGCAACATTAGTCATTTCATGAAGATTTGAATTTCAGCCGTTGATGTTCTGAAAAACCATCAATTACACGTTTTTTCCTGTTTTTTCAAATCCATGTCAAGGATAAAAAAATGCTTCTCCTCAAAAATCGCAGCAGAACCTTGTAGGGGGTTTATTCCAGTTTTCAGAACTGCCCTTAGATTTTCTGTGCTACCGTTGGTTGCTGAGATATCGTCGATCAAAAACAAAAGGATCCTTTTTGATTTAAAGTTCGATATCTCAGCAACAAATGGTCGTATCGAGATTTAAAAAAAAAAAGAAAATTTGAGCTGAATAAACAAGCTATCCGGTCCGTAGCATGGCTAAGTTAGAAAAATTTTGTTCAAGCTCGTGGACTTGAAAAAAAAAGCAAAAAAATTCGCAAAATTTTCTTCTCACCCTACTTCCTAAAATTGCGCGAAACATGTAGCTCCAAAAATGGTTTGACCGAAATATCTCAAAACTAGAAACTTGAAGCTTCAATGAGCTTTTTTTAGACCATTTCTCACTGAGATACAGCATTCTGAAAAATCACTAAAAACTCGGTAAAAATTTTTGACCCTTTAATTTTTCCATTAGTGTAGTACAACTTGAATAAAGAAGAGTATTAGAAAATGACATTAACAAAAAAAATTGAACGTAAAGAAATAATATCTCATTACTAGTCTGCAACAAATTTATTTAATATTTATATGTATACATATGTCACGTTGCTTTGATTCATCCAATTAAAAATGTCTTTAAATTTTAACAATACTCCACATGTCTATATATGGTCTTCGTACTGTACATATATGATATAAATAAGTTTAAACACTGTCGTTTTATATAAACATTATAAACAAATTGATAGAGACACACATGGTAATGTGATGATTAAACGGATATTGAGTAATTCAACTTTGACACATATTTGAAATATACATCGTTTTATGATTCATCCCAGTGCACATATCCAGTTCCTACTTCCTGTACTTTGACGAGATAATTGCATTTATGTATAGAACATATTGTATAGAGTATGCATGCGAGTAGGGGAAAGTGGAGAAAGTGTGCGTGCTTGTGACAAAACAAATCCTTTGAGAAACAAAATTTCAAGATTTCCTAGAATACATAAAGGAATTACGATAGGTATTACCCATCTTTCATCTACTATTTGATTCGACATCAATTTCTACTTTAAGGGAATTCATATTCTTTAAGTGTGACACAGGCAGTCAGGAAACCCATAAAAAATCGCAAATGGGAAACTTTTCACACATAAAAAATAGATTCAAAATTTCTCATATAGAGAGACAGAACCTGTTTATAACAATTTTGATCTCAAATTAAAAATTGGCAGCTACTTCTCTTTTATACTTAATTTTTCTAATACATCTAATGATATTTTTTTATTTTTTATTCACATTCTTTTAATATTTCAATATTACAAGTGGTAAAGCTAACTATAGGGTGGGTTTTATCTATTGGTTTCTTTTTAAACTGTGTGTTATTTCTACATTGCCGACACTGACGCGCTTGACATTTGACATACATATATGTGGTGTCTAACCTTCGCTCTAAGAAATTGAAGTGAATGCTGTGTTGCAGAAACAGTGAGAAAATTGTGAACAATTTTTGGTCGAAATGAAGCTCCGTCAGCGCCTGGTGTAAGAAAGTTCTTAAGGAAAGTTCGTGAAACTGGCATGCTTATGGATAACAGAAGTCATCCACGTGCTAGTCCGGTGCGCACAGCTGAAAGAATTGCTGCTGTTGCCCAAAGTGTGCGTGAAAACCCAAGAACCTCAACTCGTCACAGAGCACAACAACTTAATGTCAGTCGCATTTCTCTGAGGAGAATATTGCATAAAGACCTCGGGTTATTTGCTTACAAGTTGCAACTTACTCAGGTAAAGGAAAATGACCATCCACTTCGTTATCGGTTCTCCGTGTGGGCTTTAAATGAGTTTGAAAATGACGCCGATTTCAATCGAAAAATCATTTTTTCGGACGAAGCTCATTTTCATCTTGGAGAACATGTTAATAAACAGAACTGTAGGATTTGGGGTTGCAATGCATCCTGCAAGAGTGACTGTTTGGTGTGGGTTTTGGAGGTGGCATCAATTGGTCCTTACTTCTTTCAAAATGAAGGCGGTAACAGCGTTAAAGTAAATGGAATACGTTACAGAGACATGTTAACTGATTTTTTGTGGCCGCGATTGGACGATTTGAACTTAGACGAGCTTTGGTTCCAGCAGGATGGAGCAACGTGTCACACAAGCCGTGAAACAATCGATCTTTTGCACACTAAATTCGGTAACCGTGTTATCAGCCGTTTTGGAGACATTAATTGGCCATCGCGCAACTCCGATTTAACACCGTTGGACTATTTTTTGTGGGGATATGTTAAGAACCGTTGTTCCTTCAACGATCCACAAACAATTGACGCACTGAAGGAAAACATCAATCGAGTTATTCGTGCAATACAGCCACAAATAATCGAAGATGTACTGCAAAATTGGGTGAAAAGAATGAACTACTGCCAAATCAGCTGCTGCGGCCATTTAACTGAAATTATTTTTCATAAATAATAGGAAGGCATACTTTCTTGAATAAAGCAACAATCAATTAAAAATATTCAACGATGTAGTTTTAATAGCAATTTTAAAAAGAAACCATCTGGTGGCCCACCCTTTATATTTCGGTTTTAACAGTTTTGAGGACATCGATGTACACCGCTACATCCATTTTGATATTTCAGACCTTGAATTTTAGTGCATCTCTAAAAATAAACAGGACGTAAAGCAAAATTAAGTTTTTTTTTTAAACACGGAAATTCGTGTATTTAATAATGATCTCGCTTCATTAGTATTTCAATAGTTAACAGCCAATGTTTATTTTGAAATTATACGAGATATTTTCATAGCAGCACCTGCGTTTGTCTCCAGATTGGCCTCAAATAAATTTAATTGATCCTCACAGATGTTGCAGTAGAGAAACAAATGGAATGCAAATAAATTTCATGTGGATTCAATCTGCAACATTCCAAATCCACTTGGACATCGATCTTATTGATATACAGAGCGGAAACTGTTTATGGAATAATTTCAGTAACTTCAGAACTGTAAAAATAAGCTCTATTTAACAGAAACGCCGAAAGAGGTGAACGAATGATCTTAGTGGCGCCTAATTTGATTTATTTTTCGAAATAGGTAGATTGGAAGCGAGGATTTCTGGAAATAGCCAGCCGGATTGCCGGATATAACCCCATTGGATTTAATTATATGGGATTACTTAAAAAAAGAAAGTTTTTAAAACTAAAAAGACTAATAATTTAGGTGATTTAAAAGAACGAATCAGAACAGATATAACAGGAATAACACCTGTATAAACAATGTTAGAAATTAATTCCGTTATAGGTTGGGAGTGTCAACAAATTGATGGATGACAATTGAGCAGTTGTTACGATAATAAATAAAGTTCGTTTCATAATTTTTACAGTGTTAATATTCTCGTTTTTCCAAAAACTGATAATATCTAAAATCCTATTAAAGATAGGAAAATTAAGTGAGGGATTCTTGAAGAGCGCATTAAAAGTACTATCCTAAAATAGCATAAGTAAAATTCCATTTCATAAAAAACTTGTGTCACTGTTTCAGTGTTTTGGTTAAATATTTACAGTTCTGGATTTACTAAATTTATTTCATAAATAACTTAACATACTATATAAGGAACAGTCTAAAATTTGCAATGAAATTTTAGAGGAACTGACTGTACATTAAAATAACTCTGGAGCAAATATTTGAACGTTATCCTGAGCATCAAATTAAAAAGTGAATGGAAGGATTATAAAGTACTTAATTGAAAGTTTTTTAGTGTCATTTTTGAAGACCTATTACAGCTTTGATCAGAAATGAAAGACAAATTGAAACAAAAAAGTGATCCCGTATTATTGCGAGACAAAATTAATGATAATAACTCAAACAAAAATTAAAACATTTGGATATCCAAAAGGGAACACATGCATTCTCATAAAAATTTCGTCAATTCCACATTCGTCAATTTCACGTTACAGCTTATTAAGAAAATCAAAACAAATGTTTGCAACATATATCGACTTCCAAGTGAAAGTCTAAACATGGAAAAATAGACAGATATGCACCCATAGTCTACCTAAGAGTATTGAAATAGTATTTGTCTCGTTATAAATTGCCCAACGATTTGGCTATTTTTAGACAACACTAGACTTACATCGATGCTTCCTTCATAAAATGTAAATTCTAGCAGAAACAGCCGTTAATAAAAGAGGTGTTTATTTATTTCGGTTGTGTTCTCTTCCAGCTATTTTGGGTATGTTTGCTATTCCGATAAGTCCGTCAAAAAATAGAAGATAAGATATACCTATGTATACTTTGTACTAAATAAAAACCGATGCACGTCACTGGTGACACTATTAAATGAGGGCAGTGATACCACCACTCAATTATATGTATTGACATAAAAACAATAATAGAACGGTTTATTGAATTTTAAATTTCGCGCTTGATAATCGTTGTTATGAAATTGGCAGCAGATCCGAAGTCGTGTACTATTAATTTTTTTTGTTGATATTTGTCGACAGTTTGAAATTATCTGAACCTTACATTGACTTAAACTTGTGTATAACTTTAGCATGTAGCAGCTGCCCTAAACTTGATTTTTATACTGTTAATTCTGTGTTAATGTACCAAAAACTGCACTGCACTATTTGTAACCGAATGGAGTTTTGTGTGAAAATCGTTTGTGACGTTTGTGAGAACATCTTTAATTTTTTCATATATGTTTAAAAAATTTCAAAATTTCCGTCTGGTTTCTACTAATTTTGCCTCCCATTAAAAATGTATTTACTGTATTATGTTGAAATTTATTGACATGTGACATATGGTCTTGTAGATTTTTGAAATATAAGATAACAAATAGCATAAGTTTAAACTTGTACGACTTAAAATTGTGAACAAATGCTGCCTAAAGAATCACTATTAAATAAAAATAATATTGAAATTCTCACATTTTGAACAAATGACAATGCATTACAAGCCAAAGCGTTGTCTGCATTGCACGCATAGTTTGAGCGTCTTTCCTTAAATAATTAACAGCACGTTCCACAGGTGTTACACCGATATCTATGAACTATTTTTTTCACTTACTTAGTTGCTTGTTACTTAGACATGTTCGCTATATCATTATCTACAGCTGTTCGTTAACATATGCATGTACGTCCAGTGATATTATATTCTTAAACTAAATTTTCTACACGTTTATGATGCAGAAAAATTACATATCGCGTTTTAGAGAAAGACAAAATTCACGATTACTTCAACTTCTTAATCTGCAGGAGCTGAAGCCGCCTGGTTTGGACATATTTCACACATTGAGAGCAGTTCAAGAAAATCTTAAACATATTGTATATTGTTTGTCGTTCTTTTTGTAGAAATGGTGCTTAGAAGTACTATATACAAGGAAAAGCCCAATAAGATCAAAGAACTGGTGCAAAATAACATATACGAGGTGTGTAAATTAAGTAATGAGACAATTTTTTTTTTTTTTTATTTTTTTTTTCGAATAGAATTGTAATTTGGTATTGTCTCCTTTAAAACAATTCAATGGGAAACCGCTGGAGACGGTTCTTCCATTCCTCATAGCAGTGCTGGAACTCATATACTGGAATAGCCTTCAGCTGGTCGGTTACAGCCATTTGAATGTTTTCTTTGGTCCCAAAATGATGTCCTTTGAGGTTATTTTTAGCTAGTCTTTCCAGGCTTTTGAATTCGCTTCAAAAAGTCCTCTTTGTCTTCGCTTTTTTTTTTTTCGGTTGAGAGAGCTTCCTGGGTTTCCGTCCACCCCACCCCTTCCGTGGGGACTTTTCAATCGATTCAAGAAGTCAAGACTCCTTTCTGTCCTGACGTCCTTTTGTTCCTGCTAAAGGTTTTTTGGAACCATTTTGCGCAGATTTTCATCATCTCCAATTCGTTAGTCAAAATCTGATGAACAGTGGTGTGATTCAATTTTAACTCTTCCCCGATCATTCTTGTCGTCAACCGACGATCTAAACGCACAAGATCCCGTATTCTATCGACATTTTCATCTGTTCTTGAAGATGAAAGCCTTCTGCTGTGTAGTTCATCTTCAAATGACCCTCTTCCTTCTGAGAATGCCTTAAACCACCGAAAAACCTGGGTTCTTGAGAAAACACTGTATCCGTAGGCGTGTCGAAATTTTGCAAAAGTATTCGTGCTGTGTCCAAGTCTGAAGCAAAACCTGATAGCACACCGTTACTCAAAATTAATGTCACTCATTTTTAAAACACACTAGGAAAAACCGGTTTACGAAAACAGTCACAAAAGAACAAACAAATGACTCCAACAAGTTCTAACATCTTGTACTGAAGGTGCATTACATGTTAACTTCCAAGTCCCGTCTCTGCAGTGTTGCTAGATCGGGCGCTACGTTGCCAGTTTTATCACTTAATTTACACACCTCGTACTTTCCTCACAAACACCATTCGGTTACAAATAGTGCAGTGTAGTTTTTAGTTTTAGTATATAAATATCAATTATTATAAATGTTACGAATAGCACTTGTGTCCAATGCTACCTACATTACATGTATTTGTAACACTCTTGGTAGGACTACGCTTTCTGGGTGATTTCAAATCTTAATTGTATCTTGTTGCTTATTTTGAAATAGAATTGACCATAGAAACATTCAAGTTTAGGGCTGCTACTACACTCTAAAACAATATATCGGACTGTAATTTTAATTATTATCTTAATTTTACATTTAAATTACATTTCTAACAACTGTTTAAATAATAATGGACCATTATTGTCTCGTTCTTTTTCAGAATAGCGTGTCATGAACATATGTATCTTTTTAATTTCATTAATAAATGAGAAAGGTTTCCACAAAAGCTTTCGCGAAATCAATAAATAATCCCAATGCAATGTGGGATTTATCAAGAGCACTTACAGTGCTATTTACAAACGCGTTGAGTGCCTTATCGATACTTTTTTGTTTTGTGAATCCGTGCTTTTTGAAAGTATGTTCCTATTTTTAGGATTAGCATTAAATCGATTAGTACATAGTACATTATATACCGGGTGGTACAAAAGTATCAAATAATGGCTTTAACTTTGTTATTTGCAAAGTTAAAAAAAAGTTCAATATAAAAGTTACTTTGTTCATTACCATGTATGTTTTAAGTTTTTTAGTTTGTTGATATCTTCTTTTGTTTTGTTCCTATGGCAACCAATTTTTTTTAAATGGCACCCATACTTTTTTTTCCGTTATGAAAAAAGCATATTTTTCTCTATTCAGTCACAAAATTTTGCAATTTTTGAAAAAAAAAAAATAAGCAAGAAAAAAATGATTTATTACTATTCACACATTTAATTAATTAATTTCACAAAACTAAAATTTAGATCAAATTGAATTTAAAGAGTAACAAAGGTAGACTAAATATTTAAAAAAAAAGCAATACTAAATCAGATGTTCAAACTGAGCTCCGTTGACGGCCAAGCAATAATCTAAACGGTATTTGTGGCGTTTCTTTAATTGTCAACAGAACATTTAATGTTTTTTCCTCACTTGTTGCCGATTTTGGTCTGTCAGTTCACCAGAACCAGATTAAAACCAGAGTCAGATTAAAACCAGTTTTAATCTTCTCCTGAAGATGCCAACTTGGTTGGCGAAACGCGCGTCGAGAAAAGTGTAGTAGTTCGGTGTTTCGTGGAAAACGTCCAGTTTTTTGTTTCTACGCCGAAGGTTCCAGTACCCACTCCACGACAATAATTGTTTATTATTTGTTGTATTAATTTAAATGTCAAATTTACATGGCATTCTTTAGCAAAAGTAATGTTTTTGTTTTAAAACTGCATGATTTTTCCCTTATTAGAAGTGACGAGTGAATCGTAATAAATATTTTTTTTTTTCAAAAATTGCAAAATTTTGTGACTGAACAGAGAAAAATAAGCTTTTTCCATAACGAAAAAAAAGTATGGGTGCCATTTAAAAAAAAATGGTTGCCATAGGAACAAAACAAAAGAAGATATAAACAAACTAAAAAACTTAAAACATATGTACATGGTAATGAACAAAATAACTTTCATATTGAACTTTTTTTTTTAACTGCAAATAACAAAGTTAAAGCCATTATTTGATACTTTTGTACCACCATGTATGTATATATTCCATACACTCGTATGAATATGGCAAAATAATTTTACATATGTATATAAAATAAATTAAGTTAGCAAATATTTATATTTTACAGTGAGCATAAAGCAAGGTAAACATTTATGAAGTTTACCGACTAATGAAAATATTGATTCTTCCTGTGTTTACCGAACTAATAAAATATTTAACAATAACCGAATTAATTATGGGCTTAAACAGATAAACCGCGGCCGCAGTAAGGGCTATAAACATTCAATGGGCCAATTGGAAAAGATCGTGGAATATGTGCCACTTCGTGTGGCCTTTACTGATTATTTATAGGCCTATAGACTGTTACGATAGTCACCATCAATCCGCTCAAGGCACCAGTTCAATTAAGGGAGCAATAAAATTAGGTCAATTACTAGGTTATCTGTAAGAATAATTTTAATCTAGGAATAGATTGTAGATGTACGTATGTATATTTGAACGTCACTATTAACAGATTACAGGATGAAGTCATTAATAATTCTGAGTATTTATTTGTTTTGTTTGTTACCTGCGTAAAATATTGCTAATTCAGTTCATGCCCTAATATGAATAAACCAGGCGGTATCCGATTTCAAAACAGGTAGTTTGGCCTTTTTCCATATCGTGGGATTACTGCAAAAACGCGTTATGTCTATATTTGACTAAACTGGGGGTATGAGTCATTACATATAAAATCGTCTGAAAATAAGAAAAATCGTTGCCGACCCATTTTAGATTTTGCTGTAACTTTGAGGAACTCTTCTTTAGTGTCCCAAAGAACAAAATTTACGCAAATTTAATTTTTACAAACGCTTGTTTCCGCCTATTCGAATTAAAACTTTTAAAAATCGTCATTTTTATGCTTTATCAAATTTAGCTCTAAAATTTTTCCTTTGTAAGATATCTACCCGCTTGAGGCGGCATTTTGAAGGGGAAAGATGGCAGTTTTTGTGTAAGTATCAAAAATTCGAAAATGGCAGCGTGTTAAAATTGCGTGTTTTTTACGTATTTTTTTGTGAATTTTAATCGACTCTAGCGCCTTGACTGTTTAGAGTAAGCAGGTTATGTTACTCAGGAATTAAGTGTACGTAGACGAAATACAGCCACGAGTCGACCCGAGCAGCTCACTCCTTATAAAAAAAAACTTTGCTTGAATTTTCGAAATTTTGAAAAATCGCATTATTGAAGTTATGAAAAGAACGTGTTGACTGCGTGATAAAAATATGAAACTTACATAATCTATAGTTCTTACCTTTACCTTCAAGTGACTGCACGCTCGTTTTGTTATTTTCATGTTTAGTGAATGTACGTTTTTTTTTTTGTAGCGAAAATTGACCTAATTTCTTTTAATAATTATTTAGTAATCTTATAATTTCAATTGTACTTCACTACTTTTTGTAAATAGAGATTATATCTTACGTTTTTATTCAATTTCGGGTCCTTTTATCTCTACAGTTTCTTATTCGATATGGTATAACAAATGGATTAAAATAAATTACGAACAAAAATAATTATGAATGTGAAAGAAATTCTAAAGTTTCAATGAAGTTATGGGCATATTAAGTGTAAAATTATCTCTGTAAGTAATATTTTATGGAAACAAGGTAACCGTTAACAATTTGAACTGGAACATTATTTTTATTCAATAGTTATAAATCTTTCAAATGAAAATGTTTCAGCAGCTTCAATCTCCAGACTCGATACAAAAAAAAAACATTGTTTGCATGAATTGAACATTGCTTCTGGTGTTAATCTAATTAACACCAGACGGAATGTTCGACTTTTGTTCTAATCAAATTCCCGATAGTCTGGAGGTTGAAGCTGCTGAAACATTTTTATTTGCAAGATTTATAAGTATAAATGCAATCAAAAATATGAGATCGTATAATAGTTTTATTCCGCTTTCTCAGTCAATTAAAAGCACGGAAATATTTAGCTTCTGATAATTTTGATATTGTTAATATATATAGGTATATTGTAAAAGCCAAACGTAAATTGTTGAATAAAAAATAATGTTCCAGTTCAAATTGTTAACGGTTACCTTGTTTCCTTCAAATATCACTTACAGAGATAATTTTACACTTAATATGCCCATAACTTAATTGAAACTTTAGAAATTATTTCACATTCATAATTATTTTTGTTCGTAATTTATTTTTATCAATTCGTTAAACTATATCGAATAAGAAACTGTAGAGATAAGAGGAACCGAAGTTGAATAAAAAGGTAAGATATAATCTCTATTTACAAAAAGTAATGAAGTACAATTGAAATTATAAAATTACAAAATAAAAAAATTTGGTCAATTTTCGCTACAAACAAAAAAAGACACGTTGTACATTAACTAAACATGAAAATAGCAAAACGAGCGTGCAGTCACTTGAAGTTAAAGGTAATAACTATAGAATATGTAAGTTTCATATTTTTATCACGCAGTCAATACGTTCTTTTCATAACCTCAATAATGCGATTTTTCAAAATTTCGAAAATTGAAGCAAAGTTTTTTTTTATAAGGAGTGAGCTGCTCGGGGTCGACTCGTGGCTGTATTTGGTCTATGATATGTACACTTAATTCCTGAGTAACATAAGCTGCTCATTCTAAACAGTCAAGACGCTAGAGTCGATTAAAATTCATGAAAAAAATAAGTAAAAAACACGTAATTTTAACACGCTGCCATTATTCGGAGGTAATGACATCGAATTTTTGATACTTATACTAAAACTGCCATCTTTCCCCTTCAAAATGCCGCCTCAAGCGGGTAGATATCTTGAAAAACTTCGAAAAAGGGTCATGCGTGTGAGACTCAACATCAAGAACAACTGGATGTTGCATCACGACAACGCGCCTTGTCACACAGCCATTTCAGTAAACGAGTTTTAAGCCCGTAAAAACATTCCTGTGGCTCCACAGTCTCTTTATTCGCCTGACTTGAGTCCTTGTGACTTTTTCTCTTCCCGGGATTGAAAAATCACCTCAAGGAACGTCATTTTGGGACCATAGAAAACATTCAAACAACTGTAATCGACCCGGCTATTCCGGTATGGGTTCCAGCACGCTATGAGGAATGGCAGAACCGTCTCCAGCGCTGTGTGGGTTCCCAAGGAAGTTATTTTGAAGGAAACAGTACTGAATTGTAATTCTATTCGAATAAAAAAATATTAAGTCTCATTATTTAATTTACACACCTCGTATTTGTTTTTTTTTATTATTTCAAAACGGGTTATGTTAGCAAGTCCAAAGCAAATGGTAATTATATTGAATGCGCAGACTATATTTTCTTCCAGACTTTAAACCGTTATATATATATATTTTCTATGGCCTTACTTCGAAAAAATTAATAAAAACAGTGAGTGCTACTCCAAGTTATTGACACTAATGAAGGAACAATAGCTCGAGCGTGTGTAAACATAGGTGATAATCCTATTTAATTTGTTCTGTTTACAAAACATTTCTTTTGTGAAAAGTTTTGCCACCTTTGTATTTTGCATATTGTTCTGTTATTAAAATTTTTATTGCACATCTTATCGTAAGATTAAGACAGCGATAAAGATATCTTGCTTTATTTAGTAAACGTATTTCAAATGACGAGAGTTTTAATACCTCATTTGCTTAGTAAAATTAGGAAAACAAAATAGTCTTTGTATCTCGGAAACTCCAGTTTTCAAGTTGAGGATACCAAAATTGGCAAAAGAATTAGTAAAAATAATAATAATATACTAATTGAATATATAATAATTTACAGTTATTATAATAATTGAATACAACATAATATATAATTGAAATGAAATATAATAATTGAAGACAACATTTATTCGCTCAGAATTATTTTACAGACACCATTTTATAGTTTTTTTAACCATTTAAGTCAAATTCGCACCTCATTGCAGTCAACGCACTCTGTTCGCCCACAATGTTGGCATCATCGAGAAACGATTAAACTGCCATAACAGTTTACTGTTCTGGTCAATAAACAAGAACAAAGTTACACTTCTCACGACTTTCGGGAACATTTAACGACGTTGACTTAAAATTCCAAACATAATTTTCTAAATACCTTGTGGTAGTTTAAAGTGTCATAAACAATAATCACATTTCTAAGTTTGTATACGATACATATTTAAGTTAATCACCTAAAAACCTGCGCTTTATTTAGACCTCCATATGTTATATAGGCCACTACGTATTTAAAATAAACAAAATTGTTGCCGCAACATTTCCCCACAAAAAAAATGTACATTACGTGTCGATTACGAGCAGCACAATAATAAAAGCATTAGTTCCTCTGTTCGTTATCAGTGTTTTTCTTTTATTTGTGCGACACTGGTTATTAATTTTGCAACGGCCAACTACTAACTAGTTAATGGAGGTAAATATAGTTGTTTCATGTACCTACATGTGTACATACAAACCCACAACGATACAATTATTGTCATTTTCAAATTCCACGACCGACAGCGTAATCTACAAAACGGAAAATATTAGGTATACGGACGATGGACTGGTTCGTTTCGTAGTGATGTTTCGTCGTTTATCATGTTACACGTTAAATTGTGGACAGATAGTTATAAGTCGTAGTGAAGTTATCATTAGAAAACAATTATGTTAAAGGTAATACAAGCTTACATATAATCGGTCAATAAAATATATGAAGTACATTTGTATAACATAATGTACATACTATATTTTATTGGTACATCAAAACCACCGAGAAGGTGGATAGAGGTTCCGTCAAATTATTTTACAGTTAAAAGATAAGAACATAACTAATATGTTCCTGACTTTTGACATTCTATGTCTTTATTATGGTCGTAACACGTCATGCGTCACGTCACGCGGTTACTACATCTGTTCGCCGGCCCGACGTATAACCTGAAGGGGTCTTTATTATGGGATTGCCCCTGGAAAATTATGGGATTGCCTCTGGAAAATATTGCGTCATGCGTCACGTCACGCGGTTACTACATCTGTTCGCCGGCCCGACGTATAACCTGAAGGGGCAAAATCTGGGGTAGGGAAAAACTCTATCGAGCATCATGTATGTGACGCATGACGTCATGGGTCCAAAGACACAGAATGTTCCATGGCCTCACGTGCGTAGCTTCGTGAGCTACGCACGTGAGACAGACTTTGTACAAGTATCCAGACTTTGTACAAGTATCTTCTTCACAATGTGAGACAGACTTTGTACAAGTAATCCAGACTTTGTACAAGTATCTTCTTCACAATTTGAAAATAATACAGACGGCCAACAAATAAGACAGGCGACTTTTGTACATTATATGATAATCAACAATATCATTGCAGGTTCGAATATTTATTCGAAGTCGTATTGATATTTTTAAGAAATAAACTGCTACACTCGCCAGTTACCTCCATTATATTGTATAGTTAATTAAATAAAACATTCAAATAATGACTTACGTAAGGAATATGGTACACTTTCAATAATTATTACCCTCCTATACCACTCAAAACACCCGGCAAGAATAACGGCACATTCTCACGAATATTTTCAAAACCCGGAACTGTAAAATATATTAAATTTTATATGTTAGGTTGTTAGGTTCATTAAATCAAATAACTTGCTTTCTGCGCTGTCACGTGGGAGAGGTGGGAGGTGGGCGTGTTTGCCTCCGCTATGCAGTTTTTTAAATGACCTTAGCATGATCACGAAGCGCGAAGCCCCCTATTCCGTGTAAATACATAATATGTGAAAACATTGGCATCGGAGGCTTGCCACCACGGCGATAGACTAAGCGCTGGGTCGTTTATGAGGGCTGATATGTTGCAAATAATAGCGTAGGAACTCCTTTTACATATGTTTATTAATATTCTTATTTTTAGAAATTAATTTTTTACCCGATGTATGAATTTAAAAATGAAAGGTAATTGAAGTATTATAGGTAAGGTTTATAAAAAAAAACTTATTTGTAATTTTCACAGGGGAGGCACTGCCTCCTCTGCCTTCCCTGACGAGCCGCCACTGCATATAATATGTACATACGTGTTATTAGATCACCATTTATTGACTGCTATTCTTATAACAAATTTGGGAAGTAAATTAAAACAATTGGGTACAAAACAATACACACAAAACGCCGGACTTTATACATATACATATTTGTGTACAAAGTGCTTTGATCGATTCAAAGTACAGACAAACAGTCTACGCTTCTAGCTCTACTTTTCTTATGTACCCGTATACGATACTATACGGTGATCTATAATTTTGGAGTTATTTTTGGACGAGTAGGAAGTAAAGCAAAGTTAAGGTCAAAATCAGAAATGTACAAAGTAACAAATAACAAATAGTGATTGATACTTTTACGATTGTTTTTATGTATATAAACTGAAGTATGTGTATAAATATATCTTGTTTTATTTTACATTAGAAACTCACTTTACCGTAACATTTTAATAAGATAAAGAAGAAAAAACAAGGTCCACTCTTTAGAGATTTGAAAAATCTGCATCGCCTGTCGCCTACGTTTATTGTAAATCGTGGCATGTAATAAAGCCATATAGCAAATTATTTGTCCCAGGTCAAGAGCTTACCACGTTTCCCACACACGTCGATTCACAAAATTATATACTCAGTTTTAAAATTTCATTTTTTAATTAGAACAACTATAATTAACGAATAAATCAACGCATATATTTATATATATAAACGCAAAATTTAGAAAGATTTTCTTAATAGAACCAGTTATTTTCAATTTTTTTTTATTGACATAAAGTACATAGGATAGGGTTATGTATGGAATAGCACATCGGCAAAATGACCTTCACGGCTTTGCTGGCATATGCGCACTCTTTTGTCGAAATTTTTCATGACCATTTTGTATAAATGTGGCTGAACTTCGTTGATGCAGCGTTGAATCTCCTCCTTCAATGAACGGGTGGATGTGGACTTGTTGACATAGACCTTTGACTTCAAATAACCCCATAGAAAAAAATCCAAGGGTATTAACCCATTAGCGCCTGCCCGGACACTTTTTGTTCTCTAATTTCAAAGTGTTACTGTGTGTATAATTTAATTGAAAAAAAATTCTGGAACCACTGTCCCCAATGTTTTCAAGGGTGCTCTTTCGAATGGAAGTGGTTGCAAGTCCGGAAAATGAGTTGTATCATTGAAAAATTGGAAACGAAAAAAAAACGTGATTTTTTTATGACAAAAAATTTTTGATCAAGTTTTTTTTTGCTTTTATATTTTTGAACGTCCCTAAAACCAAAAAAAAAAATATATCCATGACACCTACACTAAAAGTTATTGAGCTTACATTATTTTTAAATATTCTTGTTTAAACAAAATTGGGCCGGCAAAGAAACGCTTTTTTCACTTTAATAATTTTTTGTCGAAAATTATTGTCTAATAAAAATTGTATTAGAACAAATTTGCCTCAAAATTAAAGAATATGTTCAGATTTTTTCATATTTTTTTAGCGACTTGGAAAATACGAATTTTCACGATTTTCTGAAAAATCAAAAATTTCATTTAAAAATTCTGAAAAAATATGAGCGTATTCTTTGACTCATTTTAAGACATTTTTGTTCTTGATCAATTTTGACCAAAGTCCATAGTTTTCGAGAAAAAGTTATGAAAATTTGAAAAAAGCGTTTCTTAGCCGGCGCCATTTTGTTTAAACAAGAATATTTAAAAATAAGGTAAGGCCAAGAACTTTTTAGTGTAGGTATCATGGACACCTTTTTTTTTCGTTTTAAATTATGTACAAAAATGTAAAAGCAAAAAAAAAAAATTGATGAATGATACAACTCATTTTCCGGACTTGCAACCACTTCCATTCGAAACAGCACCATTGAAAACATAGGGGGACAGTGGTTCCGAAATTTTTTTTCAATTAAATTTATGCACACAGTAACACTTTGAAATTAGAGAACAAAAGGTGTCCGGTCAGGCGCTAATGGGTTAAATCACATGATCTAGGGGGGGGGGGGGCAATTCTGATCACCGAAACGAGAGAGGAACACGACTAGGAAATGTCTCATGCAGTAATTGGATTGTTTCACGGGCTGTATGGCATGTCGCACCGTCTTGTTGAAACCACATGTCGTCCACATCAATATCATCCAATTTAGGCAGAAAGAACTGTAACACCAGTAACAGTAACTGTTTGACCAGCCTCATTTTCGAAGAAGTATGGTCCAATGACGTCTCCAGCACAAAATCCGCACCAAACAATGACATGTTGTGGATGTATTTGTTTCTCGACAATCACATGTGGGTTCTCTGAACCCCAAATGCAGAAATTTTGACGATTAATGAAGTCATCAAAGTGAAAATGAGCTTCATCGCTTAGAATAATTTTGGTCGAACAATCAGCATTCACTTGTTCAATAATCCATTCAACGAACTCTTCGTTGAGCTTGGTCATTAGGCTGTGCAGTTCTTGTGTCAATTGAACTTTGTAAGCATGGAGACGCAAATCTTTAGCGAGTATACGCTGTAGAGTACTTCTTGAAATTTGCAATTCTTGTCCACGACGCTGAATCGATGTTCATGAACTTTCACCAACGCTTCCACGCACTGCTTCGATATCATTTGAACGGCTTGTGATTGGACGGCCAGTGTGTTTAGCGTCCCCAATTGATCTAGTCTCCCTGAATTTTTCAATTACACTCTTCACTGTTGACGAAGTTAAATCAATATTCCGACCATATTTTGTACGAAATTTACGAACTGTAGCAGCCAAACTTTCACTATTTTTGAAAACGCGTTGTTCTTTCGCGTAGTGCTCCATTTTTACTAACCCTAAACTGTCAGCTGTCAAACTGTTTTATTTATTTGGTTGCCAACAGTTTGCCGCACAAATGGTGCCCAATTCAAATCTTACGTGAATTATACTTGCCTTAATATACGTATAAATTTATTAATTTAAGTATTACCCAGTTATTCAAAAAGTACAAATATTTATAAACTTAATATGGCTATTTAGTTAACGCTTTAGTTAGATTTAGTGGTCAATACATTCTTGACACATGATGGTTGGTCTTTAAACTAGTAACAACTCTAGGTTTTTTTGGGTTTTCAGAACACATTTCTGAGAAACCGCTTCTCCAACAAAACACTCTCGGGGGACTACGCCGACGACAAAAATGAAAAATCAAAATTCCACCGGCCCATCCCCTCTACCTACTTCCTCGGCATTTTCGGACTGATGATAATAGTTTTCTCGCTAGTTATAATCATCGAGAAACAGTTGCCGGCCGGCTTCAGGCTGGAGGACGAGGATCGATATCCGGATAGGTTCATCGCCGAGAGGGCGTACAACATCCTGAAGAACCTGACGAAGATCGGCCCGAGACCGGCCGGCAGCTACGAGAACGAGGTGTTGGCCGTGAAGGTGCTGAAAGAGGAGATAGAGACTGTGATGAGGGGAGCGCACGTCAACCACGTGGTCGAGCTGGACATTCAGAAGGCGTCGGGAGCTTTCAATTTGGACTTTCTGGACGGAATGACCAACGTATACGTGGACCTCCAGAACGTCGTGGTGAAAGTGGGTTCGAAGATCAACTCGCCCCACAGTCTGCTGATAAATTGCCACTTCGACACCGTAGTAGACAGCCCAGGTAGGTTCCCCACTATTTTTTTCATCCTTACGAGGTGTGGCTATTAAATAACCGAACTGATGCTGTTACCAGCGCGCTGCGAGCGTGTCGCGACACGTTTGAACAGAATTGTGTCTTGTGATACTTTCCCCACCCTGAGATCGCTGGACAAGGCAGTGGGTCGCTCAGTTTGACTGTAGCAGTCGTTTGAATTATTCTACGCACAAGTGACGCGTCGAAAAAATGTTAAGTGTTCAGATGGAGCAACGGGTTAATCTCAAGTTTCTTGTTAAACTGGGAAAACTTTTACAGAAGCTTATGCAATGTTAAAAGAAGTGTACGGGAATAAATGTTTATCCCGCACACAAGTTTTTGAATGGTTTAAACGGTTCAAAGAGGAACGTGAACCCCGGACGGCCCACAACGTCAAAAACGGACGAAAACATTGAAAACATTGGTAAATTAATAGGCGAAGATCGTCGTCTAAGCATCCGAGAATTTGCTGAAATAACAGGAATCGACAAATGTGTTCGCCAGATTCTGCATGAATCGTTTAACATGCGCAAAGTTTTCGCAAAAATGGTGCCAAAACACCTCACTCCTGAGCAAAAGGAATCAAGAATGAACAATTGCGCTGACATTCTAAACAACATTGACACTGATCTAGGCTTGTTAGACACGGTGATTACTTGTGATGAATCGTGTTTTTTTTACTTACGACCCCGAAACAAAGCGCCAATCCATGCATTGGAAGAGCCCGAACTCGCCAAGACAAAAAAAGTCTGAATGAGCAAATCCAAATTCAAAGCGATGATGGTCGTCTTTCTTGACATTCGAGGCATTGTTTACGTTCATTCGGTCCCTGAGAGGAAGACGGTAATCAACATTATGACATCGAGGTGAGCGTGTGGAAAGACGAAAACCAGATTTGTGGAAGTCCAAATTATGGAAGATTCACCAAGACATTGCACCGGCTCATTCTGCTTTGTCTGTGAAGGCGTTTTTTTTTTGCAAAATACGGCATTACTGTGTTGGAACATCCACCATACTCGCCTGACCTTGCCCTCTGTGACTTTTTTTTATTTCCCGAATGCAAATCGGCGCTGAAGGGGACAAGATTCGAAAGTGTGGAAGCGGTTAAAGCAAAAGCAGCGGAGGTTCTGAACCAGCTGACAGAAGCGATCTTCCAGCACTGCTCTCAATAATGGAAAAGTCGTATGGAGCGGTGTAGAGATCGCCAAGGGGAGTACATTGAAGGCGAAAAAGTTGCTTCTGTAATTGGTAACGAATAAAAAGTGTTGTGACAGCAAACATCGTAATTTAGCGTATTATTTTTAGAAATAAAAAAAACAAATAATGGCTTAAAAGTACTGAGTATAACCATACTCAGTGACATGGAAATTGCAACACAAAGAAGGGGTAGGAATTTTTTGACCAAACTTGACAGAAACGTTTAACTACTCAACGGTAGTAATTGATTTAATTCAGTGGTAATGGCATATCTGACTCTTTTGTCACTTGTTGCTAACATTATTAGCGGATGTTATTCTTGCTGGTTTTGGTTAAATAATTACTGTGTTCTCTTGGAATACTTTTGTTTAACGTGTTGTCAGTGTGAGATTATGCCTAGAGTGCAACACCATAGAAATTACCGCCAGTTGAGTGAATTTGGCAGAGGTCGAATTGTTGGCTTGCGCAAAGGTGGTTTTTCGTTCAGGGAAATTTCAAATCGTCTTAACCCGTTTCGGCCGTAAACGCCACTCCCAGTACATCGCTCTACAGCGCCTCATAACTAATACTATTTGCGACAGAAAAATTTGACAGGGACATATTTGTGAAGTTTAAGACGTGCCCTCTCCGATGGTGTCCATGAAATTCCTCAAAAAAATTATTAATCATGAAAAAAAGCAGTTTGTTAAAAAAACACGATTTTTTTTGCACATTTTTTTTTAATCAAAATGTCAAGGGGTTTCCAGTCTGCAATGGACCTGGAACCTCACTAACCGGTGGAATAAATGTTTGAACTTTAAGTATACGTGGTTTAACGATCGATTTTTTCCCTTATGCGTTCAAAATGGCGCCTGAACTTGCAAAATTTTTGCGTAAAAATTCGAGAACTTTTTATTGGAAAATGATACACTTTTACAAAAAATTGTCAAGAATAAAAAGTTCTTAAAATCAAGAACAAATGACTCAAAGAATGCACTGAAATTTTTCAAAACTTTTCAAAATTCTAGTATATTGATTTTATTTATGAAATTGAATGATTTTAAGAACCTTTTATTGACAATTTTTTGTAAAAGTGCATCATTTTCCGATAAAAAATTCTTGAATTTTTACGCAAAAAATTTTGCAGTTCAGGCGCCATTTTGAACGCATAAGGCAAAAAATCGATCTTTAAATCACGTATATTTAAAGTTCAAACATTTATTCCACCAGTTAGTGAGGTTCCAGGTCCATTGCAGACCGGAAACCGCTCGAAAATTTGATTTAAAAAAAATCCTGGAGTGAGTACTGGAACCTTCGGCGTAGAAACAAAAAACTGGACGTTTTCCACGAAACACCGAACTACGATACTTTTCTCGACGCGCGTTTGGCATCTTCAGGAGAAGATTAAAACAGTTTTAATCTCCTTTTTTTTTTAAATGTGCAAAAAAAATCGTGTTTTTTTTTAGAACTGCTTTTTTCATAATTAATAATTTTTTGGAGGAATTTTCATGGACACAATCGGAAAGGGCACGTCTTAAACTTCAAAAATATGTCCCTGTAAAATTTTTCTGTCGCAAATAGTATTAGTTATGAGGCGCTGAAGAGCGATGTATCGGGAGTGGCGTTTTCGGCCGAAACGGGTTAACCGGAACCGATCCACCATCATGCACTGTTATCAGTCATGGACTAGAGAGGGCCAGGAAAGTCTAGGAAAGGAAGAGAAATCAGGTGTCGAAGACAAACTAATGAGGTGTCGCAATTTTTATGTCAGTGGTGTCGTATTTTTTATTATTATTGGGGAACAAGTGTTTTTTTTTAATGCGAAGCTATAATTTTTGTTGTGTCTGATCGAGTTTTTTTTTTCCGAATGCAAGACGGTCAGTATATTTCAAGCCCATGCTCTTCTCATGAGACTAAAATAAGAACGGAATTCGCAGAATTTTAACGAAAGTGACTACACTTAAGGTCTATCTTGTGCCATGTTTCTTTCGCCTGATATATCAATAGATTTCACTGTATCTCAATTGCGACTGGTCAAACAGAGATTTAGAAAAATCTACTGAAATTTCAGGTAAAAGAAACGCAGCATATCTGTGCGTGGTGCTGTTATCGTTGCAGATAACGTGGACCTTTTAATATTTGAATATGGATTTATCAGTTATTCACTCTTGTTTGTTGTCTCACCTTGGTTGTCGAAGTTTGAGAGCACTTTAAATAGAATTGACAAAATGTTGTAGATAATTTGTAGATACATAGACTACAAAACCATAAAATCCTCATTTTTCAAGATAATCGAATTTACTGTTTTTTATGTTTACGTGTTTATTAATCGTATATACACTTACAAGAAAAAAAAACTGAAGTAGAAAAAATGTTTTGTCTACTACAGTTAAAACACTGTAGCTAACATTTAACTTGACACACTTGACTCTTCAAACGGCCCTCAAACTCGATATCTGGAAACACCTTGTATATTTTTTGTTCAAATTTCGCAAATGGGGGTTTTGAGGAGTCCTGCTTAACGTATGGATTCAGATTTTAAATAAAAAAATCGCTAAATGGTTAGGTATATTGAATTTCGGGAGAATAAAAAAATTGTAGCAGGCTATGGAGATGAATCTTAGAAACGACGAGGGATCAGAAGAAGCAGTTTTCGATGCCCTTTAAATCAATTAATCGATTATTTGGAGAAATTAAGATTTTATCGATTTGTACACAAATAAAAGTAGACACAACAACAATAGTTATATCTGTATTTGAATTTCACCTTTGCGAATGGGCAACAAGAAATTAATTCCGCTCCTAGCCATTCACCATCGGAAACCACAGATTCGGATTTCGACTATTATAACAGATTTTTTATTTTTGTTATAGGTGCAAGTGATGATGGAGCTAGTTGTGCCGTGATGCTGGAAATACTACGAGTTATTACAAAGTCTGAACAGATTCTCCGCCACAATATAATATTTTTATTCAACGGGGCCGAGGAGGACTTTCTGCCGGGCTCCCATGGTTTTATAACGCAACATAAATGGGCCAAAGAGGTACGTTTTTCTTTTCATAGTAATTGTTCGCTAATTTTTTTAATGCATTTTTCAGGTGCAAAAACCGTTGTCTTCATTCAATAAATTCACAACTGACACTTCCAGTTAAGGGGGGAAGGGTCTGAGATACAAAAAGAAAATATATATTTTTGTGATTTTTTTTTCAGAGTACCTTGTATATTAATATTTTTAAAAAAAATTTATATTATTAAGCAATATTCTAAGAATATTCTGCCAAATTTTCATAGACAAATATTGAAAAACAAGCCAGTGGTAGTGGTGAGAACCGAGTCACCTCAAAAAAAAAAGTTTCCATGCGGTAGTCAGGATAACTCACGATTGCTTCATCCGAAATTAAAAAACCAAAAATATTTCTTTAGTACATAAGTTTATCTTGGATTTGAACGAAGGAATTAACAAAATATTAATTTTTGAATTTTTGGTAAAGGTGCAATCAAAAAACTGATTTTTGTCAAAAATTGCTCTTTTTGTTTAATTAAAAAATAGGTTGTAATTGAAAAAAAAAGAAATCCTTCGTTCAGAACCGAGTATTTAGTATGTAAAAAGAAGTGTGCAAAGTTTAGGCGAAATCGGTCCGAAGGTTTTCGAGAAATTTTGACTACCGACTTAAAAAAAAGTTTTGAGAAAAACGCGATTAAAGTTTGATACATGAATAATGATCTTTCAAAAAGTCCCTTTTAAAATCAGATATATTTTTAAACATATAACAACTAACGAATGTATTATTGATGCCTATAGAAATTAGAAAGAGAGACACAGAAAAGAGCAGCTGCTATAAACCACTTGCCGCGCCGAGCGTAATGACGGTCATGGGAGACCGAGCGCCCGGAGACTCAATTGTCTATACCTCGAAAAGTTTTGCTCCTAATGATTTCAAATTTTCTGACAATATTTCATATAAGTTGTAGTATCAGAAAAAAAAATTCGGTTTTCCGACCCTTTTCCCCCCTTAACATCGAAACACTTTTTTTACCCACAACGCACGCGTTTTGTCAACCATGTCGGCATCATCATCAGATGATTAAAACTGAAATACAATCTAAATGTCTACCCTATTTACGAGGTATGGCTATTAAATAACCGAAATGCTGTCATAACACTTTTTATTCGTTACCAATTACAGTACCAACTTTTTCACCTTCAATGTACTTCCCTTGGCGATCTCTACACCGCTCCATACGACTTTTCCATTGTTGAGAGCAGTGCTGGAAGTCCGCTTCTGTCAGCTGGTTCAGAACCTCCGTCGCTTTTGCTTTAACCGCTTCCACACTTTCGAATATTATCATCACAAGTAATCACCGTGTCTAACAAGCCTGGATCACTGTCAATGTTGTTTAGAATGTCAGCGCAAATGTCGTTTTGTTCGGGAGTGAGGAGTTTTGGCACCATTTTTGCGCAAACTACGCATGTTGATTCATGCAAAATCTGGCGAACACATTCTTTGTCGATTCCTGTTATTTCAGCAAGCTCTCGGATGGTTAGACGACAATCTTCGTTGATACCAATGTTTTCAATATTTTCGTCCGTTTTTGACGTTGAAGGCCGTCCGGGGCGCGGATCGGCTTCGGTCGTTTCACGTCCCTTTTTAAACCGTTTAAACCATTCAAAAACTTGCGTGCGGGATAAACATTCATTCCCGTACACTTCTTCTAACATTGCATAAGCTGCTATAAAAGTTTTCCCAGTTTAACAAGAAACTTGAGATTAACCCGTTGCTCCATCTGAACACTTAACATTATTCGATCCGATACTGGTGCGTAGACTAATTCAAACGACTGCTACAGTCAAACTGAGCGACCCACTGCCTTGTGCAGCGAGCTCAGGGTGGGGAAAGTATCATCAGACACAGTTCTGTTCAAACTTGTCACGACACGCTCGCAGCGCGCTGGTAACAGCATCTGTTCGGTCATTTAATAGCCACACCTTGTATACTAAAGTTCCCGTTGCCGTTCACTGACCCGTGAAAGTTAGGTTCAGTGAACGGTCTATTAACTAGAACAGTAGACTGTTAGGCATCGGCCTATTATCTGTATAATGCATCTAACTGTTACCGTGTGTTACATTTTTTATGAGTTTTAAGCCATTTTATGTGAGCTGTATGTTCTTTGAACCTAGTTGAGATTGATCTTTTGATTTGCCCAATATACAACTTGTTAAATTGCCTTTTTTGTATCAAATATGGCGAATATTTCAACATATATAAACCAAACCCTAGAGAAATACTTTTTTCTTTAGTTTCGCATTCAAATTGGCTCACAAAAAGATTAGCAATGAATGGTGACAATGAGTTGCACATTGCCATCCTTTCATGCTGTTGAAATAATTTTTCATTGATTCAGTCGGTAATTTTTCACATTCGGGCCGTTTTCAGGTTAGGGCCTTCATAAATCTGGAAGCCTGCGGAGCCGGCGGCCGCGAGGTGTTATTCCAAGCGGGCCCGAACCACCCCTGGATACTGGAGACCTATTCGGAAGAAGTGCCTTACCCCTACGCGTCGTCGTTGGCTCAGGAAATTTTTCAGAGTGGCGTGATACCCGGAGATACCGACTACCGAATATTCAGGGACTTCGGAAACGTTTCCGGTAATTAAATCGCGAAGAAAATTCGTACCTCGTCCATTACCTTTTGTATTATTCGACTGTTATTTCTAATAGTCCAAGGGTTAGTTAGTTATAGGTGGAAAGTTCTACTAATAGTCCAAGGGTTAGTTAGTTATAGGTGGAAAGTTCTACAGGATTTGTAAAAAACTGACTGTCTATAGATTTTGGGGTGTCCTTTTAGAATACCAACTTTGCCCCCTCCTATATTTGCCGCTAAAGCCGCCATATTGGAAAAATGGCGTCAAAACGCCTTTTAATCGAATATCTCGTTTTCCATGCACTGCATGGGAAACAAACGGAGGACGTAAAGGTATACATAAATTCAATAATTTTCATACTAAAAATATTTTAAATATTAAAATTTAAAATGCATCAAATTTCTCATTTTCTTTTATCTAAGGGTTATTAGTTTTGTAAAATATTTATATGAAAAGTTTCTAATCGAAAACTAAACGAAATTTTTACTTTACTTTACTTTTTTTACAAGACTTAATTTTTACATTTCTTTTAATTATAATGATTATGATAAAATTTACTTTACTTTACTTTTAATTATTATGATTATGATAAAATTTACTTTACTTTACTTTTAATTTACTTTTACTTTACTTTTAATTTTTACTTTACTTTACAAGACCCATTTATACACCCAGAAATTAAGGGATATAAAAAAAATCACAAATTTTTAGATGGTTTTCAAAAAGCCGTATCTTGGGGAACATGGTCGTAGAGAAAAAAAAAAGGGGGAAATTGAAGCTTAAAGTTTCTAATTTTTGGATCTTGAGTCTAATTTCTTTTTGCGTCCAAAATGACATTCAAAACATCTGTCCTTAACAAAATTTTTCGAAATTTTCATGAATAAATTTTAATGTTTAATCTCAAACCTAGATGGCTTGGAATGTAGGCTTCACAGGTATTTTTGGTTTTAAAACAGTCCCAAGCTTTCAAACTAGTTTTCGACTAAATTTAAAGAAAAAATCTTCCAATATGGTGCCTACTTTTGTAAAACACTGTATAACCATTTTCCATAGAGTGCACTATATAACACAGCCACACAAAAAAAAATCGGGTTCGGGGGTCAGACCATGTTGACTACATGTTTTTGGAGTCGCTGAATCAGAATAACCCCATCGGGCTAGGGTTTCCCATAACCTCAAAAAAAAACACTTTTGAGCTATATACCGATAAACCCTTCAGATCAAACCCCTTAACCCCTTGAAACCATAACACAATAACCCCATGATACATCGAAACCATAACTCCATAATCATATAACCCCATAACACCATAACCCCATAACTCTATTGCCTCCAAACCAAACGAAAACAGTTCATCTCAGGCAATTTGTATTAATGCAAATTTTCACGGACATTCAGGATACGTTCGAACAGTGAAATGAAACGTAATAACCCCATAACCCAATAACCCCCTAACTCCGTAACACCATAACCCCAAAACCCCATATCAAACGACACCTGTTCATTTCTGGAATTCTGTATTAATACATTTTGTCACGGATAATCAGAATAGTTTTGCCAGCGGAATCAAATGTTATAAACCCATAACACCATTAAACGATGATAGAACAGTCGGCATTAGCGTTACTCGATGTACACCGCGGGAAGGTTGCACGATCGGATTTTGTACATCATATAGCCCTATCTTATAAGACCATGACGGCACCTAAGCCGCAATCCAGGGACTCTTTTTTGCAATTTTGGGAATCCCCTTTGTAGTGTGGTTATTACCTTTCATTTTACTGTCCGAACGTATCCTGAGTATGCGTGAAAATTTGCATCAATAAAAATTGCCTGAAATGAACTGTTTTCGTTTGATTTGAGGGCAATGGGGTTATTGGATTATGCGGTTATATGTTTATGGAGTTATGGTTTCGAGGTATCATGGGGTTATTGTGTTATGGTTTCAAGGAGTTAAGGGGTTTGATGTGAAGTGTTTAACGGTATATAGCTCAAAAATGGTGTTTTTTTGAGATTATGGGAAACCCTAGCCCGATGGGGTTATTCTGACCCTAGATTCGGATTCAGCGACCCCAAAAACGTGTAGTTAACATGGTCTGACCTCCGAACCAGAATTTTTTTTTTTTGTGTGTGTGTGTGTGGCTGTGTACCTAATCAAAGAAAATGCGTTTTAGCCCAATATGGCAGCTCTAGCGACAAATATAGAAGGGGTCAGAGTTGAAATTCTAAAACACCATCCGAAAATTCATTTTGGTAGATGTATTTTGAGAGGTTAAGATGTATTTTTTTTACAAATCCAATAGAACCTCCCTCCTAAGCCCCTCTTCCGGCACCGAATTCCCGGCGTATAAACCATGTTTTTTCTTTCAAAGCGTGTTTCCAGGACTGGATTTCGCATGGTCGGCCAACGGCTACGTGTATCACACGAAGTTCGACGCCATCGAGCAGGTCCCGTTAGGCTCCTTGCAGAGGACCGGCGATAACATACTGGCCCTGGCGAAGGGAATGGCCCAGGGCCACCAGCTATCCAACGTGGAGAAGTACAGGGCGGGAAACCTGGTGTTCTTCGATTTCTTGGGGGCGTTCGTGATCCGCTGGCCCATGCTGGTCGCCGACGTCATAAACTTATTATCTGTGATATTTTCATTGTATTCTATTTATGGTAACATTAAGGATGCTGAATTAAGCGACAGTAAGTATACGAAACGATGTTAAAAGTGTGTGTGTAAAAGTTTTTCTATGTACATACAGTGCCTGCCAAAAAGTCGGCTCCATACGGATTTTTTTACCGCGCATTTCTCTCAAAAATTGTCTCCGCCATTGATCTCTATAACCATTTCAACCAAAGAAGACATACAATGTCAAATTCAAATGTCTTTTGAAGGTTTCGATCCCCAGAAAATATCAAGGATGGAAAATTTCGAGAGAAATAAAATTTAGAATTGTTTTTCCAGTTCAAAAGTCAAGATTTTTTTGGGATACCCTCTTTTATTTTAACAAGACCTAAAAAAACATTAGCTGTGGGTAAAAGTTTATCTATATATTTTTTAGTTAGTACATACAGTGCCTCGGCTCCATACGGACTTTTTTTATCGCTCATTTCTCTTAAAAATTGTCTCCGCCATTGATCTCTACAACAATTTCAACCAAAGAAGACATAAAATGTCAAATTCATTTGCCATTTGCAGTTTTCGATCCCCAAAAATATCAAGGATGGAAAATTTACAGAGAAATAAAGTTTAAATTTTTTTTTCCAGTTCAAAAGTTGACTTTTTTTGGGATATGCTCTTTTATTTTAACTAGACCTAAAAAAGGATTAGTTGTGGATAAACATTTGTCTATACATTTTTTTGTTAGTACATACAGTGCCTGCAAAAAAAGTCGGCTCATTACGGATTTTTTTATCGTGCATTTCTCTCAAAAATCGTCTCCGCCATTGATCTCTACAACTACATATTTCAACCAAAGAAGACACACAATGTCAAATTCAAATGTCATTTGTAGTTTTCGATCCCCACAAAATGTCAAGGATGGAAAATTTCGGAAAAAATCAATTAGAATTTTTTTCCAGTCCACACTATTTTGTGATGTTCTCTATTCTCTATTCTCTATGTTCTCTAAGAGATTTTAACAAGATCTAAAAAAACATAGCAGTGGGTAAAAGTTTTTCTATATTTGTTAAAAGTCAAAAGTTGTATCTGCCATTGATCTCCACAACAATTTCAACCAAAAAAAGACCCAAACTGTCAGTCAAATGTCATTTGAGGTTTTCGATTCCGGAAAAATAAAATTCGGAAAATCCATGTCGAAAATACATTTATAAAAAGCAGTTTTATTTTGTCTTTACCTTGTTTTTGTTTTTGTCATTTTTTTACCTTTAATTTGTTCAACAGATGAAATATACTAAATAACGTTGAAAGTGTGGATACAAGATTTTCTTACATTTTTTAGTTAGTAAATTCAGTGTGCCAAAATAAAATATTCTAAATACACTTTTATAATTTTTTTTTTAAACAATAACATGAAAAAATATATATACTTGATTCAAAATAAAAACCGATGCACGTCATCAAACACGTTTTTAAGTTTCAGAGCGCACTGATGCCAGATTGTTATAAAATTATTCAGTATCTAGAAATAATTTTGACTAGCCTATGGATGGATTCTTTGTATTTGTTTATTGTGAAATAACTTTTTTTGTTCAACATTTAAATTGCGAAATTTAAAATTCGATAAAACATTCCGTTATTGTTTTTATTTCAATATAATTATTGTGTGGTGGTATCACCGCACTTATTTATAGCATCATCGATGACGGGCATCGGTTTTTATTTTGTACAAAGTATAGACATGTTTTTCAGGCATAGAGAAAAGACAATATTTAAGGAAACTAACAGGATGCATCATAATCGCATTGGCCTCGTGGGTATTCTCCATTCTCGGGACGCTGATTGTTGCATGTTTCTTGGACGGCCTGGGAAGGACCATGAGCTGGTACGCGCGTCCCCTGTGGCTGTTCTTCCTCTACGTGATACCCACTCTGTTAGTTTCCATGGCCTCAATATTATTACATGCCAAATATTACAATAGTGTAAGTTGTTATGGGTTCAGATTCTTTTCAGGAACATAACGCTCTGTGTATTTTGTTTCAGGATCTAGACTTGTCACCTTGGACGCTGTTTCAATTATACTACGACGCATATCAGGCCATATGGACGATTGTTTTACTCGTAGGGGTGATAATTAGGATACGGTCCGGTTTTATAGCGCTTATATGGGTGTCCTTCGCGTCGCTAGGGAACGTGCTGAAGTCGAGACTTTTTGGAAGGTGGAGAGGTAAATTGAGAGGCAATAACATCTAGAAAGTATTTAAAAGAAGATGCCCAAATCCAAATTCCGTTTCCAAATCCAATAGTACCGAAAATATATAAAAAAACTGGTTAGGATGAGGGTTGAACTTGCTTAGCTGGGCCCTTGCTTTAAGACCAAAAAAATCTATCCATAAATTATTCATTTGACGACATTGAAATTGAACAAATATATACGGGGTGTACCATTTAAAATCACAAGTTCCTATTTTTGCTTGGATCTAGTTGGCTATGGAAACACGTGAGAAACGCTAAAACTCCAAATTCCAAGCCATTTACAACGGTGAAAATACGAGACACGCGTAGATTTTCAAGTTCAAAAATTGTTGATTGTACCCTATGTTCGTAAACACCCGGTATGTCAAATCTAATTAGTAGGGTCCGGAAAATATGCCACAATGCAGGTTCGGCACCATAAAACTCTATGATAACTAAAGTATAAACCGTATTTTTATTGTAAATTACATATGCGTGTATGTCTTGCCCGTGCATACGTACGCCACTGACGTGCCTCGTAACGGCACTGGGACTCTAGTACCCCACTCCATCAGTGCGGGTGGTCGCAATATTTGAATGCAGTTTAACCACGATTCCGTAGTGTTTTACGTTAGCTCGATGCGAGCGGATTCAAAATAATTGTATGTGTCGTGAGTGACTAACTCGTGAGTTTGTGTAGTGTATTTACATATTATCTGATTTTGTATGCATTTTTGCAATATTGGCATAGTCGTTACCATTTGTGAATAAACTGAAGATCATCGAGAATTAGGAGGGTTTTACACACGCATCATATATTTTATGTAGGTATTCCTTGCAATCGTCGATATATATTTCGTAGACGCCGAATGTGAAAGTGTGAAAGACATTTAGATTTGATTATCCATCAACAAAATATTACTGGTACTGTTACAAAACAGGAAAGGTTTGATTTGTGCGTAATGTTTTGCGCATGTAGCCTTTCGCGGAACGTGTCAATATCTACTTTAGACTTTTTTTTTGCCAAATGTGTATCCGATTTTCCATTGTTCAGTAGCCACACATTGCGTAAAACATATATACAGAATACATATCAACGTGTCATGGAAAATATCAAAGAAGACATACGCAATAAATGTATGTGGCTAACAATGGAAGAAACAACAGATTTCTGCGGTAATAAGGTCGATAATGTTCTGATACGAATTTTAGGTGTTTCAGATATTTCGGCTCTGATATTGATAGCTAGTAAACGAGTTTTGCAAACAACGGCTAAAAGTATAGAAATAGTAGTAACACGTGCATTGTCTTCTGTAGATGTAAAAAATAATAATGTACTGATGCTAGTGACAATAAACAACTATTACTGATACAAACAATTGTGCGGAATTCGTGAAAATAAAATGTGCGTGGTGTGTCGTCCTCTGTACATGTGAACTATTTTGAATTTGCACCTTTAACTTCAGTAGATGTGGAACGATCATTTTCCTTCTACAACCATATGTACAGGCCAAATCGCTCACGTTTATCGAGAAGAAATGCAGTTGTGGCAACGTACGCTCAAGCAATGAAAACAGTCGGTATTTCTGAATGACACAAGCGATAGATATACATTATTAACACATTTTTACTGCTGCCTTTTTGGTCTCTGATATGTCCTTCCGTCAATGACATGACGGATTACGAGTCCGACCCTGCGTTGTGGCACACTTTCCGTACCCTATAGCTATCTAAACAATGGATCTTTTAACCTATTGTTGCCTGTATAATTGCCATTAAAAAAAACGTCGTCAAATCTGGTTATGTCGAAGTTCGAACGGAAACTTGTTGTTGTCAAACTTTTGACAAGTGGCTGTCACACTTGTAAAGTAAATAATGGCTGTCACATAATGTGACAGCCTTGACAATTAAATAAGGTTATAAACTTAAGATTAACAATAGAAATACGTCTTTCTTTGCCCTGCTAACTTTGATGACTCGTTGTTTTTACTCCCGTTTAATTTCAGATTCCAAATGGCTGCTGATGCACATATTCCTGGTAGGGCTGCCGTTCGTGCAGTGCTTTTATTTAATAATAGGAGCCTTATATTTATTCATACCGATCATGGGCAGGGCCGGCGCCGAGAGCCACGCGGAATACCTCATGGCCGTGATGAGCAGCTCCTTTTTCGGGATGTTGTTCAGTTTCGTCGTTCCCCTGATCCTCCTGGTACGCGGGGCGGAGAGGATCTTTAGCCTGTTGACCGGCCTATTTCTGCTCTCGCTGGCCATACTTATCCTGACGCCGTTGGGATTCCCCTATTCGGGAGAGCCGAACGCCTTGGCTCCGCAACGGTTCATGATAGCGGTAATGATTCTTCGCTTTTCCTTTTTAGGTTTGTCATTTTATGCCATAACTTTCTAGCACACGAGGAGAACTTTCCACGACATCACCGGAGCCGTGGACAAAGAGTCCACGGGGTATTGGATTGTCGACATGGATGTTAACAGTCCGCATACCGTCGATCGACATGTTCCCGAAATCGCGGACGCAGAACTCGCCACCCAAGATTGCTACGACTATCTGTACTGCGGGTTACCGTATCTGGTTCCGGTCCTGACGATGATCTGGAAAACTCACTGGCTACCGGGACCTGCTCCCAAACTACTTGTCCCAATTAAAGCGAACGTATTGTCTAGGGAAAGTATACATGGTGGAGTGAGACTTACTGTGCAAGTAGAAGGTACATTACCATAAACAATATATGGGGCATTTCACGCCAACTTGTCACAAATTTCTCGGTAAGAAAATAACTTCCTAAAATTTAGATTGAGCCACAAGGAGAGAGAGGTGTGCAATGGTTTTCCCACATTCAATTTTTATCCGTAAAGGAAAGAAAATAAAAAAAAGAAGGTTGCAATGGTTTTTTTTTGCGTATAATATGATAAAAATATTTTCAAAATAATTGGGGGTAGTTTTCACCCTTATTTTGGGGATTAAAAGTTTAAAATCGAAATTTCGAAAAGTATGACGATTTTTTTTTCAATGTTTTTTTTTAATATCTTTTTTTTTGTACTTTCGATTAATTTTTAATTCATAACGTAGAAAATTTACCATAGAATACGATGGTATTTTTTAAATTTCAAAATTTAGCCATTGCCAAGTTGACTACCACACTGGATCCGCCATTTTGTTTTTTGAAAATCTGACGTTAGATTCGTAATCAGCGACCCCAAAAACCTTGGAATATATAATTCACTTGCCATTTACTATCTGACAGGATGAGAAAATACGCTAAAACCATGTTTTTTTCACCTTTGAGCCGTTTTTTTGGGCCAGTTCCTGGTCGACGCCCATTATGAATTAAAAATTAATCGAAAGTACAAACACAAAGAAAGAAATTAAATAAAAAAAAATTGAAAAAATATCATGTCATAGTTTTCGAAATTTCGATTTTAAACTTTCAATCCCTCAAAATAAGGGTGAAAACTACCCCCAATAATTTTGAAAATATATTTATCGTATTCTACGCAAAAAAACACATCGAAAACTATTGCAACCTTCTTTTTAATTTTTTTCATTTTCTTACCGAGAAAGATTGAAATTTTAGTCGAAACAAAAATTTGTATTTTCTCACCCTCACCATCCCTCTCCTCGTGGCTTAAAAAAATTTAAAATTTTAGGGAAGTTAGTTTTTTTAGCAAGTACTATCGATTGTGATATGTTTCAAACAGAATTTTTCTTGACCTCACTTAGTTTGCATGAAATGCTCCATATGTTAATGGTTTCCCTATTTAAAATACTGACCATATATTGTATGTATTCTCAAATGTTACTATATTCCAGAATGCACTGGAATTCCTTCAAAATTTTTTAAGCAATTTTTTTAAATTTTGCATTATTTTGAAAAATTTACTATTTACAAAAACCAAAAAAGTTGCTCAAAAAATTCCAGTGCATTCTTTGAGTGATTTTAATAATTTTTTATTCTTGACAATTTTTTTAAGTGCCTCATTTTTAAATAAAAAATTCCGAAATTAAATACATTCAACACATTCATGAGGTTAACTACCAATTTTTGACAAAAATTTTGACAAAAAAAGAAATATGGGACTTATCTAGAATTGTACAAGAAACTCTAAAATGGCAAAAGAAATAGGGGTTGCCATTTAAAATTTTAGCGGTAGGTGCCCTGGGGGTTAGGGGGGTTGAAAGTAATACGACAACAAATGCCCCAAAAGTTGTCCCCCTTGATATGTAAATTGCCGTGTTTCGCCAAATTTTGATACTGTCATGAGTTTAGGCAATATTAAATGCTGTTCGTTTTCAAATTGACACTGTGTATGTTCTCTTTTCTAGGTCCTACACATGTTGGAGTTATGGTGTCTCCTGTTCCCGGAGTAATTTTGGATAATTGGAGCATAGAGACTGAAGAGCCACTTGCAGGCCCTTTGTGGAGAGGCAGGGATACTTATTTTATTTACTATTCGTACGGCCTGTCGTCTCCCGTACCATTAACGTTTTCTATGGATTTTAAAGTAAGTAAATATTTACAATAGTGACCCGATCCGACCCGACCGGACCCAACGATTCGACTCGACCCGAACCCTAACCCTAACCCCGACCTACCTAACCTAACTACCGACTAACCTAAGATAACCTAACCAAAAATTTCAAAATCATGTGAGAAAAAAACGTTACTATTTTTTTTTATTCACATTCAATTTGTTTGCAAATTAAAAAAAAAAATAAAAATCTGGAAAAGAAACAAAATCAAGATTCCATAAACTGACCCGACCGGACCCGACCCAACCCAACCCGACCCGTTTTCGTAAAAATTGTCTGTATTCTTCTCTGGAAAATATTTTCAAAATGTCTCAGTTAGTCAGACAGATACTCTGAAGATGTCCCTTTAATAGGAGTCTAAGAACTTTTAAAAGGATTTAATATTTTTGTAGTTGTCTTTCAAAAATTGCTGCAATATAACCAGGCTTCTGACTTTTTGGTTTTAACCTTGAGCAGCTTTTATGAACGGATTGCTTCGTTCATAATTTCCAAGAGGCGCGTGCACAGTTAGCCCTGGGACTGAATGGTTTCTGTTCATGGGATATTTGCACTGTTATGATAGACAAAGACCAAATATTATCGGCCAAGTAATAATTATTATTTAAATGAAAATTGACCCATTTTCAATTATATTAATGTGTTTAATAAAAATAATACACTAATAAAAAATAAGGTTTACATCCGATGAACAGATATTCATATTTACTTGACATTCGTTCAAAGTTAATACTACTAAAGTCCGAAGCCTGAATATAAGACATTACTCGATAAGTTCGTAAGATGATATATGGCGCCACTATTGACAAATCCATATGATTTTTATATAGTACCAACCTCCAACCGATGGGTATCAAAATTTCACGACATTCAGGCCATTAGTTTACAAGTTAAAGCAATTTTAGTGGCGCTACTTTTGTAAGTTTCAAAACAATGAAAAAAATTGAATTTGGTGTGTTGACAAAGCATTGCGATTTAATGGGAAAAAATACCGTTCAAGCAAACACTCTTTAGATGAGTGCCATCTTCTTCTTGTTTGAGCAAGGGACTTGCGGTTTGAAAATTCCGGTAGCCTATAGGGTTGTTTTAATTCCCCGAAGACGCTACACTGTGACTTAAACGGTTCGCCGTCCACACCCCAAAAACCAACCCTATGTCGAAATTCGAATTCGTAAGATTTTGACGCCAACTTCAGAGTCCTACAAGATGACTAAGAAGGACGGTGTCGGGTAAAAAATCCTATTCTGGCACACATTACGACCTCCCCAACAAGTCTTGAGCATTTGGTCGTTGCCTCACCCTTTCAACCCATTTCCAGCCCCTGTGATTCATCCCTCTTCAGTTATGCTGGGTTTAACATGCTCTGACCATTGGTTGGCGGTTTCATAGATCCAAATGCTGCTAAAATCAATTGATCTGGAGTGTCACAACCAATTTTCACCCGCAGACCATTCAAACATCCCTCCAGACCATTGTAACACCTACCACCCAACCACCCCCTCTGGTTCCACCACTGTTGGAGGGTACGTAGGCAGTCGTTTGGTCTCTAATTCATATCCTAGCATCACATGAAGTATCTAGAAGTTGACTGGACTCACTGAGGACCGTCGATTAAGCGCCAAAAGTAAAATTCCACCCCCCCAAGCTACCCCTTGCAAATTTTCTACGTTGCGGGGATGTAAACAGGTCTCTACATGTGGGATGACTTACAAAGAGTTCTTGAGTAAGCCTGAACGACTGCCTACGTAGCCTCCAACAGTGGTGGAACCAGAGGGGGTGGTTAGAGGGGGGTAGGTGTTGCGATGGTCTGGAGGGATGTTTGAATGGTCTGCGGGTGAAAATTGGTTGTGACACTCCAGACTAATTGATTTTAGCAGCATTTAGATCAATGAAACCGCCAACCAGTGGTCAGAGCATGTTAAACTCAGCATAACTGCAGATAGATGAATCACGGGGGCTGGAAATGGGTTGAAGTGGTGGCGCAGCGACCAAATGCTCAGGACTTGTTGAGGAGGTCGTGATGTATGCCAAAATAGGATTTTTACCCGACAGCGTCCTTCTTATTCATCTTGTAGGACTCTGAAGTTGACGTCAAAATTTTGCGAATTCAAATTTCGACATGGGGTTGGTTTTTGGGGTGTGGGCGGCGAACCGTTTAAATAACAGTTTGGCGACTTCGGAGCATTAAAACCATCCCTATAGGCTACCGGAATTTTCAAAACGCAAGTCTCTAGCTCAAACAGAACGAACATGACGCTCATCTAAAAAGTGTTACCCTAATTTTGACGAACAGTTTATGTCGAGACAAATGAAGTGGTTTGCTGATTTTAAACGCGGCAGTGCAAACACCGATGATGCTGAACGCTCTGGATGCCAAATTCGGCAGTTGTTCCATAAAACATAAACAAGATGTACAAAATCCTTTTAGAAAACCGTAAAGTAAAGTTGCGGAAGACAACTTATATCTTAATGATATCAGAAGACAGTCTATTTACTATTTTGCATGAGCATTGTCCAAGAGAAAGCTCTGTTCGAAGTGGGTACCGCGTTTGGTCACTGTTGACCAAAAACATCAAAGTGTTGATGATTCAGAACGCTGTTTGGAGCTGTTTAGGCGGAATAAAAGAAAATTTCATGCGATATGTGACCATGAATGAAACATGGATCCATCACTACACTCCAGAGTCAAATCGGCAGTCAGCTGAGTGGACAGCAACAGGCGAAAGCTGTCCAAAGCGACCAAAAACACAACGTTCGGCTGGGAATGTTATGGCGTTCGTATTTTGGGATGCGCATGGTATAATATCATCGACTATCTTGCAAAGAGAAAAAGGATCAATAGCGAGTACTACATAGCATTATTAGAGCGTTTGAAGGACTAAATCGCTAAAAATGCCGCCAAAAAAAAGCTCTTTCACCAAGGCAATGCACCGTGTCACAAGTCGATCGCAACAATAGCAAAATTACACGAATTGCACTTCGATTTGCTTCTGCATCTACCGTATTCTTCAGATTTAGCCCCCAGCGAATATTACTTGTTCGCAAATCTCAAAAAAATGCTCGCCGGAAAGAGATATGGCTCCAATGAGGAGGTAATCGTCGAAACTGAAGCGTATTTTGAAGGGTTAGACAAATAGTTCGACAAGAAAGGTATATAAATGCTGGAGAAGTGTTGGAATGAATGTATCACTGTTGAAGGAGGCTATATTGTTGAATAAAATCGAATTTTACCTAAAAGTTGTTTTATTAGTCATCCTACGAACTTACTGAGTAATACGATTTTAACTCATAGCATATAAAGTGGCAGGCTACTTATAGTATAGTATACTATACTATACTTTGAGGTTAAATTTTACCGAACACGCGTAATATTGCATTTTAATTCTGTAGACCGGCGCGAATCATTCCGGACCAATAATGGACTTTGCAGTAACATCCCACTACCTGTTTGGTCCGGGCAAAGCCTCGGACGACCTCAGAAACTTGGTGAATAAGTTTCCCTCTTGGACGGCGGTCACGTATTGGACAGCATCGTACGAATCTTGGATTATCTAGTAACATTTGATTAGTACCAAAATTCCCTAGTTAAAGAGACGAAGGTTAAGTATGGCCAAACCGTACCTATTGGTTTCTTCCACCCCCCTATTTAGTATCGTACTGATGCGATGAAAATTCCCTGAGTCATCATTCATTTTTGTACTTTTTTTTTATTGTATGTGTACATTTTATTTATTTTCCGATTATTATTTTCATCCAATCGTGTGTTCCTATTACGGTAACTTAGGTAGAAATTATCTTATTTATTATTCTTTGTCACACATTTGAATTATTCTAATGATCTAGTTAGTCAAAACTGCTAATAAGAGTATTATTTTTTCTCATCTTTGTATCTGAAATAAAACATTTTCTTTCTTAAAGGGGCATTTTTATACAGGGCGTTTACAGACATCGTTTAACTGCATGGTAAGTGTGTCAAATAAATACGATCCATGGAAAAAATCCATGTAAAAAGTTTTAAGTGACGCACTGATTCAACTAAAATTTCCAGTTGATTGTACCATTCAAAATTATTCTTTTTCTGATATACATGTTTTAATGTATACAAACGTTGCCTTCGTTGAGCGCGGTTATCGGTCTCGTACTATGAATAGCAACTGACGCGGAACGCGAAATCAATCAAATACAAGGCAAGTTGAGCTGAAAATACCAGCCCAGGCCAACCACAAGTCAGCTGCGCTATTGTTTTGACTGCAGCAGTCCCAGGTTAGCTGGTGCTGTTGTACAACCTCCTCTGTATGCAGTACTCTTTGCGGCGTTTCTGCCATCTTTAGTTAAAAGTGACAAACGATTTTTTTCAATTAACTTTGGAGAACCTTTAACTCAAAAATTGAAAATTGTTTAACTGTTTTTTTTTTAATAGATCATATTTATTTGTCACCCGTAACCTGCAGTTACGGTATAATTTGTGGACACCCTGTATATATTGTACATTTTACAAATTGTATGTATTGTACATTTTTTATAATTTATATGTCTGTATTTCCAAATGATTCGGATAACATTTGGCTTTTATAAATGTGTGGCCTCTATATTTTTGTTAAAAATAAACAAATATTAGAAACTACATTTTAATAAATTAACAAATTCAAAAAGTTCATCGTTGAATAAGTAGTAACATATCTAAAAGTCTGCTATTAGTAATTAACAATCGTAGCAGGTTAATAACGGCTTTGACAGAATTTGGCATGTATTTAACTGAAACATGTAATATACTCGTACACTAGATTCATGGGTCTTTACCGCAGAAGTTTTACAATTGAAAATTAGTGAGAAATTTTACTACTTTTATCATTTTCAATTAGATGGGTAAGTTTCTTTCTTAGTAATAAAATATACAAGGAGAGCATCAAAAAAGGGACATCGCATTTTAAATTCCTCATACGTGATGGTTCCTGTTTACTAATTAAGTATCCCTTTTCCTTTTATTTATTATTTCTTATTGTTCTCCTTTATTCCATGAGATCAGACTAAAATTATGGTTTAAAATCTTTAATCAAGCTGAGATCATTAATAGTAAGAGATGTTAATTTACTAAAATATTATACACGGCTATGGAAATTAATATAGAATTAATTACTCCTAAGTTTTTAATAATATCTATTGTAAAGGCTGTCAGAGAATAAAGGGAAATGGAATTTTTACCTGGGTATGAAAATTTTCAGCATTAGAACATAAATTGGTTTTAAAATACCTGATGAAATATGTATATGTACACAATTCTAAATCTTGAGCATCCAATTCTGAAGGATATCTCTCTCTGTAATGAACTTCTTTATAATTGTTTTAATATCATATAACTCATTGCTGAGATACAAAATATTATGTTACGAACAATGAGCTATTGGCATTCTTTTTTAAATACCCTATCCTGGAAAATCTGGAAAAGCAAAAGGATTTGATTTTCAGAAATTGGTGGGAATTTAATTTGTCATTTTGAGTAAGGGATGTTAGCTGTTCCCCCTATTAGTTCTGTCTGTAAACACAGTTTAATGCAAAAGTGCAATATAAGGTGTCATCCTAATGGAAATAAGAATGTAAACTATATATTTACTGTAAAGTTCGTTGATGGTGATTTCCATAACAGTTATAATCAATTCTGAGACAAATTGAGGGCGAGACACAACAAATTTCATATACAGGGTGAGTTTTTAATGCATATCTGTCTGCTCTACAGAAACATTGTTTTATAAGAAACGCCAAAATGTAAAATTGGAGATCGTTTGCACCCTTCTTACTTTGTTTTTTATATAAACACATAAAGATGTCATCTTCTGATGTTGTGCGAAAAATAGAATGGGTGCATGCCACCCCCCCCCAAAAAAAAAGTATGCCCTAACAGCTGTCAATTTTTATTTTAAAACATGGCAAATATTACGGCTGGATTTAAGTATAGGTTATGGTACATGTTTTCAACTCAACATTGTGGGCTGTCTACAAATTTTGTAAAAATATATAAGGTGTGTATTTGACGTACAGAAGTTTATGAACACCCTGTAGACTTGTCTATGTTCTAAAAAAAGAGGCAAAGGAGGGTGCAAACAACCTAGCATATCAAATACATTTTAGCATTTCTTATGAAACAACGGTTCTATAGACATATACGCATTAAGGACTCACCTTTAAATTTATAATTTTCTGTCTCAAAGACCCATGCCTAGATGTAAGAAGTTTAGTGCCAAATTATACGCATGTATATAGTTATGAATTTTATTTTGCTCACTTATCGGGTTTCTAACGAATAACCCAATTATTATGGACGATGTAGAATTAGAATTTTTAGTTGTTGTATCCATTTATGTTTAGATTGACGTAATATATAGTCACCCTGATAGAACTGAGACATTAGCAAACGCTTTTGGCTCTAAATATGTACGTTTATGGAGTACAAAATGGTGAAGAATACCAGTTTCATTTCGAGTGTTTATTTTTTTAGTTATGCATCATGCATCGCATAACAGCCTTATTAATTTATGATTTGTATTAAAACGAGGTCCGTCATTTTCAGTCTCTGTTGTGGAATTTGATATTCTCGTATTTATGTTAAAAAAAAGCATGGAAACTATATCACCATACTTTAGCCAATTGTTTAATAGACCTAAACATATTCAAGCAAAAAAAAAACCTTTGCAAATGTCTTGCAAAAAAATCTTGTTGATTTTTCGAAGTCTTGATTGATTTTACAAAATTTTCATTACACAGGACCACCTTTTTTTTTATTATACGTGAACACGACATGGTGTACTACATGTATTTTTTATCGTTGTGTTAACCCGTGGGCCGTTTTTGTCTAGTACATCTATATTTTAAACAAATCAAAGAAATATAACCTAAGAGCTGAATAAGAAAAGTCAAGAAAATAAATATTAAATTATGTATTAAAGATAAGTAAATAAATCAGAAATACACAAAAATACAGCTTAACAACGAAATTCTATATTAACATTAGCTTAACCTTATCTACAAAACCTTACTCTACCCAACGTAAAACTAACTCATAAATCGTTTCTTGTAAAGTGTGTGAGCAGGAATATATGACTATGTATATCTTTAATGTTTTAGTTTCTTCAAACATTTCCGCAGTTAATTTTCCTCAATTACTTCAGATTTCAGATATATGCTAACCTTTTAACATTTTCTTCAGCGTCACTCTAGCATGATATTGATTTGACCTTGAAATGACCTCTAATTGACAGCGAGCGATTCAACAAAGTCTAAAATCGAATTCAGAGACTCCAAAAACGTATTTATCTATTTTTCTGGATTTCTTTGTCAGCTATGTCAGCTAGGGTAAAATCGAGTTAGTAGACTAAAAAAAATGTTTTCTGATTTTTTCATCCAAAAAAAATTTGGGGGAAAATCCATCCAAATCGGCCCTCCTCCTCTAAAAAGTTGATTTTTTTTGCACACTGCTGCAAAAGTTGATTTTTTTTGCAACATTACATTTTTTCATTTTGCATGCTGCAATTTTCACACTGATGTTTTTTAGGTTAGGTTGTATTATATTTATGTATTTAGAAGCTTATGCCGCTTTGTTTGGGATTTTAGAATATTTAGCGTAAGTTTATTTTATTCCACTTTATTCCTTAAAGCAAAGTAACCTTATTTTAAATTTCCTTACCGCTGCTAGGTTAGGTAACCTAAATTCTGAAGTCATTGAGGAAAATGAAGGACGGAATTGTTTTTGAAGAAACTGAAACATTAAATATATAAATACTCATTTATTCCTGCTCAGACACTTTACAAGAAACGATTTTTGAATTAGTTTTAGGTTGGGTGGGGTCGTTGGGTAGGGTTAGGTATTATAGATAAGGTTAGGCTAGTGTTAATATAGAATTGCATTGTTATATACAACAGAATTGTCATACAATAGAACTGCATTGTTATGCTGTATTTTTGTAGTATTTCTTAAGTAAATAGATCTATTTACTTATCTTGAATACATATTTTAGTATCAATTTTCTTGATTTTTGCTTATTCAACTGTAGGCTATATTTCTTTGATTTACTTTAAGTCTAGGCAAAAACGATCAACGGATTTGTATTCACGTATAATAAAAAATGCGTGCCTGTGTTATTCTTAACGTCACAGCAATTATAAAATCTTAACTCAAAATCTTAAATAAAAAATAAAATGGAGACATTAACAAAATAATTTAACTTTATCACAGTTTTAACACAAATCAGTATTTTCAAAAAAGTCACAAGAATAAAAGATATAATAGAAGTATGTTGCATTCACTTGATTAGGAAAATACACTAAATAAAATTTCACAAATATTTCGCAGTCCATTTCTGCGATCTTCAAATATTTTTCAGTTTTGTTTTAAATGTTTTTGACAAATTTCCTAGTTAAAAATTGAAATCTATTTGGGTCTAGAAATCGCCCCTTTAAATATCAAGTTGGTCCCAAGCTCCATTAGTGAGACTTGCATTTCAAATTCCAAACCAGCAGCCACTGGTTATTCACAATTTTGGTTTACTTTGTTAACTGCATAACCGTATTACTTTTAAAAGTTTTAAACATTCAAAATCACTCTCAATCAAGTACCTACCGTTCCTGTATCATTGTTAACGGACGGAGTATACTCCGTCGCTTATGCAACCCAAAGCTCATAGTGTGATAATTATTATAACTTATAACCATGTATTTTAATTATGTATAAAGTTATGTATTATAATTTCCATACCTACTTGATAAATTGGGAAAACTTTTTCTTCGGGGTAATACTTACATATCATCTAAATATTCGACTAAAATATATATTTTTTGCAAAAGGTTTTCCCCTATTTATTTCTTATTTCTAACATAAAAACCATGTACATGGGTCAATTAATTATTTTATTTAGGTATTGCTGGTTTTGTGATATACATTTTTACAAAATTGTTTTGTTTAGGATCCCTTATTTTATCTATAATATACACTTATAATTACTATATATTTTTTTAGGTACACATATTTTCTCCATATACAGTGTGTTTGATTTGTGTTTTACAGCTGGTACGTCCTTAAAAACGGGATATGCGAAAAAAAGTAAGTATGACAACAAACGTTTTACTTGATCTCTGGCACAATTTGCCATTATCAAGAAAAACATACTAGAAAATTCAGAAAAGGGAATTTGTTTTTTTTTTATTTCGTAGTTCTGATATTCTGACCACGGATTCGGGATTTTTAGTGAACATTTAAAAAAAACTTTATTGATGTATTGAGGTTAAAGGACACGAGAATTACGAAAAAAAATCGTATTGAGAATTTACGATTTTTCTAGTATATTGCAATGGTCGTTTGTTTTTCTGAAAATGGCAAATTGCTGTAACGAAAGCTATAGAATGATACATCAAACACTCTGTATATGTACATATGTCATTGGCATCGCTATCAACAGCAACATTTCTTTTTTATTTCTTTTTCATTTCTTTCCCAGAACCTTATTAAAAAAAAATCGGAATTTTACTTTACCAGAATGATTTATTAATGTTTGTTTATAAACTATCACCAAATGTCGTATTAAAAAAATTGTGTATATAATAAATTTCCACTTCTGTATGTATATCTTTGTGCAAAATCTCCACTAGTGTTCCACAACTAAGTAATAGAGAAGCGGTATGAAAAATGTTTAATATAGAAAGAAATGTTGAATAAAAACGGTCTTATATTAAAGAAATATAAAAAAATGCGTGTAACCGTTTTAGAATCAAATATACAGGGTGCTTCAAAAATGCCACAGAAGTGGAAAAAAGAAAAGTCCTCATATT